>CM076575.1:1057012335-1057612335 GCA_034641835.2 Pinus albicaulis | reverse complement strand
CGAGTTCTGATGCAGAACAAGACACGCCGACATGAATGTTTCTCACAATGTCGGGTTTGGTCAAAATATCGATAGAAATGGTTTCTTCAAAATTTGATAAATTTCGCTCGGATTCGATATCATTAATGGGAAAAGAATTCGAAAAGAAAGTTTTGATCGATGGGTGATATAGTTCAATAAGATTATCTTCTTCGTGATTCTAAAGATGGGAATGATGATGATGATTTTCCTATGGTTCTCCTTCTGGCATCATGGATTCCACAATGCTCTCATTAGTCAAGAAAGTGGATAAAAAAGGATTAGATGGAGTACCAAAATCTAATGAACAATCGACCCAAACGATTGACAATGATGATTTCAGATTCGTCGCCCAAGCCATGTAGATTGATTGTTATGCCAGCTCAATTGGGATGGGCGGCAGGAATTCATCTAGCGTAAAAAATTCAGAATCATTGGTAATATTCCTTTAGCCAGATGGAGTGGAAGATATCATGCAACAGGTCTCTATTCTTGCAATTTCTGCCGACGTCATAGGCGACAGTAATTCAAAGGTGCCCATTAGGGAATAATAATTTAGGAGTCCTACATCAATGTTTTGAAGTGCTAGCTGGGATGCGTGAACTAAAGAAATGCTTTCAGTTACCTGAGAACTAGAGGAAAGGAAGGAGAGTTGATTGATGACTATGATAACACCTTTATGAGGAAAGGCGATCATTCTAAAATATGTAGAGACAATCGCAATCATAGCGTAAACCCATGGCCTTCCAAGTAAGATGTTGTAGTCAAGGGGTCTGTCAACAACCTCAACTTCAATAGTTACTCTTTTCCCCCCTATTTCAACATACATGTTATTGATGATATCGCAAGGCTTATATGTACGACCATCAAAAGCTTTCAACGTCGTAGGTGATTGAGATAGGCGTGACGAGCCATATGACTTATAATAGTTTAGAGACATAATGCAAGTAGATTCTCCCTCATCAATAATAGTACGATGAATGAGGTGATTGAGAAAATTTATTTGGATGGAGAATGCCAATTCTGCTGGTAATTGTGGCACATATTCCGTATGATTAAAGACTACAAAATTGGAATCTATTAGATTGATTCCACGAATTTCTGACAACAAAGCCTGCTTCTAGGAGGGACAATTTTGAAGTACCTCAAGCGTTGAAATAGCTGAAGGGGGTTGAGTCAAATCTTCAAATATATTATAATTTTGAGCAACTCTGTCTCAAGGATTGAATGTTGATTTATGGATGACTCCCTTTGGTGGCTTTATTGTTAACTCAGGAATAGCAGTTGGCAGAATAGATTCCATGGATGGATTTGTGGTCGAGGTAGTAGGTTGATCAGTAGCTTGACTACCGTAATATTGATTTCGTGTTGACACCAAAATATCATTTTTTGGCTTTGTGACAGATAACATAAGCACTTGGGAACTAGAATATGGATCCGTAGCAACCATATTTGTGTCTGGATTCGGAAATGGATCTGTCAACACAACAGATGCATTTGAGGTCTTAAGAAATTTTGAGACTTCAACGCGGTGAGGAAAAGCTCCAACAAAGTGCTCCTCATTACATATTATGCAAGGGTAATGAGGTTTCCAATTGTTTCAAGTTTTTTGATCAGATGATCATTCCTGCGGGGTTGAATTTTTCTTTTTCTTCGCTTTCCCCTTTTTCTTACTGTTAGTGTCAGCATATGCATTCTTCCATCAGTGATCAAAATCACTCTTTTCATATTCATATTAGGGGTCCCACTCAGATTTTTTTAAATTACTATTCCATTAGGTCATGCAAAAAATTGATTCACTGATGGTAGCCTAAGTCATAAAACCTCACTCTCCTTCAAAATTTCACATTTTCTAACCCACCCTAATGTCTTACTGAGCTTAAAAACACTTTTGAAAATATCATTTCACTATGTCTTATGTCAGTCAAAGTCAACCATGGGGTCAGGTCATTCAAGGTCCCATTAGGTCATTAGGTTTTAGTGTTCAAGGTCCAAAATGCACCATTTCATCTCAATAAGGTTAGCAAAAGGTGTGAGAGTGACTCAATAAACCATTCATTATCATATGCAGAGGATTATCAACCTGTAAATATCATTTTTAAAGTTGTAATTTTGTTTTTAAAGTATGATTTTCATACTCAAATGTAATTTTATTTAAAAAACATGGTTTTAATTTATTTCATTTCTTTATGTAATTTTATGCTTTCTATATGTAATAAGTTCTATCCCTAGCTGGAAAATCAAATCACACATGCCAAAATGAAAGTGAAAAGGGTCAAACTTCAGCATCATCATCTTGCAAAGAAGAAAAATCAAATGAAAGGGTAATCAACAAAAGTTTTCAAAAAGTGAAATGAGACATTAGAAAAGTGGGTTTTTGATTTAAATCAAAATTCACTCAAGTATTAAAGACTCTTAAACATCAATTTGAAATTCATTTTCCTCCTACTCCATCAAGCAAACACTTGAAGAGAGCGATTTTTCGATTTTATGGACAAAATTGGAGAAAAATTTAGTTGAGGGTGCACAGGCTAAAGACGCTGCGCATTTCCTAAAGGCGTTGCGCATATCTTGAAGGCACTCCGCACAACCTTAAGGTGCTGTGCATATCCTTAAGGTGCTGCGAATATGTCCAGAAAGCCAGATAACAATCCAAATTGCACCAAATCACCTTCAAAACTTCTGCAACAGTTATTTGAGCCTCCAGCAAGTGAGTAAAGGTGTCTTCCATCATCATTTACCTCCTTCAAGTTTATTTGTTTGGTGTTGTGTAATTTTCTTGAGAATTTGGTGCTTTAACCATTAAAAACACTAGTTTTCCTCCCCAACACTCCCAACTCCCAAAATTCACTCCCTTATCCTTTTGCATCCTTCCCACACTTATAAAAAATTATTCACAAATCCTTGTTGTTACAATCCTCTTCCCTAAATTTCCAATCACAAAACCCTAAGTCCCAAGTGTTCTTTCTACCTAGGCTCCCCATCCTAAAATTCCCTTAAATCCCCAAATACCCATCCTAATTACCATCACACTATCACCCCTTTTCCATTCCTCCATTTCACACATCCCTAGCAAACATCTCCGTCATTTTCCCTTTCCTATTTCCTTTTCCTAATCCCTAGGGTTTTCACAAAAACACCATGGAAGCAGAGCAAGAACATAACGTACCACACAGTGAGGAAGAGAAAAAAGAGGCTACAAGTCCACATAAAGGAGGTAGGATAATCAAACTTGAACTTACCAGCACCAGGGAACTTTTGGCTTCTCCAATGATAATAACATGTTTCAAATATGTTGGTTGTTATGATTTTTGTGAACAAATTCAGGGGGTTCAACACCATCCCATGTTGACTAGGCTCTTCATATCTAACCTCCACAACAACCAAGTCACTTTGGCTGGAGTCATCTTTACTGTCTCAACTGCCATTATTTCAGCTACCACCAGGATACCAAATGTTGGGGATAAGTGGTTCAAAAAGAGTGATTTGGAGGAAAACTAATTTGAGCCCTTCCTGAAGCCAAGGTATAAAAATGAGAGAAAGAGGTTCTTTCATTTTTCCCACCTCTAGGATAGATATGCACCGATGATGAAGATAATCATGAAATACTTTTCATGTGTAGGCAGATTTTCAAGGCTCTATTCCTATCACATCTGGCTCTTAATGCATTTCACTAGGGTAAAGATGTTGAATATACCCTACTAAATTTTTTGAAGCATATATAAGATGGAATTCATTGTATAGAAAAGGGAATATGAAC
Source organism: Pinus albicaulis (assembly GCA_034641835.2). Classification (NCBI taxonomy): domain Eukaryota; kingdom Viridiplantae; phylum Streptophyta; class Pinopsida; order Pinales; family Pinaceae; genus Pinus; species Pinus albicaulis. Next base: position 1,057,608,557 of record CM076575.1, on the reverse strand, counting down.
ATTAAATGAAAATTATTTTTCATCATTCCTTAATTAAAATCATAGTCCTCCACCATCTTAATCAACTAAACATTTCATGGAGTACCTTCATAGCCCATGATATATTCAATGAGACATCCACCCACCATGCACAAAATGTCCCTTTATTATCCCAACCACCCACTTCCATCCCTCCATCTCAGCCCATATCACACTCATCATCATCAGATCAGTCCCCTTCACCTCCTTCATATCCATCTCATCATGACATGGGATCACCCAGTAGGATTGAGGTCAATGAGCCTAAGTGGGCTAGTTTGGTTGAGGTTGAGCCATTGCCAAAAACCTACCAGAGAGGCTTCAGGCATTTGTTTTCTCCACACATAGTGGAAGGGGCCATGCCTTCTACATCAACAAAGCAGGTGGACAAATGCAAAGAGAAGGTCATTGAGCCAGTCATTCATGATGAGGAGGAAAATCATGAAACATAGAAAGAATTTCAGCTTGTTGACCTAGATGAGGATGAACATGAAAAAATCACCAAAGCAGCCATCGAAGGGAAGGATTCCAAGATTAGTGAGCTCCAGAATAATCTTGACAGGGCTAGATATGTCATACACTTCCTTAAGCAAGAAAATGAGTAGTTGAAGATCAAACAAGTCATTGATGAGGTAAAGTATCTCACTGCTCAAAGGGAGACAAAAAGGGCCAAAGCCATGCTAAACGAAACAATTGAAAGGTATGGCTTACTTGATGATGAAGAGGAACAAGCACCATGGAAGAAACCTAGAACTAGAGGGCTGAAAAGAGTTCTATCTCTAGAGAGGCAAAGGGAAGCTGAGCTTGCTGATCAGCTAACCCTAAATGAGTAGCTTGCCATAGTGATTAGTGAGAACATGGAACCATGGCTTGATAGAGCCAATCAACACTTGGAGAAGTTGCTAGCAAAGGAAAACAAAGATAATGACCTACTGAGGAATCAATTCAAACACCATGCACTAAAGGAGAAAATTGCATTGGCCAAGCTCAAAAGTGCCAATGCAAAAATTGAAGAGTTGACCATGGAGGAGAAGAAGAAATTGGAAATTATTGCTGAGGCTTCTCTCCAAGGTTATAACATCATCATCAACTTATCTACCAATTTTTAGGCATGTTGAAACTTTTTGCAAATTCTGGGTATGACTGTGTTTTTTTGAATAAGGAAAATATCAGAACATAGGGACACTTTTTGGGAAAAGGGTCGCCACCATTGGGTTCAAAATGATGGAGACATGCATGCTGTACATTTTCTAAGGTTTTTAAGGGAAACTGGTGAGTAAAAAGGAAAAAAAAACCACCAAAACATCACGTTTCTACCCATATTTTTGCCTAGGCGCTGTGCACAGAGCAATCTTGGGAGATTGCAATTTTGAAGGGTCAAATCAACATCATTTTGAGAGATGGAGGAATATTAAGAAATATAACTTGACAATATTTCCTACAAGCCATCTTGGGCCTAATTTGGACACCTGTAGGTTAGTCAAAACTTTCCTTGAACATGGAGGGCGCACAACCTTAAGGCGCTGCGCATATGACTGGAAAATGGCGCGTATGACAGTTTGATGTTTTTTTGGTTTTTCAATGTAAATTTTGATTTTATCTTAGAGAATCATCTTTCCATCAATGTAATTCATCATGGTAATTGTAGTTATGTCAAGGATAATTTACCTAGGGGTAGATTCATTAGGTAAAGTTATCCTTTAGTCAAGATGAATAAGTTTGAGTGTAATGAGGAGTGAGTCACTTGGACCATCCTACACTTCCATTTTCAGTTTAGAAATTAGTGGATCTCTTCCTCACCTCATGGATTCGACGCCTGAGGATGAGTGAAGCTTGTTTGATGTCTATTTATCCCCTTTCTTCACACTAAGAAAGGGTTGCAATTAGTTTGTATGTTTGCTTATTGATCAAGGAACTATTGTACTCAGTTTGGCCAGCTAATAAAGAGAAGTTACAACTATTTTATGGGATACTTGTGATATTGATGTTTATAATTGTCTTTTCTTCAGTTTCATATGTTAGAATGTATTATATTCATGTTCAATTCATCTCTATGGTATGATATCTTTCAAATTTGATAATCAGAACACATGCTTGCTCATGCTCTGTTTTGGGGAATTGGTCATAGTTTGTCAATTTTCCTCTGTTTAGGAAGAATACATCTCCCATGCTCTTCCTAGCTTCTCATCATTCCTTAAACCATTCCATCACAATCATCTTTAAGTGATAAGCCTTGTGCCTACCTTGCCCCATTGATCCCTGCAACCCTATCTCATTTTCCCTGACCTAGCTCCCTTGACCTAATTTCTTCATTCAGTGATAACCCAACCAAATCAAATCAAAACAAACCCTTGCACTCTATATCTAGCCTAAAAACCCTAATTTCTCCAGCCCTCCTGGTTGTGAACTTTTTGGAGAGAGCCCTCTCTGACTTGATAGGGCTAGCTATCAAGTCAAAATATTGGTCTGTGGTTACCCTTGTTGAGATTCCTTCTTCAGCCTTGAGAATTTGGCAGAGTGCAAACATTCTTACGCCGTTGTTGGGGAATGAAAAGAAAAATTTTCCCTGGGTGTATGACAAAGATTTATCAAAAATTGATCCTTTGGATGATAGGATCGAGTTTCATAAGGCTGATTTCATAATTGCAGTGCCTCATAGTAGATATGGCTTCTACAAGATATACCAGAGAAAATCTAGACCCTGATCCAGTCAATCCAGTTGATGATCCAAAGAAGTTCTTTCTAAGACATCGATATCAAAATCCACACATTCAATCCGGACCAGTTCCCTTAGTAAGATCAGTGTCCCTACCTGCTAAGTTACTTTATCTAGAAGATATGCCCTATGACATAAAGTTTGAATTGTCTTTATTTAAATCCAAATCCGAAGCTTCTTTGTCCGATATAGTATTTGATCCCATAAGATTATCTGAGGTAAAATATTTGTTTGAATTCGAATTAAGTCCTTTGAAAGATTGGCTTTTCGAAGAAATTAAGCCTGAGTCTGACCTTGAAATTAAGGAGTGGATCCAATTCTACCATCTGGAGGAAGTTTTTGTTTCATCTGAACCTCAAATTCAGTCAATTGTAGTATATTCATTTGCACCTTCAAATTCATCATACATACCTACCACTTCAGTACCAACAACTTCAACTCCTTTACCTATTTAGCCCATCCCTCTGGTTGTCAATCCAGTATTCCATTCAACACGAATTATGGAAATATTTTCCCTGCTCACCTTACCAACCCAATTTCATGACTTACCTCAAGGATATGGCCAAAGACTTCCCCTCTTCGATGAAAACTCTGAAATCACTGCTCGTCAGCACATGGCCAAAATCACAACCTTCATAGATCTTGAGGAGTTAGATGCAGGTGATGCTAAGATGCGAATCACCGCACTAAGTTTTTTTGGTGAAGTTAAAGTTTGGTTCCGTTCCCTAGCAGCTAATTCTATAAGGACTACTTCTGAATTAACTGATGCTTTCTTAGCCAGGTGGGATGAAAAGAAAAACCATTTACAAATCCTGGATGAGTATGACTCCTTGAAGCGTAATCCTAATGTATCAGTGCCTGATTATAATTCCCAATACCTCAGAATCTATAACTCCATCCCAAATGAAATTAAACCACCTCTTGGTTTGGCCCTTCTGCATTATCCTGATGCTTTTGACACAGATATGGCTTACTCATTGAGAGAAAGAAATCCCACTACTCTTGAAGAGATGATCATAAATTTAGTGAGTGTCGGGGCCAACCTCTTGATTAAAAAGTCAAAATTCAGAACTGAACGCAAAGTAACCATTAAAGAGGAACCTTCCACTTCATCTGATACTAAATTTTATGCTTTTCTTAGAACCATGGAAAGAATAAGACCGGTGAAATTTGACTATGTATAGATTTCAGAAATATAAACAAAGTGTCGCTGAAAGACAATTACCTGCTGCCCAAAATGGACCACATAATTCAACAAGTTGTAAGAGCCAGCAGGATGTCATTACTGGATGGTTACTCAGGTTACAATCAGATCCTTGTGCATGACGATGATCAGGATAAGACAAAATTCACTACTCCATGGGGTACCTTTAAATATGCCAAGATGTCGTTCGGTTTGAAGAATGCCGAGGCCACTTTCCAGGATGCCATGGAAATAGATTTTGGTAACGAGAAAGATGTCTTATTTGTTTTTTATTTAGATGATTTGAAAATTTATTCAAATTTATATGATGAGCATTTACACCATTTGAGAGTTGTGTTCCAACGATGTAGGAAATTTAGGATATCCCTAAATCCTAAAAAGTGCCTATTTTCTATGGAACATGGAAAGCTGTTGGGTCACATCATTTCAAAAGATGTGATCTAGATAGATCCTTCAAGAGTTGAAGCGATACAACAAATTGATTTTCCTCGTAACAAAAAGTAAGTCCAAGATTTCAACAGTAGGATGAATTTCCTACGTAGGTTCATTCTTAAATTAGCAGAACATCTTAGAGAGTTAACTAACATCATGAAGAAGGATAATGATATAAAATGGTCTGAAAATGCTCGTAATTCATTCATCTCAGTGAAATTTTCTTTGACCGCTGCTCCAGCTTTGACAAGTCCTGATTATTCTCTAGATTTCATTATATTTTCTTTTGCTTCTGAGCATACTTTGGCAACGGTGCTAATGCAGAAAAAATATGGGACAGAGTGGCCAATAGCATTATTCAATTGCACAATAAGGGATGCAACCCTCCGATACAACATAATCGAGAAATAGTCCTTGGATTTTGTTAAAGCACTCAAATACTTCCATGTTTATACTATGCACTCACATATTTTGGCATATGTTCCAAATTCAGTGGTTAAAGAAGTACTCATGCAAATAGATCCAGAAGGAAGTATAGGTAGGTGGATAGCAGTGCTCATAGAGTATGACCTTGAGATAAAGCTGACCAAGCTGATCAAAGGGCAAGGCTTAGCCAAGATTATGGCTGAGTCTAATCCACATGCACTTGACATCAATCTCATATCAACACTGTCCGATGAGGAAGAATGTGTAAGTCTTATTCAGGTACCAAATATATTTTCATAATCTCCACGGTATGCTGATATCATTTATGTTTTACAACATTTGAACCCTCCTCTGGGTATGTCAAAGAGTAAGAGCAGGTCCTTGAAACTTAAGGCTTCAAAATATTGCATACTAGATAGTGCACTCTACTGGAAGGATCCTAGAGGAGTGTTACTCAATTTCTTGGTTGAATATGAGTCCAAAGAAGTGATGAAGGATTTCCACAACGGAGATTGTGGAGGTCACTTATATTGGAATACCACGGCCAACAAAGTACCGAGAATGGGTTACTATTGGCCAACTTTGTTTGCAGATTTTTACAAGACGATTATGAGCTGCCATGAATGCCAACTTTTTCAAGGTAAACACAAGCTTCTTCCCTTACCATTACAATCCATTTCAGTTGAAGCTCCTTTCTAGCAATGAGGCTTAGATTTTATTGGTGAAATATATCCACCCTCATCCGCTCAAAACAGATGGATACTTATTGCCACAGACTATTTCACAAATTGGATCAAAGCAATCTCAACCAGGCAATCTACAGACTCAGTTATAATTTATTTTCTAGAAACTAACATCTTGTCTCAGTTTGGTTGTCCTAGAAATATCATCATGGATAACACCGCCGCTTTCAAATCAAATAAGATGACAAAATTTTGTGACAGGTATAATAGTAATTTGGGTCATTCTACAACATATTATCCTCCAATAAGTCTTTGATCAACATAATAAAAATGTTGGAGGCGAACAAGAAAAATTGGCACAAGAAGATAATTACTGCACTGTGGGAAGATCGAGTAAGCAACAAGAAATCCATTGGCATGTATCGATTTCAGGTAGTTTATGGTGTGGATACAATTTTCTCTTTTTCATTGGCTGTCCTAGTAATGAAACTTTTACAAGAAGCAAGGAGTGAAGAAAATGACATACAATGCCCCATAAACCAAATGATTCATTTATAGCAAACAAGAGAAGAAGTGTTTCAGAACACTTCCAGGCTCCAAGATAAGATCAAGAAAATCTATGACAGAAAAACCAAGCAAGATGATTTCAAGATCAATGATGTAGTACTCCATTGGGATGCCAGTAATGAAGACAAGGGTGAGCACGAGAAGTTCGATAATTTATGGAAAGGTCCTTTTAAGATTTCAACTTCTCGTGGACAAAATTCATATCTCTTGGAAGAAATGGATGGGAAAAGTTTCTTAGGAGGGCCAGTTAACGGTAGGTTCCTAAAGCACTATCATTTTTGATCTGAAATTATGATTTTTTTTTTTCATCCTCATTGTATATATGAGTTTGATATTCCTGCAAGTGTGAAGTGGAAAAGAATTAGAGTTCGGAGCCCGAAGTGAAGGCTATGGAGCTTCATTGAGTTTCTACCATTTCAAGTTAAGTTTTCAGAAAGGTAAGTTAAGTTTTGAGCCATTGTTCGAGTTAATTTCATTTAGTTTCAAAATCAGTTTGTGTCATTGAGTTGTTAGTATTTAGTCATGCATTTCGATTTGAAGTTTTTTTTTTACTGTATTGGCCCAATGGTTAGGCACTTGGTCTACGGTGTTCTTGACACCTCCAAGGAACTTCCATCCCCAATAAGGCCAATGTTAGTGTCAGAATATGCCTTCTACCATCAGTGATCAAAATCACTCTTTTCATATTCATATTAGGGGTTCCACTCATAATTGTTTTTAATCATTCCATTAAGTCATGCAAAAAATTGATTCACTGATGATAGCCCAAGTCATAAAACCTCACTCTCTTTCAAAATTTCACAATTTCTAGCCCACTTTCATGTCTTAATGAGCATAAAAACACTTTTGAAAATCTCATTTCACTATGTCTTATGTCAGTCAAAGTCAACCATGGAGTCAGGTCATTCAAGGTTCCATTAGGTCATTAGGTTTCAGTGTTCAAGGTCCAAAATACACCATTTCATCTCAATAAGGTCAAAAAAAGGTGTGAGAGTGACTCAATAAACATTTAATTATCATCTGTAGAGGATTATCAGCATGTAAATATCATTTTTAAAAGTTGTAGTTTTGGTTTTAAAGTATGATTTTCATACTCAAATGTAATTTTATTTTAAAAATAGAGCTTTAATTTATTTCATTTATTTATGTAATTTTATGCTTTCTATATGTCATAAGTTTTGTCCCTAGCTGGAAACTCAAATCACACATGCCAAACTAAAAGAGAAAAGTGTCAAACTTCAGCAACATCATCCTGTAAAGAAGAAAAATCAAATGAAAGGGTAATCAACAAAACTTTTAAAAAAAGTGAAATGAGATATTAGAAAAATGGGTTTTTGATTTAAATCAAAATTCACTCAAGTATTAAAGACTCTTAGACATCAATTTTAAATTCATTTTCCTCCTATTCCATCGAGAAAACACTTGAAGAAAGCGATTTTTCGATTTTTCCGGGGAAATTTGGAGAAAAATTGAGCAGAGGGTGCACAAGCTAAAGGTGTTGTGCATATCCTGAAGGCATTGCACATATCCTGAAGGCACTGCACACAACCTTAAGGTACTGCACATATCCTTAAGGCACTTCGCATATGTCCAACAAGCTAGAAAACCATCCAAATTGCACCAAGTCACCTCCAGAACTTCTACAATAGTTGTTTGAGCCTTCAACAAGTGAATAAAGGTTTCTTCCATCATCATTTACCTCCTTCAAGTTTATTTGTTTGGTGTTGTGTAATTTTCTTGAGAATTTATTGTTTTAACCATTCAAAACCCTAGTTTTCCTCCCAAACACTCCCAACTCCCAAAATTCACTCCCTTACCCTTTTGCATCCTTCCTACACTTATTAAAACTTATTCCCAAATCCCAGTTATTACAATCCCCTTCCCAAAATTTCTAATCACAAAACCCTAAGTCCTAGGTGTTCTTTCTACCTAGGCTCCCCATCCTAAAATTCCCTCTAAATCCACAAATACCCATCCTAATTCCCATCACACTATCACTCATTTTCCCTTCCTCCATTTCACACATCCCTAGCAAATATCTCCCTAATTTTCCCTTTACTATTTCCTTTTCCTAATCCCTACGGTTTTGAAAAAAACACCATGGCATGAGAGAAAGAACATAAAATACCACGTAGTGAGGAAGAGGAAACAGAGGCTACAAGGCCACATAAAGGAGGTAGGATAATCAAACTTGAACCTACCAACTCCAGGGAACTTTTGGCTTCTCCAATGATAATAACATGTTTCAAATATGTTGGTTGTTATGATTTTTGTGAAAAAATTCAGAGGGTTCAACACCATCCCATGTTGACTAGGCTCTTCATATCAAACCTCCACAACAACCAAGTCAATTTGGCTGGATTCACCTTTACTGTCTCAACTGCCATTATTTCAGCTACCACCGGGATCCAAAATGTTGGGGATAAGTGGTTCAAAAAGAGTGATTTGGAGGAAAACTAATTTGAGCCCTTCCTGAAACCAAGGTATACAAATGAGAGAAAGAGATTCTTTCCTTTGTCCCACCTCCAGGACATATATGCACCGATGATGAATATAATCATGAAATACTTTTCATGTGAAGGCAGATTTTCAAGGCTCTATTCCTATTAGATACGACTCTTAATGCATTTCACTAGGGTAAAGATGCTGAATATATCCTACTACCTTTTCTGAAGCATAGATAAGATGGAATTCATTGTCTAGGAAAGGGAATATGAACATCAAATGAAAATTCTTTTTCATCATTCCTTAATTAAAATAATAGTCCTCCACCATCTTAATCAACTAAACATTGCATGGAGTACCTTCATAGCCGATGATATATTCAATGAGACATCCAATCACCATGAAAAAAATGTCCCTTCATCATCCCAGCCACCCACTTCCATCCCTCCATCTCAGCCCATAGCACACTCATCATCATCAGATCAGTCCCCTTCACCTCCTTCATCTCCATCTCATCATGACATGGGATCACCCAGCAGGATTGAGGTCAATGAGCTTAAGTGGGCTAGTTTGGTTGAGGTTGAGCCATTGCCAAAAAACTACCAGAGAGGCTTCAAGCATGTGTTTTCTCCACACATAGTGGAAGGGGCCATGTCTTCTACATCAACAAAGCAGGTGGACAAAGGCAACGGGAAGGTCATTGAGCCATTCATTCATGATGAGGAGGAAACTCATGAAACATAGAAAGAATTTCAGCTTGTTGACATAGATGAGGATGAAAATGAAAAAATCACCAAAAAAGTCATCAAAGGGAAGGATGCCAAGATTAGTGAGCTCCAGACTAATATTGACAGGGCTAGATATGTTATACACTTCCTTAAGCAAGAAAATGAGCAGTTGAAGATCAAACAAGCCATTGATGAGGTAAATTATGTCACTACTTAAATGGAGACAAAAAGGGCCAAAGCCATGCTAAATGAAACAATTGAAAGGTATGGCTTACTTGATTATGAAGAGGAACAAGCACCAAGGAATAAACCTAGAACTAGAGGGCTGAAAAGAGCTCTAGCTCTAGAGAGGCAATGAGAAGCTGAGCTTGCTGATCATCTAACCCTAAATGAGTAGCTTGCCATAGTGACATGTGAGAAAATGGAACCATAGCTTGATAGAGCTAATAAAAAATTGGATAAGCTTATAGCAAAGGCAAACAAAGATAATGAACTATTGAGGAAGAAAGTCAAACACCATGCACTAAAGGAGAAAATTGCATTGGCCAATCTCAAAAGTGCCAATGCAAAAATTGAAGAGTTGACCATGGAGGAGAAGAAGAAATTGGACATTCTTGATGAGGCTTCCCTCCAAGACTAAACACATAATCATCAAATTATATACCAATTTTGAGGCATGTTGAAACTTTTTTCAAATTATGGGTATGACTATGTTTTTATGAATAAGGAAAATATCAGAAAATTTGTCATATGCGCAGCGCCCTAGGCACTGCGAAAATGATAGGGACACTTTTTGGGAAAAATGTCTCCACCATTGGGTTCATAATTATGAAGAAATGCATCCTATACATTTTCTAAGGTTTTTGAGGTAAAATGGTCAGTCAAAAGGGAAAAAAAACCACCAAAAAATCATGTTTCTGCCTAGGCGCTGTGCACAGAGCAGTCTTGGGAGATTGCAATTTTGAAGGGTCAAATTAGCATAATTTTGAGAGATGGAGGCATATTCAGATAAAAGACTTGAAAATATTTTCAACAAGCCATATTGGGCCTGATTTTGACACCTGTAGGTCAGTCAAGACTTTCCTTGAACATGGAGTGCGCACAACGTTAAGGCACTACGCATATGACAATTTGCTGATTTTTTTAGTTTTTCAATGTAAATTTTGATTTTATCTCATAAATAAAATTTCCATCATTGTAATTCATCATGGTAAATGTAATTATGTCAAGGATAAGTTACATAGGGGTAGATTCATTAGGTAAAGTTATCCTTTAGTCAAGATGAATCAGTTTGAGTGTAATGAGGAGTGAGTCACTTGGACCATCCTACACTTCAGTTTTCAGTTCAGAAAGTAGTGGATCTCTTCCTCACCTCATGGATTCGACGCCCAAGGATGAGTGAAGCTCGTTTGATGTCTATTTAGCCCCTTTCTTCACACTAATCAAGGGTTGGAATAAATTTTTATGTTTGCTTATTGATCAAGGAACTATTGTACTCAATTTGGCCAACAAATAAAGAGGAGTTGCAACTATTTTAAGGAATACTTGTGGTATTGATGTTTATCATTGTCTTTTCTTCAGTTTCATATGTTAGAATGTATTCTATTCATGTTCACTTCATCTCTATGGTATGATCTCTTTAAGGTTTGATAATCAGAACACATGCTTGCTCATGCTCTGTTTTGGGGAATTGATCATAGTTTTTCCATTTTCCTTTGTTTAGGAAGAATACATATACCATTCCCTTCCTATCTTCTCATCGGTCCTTAAAAAATTCCATCAAAATCATATTTAAGTGATCAGAATTGTGCCTAACTTTCCCTATTGATTCCTGCAACCCTATCTCATTTTCCCTGACCTAGCTCCCTTGACCTAATTTCTTCATTCAATGATAACCCAACCAAATCAAATCCAAACAAACCCCTGCACTCTATATCTAGCCTAAAAACCCTAATTTCTCTAGCCGTCCTGGTTGTGAAATTTTTGGAGAGAGCCCTCTCTGACTTGATAGGGTTAGCTATCAAGTCAAAAGCTTGGTCCGTGGTTACCTCTATTGGGATTCCTTCTTCAACCTTGGGAATCTGGCGAAGTGCTAACACTTACTTCTGGGTTGCTTGTCACTTTTGCCTTTGTCAGATGACACGACATGAATGTAGGAAGAAGGTGCAGGATATGATGTAGTAGAGTGATGTGTGCTTGCAGTACTGATCATACTGTCGCCGACACGAGAGTCCTTAGATGGAGGAGGAATAATAAAATTAGATCGCGACACATTGGGAATTTTCTCATAGAGCGTGCTAGACTGAGTATAAATCAAATATAAGTACCAGGCACGAGCAATGACCTTCTCTTCATTCACGATGCCACCCTTAGCCACATCCTCGGTGATAGATGGCAACAAGGACTTAATGAACCAATAAGCAAGGATCTGATCAAGAACACATGTTTTGACCATTCTACGACGATGACACCACTCATGAATATGATCAGAAATCTGAGTAGAATTATTCTATTTAAGATTGGTCAGCAGTTCCATTCCAGTTTCATATCGTATGGGTAACTAGAAGTGGTTCAAAAAGGTAATAGCTAAGGCAGTGAAATTATCAAATGAAGCTCGTGGTAACTCAATGTATCACTTCGCAGCCGGACCAATGAGCCTACGCTGGAAAATACACAGTCGAACGGAGTCATCATTTAAGGAGTTAGATGAACACCATAAATGATAAGTCATAACATGTGTTGACAGGTATTCTCCAGGGTTTCCATTGAACTTAGGAATATCCGAGTGTAATTTATGTGGTATCACTGGCCACCAAGGAGCATAGGTGATTGGATCGTTGGTAAGTCGGTTTAAATCAAGTAATTCTAAAGTTGCAACAAAGGTAAAATTTTGATATAATTCAGGTTGAGCATAACCAAGATATGATGGAATTTCTTGGGAAACAAGCCTTTGAGCACCAACATAGGGAATTTGTTGATGGTAACCCAGATAAGGGTTGTTTTGATAAGCAAAAGCCTGAGGATTTTTTTGACCAAAACCTGGGTAAGCTACTTGTTGTTGGAATGATTGAGTGGTATTTGCGGTTGTGGCTACCAGGGTATTTTTCCACCAATATTATAGCCCAAAATAGAATAGCTTGGACCCGGTTGTGAATAGGTAAGACCTGATTGTGCCTGTGACATCCCATAATAGGGTAATCTAGCTTGTGAATGAAAAATTCTGGATAAAGGTGGTTGTTGTAAACTAGCCGAAGGAGTTGGAGTCTAAGGGAACAATAATTGAGGGTATTGGGTGGAAGGAACCACTTGAGACAATTGAGGTACAACACTCTAAACCTATAATAAGGGTAATGAAGTATTAACAAGTGGAGTATATGTGGGTGCAATAGGTTGAATTGGTTGATATGAATGCACAACCGTTTGTGGTTGAACGAGCAGGATAGGTTTCCATTGACAAACAATCATTCCAACATTAGGTTGACCATAAAAGGACGGAGTACTGTCAAAATGGGTGACCATAGGTTTCCCTCTAGCATGAGGAGTATAAAAATATGGAATATATATTTCTCCAAATGCTGGGAGTCTATTTGAGATTGTACAGGATGGAATATACCCAGATGGTCCAGCTCGATATTGCACTGAAGATGTATATAAAGGATCAAGATGTTTTGTACTCATTAGAGATGTACTAGATAGAATACCAGATGATGACATGGGTGAAGTCCATGGGTTTGAGGATGCACCAAAGAAGGTTCGTGATAAAGATTGGTAACTAGGTGGGACAGAAGGACCACCATATAGATGTGACTCTGGTGATGTGGTGAACATCGACGGGGTAGAAACAGTAGATGCTATCGCAATTGTAATAGATGGTACAGCCGGAGATGTTGACTCAGCCATGGTCATACGACCCAATGTATACCCTATAGGATCTAATAGAACTCAAATTGAAATAGTATCAAAGAGAGCAGTGTAAGGTGATTGAGGAAAATACTCGTAAATATAAAGCTCCTCCCCAAAATGATTTGGAGTTGAAGGTGTTTCATCTTGTGGTATTTATTCAATCGAAATAAAACCAAGTGGAAGGATTTCACCGTCAGTCCCAAGATATATTTCAGGTGGTTGACTGCACGATATGGGAGACTCAATGGCTACGATTGACTATGGAGCAACCGATATAGGAACAACTTCCGGTTGTTCGAATTTAAGATCTAGAGGTTTTGGTAAAAGAATGACAATATCTGAATCAACTTCCAGTTGAACAACGTCGGGTTCGGGAGGTATGGTCTCACTGATTGGATGGATTGTGACCATAGGTAGCTGTGAGGACTCTGTCTCGAAAGTAGTAGATGAACCAAGATGTGCAGAAACAATTTGAGATGACTCTGGTATATGTGATGATGATGTCACACCAGAGGTACTGATAGTACTAGTTTCGGTAGAATGATGTCACCTTCGCCGACTAGAAATGGCTTCCGGTGGTAAAGGTGGTTTAAGTGCTATTCTACACGAACGACGGGGAAAGGGATGTTCTTCTTCCACGATGATTGATTTATTTTATTAAAAAACACAAATGAACAAAAAAAAGGGTAATTATAGGCAAAAGGTTTACCAAGTAATTGTGAACTGAAGAATACCTCCCGGCGAACCAAGAAGTATGGGCAAACAATCTCCCCAAATGCTGTGTTTTGTGTATCACAAGTTACAAGGAAGCCGAATCAGTTACCTATGGATGGATATAAACCTAAATTTTTCCTCCCAAATATAGCTGAATGTCGTGGAGGCCCAAGTCCGTATTAGCGTTGTCTAATGCGAAACAACACGGTGAGAGCACCCCCTTATTCTTTTCATACTAGAACACCGCCCGATATACTCGAAGGTACGTGGACGAGATCCAATATACTTACATACATGGAGTGAGGTATCACACTCAGAATGTATCGCAGACAAGTTAGCAACAACTGCTATGTTTAACGACACCGTAACACGTCTCTAGCCTAGACCTTCTAAATTTTATCGTTGATGTTACAATGCTTTCTTAGGTTGATTGATGTAAATTTTATGTTGATCTTGTTTAAAAGTTTGTCTTTGAGGTTCACCATGTGATGTAATGGAAATTCCTAAAAATTCAAACTAAATGATAAGAAAACTTTTCATTTTAGCTTTTTCAATGAAAATCCTAGCTACTAAGGGGAAAGAGCTATCAGTTTTTTAGCATACAACAAAGAGCACAAACTAAACGCAGATTTCCTTAACTTGTTCCTATGCAACACACACAATTCTCTATATGCACATGCATGTTTTTATTTTTAAGATCCATTTAATGTGAATGAAATAAAGGAAAATAAATGCACGAATAAATCAAACAAGTGTTTTCTTTTGAGAAATGAGGAATAAAACAACAATTTCTCTTAGGAAAATGAAGAATGGAACTACAATTTTCCTATAGGAAACGAGGAATGAAACAACAATTTCCTTTTCAAAAAAAAATTTGATCTAATGCAAAAATTAACTACTTTGAATTTGATTTTCCAATGATAAAGAAAACAACTAATGAAACATTGAACAAATAAATTTTCAAAGGAGGAAGAACATGAAAGTTTACTGGTCTCTAATAGCTATCAAACATCTGAGAATACATCAAACAAGTAGCTGAAACTGAAAGAAATGAAAATTTTTGATGGAATTTGGTTGGCTGAGGGGCCAACGTAGTCTCTAAGGGGAGAAAGTGTGTTGCATAACACCCCTGAATGGAACACAATGCACTGTACCCTGACAAATAGTGCGTTGGGTGCAACTAGGTTTGAAAAACAAGCAACTAAACACACTTCTACTACAATTTGTTCGTTCAAATGAATGATAACAGAAAGTAGATGCTACTGATGAAGAAAAACATAGGCAAAAATACCATGAATGATGGGATACTCCCTAGTGGAGTCGCCAATTTGTATATGAAATTTTAATCTACGGATAAAATAAATTCCCTGAGTGTGGTGTTCCTTTATTCAGAAAAACAGAGGAAAGACAACTACTATTTTCTCTAAAACAAGAAGATAACAAAAAAGTAAAGGAGCCTACTGGTGATTCTTTCTCTCTCATTCTTCTTCTGTCGCTGTTTCCGTCGTTCTCAATCCAACTCAAGCCGCTATATCGATTCCTGTAAACAAAACAAAGAACAAAAAACAACATAAAATATACAAGTATCTACTTATATTAATAAAATCAAACCGATTAGATCTGAAATACATTTCAAAATATATAGACATATGTATGGGAAAATGAACAAATATATTTATTAAAGAGTAGGAGGAGAAGATTACAACCAATGGATCGATTTGTCATCAACCTGCTCCAACTTCATTCCAGCCTCATCACATCCAACATCATCTCAACAACATATCAGTACTTTCACTCTCTTATCGAATGAGAATCCAACAACATAACTTTTCACAAAATTCTTCCTCCCTAGCACTTAGATGAGTGCTCAATTTATAGGGAAACTGATGGTAGTTTCTCAATGAATGGATTTCTAATAATAGGAAAGACATGTTTCCAAGTTCAGAGGTGTTAGATGGAAACTTGTATTCGAATTATGACACCTATGGAATATTCTAGAAGGCACTGTCCATGTGGAGATTCCTGGAACAATGACAATTCCTCTCCCAGGTGACACACGCACCCTTGAGTGTTGGGAAGTGCACTGTAGTGCACCCTTGCATGGAGGAATTGGAATTGCAACATAGTTAGTCCCTTGCAGAGGAGCGTTGGTGAGTCAATGGGTCATATAATATATACTGCAAACCTTGGAAATATCACAATTGAAGCCATGAATGGAATGTCTTCACTTAGGGCATATAGCAACTGAAATATAAGGGGATGATAGACCCTATTCATTGGTCCTAGGGATGATTTCCAGTTTTAGTAGGTCTTGGAGGATGATGCCCAAATTTACCTATAACAAATACCTTTGAGTTCGGAGGGAAAGAAAAGAGTAAGTTCAAGGGTAAAGGTAAGAAGAATGATTCCATCAAGATGGATAAAGAAAAATTCGCATGCAAACACTATTCCAAAAATGGGCATGATAAAACCATTTTTGGAAACTTCATCCAGAGATGAGACCAAACAAGCTTAAAAACAAGGAGAAGGAGAAAAAACTGCAACAATAACACATGATTTAGCTTCTGATTTCGGGGATGAAACAAAGATAAAAAAAATGGGTTTGAAAGGTAAGGACATTGC
Source organism: Pinus albicaulis (assembly GCA_034641835.2). Lineage (NCBI taxonomy): Eukaryota > Viridiplantae > Streptophyta > Pinopsida > Pinales > Pinaceae > Pinus > Pinus albicaulis. The sequence goes on along the minus strand of CM076575.1, from coordinate 1,057,592,099 downwards.
AAGTACTAGTTATTCAAGTTGTCTAAATAGTACTCAAGATGATGAAACAAGAATTGAGCTTTTCCATGTTAGAGTTATTTCAAAGCATATCAAGATTGACACACTATTTGATAGTGGTTCACAAGAAAATATTATTTCTAAAGACTGTTGAGATTGCAACAAGATGATGAGCTTGAGACATAAGAGTGTTGTGCCTTCCTTGGTGCTACGTGGGCATGAGGAGGAGGAGGAGGAGGAGGCTATTTTTGGCGCAAAGTCTATTTTTTAGACTATGTCTATTTTTAGACATATGGATCATGTTCTATGAGTTGCAGGATGCTATTTGTGGATGGTTGGTCAAGTCGGAAAAAATAGATGGACTTCTATTTTTTAGATATATTGGGCAGAATCTATTTTTAGATTGCCAGTCTAAAAATAGATATGTCGAATATTATTAGCTCTTAATAATATTTGGACTATAAACAATATCTTATTCTCTTGGAGCACTTCAGTTAAGTGCACAGATGTGGCACAGGAGCTGACAGAAGGAATTACGCTATTCCTGAGGGTTAAGTGGAGCTATTGCATGGATACTTCAGTTAGAACTCATGTGACAGAGTTTGGTAGAGTTGATTGAGGAAGTTAATGGAGTTGTGTTCAGTTTAACTAATCTAAACATAGTTGAGCTATTTGTATTCAGTTTAACTAATTGATACAATTAGTGAGAGTGGTGTGAATTAATTATTAATTAATTCACTAATTATCAACTCATTAATCAACTAAATAATGCATCAGTTAACTTCAGTGCATGGATAGTTTCAGTGGAGACCAATGCAGAAATAGGTGAAAGAGCAGGTTAACTATCAGTTGTGACTATACTGTTTCTATTTGGAAGAAAGACGGTACGTTGATTATGGAGGTGTTTTAAGGGATTGCCTGATTACAGGCTAAAATTGGTTAGTTATTTGTTGGTGACTGTTCGCCAATTTTGATTGAAGTAATTTCTCGGTGTGGAAGATTAGGTATATTGTGTGTGGTCTAGCTTGATTAGTGTGTAGCAATTGGAGATTGTACTGAGAGCTTGTGAGGAGCTTTGTATGATGATTGTTACATGATCTATATGACATATAATATACAGATAGTTGGGGTTTTCAGCTTTAAGCTTTCCCATGAAATAATGTGTTCATATGTGTGATTTTTTATGGTTTTAATGTGCGCATGCGATTTTTTTTATTTCCACAATTAATGATCAATGGTAGAAGTGATTCTGTATTGTGCATGAAATTAAAATAATGTGTGATCAGGAGAATCTCGGTGGATAACATATCAGTTATTAAAATTTCTACAAAGACTTAATCAAGAAGTTGAATTTAGAGACCATTCCTCATCCAGGACCTTATCCTTTAGGTTGGATATGTAAGAATGAAAATTTGCAGGTGAAGAGAAAATGCATACTTAGATTTGCAATCACTGCAAACTTTGTTGATGAAGTTGAATTTGATGTTGTTCCGTTTGATATTTCTGGTATTTTTTTGGGTAACCCTTATCTTTATGATAGGAGAGAAATATTTCATTTCCATGAGAATAAGTATCACTTGTTCAAGAATGGGATTGAGTACATTGTTAGAAGATGAATTTGTCTCTTATGCATGCTGGACAAATGAAGTTTATTATGAATTCTAGTCAAAATTTTGCTTTGTTAATGTTCAAGCATAAATATGTTGTGAATGAGGCATTTCAAGGAGATGCATAAAATTAAAAATATGATTTCAGTGAGGTTGCTAATGGTTGTGATAAGATGTTTCAGGAGTCTAACATGTTTCCTCCAAAAAGAGGTAAAAAATATGAGGTAAAATTGCAGCAACGTGCATCATTGTTGAACAATGATGTGAACAAGATGCCAATGCAAGAAAGTGCAAAGGTTAAAGAGCAAGCACCAAATAAATTTGAAAAAGAGGGAATTGGGTTCAAAATTTATTGTTGTGGGTTTCACAAAGTGTTTTATTTGAAATGGGATGCTGCATGGCGATGGTGATTACATTTGGTCAAGAGTCGAGCCAAGCACAAGGCAAGACATGTTAGACATCGTCATGTCAACAATGTTCAAGGTGAGAAGAAATTGAAGTTGTTTAAGCTTTATTTGATTGAAGATTGAGGAGGAAATGTGTTTTTTCCTTCAAGGAAAAGTTTCTGTTTTGAAAAATTTGGGAAATTCCTGCAAGATGGTATCAACAACAACAAGTCAAGGTCACCAAAGTTAGGGAAGATGATCAGTTTTCAAGAAAAGCTCAAAATGTCGCATTCAAGAAATTTTTAGTGGATAAGGACTGGAAGGGTGAGGGAGATGAGCCCTCATCTATTTACTAATAGATAAAGATAATTTTGAGGTCCAAAAGCTTCCATTGGGAGGAATGATCCAATGGATCAAATTTATGCTCAAAATTCAAAGTTCTCAGAATGGAACGAAACCTATGCGCTTGCGTAGATATCTTCATTCTAAACTCAACACAATTTGTTTTGTGCAAAACTAACTCCGTATGCTCCTGTAATCATGATATGTTAATTTGGGTAAACAAAAAAAAATGTTTTTGGATGTACATGGCTTCCTAGTCAATAGTCCGTACTACTGACTGGACCATGACTGTGCATGGTTGACTTGACTTTTTCAACCTATGGCAGTGCGACACTTGTCACATTCAGATTGGTTTTGAATTGGAGCGTTTTCATTGGTTGTTGGTCGGACCAACCAGGGACACCACGTGGGCCAACCAGAGGTCACCACATGGTGCCCTGGTGGCCGACCAAAATTTCGTATTGACAAAAAGCACTCCAGCGGAATTGAGCATTGAACCTTCGAGTAGAAATAATGGCGCTCAATCAACATGCCACACATTACGAATTAACATGTATAGTTTAAAACTTCTATTTAAAGGTTATGTATGCGTCATTTTGGGGGTGGCCCAGGGCTAGCCCTAGCCCTGGTCACTGCGCCCACAAGAAACAAGTGGTAGGATTAGGGGGCAGGGCTTAGCTCGACCCCCATGATTTATAATAAAATGTTTGGTCCATAGGCAACATTTGGAAAATTAACTATCCCACGATTTGTGCCACTGGTTGGATAAAAATTCGCTCAGTTAGCGCTTTTTGGGGCGAAATTGTATGGCTATTTGCAGACAGGTTGAAATTGTAGGACGAATTGATGGAAAAGTTGTGGAGATCATAAATTATTCAATTTTCATCCTTTTTGGGAGCAGAAAGAGGCTAGAAAATGGTTTTTGACAATTCTGAAGCCATTGAAGCTACTAGTACAACCATTTGAGCATTGTAACTTGATGTAAACACCATTTTTTGAGCATAATGAAAATGGCCCAACCATTGGAAGCTGAACCAGGAGACATAGCCCAGGAGGGGTGAACTCCTTCATCATTCGTTGTTGTGTGTTTACTGTTATGGTGATATTGCCTTATGTTTTTTGCAAAAAATTAGTTTTAATTCCATGTTTTTGTGTTTAATAATTTGAAAAAAGAGGCTTAACACCCTAATCAAACACTTGCAAAATTTTACATAATCCTCAAGCAAATTCACATATAGATCAGAGTTCCATTCATTCAATGTGTCATATTTTTTTTATAAACAATAACATTCCTCCTTGGATATCAATAAAGAGATCTGACACACAATGTTGGCTATGGTTGTTCCTTATATTTGTTTAAAATGATTGTCTCTTGGGTTTAGCTCAGGTGGTTGGGAGGAATGATTTTTATCCTTCCCACTTGGGTTTAATTCCCACAAATGACATATTGATCTCTTAATGAGTATATTATTATAATGGCTTTCAACCCTATTGTTGACCAACATTGTGCCTTGAATATTCTATGGATTTCCATGGGTACAATCCTCGAAATTAGGGGAATTTCAGGGTTTTCCCCGAGTAATGTAACTTAGAAAAAAATATTTAACATATTGTTTTCAAGTACATATCTTTTTAATTATACTTTATTTGTTTGTTACATATTAATTTATTATATGTCCAAGGTAATAAAAAAATGTATTTTCAAATAATATGAAAAATACAAAGTTAAATATATGGATGTATTTATTGATCTTCCTATTGATAAACTTTTAAAATTATGGGTGTATATCACTATGCATGACTTCTTTGAACCAGTAAGGGAAAACATCTCAATTCCACTTACACAAACATTTCATGATGCTTGAGTTAACACATTTTCGTGGTTAGTAAAGTATTTCATTCTCAAAATATATAACTCTATGAATTAGTTGTGTGTTTTATTAATAATTGGTTGATATACTAGTATTAATATATTTCCACATTTTGTAGGTTTTTTGAAACAAAAGGTAAATTTGCATGTCCAATATTTGGCTCAAAAATGATAAATAAACATTCAAGAAGTTTAGAAAAATAGGGTTTTGATGAGTAAATTTACTTCCTAAGAATTTTTAGTATCAAACTACCAAGAAATATATTATTAATGGGAAGAAATAAACTAGAAAAAAATGTGAAAAATGATAGCTTAGTTATGGAAATTCAAATATAAATGAAGTTACAAACTTAATGAGAACTCATATTTAGTGGAAAAATGAACCCCCAAGTAAAAGTTTGGTGAAAAGCAAGGATATTAAGACATTGGGTAGAAGACAATCAACACCATCGTATATGTGCTCTTAAGAAAGGAGTCCATCTCATCGATATAGAACCCAAAGAGAGTTAGTGAGAGAAGGAATCACTAGAGGTCATTTCTGCACTAAATGACCAAGCACTGGCTCATATAGTTGGTGCTTAGTTTTCTCTAAGCAGAAATGATCAAGCACTATTAGAGAGTTTCCTGCTTAGGGATTCCTAAGTGTTTTAATTTTTTTGCTTAGTTTTCTACCCAAAAAGTTGTTTGTTGCTGAAAAGTTCCTAGAATTTGTAAAACATTTCAGGATGGAACATAAACCTTGGGCATTTCAAGAAACTTATAAAACATTTTAGAAAGCCAAAATGTCATCAAAACACTTTTTCAACATTTCAAAGTCGTTACACACTGGAATCTGTTTCTGATTTGGAAAACAACATTTCAAGGGTCCTCCTGGGGTGTTTTTAGTAACTTAGCTTGTATGCCATCAACAACGACAAACTGTGCTATAGCCAGAAGTAGATGTATGACTTGAGCATGACTCCATATTCTGGGCATAGTTGGGACTAATAATTGGATGGCTCTATGAAGTTTGTTGGTTTAGGGCATCCTTTATTGAAAGCATCACAAAGTCTTGTTGGCTATATAAGTTTGTAGACTATTATTGGCATAGATTTTTCAATCACAACCATTTATCTCTGTCATCAGTTTCTATAACAAGTCAATCATATGATTATTCTCAAATAAGAAAAAAATTCTAGTCCAATACCTTAGTTTCCTTTTCTTCATCCATCTGACATTTCTTCTATTACTTACTCTCATCTACTTGTATAATTAACAGTGTTTGTTGGCTTGGAATTCAAACCAGCGTCCACATAGGCATCCAATAAAGGTATTGTAGTCTACCATTGAAATTGCAAACCCTTGTTATAGAAACTATCTTACCTGAGATGACTAGTACTCCCCAAGTCGTTCATATACTAACCAAAGGCTCAAATGTCAACTATCAAAGATCACAAGAGTTGAATAAGGAATCGATTTGTCTCTGCAACCCCTTAGGTGAGGTGCCAAGAGGATCATGTTGTTGAAAACTAAAAGCAAGGAGATCAATAAATGGAGTATAAGACAATCAACACCATCCTATATGTCCTCCTAAGAAAGGAGTCCATCCCATCGATATAGAACCCAAAGAGGGTTAGTGAGAGAAGGAATCATTAGAGGTCATTTCTGCACTAAATGAACAAGCACTAACTCATATACTCGATGCTTAGTTTTCTCTATGAAGAAATTACCATGCATTATTAAAGAGTTTTATTCTTAGTGATTCCTAAGTATTTTAATTTTTTTTCTTAATTTTTTACCCAAAAAGTTGTTGTTTGTTGCTGAAATGTTTCCAGAATTTGTAAAACAGTTAAGGACGGAACAAAAATATTGTGTATTTCAAGAAAATGATAAAACATTTCAGAAAGCCAAAATGTCACCAAAACACTTTGTCAACATTTCAAAATCATGACACACCAGAATCTATTTCTGATTTGGAAAAAAACATTTCAGGGGTCCTCTTGGGGTGTTTTTAGTAACTTAGCTTGTATGCCATCAACAAAGAAAAAATTTTCTATAACCAGAAATAGATGTATGAATTGAGCATGACTCCATATTATGGGCATAGTTGGGGCTAATAATTGAATTACTCTATGACGTTTGTTGGTTTGGGGCATCCTTTATTGAAAGCATAACAAAGTCTTGTTGGCTATATAAGTTTGTCGACTATTATTGGCATATATTTTTCAGTCACAACCACCATTTATCTCTGTCATCAATTTTATAGCAATTCAATCATATGATTATTCTCAAATAATAAAAACATTCTAGTCTAATACCTTAGTTTTTTTTTCTTCATCCAACTGCCATTGCTTCTATTACTCACTCTCATCTACTTGTATAACAAACAATGTTCGTTGGCTTAGAATTCAAACCAGCGTCTACATAGGCATCCCATAAAGGTGTTGTAGTCTACCACTAGAATTTCAATTCCTTGTTAGAGAAACTGTCTTACCTGAGATGACTAGTACTCACCAAGTCGTTCATATACTAACCAAAGGCTCAAATGTCAACTACCAAATATCACAAGAGTTGAATAAGGCATTAATTTGTCTCGAAAACCCCTAGGTGAGGTGCCAAGAGGATCATGTTGTTGAAAACTAAAATCAAGGAGGTCAAGACATTGAGTAGAAGGAAATCAACACCATCCTACATGTGCGCCTATGAAAGGAGTCCATCTCATCGATATAGAACCCAAAGAGAGTTGGTGAGAGAAGAAATCATTAGAGGTCATTTTTGCACTAAATGACCAAGCACTGACTCATATAGTTAGTGCTTAGTTTTCTATAAGTAGAAATGACCAAGTATTATTAGAGAGTTTTTTGCTTAGTGATTCCTAGGTTTTTCAAATTTGTTGCTTAGTTTTCTACCCAAAAAGTTGTTGTTTTTTGTAGAAATGTTTCCAGAATTTGTAAAACATTTTAGGATGGAACATAAATCTTGCGCATTTAAAGAAACTGATAAAACATTTTAGAAAGCCAAAATGTCTCCAATACACTTTTTCAACATTTCAAAGTAGTGACACACCTGAATTTGTTTATGATTTGGCAAACAACATTTCAGGGGTCCTCTTGGGGTGTTTTTAGTAACTTAGCTTGTATTCCATCAACAAAGACAAACTGTGCTATAACCATAAAAATATGTATGAATTGAGCATGAATCCATATTCTAGGCATAGTTGGGACTAATAATTGGATTGACATATGAATTTTGTTGGTTTGGGGCATCCTTAATTGAAATCATCACAAGGTCTTATTGGCTATATAATTTTGTCGACTATTATTGGAATAGTTTTTTCAATCACAACCACCATTTATCTCTGTCATCATTTTTTATAGCAAGTCAATCATATGATTATTCTCAAGTAAGAAAAACATTCTAGTCCAATACCTTAGTTTCCTTTTATTCATCCAACTGCCATTTATTCTATTACTCACTCTCATCTACTTGTATAACAAACAATGTTTGTTGGCTTGGAATTCAAACCAACATCCACATAAGCATCCAATAAATGTGTTGAAGTCTACCACTGGAATTTCAATCCCCTCTTACAGAAACTAGCTTACCTGAGATGACTAGTACTCCCCAAGTCGTTTATATACTAACCAAAGGCTCAATGACAAATAAGTATTGAACTTCTTAGTGGAGGTGACCAGTCTCTCATTGCCAGAAATATCTTCCACCTCAGGGTTTTAGGCTTGGGCCAAGGGCCACATTTGCATAAACTATAAGAGCTTCTATCTCATCCAATATTGCATGTTTATCACTAATGTGTCATCCAACTGAACTCAAAGCTGCTAGTTTTATTGTTGCAATTCAATTGTCCCACTCCAATTTGAGTAGATGGTATCTGATCTCATCACCTATGACTTGGAAGGTTCATAGAAAAACCTATGATGGTACTCCATTAACATCTATGGAAGTGAATGCCAGATTTTCAGAAACTATAAGAGCTTCTATCTCATCCAATATAGCATGTTTATCACCAATGTGCCATCCTAATGAACTAAAAGATGCTAGTTTCATTGTTGCAATTCAATTGTCCCACTCCACTTTGAGCAGATGGTGTCCGATCTCACCACCTATGACTTGGAAGGTTCAATGAAAATAATATGATGGTACTCCATTAATATCTATGGAAGGGAATGCTTGCTAGTGCAAAGGCACTGTAGGGATCATATGTTAATTTTAGAACATGTTCTATGCCATTTCAGATTAGGGCTCACAATACTGAAGCAGATAGAACATACAAATAGATCGATGGAAGACAAGCCAAAACAGAGATAATGAATGGTGGCGTTACGGTGATCAGCAGGATGCTTCTACCAGCAAAGTCTCCAATAGGTCATTTAGCCAAGCGTGTCACACATCACCCCAGAACAACCCAAACAAAAGAACACTCCATAAATACGCAGCATCAAGAATGCCATCCAGAGAGAGAGAATTCCTCCACACAATGTTGTGTCAAATGAACTCTAAGTCTCTCCAATATATAGGAATCTTTGGGGGTGTGTGACACGTCCTTTAAGACATTTAAGTCAATATTTTATTCCAGGCTGACCTAGCACATAAGTGGAATAAAGTCAAAGTACATGTTCTTCTCATCCGATCGAGATGATCTTTGGATCAATCTTACACCTCTTTGAAACAGGAATCCAATAAAAATATTGGGATCATCATTTGAGCAGCACAACCTAGAGTTTGGACCTAGTTGTCCAATTTTAACACTCCCTCTCAACTAGGGAGAATTCCGTCCACTAGTGCAATCCAAACATCATGCGTCATCCCGTCGTAACTTGCTTTGCTGGCCTCTTTATTTTAGAACAGAAGTGGGTCAGTCACAAAGACATCATTCTCGGCTGATAGATTCAACCTAGAGGTCAAAACCTATCTCGGACTCACAAAGAGTGTCCAAGCAACCCAAAGTTGGTTCATCTGACCCAAAGTTAGGCAGAGGTTCGAAAACTCACTAGACTTGATCCCGGATCAAGTGGTTGGACATGTGCCATCCTAGATAGAGAGTACGGAAATATCTTATGCGTCCATTAGTATTTGCTACTAGTCTCTAGCTTTTCCCACCTCATTGGCCAAATGAGAGGTACTTCCCATGAGCCCTGAACTCAATGGGTAGGATGCATACGGGGCACAGATAATGAGAGGTGAACCAGCTCAATAATCAAAATGGTGGGGTCCAAGCACACCAACAAGGTTTGGCAAGCCTAGCCTTGTGGTTGCTCATAGCTCTAAGAAGCTATCCCCAAAGCCCCCCAGAGCTCCTCGAGCTCATTGTCCAACAGGACCCACATCATAGGGTCGTTCCACGATACCAAGTCTCTCACAGAAGGTTAGGAACTTGACCTTCCCCAGGGGCTTATTGAGAATATCCGTGACCTGCTCATCAGTTCCTATATGATCGAGTCTTACGATGCTTCGCTGTACCATATCCTGGATGAAATGGTACCTGATATCAATATGCTTGGATCGGTCATGGAACACAGGATTCTCGGTCAAGCGAATCCCACTCTGATTATCATAGAGTATCACCATGGTATCTAGCACATGCTCGAACAGTTCACTAAAGAGCTTTCGCAACCAGACTGCTTCACAACAGGCCATACTTGCTGCAATATATTCGGCCTCTGTGGTGCTCAAAGCCACTGACTTCTTCTTCCTGATCATCCATGAGATCGAGGCAGAACCAAGGTTGAAGCAGCATCTCAATGTGCTCTTACGATCCACCACACTGCCAACCCAATCGGCATTAGTATAACCATGGAGTGTCATACTCCCGGCAGTGTATCTCAGCCCATGGTCTATTGTGCCTCAGAGATATCTCGAGAGTTTCTTGGCACCAACCCAGTGAATGTTATGATCAGCCATGTGTTGAATCAAAGTGTTCACAGCACAACATACGTCCGGACATGTGTTCACTAATAACATCAGGGTCCCTATGAGTTGACGATACTCAGTAGGATGGGCCCAGCAACGCTGCTACTCAACTTCTTAAAGTTGAGTTCCATGGACTTACAGTCCATCATACTAGAAGCTTCATAATGTATTTTCCTTGAGAAAGGAAAATCTTGCCAGGTCTCTGCTAGACCTTCAGGTCTAGGCATTCGTCCTAGGTCCTTCATCTCGAGCTCAGCAACGCGCTCCCTCTTGCACTGATGAATGAGAGGGTCAACACCTGTCAAGAAGAGGTCGTCCTCATACAGCACTAGAGTGAGAGGCTTATCTCTATCAACCTTGAAGTAAAGGTTTGGATCAGCATTACTACGAGTGAATCCGAGCGCCATCAAGTAGCTATCTATCCTCTCGTACCAAGCTTAGGGTGCTTGCTCCAGCCCATCGAGGGCTTTCTTCAACCTGCAGACATGGGTGTCCCTATCTTGGACTTCGAACCCCAGAGGTTGCTCTACATACACCTCTTCCTTTATCGCACCATACGGAAATGCGGTCCTTACGTCCATCTGATGAAGATTTCGTCCTTGCATAGCAAAAAGGGAAATAATAGATTATAGGTGCAATAGTAATCAATGCGTTTAGGCGACACATTTTTCCATCAGATCCATGCTTGATCTTATATCAAGGTGACAAAAAATTTGATCTGTGATCTAGGAACCATATCCTAGACATCATCTTGCATACTTCTAGACTTGATATTTTTTTATAGCATCATATTGAACTCATGGCAGCTGGATACCCCTGGTATTTATATGGCTTCTTGGTTTTCTTTTGGAAATTCCCCCTCTAAAGCCATATGTCTTTGAGCCATGAGGATCTTCTTCCGTTCAACAATGGTATCTGCTCAGGAGCATATACATATATATTCTCCCTCTTAATGCAAGCTTCTATTTTGAGAGACGACATTTAATTTGAATGAGGGCATCCAAGACATCATCTTGGAAAGGGGTTTTATTCTCCCATAGTCAAAACCATCTAAGACTACAGTCTTTTGCTAAGGATTCCAACAATGAGTTTGAAAGCTGTACAGACACATTTTACCATTACGCTCCAATGTGAAACTGCTATTGTCACATGCTTACTACGACATAGGTGTCTATCTATGTCATTGTCCAATAGGGATAATATATCAACAAGCCTAAGCTTTTGTTATAAGTCTTGTTATTCTGAGAAGGTCTGTTGTAGCTTCCACAACCAACCCTCTTAACTGTGATCTACTGAACTAGGAATCCAAACATAATTCCTTCTTTCATAATTCTGCACTTGAGAGCTTCATCTACTACATCTGGCATCTCATCCAGCACTGCTTCTCAATTTCAGATTTACAGTTAATATTTGACTGATCTAGGGCTTCAGGTTTCCAGATCTCAGTTCGGAAATTTGTCTCCTAAATTTCACAGATCTGGGAACCGATCATACAGATGTTCCAAACACAGAAATTTACCCTTCTTCATGTCAGAGATTCCTTTCAGCTATGCAGATCTATCATAGTCATAAGTGCACATCATATAGACTGTGCCCAGAATCTTTACATTCGGAAATTTGAATGAAAAAATTATTTATTTTCTATCCTTTATGGTTTGCAGAGACTGTACAATAATCCAAACGCTTCACTGAAACTGCAGTACACTGATGTATTTTTCTGTTAGGTTATTTTGTAGACTGCACCATCCACTTAACCAGTCATTGGATAGCCTTCTGAAAATGCAGCCTAGGCAAGGTGCCTTATGAACGGGCTGTTAAGGGTATGAGGCAGTCTCTAAAGAATGATCATGGGCAAAGATTTAGCCACACGATCCAATCCAAAACATACCTCAAATGATGCAACTTCTTTCCCTTGCATCCCCGGTGGCCTTGTGATGAGAGAAGGCACCTCTATTTTATTTTGGCCTTCAAAATGCCACCTATAGGCCTGCAACCTAGACATGGTGGTTTTATTTCCCAGAAACAGTCTTCCAACAATATTCCATAGAATATCGTAGCTTCAACTACCCTTGAGTCCCAGACGGGACATAAAATGGGCATTAAAATGACATAGAGCAGATCTGAGCTTACCTTTGGGCAGACCTTAACTGCTGTTGGTAGCCTTTAATCTGCACTTTAATGCTGTCACGTCCAACATCTCAACGTTTTTATACGCATCCCTTGTCCGCACTTATATTCAAACTTCTTCACGCAACACTTAAAACACCACCCAAACAGCCTTTAAATAACAGTGGCTTTCCTTCACTTGCTGCAGCCTTCCTTTGAAGGACTTCTTGCCTTCTTTACGGTTGATTTGGGCATAGAACAACCCTCAACCTTCATCTACAGGCTTGGTAAGGGCTGTAGCTTTCTTTTCCCAAGATTTCAGTCGGTAGAAACCCTAACCCTAAGCAAAATAAATATGGGCTTCATCTACAGATTGCTTGCATCATTCCAGAACATGTTCGCAGCAGTAAGCTGTTACATTCCTTTTATCAAATCCTTCGAGACAATGCGGTCAGAAACTCATTATTTTAAAAATAAATTAATTTAATGCCTTTTTCTCTGTGAAAACAAGCAAATGATGTTTTGAATAGGAAGAGGAGAAGCTCTCAGTTTAGCGGCTAATGTTGTCATTCTTTCAAACTGATGTACCCACAGATGAGGGTAAACTTGAAACTGGTTTCATTCCAATCTGAGACTTCCAACACTACCTAGAATTCTTTCTAAAGGGCCGCGACACCCTACAGATGCAGCGACACCCTACAGTTGCAGTGGAAACCTTGAATTTAATTGTCTTTTCCTTAATTCCACGATATTAGGCTTCGCAGGGTCCACACCATTCAAACCAACATCAACAGCTAAAGAAAAAAACTTCGACGACCTTTCTGAAGTCTGGTGGAGAGCTTCCGAGATGATGTTTGGGTGAACCCCCTTTTCGAGCGAATTCATAAATTTATTCAAGACCACGACCATGTCCTTGCAATGACCACGACCGTTGAGGAGCCATCGCTGGCCACGATGTTGGCTTGACGGATAATACGCGAAACATCATAACTTATTGCCAATCCGATCCACTGTCGTGAACCTTAATCCACAATTCCTCAAACTCTAGAGCCTGAGTCATTGTTCGTTTTCAAAACATAATCACGCGAAACTTATCCACACTTATCCACTGCTCAATTTCCAGAAAATCATATAAAAAATCACAATTCGATTCACTGCTGTAAATGTCGAGCGACTAAACCTCAAATTTTAAAGCCCAGTTTGATGTTCTTTGCATGTGGACCAAATCTACTAATAATATTAGCAGTGTGTGTACTTATGATAAAAGACTGAAATCAGACAGTCAATCGAGTGAATCCTTTGATGGAAAACCTAAAAATTCACCGCAGGAACCACGACACCAACAGAAATGAGCAGCAAATGGAACCACGACACCAGTATGCTGAATCGCAATAAAGACATATACTCTGCTGCCGCAGAAGACACAGCTCATATGGGTATTTATGTGGATGGGTTCTCCGCAAATATCTTATTTGTTAACAGGTTGCCCTACTGCCTAATAAATGAGGTGTGAGGAATGCGACAACCTTTAGTGAAGCCTCAAGGCTTGCAGATTTTAGAGAGGCTTATAAATTTTCTCTCATGCAGGCCTAGCACACAGCAGCCTAGAGCCTTCGGTCCTCCAAAAATGGTGTAGAACCAGTGCAACATTTGGCCCTCAAGGGCAGTTTGCAAGCTCGACCTTTATTATGGCAGTCAATAAACCCAAACGGAGCTCCAACGTCTATGGCACAAAAGAAATTCCTTTGACACAAATATGGACATTGTCTTCCCCTCAAGCTCTGATACCATGTTAATTTTAGAACATGTTCTATGCCATTTTAGATTAGGGCACACAATACTGAAGCAGATAGAACATACAAATAGATCGATGGAATACAAGCTAAAACAGAGATAATGAATGGTGGCGTTACGGAAATCAGCAGGATGCTTCTACCAGCAAAGTCTCCAATAGGTCATTCAGCCAAGCATGTCACACATCACCCTAGAACAACCCAAACAAAAGAACACTTCATAAATACGCAGCATCAAGAACGCCATCCAGAGAGAGAAAATTCCTCCACACAATGTTGTGTCAAATGAACTCTAAGTCTCTCCAATATATAGGAATATTTGGGGGTGTGTGACACGTCCTTTAAGACATTTAAGTCAATATTTTATTCGAGGCTGACCTAGCACATAAGTGGAATAAATTCAAAGTACATGTTCTGCTCATTCGATCGAGATGATCTTTGGATCAATCTTACACCTCTCTAAAAGAGGAATCCAATAAAAATATTGGGATTGTCATCTGAGTAGCACAAATCAGATTTTGGACCTAGTTGTACAATTTTAACATCATCCAATCAAGAGGGTGGGCAGTGTGAGCAATGTTCAGAGCAACTTAGGAATCACTTAGTTTTCTGTAGAAATGACCGAGTTTTTCATATGAGACTATATGAGTAAGTTATTGGTGATTTATCATATAGAAAGTGCTTAATTTTCTCTAAGAAGAAAATTATCTAAGCACTATTAGGGAGTTGGTCATTTCTGCACTAGTCTCAAAATTTCTGCTATATGATGGGCAACCTTAGCTGGTGATCCGATGCAAGGCTTTGAGGCCTATTTGGCATAAGGCTGTTGCTATTCTAGAACAGAAAATGGAAGCCATTTTCTTTAGTTAGTATATCCCCTTCTCCAATGTGATACTCATCAAATTAAGAAACAATTAAGTGTAGATTTGAAAAGAAACAACTAGAAAGTAGCATATTATTCCTTGTGTTCACCTTCATCTGATTTATTTGTACAAGGAGGGATCTATTCTAGAGAAGAATTTTATGGCCTAAAAAAAGTTTTGCCTCATTGTGTAGGGTGAAACTCCTTGCCATGGTTAAGAGGTATGTTTTAAAGGGGATTCCACTTGGCACACAATCCTAGGTTGCTTCATTTCCTAACAAATGCCATTTTTTGTTTTTTATTTTGTGGTTGATGCATTTATTGGGGGAGGTAGTTATAGTAACCTAAATTTATTTATTGCACCCTTAACCATTGTTTCATATTATTGGAGAGATAGTTGGGTCATTGGAGAAAGAGCCTTAACTGCATTTTCTATTTTGAGCTTGTAATTGGTTTGCATTTAGGATGAGTGATGAATCACCTAAATCGAAGGAGTGCTCCCCTAGTTGGCACCTTAACACATTATTTAAGGTCACTCCATTTTCTAGAGCTTGTTGTAACTTACAATGGCCAAGTTGACCATCCTGTACACATTTTTAGGGTGAATTCTTAAGGGGTTAGTTGGCTACTTCCTTGGAGAGTACGCGCTAGCTCACTTTGATCTTTTGGAGATATGTTAACTCACTAATAGTGATATGTGTGAGAGTATGGAGAGATAGTTGAGTCATTGGAGAAAGAGACTTAGCTGCCTTTTCTATTTTGAGCTCGTAATTCAAAATTGGTTTGCATTTATGATGAGTGATGGATCACCTAGATCGAAGGAGTGCTCCCCTACTTGGCACCTTAGCACATTATTTAAGGTCACTGCATTTGCTAGAGATTGTTGTAACCTATAATGGACAATTTTACCATCCTGCACACAATTTTAGGGTGTATTATTAAGGGATGAATTGGCTACTTCCTTGGTTACTTCTGGTCTCAATATCTTGTATGTCTCTATTACATTATGCATTTTATCCTTTGCTGCAGTAAGTAACCTGCAACAATCTGTTATCTCTTTGACTGTAATTTATTTGTCTTTCTACTCTGCTCTCATTCATTGTTATATTGATATTTTTACAGTAAAAAATTTACTTCTAATGGGACAGTGAAGTTTTTTTCAAAGGATTCATCACCATACAATGTAATGGAAATGGGAAGCTAGGACTGTAGCATCACTGTGAGGACCAGAGCCAGTCCATGCCCTATTTTTATTTTTTATAAGTTTTAGATCCATTAGCTGAACATGATAATTGGTTTGATGCCCCAAGCCAACTCTAAAGTTAATGTTATGAGATTCACTATATAAAACACTTCTTTCTAATCCATAGAAATAAGGGTCATCATCAAAAGATGCCCATGCACCATCCTTACCCACTTATTCAACAATCTGCCTAGGAGGCTTAGGTACTGTTATCTAAGGACAACTCTTTTACAGAATTGAGACCAAATGAAATAGGAAAAACACATTGAATAGGAAGAATTTAGGGTGAATTGGATATGTCCTTAGAGAGTATGCACTAGCTCACCGTAATCTATTGGGGGTATGTTAACTTACTAATAGTGATATGTGTGAGAGTATGGAGAGATAGTTGAGTCATTGGAGAAAGAGACTTAACTGCCTTTGGTATTTTGAGCTTGTAATTGGTTTGAATTTATGATGATTGATGAATCACCTATATTGAAGGAGTGCTCCCATAGTTGGCACTTTACCACATTATTTAAGGTCACTCCATTTGCTAGAGCTTATTGTAACTTACAATGGACAAGTTTACCATCCCGCACACACTTTTAGGGTGTATTCTTAAGGGATGAATTGGCTACTTCTGGTCTCGATATCTTGTATGTCTCCGTTACATTATGAATTTTATCCTTTGATGCAGTAAGTAACCTGCATCAATCTGTTCTCTATTTTATTGTAATTTATTTGTATTTCTACTTTACTCTCATTCATTGTTATATTGGTATTTGTATAATAAAGAATTTACTCCTAATGGTGTAGTGAAGTTGTTTTCAAAGGATCCATCACCATACAATGTAATACCAATGGGAAGCCAGAATTGGAGCATCACTGTGTGGACCATAACCAGTCCACGCCCTATTTTTATTTTTGATAAGTTTTAGAGCCATTAGTTGAACATGATAATTTTTTTGATGCCCCAATCCAACTCTAAAGTTAATGCTATGAGATTCACTATATAAAAAGCTTCTCCCTAATCCATAGAAATAGGTGTCATCATCAAAGTATGCCCATGCACCATCCTTACCCACTTATACAACAATATTCCTAGGAGGCTTAGGTACTATCATCTGAGGAAAAATATTTTACATAATTGAGACCACATCAAATAGGAAAAGCACATTGAATAGAAAGAATTTGCCTATCTTTAAATAAGTTTACATTCCTAGCTTGCTAAATACCCAAGCTAGGATTCAAGAAGTTCTTTGTAATCGTTCACTGAAGAGTTATGGCACCAACCTCTTACACCATTTTCAACTATGCCACCAATTCAGACTTTTTTCAACCTAGTCAAATGTTTAATCTCCCTCTAAACTTGCACAGTGTAGTTACAGTCCATGACAAGATGTTTATTGGTATTTTCACATACCTTGCATAAAATACACCTATCGATTCTTTCTCTATTCCTTCTCAGAATATTATACCAAGTAAAGTAATTTTTTTAGTGAAAACCACATAAAATTCAAGCCTTTGAGGGATATTTAAATATCCAAACTCTTCTCCTCCACTAAACATGATTCCTCTTCTCCCCATATAAAATAATAGCAATATATCTAGCTTTTGGGATATAAACCCCAGAGGGGTTCTTTGACCATATGAGATTTTCTATATTCTTAGTCAATATGCCATGGCTAGATGTGAGTCTTGCAATAAAAACGCCCTAGGAATGAGCATCATGACCTCTAAAATTTAATGAAAGCCACCTTTGACCTCCAAATAGAAGTAATATTAGGAATTTTAATCTGAGAAATATTAAAGTATCATGTCCCTCAACAAAGGACTCATATGGAGTCATGGGTAAACATAGGAAAATAATCCATAGGGGGAAACCTTGTTTCATTCATATTGGAAATTGGATGGTGGTTGAAGAGTTCTTTCATAGTACAATGTGGTTGATACACTTGTTGCACCACCCTTCATATTTTATCCAATAGTTATCAAATATCCCCATCTTCTAAAATTCCAATCTTCTAACCTCGAGATCAGTGCTTTTGGAGAGGGATAAAGATAATAAAACTTTCTCATGACAAGAGGCATCAAAGGAGAAAAAGTGGCATATGATAGGTTGGAAACAAATAGTTATGCCTGAATTGGAATGAGAATAAGGGATAAGAAGACCGATAAACAAAGCTCCATGTGTTTCTCTTTGGAAAACTGATTAAACTCATCTAATAGTTATCATCTATGTTCATCTTCTAAATGTCCAATCTGCTGACCTCGAGATCAATTCTCTTGGAGAGGGATCATGTTAATAAAAATTTCTCATGAAAAGAGGCATTAAAGAAGAAAAAGTGGCACTTAATAGGTTGGAAGTAAATAATTATGCCTAAATTGGAATGAGAATTAGGGATAAGAAGACTGGTAAAAAAAGCTCCATGTTTAAGAGTATATTGGTGCTTTATCTCTAACAAAAAAAGGTCTTTGTGTCAAAATTATAAGGAAAAAGATACATGGGGAATAGGGAACCTTTCCACCTTGTGGGATCCATGACATGATGATGTCCCTAAACTATCAAGCATAAGGAATAACATGATCAAAAAAATTTTAACAGATAGTTGGATTTCCAAAGATGTCCAACATGGAGAAAAGGCATACTTTTTGGAGTATGCATGGGTTGGACACTAGCCTCTCAGAATCATCCAAGCTCTAGACAGAATCAGAAAGGTTATGATCAATTTGGGGTGAACCAAAACAAAGGATTATTGGATCAAATGGAAATATCCTTTAACATGGACAAAAAATGTCTCGACTCTCAATTGATGAGGCAAAGGAAATAAAGGAGGCTCTATGACTTAGATTCACTAAATTCCAAAGCGAATAAGATGTCTTGTGTTGAAATCCCACATCAAGAGGATCCTACTCACTTAAAGAAGGATATGGCATGGTTTTATTTAATAAAAAACACTACAGCAAGAAATCCCCTAGCCATCTAGCTTCATGCCTCATTGAGCAAGCCAATCATGTAAAAAAAAGATGAAGCCTTACAACTCTTGGTCCTCTAGTTGGGATAAGAAATACATTCACTATTCTCATTTTTTGTGGGACACCCTTAACTAAGTAGAGTTTGCAAGGTAGCACATTAATAAACTACAATAAACAATGCTGAATTCGTAACCAAATGAAGGACACAAGTCAAATTGTTCCTGAAAATGGAACATGGAAGATTGACAGAATAGTTGAAGACAATACCAGACGATACCAAAGAATCCATTTAAGATGAGGGACTTAATGGTAGCTGCTTCCCTCAGCCATGATGTCTGTGGTTGCAACAAAAATCATGAAGGGATCTCACTAGGCCATGAAGCTTCTGACAAAGTACAAATGACTTTAGGGCTCTGTAAGGAAGGTAGTCCACCTAAGAATAACATATTTGATGGTGTTGTAAAGGTTATTCCCACACCCAAAATCATGTAAGGTGTACTACAAAAGAGCACAAACATTCCTCAACACTTCGAAACTTGATGTTCTGGAAATTTGATGCCATAAACCCTTATCCAACATACAAAAATGCAGCCATTAAAAGTAGTGAATGCCAGAAAAGGTCATCACACTGCCATTTTCAAGCAAAACCAAGACAGTGATAAAAATAAATCTAAAGTCAACATACAAGCACAAACCCTAATTTTTTCCATCCTTCTACAAAATCTTTGTACAAAGAGGGCTTCACAAATCGTTGTACATAAGGGCCAAAAATATAACGAACCACAATGGACAGCTGTCTAAGCTATGATCCAGAGGTGCCTCACGTCCTAATAGATTTCACTGCTCACACTCCTAGTAGAAGCTTCACCTTGTCCCCCCTGCTTTGTGTCTTCACTCTGCTACTCCATGAAACCACTGGGAAGTACTTGGTACAGGGTTTCTGGCAGGATCTGTGTGTTATTTTTTAATGCTTTTAAGTGTGAGATTGAGTTGTGCTAGTGATTCTGATAGTACTTTTGATCTATAACAGAGTGTCATCCTTGTATTTATTATTATTTTTTTAAGCATGAGGTATAAAAAATGATGGGCATTTAATATCAATATTATCGATAATAGAATTGTAATAATTTCATTCTTATCCATTTCTCTTTTTATTGTCATACCTTATTTCTAGTAAATGGTCATCTTGGTTGCTGTGGAGTAGTTGCCCTGACTATATTCACAATTGTGGATAAAACTTGTTTTGTTGCACCTGTTACATTGTCTTCTGCGCTCCTTCACTTATTAGCTGCTCCTTCTGATCCTTACAACTGGTTAAAACATTCACAACAACACACACTCTGCTCCTCTTCGCATTCATCTTTTCTTTGATAAATTCTCTGTCTCAGTATTTTCTGTTGATCCATCCAAATTCCATTTTTCTATGTCTTAGTTTATGTGAGGGAGTCCCTTGTTTGAACTGGAATCCATTCGACCACTAAATAAATAAGATACCCAGGTATTTCCAAATCCTTTCCTTTATTACCTATGAGTATAATATTTATCATTCAAAAGGCTATCCTGCGTTGTTGAGACTCCATCCTCTGCAAGGTTTCAAGAATGGGATGATTTCTCATTTTATACCTCTGGGACTCGATCTATGGTCACGTTGTCCTGTACAAAATCGCATTGCCTCTATTTTCCCGAGGAATGCCAGAGCAATTTCTCTATTCTATAAAATTTGAAGTGTTCTATAAAATTGGTTTGCCAACCAATCCTCCTTGGCCATACCCCGCCAATCCAGATTTGTTATTTTGCATCACTGATGCTTTTCACTGATGCCTTTCCCAAAAAACTTAGCTAGGTGCATCACTATATGGTCGCTTTCTCTTTCCATGTTACTTCTTGTATTGCCGGCATACCTAGCATACCTGTGGGAAGAGTGTGATTCAGAGTCTATTCCAGCAGCAACAATTTCTTTTTTCGCACCAACATCAATTGCTGCTACTGACTCAAGGGAGCAAGCGAGAAGCAACATCGTTTCATTGGTTCTGCCTATTTCCTAGAACCCCTCTCTGCTAGTTATACTTATCTTTTCATCGCTAGTTTGGGACATAAAATCCTAAGATCGATTTATAGTAATTTTATTTTTACTGAGTGGAAACTCTATTTTGTTGTTAATGTTATCGGATTATTCACCTGGTTTGCCAACCAATCTTCCTTGGCCATACCCTGTCAATTCTCTTTGGCCATACCCTCCCAATTCTCTTTGTCCATACTTTGGGAAAATGAAAAACGCACCAATCCTTTTAGCCATAAAGTGGGAAACTGAAATTTTAAATGAAAATATAATTATATTAAGTGGGAATATGAAATTTTAAATGAAAATATAATTCAAATATAACATAAAAAACCTTTTAAGACTTTTATTATAATGTGAAAAAGAATATTTTTCGAAATAATATTCTAAAAGATATCTTATTATTCAAATTTTTGGGAAAAAAAATCTTATTATTCAAATTTGTAGGAGATTATTTACTTTTTCTTTGTAATCATATTATGTATTTATAAATAATTGGAAAGATGCTATTCTTATACTACATTTTTAAATCATAAAGTCAATAAATTTAAGTTACGAAATGATTTTCTTTAAAAAAATAATATTTCAATACATTAAATTATACTTGGAATTTATACACAAGAAAGTTGAATTGAAGTGATGTTATTCTTATACTACATTTTTAAATCATAAAATCAATGAATTTACATTAATAAAATGATTTTCTTTAAAAATATAGATTAATAAAGTAATAGATTCTCATTTTGAAAATTCTATTTATAATGATATTATTTCCTGTAAATTAAAGGCCAAAATTTTTTATTATAATGTGAAAAAAATAAATTATTAGAATATAATAATAATTTTTTTTTTTTTTAAAAGTTATCCAAGGTTATAAATGTTTTAATATTTAAAAAAAAAAATAGTTGAATTTTTAATCTATTTTGTTTTCTCAAATATTTTATTTTTTCATGATTGCATTCTAAGAAAGATTTGATTCATCGTCTTCACGCTTGGTAAATCCAAAGTTAAGATGGATCTATATCGGTTTAATTATTAATTATAGTTATAGTTATAATTTGTTTTGTTTTTCAAATGTTAAAGAGGACATCACAACATCTCTACTATGGGAGAGGAATTCAACAAATATGGAGAAACCCTATAGGCCCACGGAAAAATTGCAGGTGATGAAAGGGATGTGGAGTTTCTGACTAGAGCAAGGCATAGTTTTGATGAAGAGTGAATGGGATTTTGATAATGTTGGGCTCTGATATCCTTTCCAAAATGCAAAATAAGATTAAATATTGATAGCCATGAGAATTTTATTCACAAGATGTATATGTTTTAAGTACATAGATTATCTTCGTGATAAACCCTTTGAAGACACACAATTACTCATCAAATATGTTTTTTTTTTTTTTTTTTTTTTTTTTTTTTTTTTTTTTTCAGATGAGATGTTGGTTTCTTACTATCAGACCCACATGAAGGAGGAGGATTTGGAGAATTATGCATTAGAGGAGAGGGTTTTCAAAAAATTTGGGCTAGCACAAGGATTTTATCCATTCACATTTGGAAGTTAGATCGAAAGGTTACCATGCCTCGGTTTTCAAGCCTACCAGGTCTTTAGAAAGAAAAATTAATAATTTGATAGGGTAGTCATCTAGCGATTAAGAGGCCCTAACCTATACTCCAATTGTGCATTGTTTGGGACCTCTAGTTTCGGCCAACCTAAGGCTCGAGGCCATTTGTGAGGGGATGAAAAACTCTTCTTAGGGTACTTGTCTATCTTTGAGTTTGGTTTCCCTTTCATCCTAGAGATCGAAGAAAGACAAGTAATGTATTATGACACGTATGTTCAAGCTCATAATGCTCGGCTAATAATAGAATTGAGGTAGGGTCAAAGTGGACATGAGGGAAAGTTGCATGCGGAATCCCATATTTCAATAAACACATGTTGTTGTTAAACACAATAGTAGAGAGGGTAAGAGTCCTCTTGAGGGTAAGGACGTCTGTGAGACACTTTCGTGTCTTGAACCTCAACCATCTCATCAACCATAGCTTCTTTCCCCAAACACTTAGAAATTATATCTTCATGTGATTAAATTACCGAACCGATAAGAAGAAGGAGAGATAGGATGACTTACCGAATGAAGGAGGCAAGTCCTTCAGCATGAGACCTACTTTGTGCTTGCTCCCGACCATGGATGCACTTTCCCGAAGGACATGTAGAAATCAAATTATAACGAGGGGATGGTGAAAGGTTGGTCACATTAAGGTTAAATTTGTGATTACGAGGATAATTAAATTGCATAGACAGGTGTTAATCAGCCATTGAAAAACTCACCAACCAAGGAGAGGGGGACCCACTCATCCCACAAAAGCACATGGTTATATCGTGTACAGGTTTCGGTGTGATCGTCGTAGATCTATGAAATATCAATGGCTAAGATGACATCGGGTCAGAAGGGAGGGTGTAACATTCATGCAGGTTTCAGTGCAATATGATTTAGTGACCATTCGATTGATTTGATGCCAACAGTTGAGATCTTTTTGGAGAAAAGCCCGCATATAAATCTCGTGCTAGTTTAGCGGCGACGACGAGGCTTAACCAAGGGATTAGGCATCGAACGGATAATCCACGACAAGTTTATCAGGGTTTAGAATCATCGGGGATCTGACAAAGGCATAGCACATTTAAGTGTGATGAATGTGTTTGCACCGTCGACCTCCCTACAGGGAGATATATGTCGCTCGTACCTACAAAATCTATAACACCCACCTGACTTATTTTAGTTGGAGGGTATATATATAATTAGTTTTAGTTATAACTTAAAAGCTCAAAAAGGTGAGGGGTTTTTAAGCTCATAACATAGTACCTCAACGAGTTAAAACTCAATTCATGGACCATTGAAGAGTTAGATTCAACATTCAGTATTGCAATGAGAATATATGAAGTGCACCAAATATTATCTATGCATTCATAAGTAACATCTCACAAACACCTTTGGCATCTAGCTTTTAGTTTTTATTGGAGATGCATGAACCATTATATAAACATAATGCAATATTTTGGGAAGTCCATTCAAATGTGGAACATTACTATGGAAGTCAAGTTAAGCATTGATATAACATGCATTAATTTTTGTTGTTTTCAATATACTTGTGTTTTGGCCAGAAGTAAATCCACCACGCACTAGATTTCCTTTACCCTACAATGTCATTTCATGCTTGTGTCCTTATAGTTGTTGGAATAATTTTCATTGAGGTCAAAAGGTGAATGAGCCATACGCATTGAGAGGCTTGATCAAATTTGTGTTACTAGTGTTTTTTTTGGATGTGGAAAGTATATTTGACATCACATTAGAATTGTTCAAAACATTGATCATTGATGTGATCCAATTTCCAACATGATTTCAGTTAATGTAGTTGATGATGACCATCTTGGAATTGAACTTGCCATAGACAAAGAGTATGAGGAAGACTCAGCTAAAGTTGGACTTGCTTCCTAAAGAACTCTCACCAGTAATACATTTTATCAATCACTCAGTTGTTAGCATGGAAAAATAAGAAATGATATTACTACTAGTTTACAGGCAGGAAGGGCATAGTTGTAAGGGTTACATTATATATATGATTGCATCTTGATTGAGACAATATTCACATACTTCGCAAGATGGCCAGGGTAATTTTGAGACACTCAAGACCAAGGAAACCTAGACCATCAATATAATTTTCAAGATGACTGGGTTTATTACAGACCCAACCCAATATTCATGTTGCTCTATGACTCTAAGAATCCTCTAGGCCATAGCTAGTTTGGCTCGTTGGTTAGTTACAAAGCCCAAGTGGCACACCATTCTTTGGGATGCCAAATATCTTTGTGATTTCCACCTTCCATGGCTCACCAAATGGTCTCCATAACTGTTGTAAGCTCCAAAGTCCAAGCACAAGACTCACTGACTAAAAATCTCCAATCAACCCCAAAACCATTGCATAAGCTCACTAACTGGTCCATAACTATTCATAGATAATCATTAAATAATCCATTTGAATTCCCTGCATTTTCCAGTCGTGGAGTCATGGGCACCCATACTCTTTTATTTATGCCTGCTTGTAGCCATTATGGGTTTATTAATATGCATACATTAAACATGTTTACTGCATCAGGCTTTCTAGCCACGTAGCATAAAAAATACATACGCGTGTGCACACCGACCCCAACACATAAACACACATACACATGGCGTATTACCTTAGAAGTAGCTCTCAATGCACCAACCTAATAATAATGGTACTTAAACCCATTACATAGGTACACCAACCTTAACCATATTCATAACTCGTCCCACTGGCCTAACATTTTGATACACATAGAGGCATGTCAGCCTTAATTATTTTCAGACTCACCAACCTATTCTACATGTACACGATGATTATAAGAAAAGGGTCAAATAGGGGGTGTTACAACCCTTGTTTGCGCTCATCCAACGCTCTCGTGGCAAGTCCACGGGGCCCGTCATGCACTTCCAGCCACAAACAATAAAATAATGTAACACCCTCTTCCCACATCTACCCAAGTACCCACCCAACCGGGGCAAACCTGCGACGAGAGGCTACTAATATGATATTAAACCTCCTAGATGACTTTGAGGAAGTGGAACTAACGGAACTTGACACACATACCTTACAATGCATCATTGACATCCCCAGGAGGTAACCCAACCTTCCAGGGCCCTGTTCCCTGAGGGGGGAACTGATTTTTAACCCATTTGAGGGTTATCCGTGGGAATGTAAGGGAAAGGGAGAGTTTTAGACCCCTAGACGTGGGATTTCCTTGTCAAGTTAGCGGCTAAGGCCCTAAAATTTTAGTTATGTGCCTGCAGCTCCAGGATTTGTGCCACATTTTCAGCCCCTGAGCCCAGGTCACTGCCCAAAACTTCCTGTAAATTCAGGAGAGGATAAATAACATTAAAACAAATACATGGAAGAAATCACATCATAAACAACTCATGTGACCCCACTCAACCATGATAGGAATTTATTCAAACATGTCACAAACATTGCATCTACAAGTGTAAACAACATAATTAAACATAGGGGTCTAATAATTATCTAAGAATCACTAAGAAGCATTGCTCCCTTACATCATATGCTGCAATGCAATCTATTTTACCATAAATACATTGTATATTAATTTACAGGAAAAAACATAGAGAGAACCATACATCATCACTGATAAAATACAATCTTATAATGTAATATCCCCAAGTTAGCAGTCAGCTAATTGGGATATTAATTTTGATTAATTTCGGTAAATCCTAATGTTGGGTGGAAATAAAGGGGTGAGGGGACCCATGAATACAACATTAGAATAAAAACACTTTCCTAAAGTCATTGGAAAGATTGATTAAAAGATGATGTGGGGCCCATGAGGCCAAGTGACAACGCAGGAGAGGAGGCACTTAGGACAATGCAGTGACAACATGGGGCCAAGCAGTGCAGTGGCAGCGTGGGAGAGGCAGCGCAACATAGGTGGGCCCAAGGGAGTTTAGGGGATCACAAGAATAAAAGGAGAGGAAGGTAGTATTTCTCATTCATTCTTGCATCTTATGATTTTTTGTCTGTCAAGACTAGAGCACGCTCAAGCTGTTTAGATGGGTTTGCAATGCTGTTTAGAAAAAGGGTGTCTCCGGGTAGAGATCCCAACCTCGTCCTCGGGGGACTTCAAGTGCCTGCTCATGAGAGGAGCCATTTCATCAGTTTTTGAGAGCAACAATACCATTGCAACCTTAGGATTACGCAGTCACTTCCAAGGGCAACACAATCTTACAGGGAGATTACGCAGTCATAGAGAGGAGCAGCATCCAAAGGAGAGAACTTCACGAGATTTCAGCTAGGAGATTATGAGGGTATCAACCCTTCCATAGTTGAGTTCTTCAGAGAGTTGGAGGCCTTTCTTTCAATGTTTTCATCAGAGAGGCCAGTGTACCCAGTGGGAGAGCGTAGCCATCCCTAGAGGGTGAATTTTTGGGGTCACCCTTTCTAGAATTCCTTCGCAATTTTTTGTGGGTTTCTTGAGTAGAGTCCGGGGTTGAAGTCCCAAAATTTTCTGAGCAGTGTAGCAGGCCTTAGCGACATTTATTCAAGATAAGCAACAAAATTTCTAGTAGATTGTAGTGCAGAGCTACACCCATACATCGTACCATCAGTGGGATATTTCAACAATGATTCAAAGGGATTCTCTAGCTTGCATTGAGGAAGCCCAGGTGCCTTCATTCCAACACCTCCACTGTAATCATTTCTAGAAAATTAATAAGAAGGCTCAACAGTATTTTATGGCTCCATTGGTGTCTTGATATCAAATTTTATTTTGTTGTCTTCGTAATATCTTTTAGCCTGTTATTATTGTTATTTTCCCATTTGGGATATTACAGTGGTATCAAAGATCCGTTCTTGGCTCAGCCATGGGGATATTTTTCTATGAAAAAGGAGGGTAGGAAAAACCTTACCCACCAAAGGAAGTAGAGGTGGAAAATATGGGGGATTCAAGGAGAAAAGGGGAAGCAACATTTGATAACAGTTTTAAGGCCCTAAATGATTTAGCCAAAGGACAAAAGGGAATGTTGGAAATACCCAAGCAACATAATAGGTATGAGAGCATCCATCAAGAGTCCCTGATTGGGGAGACTTCGGGGGTCTCACAACAGTGTGACCACCCTTTACCAGCCACTCACCCACCAGCCTTCAGTAGGTCAACCAGGATCATGATGCCTAGATTATTACCTCTAGTTTCGAGTGAGAAAGGTAGGCGACATGATCATATACCCATGGGAGATTATTTCTGAGAATGGCAGTCCATGGGGGAAAAATTCAAAGCGGATTTTTCCTTCAGAGATTACTGCTAGCTCAGGCAGGATGAAGAAGGAAGGAATAATGGGGGGTCTAGCATGCAGAGTTCAGAGTTGCAACATACCATTGGGAGGACACCTTTTCCCACGTATGATGGATCCAATGATTGCACGACTCGGGATAGGGTGGAAAATTTGGATACCTCTTTCCAGCTTGACCGCATAACAGAGGGGGAAGCCATCAAAATGGCTACCTTGCACGTAGAGGATGAGGGCACACAAGATTGTGGGGAGCTCGTGGACACACCTAGTGTGACACAGGACTCACCCTTGTTGGAGACCTCCTTGACCATGTCGGTTGAAATCTTAGTGGAGAGAGTAGAGCCTACCCCAATAGAGCCATCCATTGAGGTGATGACCGGAGTCATGTCCGATTTTTTGGGTGACAAATGCGTGCAATAGATGGGTGAGGTACTAGGAGATATATCCACCTTTGATGAGGCACTAAGAGATACATAGGTACAGCAGGAGGACATTCCTTCTGGACGTCAGGATGAGGAATTTTCTTTGGATGAGTCCATGGGGTCATATGAGGATGATTCTAGGGAGCATGAGGAGTCATGCAGAGTTGATGATAGTAGGCCGGTTTCGTATTCTAGTGTGCATGTGGTATCAGGGGAATCTATGGGATATGTTCACGATGATGAGTCACTTGTGATGATTCAGCCAGAGCAACTTATGGTACAACTAGAGGGCACATTGGAGCATTGGAGCAGTCCTCTCCAGGCATACATAGATGGGTCTAGCAGCACAGTTGGGTCACCTTTGGCCATTAGAGAGAGAGAGATGGAGCTACCTAGTCAGATCTCAAGCGTTGACTTGGATAGTGGGATGAGAAGACCTGAGTTGCACAAGGTGCAACATCTGCATATCAGGTTTGCTCTAGGTGCAGGAGTTCATGCATTCGATCCCTCTCTTGGGGTTGGATGACAAGAGATTCTGAGTTGGTACCCAGTGGAGTGGGTTATAGAGATGGTGATGCACTGAGGTTTAGCTCAGCAGGATCTTTCAGGCACCGGGGTTACCTAAAGCCCTGACTGGCATTGGGATCCGAGCGGGACAACCCATCACTTCCCAAGTATGCTAGTTGATTACGACCTGGAGGGTGTAGTTTACCTAGCAGTTGAGCCACACATTCACTAGGGGAGTTTCAACGAGAACTAATGTCCAACCAGTTTAGGTATGAACTTCTTGAGTTTTCTTGGTATGAGGATTTTACACAGGATCATGGGATGATCAACATACTTTGGTAGGAGTTTGACAGAGGAGGGGGCATTGGTAGACCAACAGATAGTGCCTTTTATGGAGCTGGGATTCTTCACATTTTTGTGGGGCACGAAGGACATAGAGGAGCAGAGTAGGATTGGCATCACTACTAGCACCTAGGGAGATTCACTTCTTGGGTCCCTCACAAAGGAATTGGAAGGGAGATCCATTCATTGGAGAGTATGGTGATGCGACAGTGGAGGTGATGGTATCGATCGAGCATGGGCCGACGCATATGGATACAACTTTAGGCCATCACACCATGGGACGTGTAGGAGCATTCATCATTGGGCAGTGATCTATAGAAGGGCATGGAGATGCATGGGGGTGTATTGTAGTATGTCAGACTGCATGTGGAGTATGAGTGTTTCCGTTACATTGAGTACATGCGGGGAGTGACAGGTGCAGCGATGCAAGATGGACACATGACAGTACAGGGAAATATAGTTTTTACCAGGGGTATCCACTAGTGTACAGGGGTAGGTTGTGGCATATAGTGGCAGGTCGAGGATTGCAGTGATATTTGGTGGTATGCAGTGACACATATGCAGAGTAGTGGGCTCTTGGAGCGTTGCCTCCAAAGAGACATATGGACAGGGGCAGTAGGTGTAACATGGGATGCAACTCACCTAGGATCTATAAGGATCTTGTTGAGCATGTGGAGATGCCACGTTTAGTGGAGATAGGGCTACGAGCGTGTTATTAGCAGATCCGAGGCGAGAGAGTGTCAACTAGAGGATTACTCTTGAGCATTCATGTAGACTCTTGGTCACACCCTTTAAGACATACCTACCCATCATCCTCCAATGTTGCTTATGGTCGTAGAGTGTTTGGTTGGTACCCCTTGATACTCTCCATTTAGGTAGCAGGGCATGGGAGGCTCACCCTAGACTGTTGGATGAGGTACTGCATGTCATGAGTTGGGAGGAGACTCTCTAGTTGAGACACTTGGTAGGTGCATGAGTCAATAGATCCAGTCTTAGGGACAACATGGTTGATTTCCAAGGTAGCATATGTTCCACTCATGGGATCACATTTGAGGGATAGTGGATGATATATTTTGTCTACAGGAGGGTACCCAGACTCCGAGCAGTACCCAGGTGTATTAGCAGGAGTTGGGATAGTGGGTATCATGACATGGTCTGATAGGAGTAGGGAAGGTACACATGTGTAGGAAAAACTCCTGATACTTGGGGTCCACCTAGGGGATACATACATGGGTCATAGATGAGGTTCGGATGGGTTCTAGCAGGTAGCAGCGCTACATGCTGGCGTCCCGCGGGGAGTGGGAGTTGTGATCTCGCCATATGGTTGGGGGATCCAGGGGTCTTTTGGCTAGACGGATCACTCCACTTTGTGATGAGCATGGATAGATCAGACGATGATCCAATACACCTTTGACACGGGAGAGAGCGTTGAGACCTCCATTGCATGGCGAGGTAGACATATTATGTTGTTTCTCAGGGTCACGATCGAAAATGGAGGGGTAGATATCAACATCATGGAGATGCCCGAGTAGGATGAGCTTTGCCTTCATAGATTTTTCGCCACAATGCCCCAGGAGAGGGGGATACAATTTGCACACGATGGGGGGTATCTCATAGTCAGAGTGGTGCAATGACAACATGGTAGCACCTCTACAATATTAGCATGGGACCTGAGAATTACAACTCTACACAACTAAATAACCTTTAGGGGTGAGTTTTATACTGCATGGGGAGATCATGTAGATCTTCCATTGGGATTTAATGAGTCACTGTTGGAGTGGAGGACTTCATTAGCATGGCAAGATGGTGAGTGGAGTAGGAGGAGCTTCATGTTGGACATGACGACTTGGGATCCTGGCATTGACAGATCCATTCATATCAGGAAAATGCAAAGGACAAGGAAGATTCAGTGGCACATCTGGGACCCAGGCACATTTTGTAGTGATAGTGGGGAGCGTCAACCAAAGAAGAGGCTTGTGCAGGCATTTCTTGAGGAGAAGAAATTTTTGGCGGGGAGGACTATAATATCACCAAGTTAGCAGTCAGCTAATTGAGATATTAATTTTGATTAATTTTGAAAAATCCTAATGTTGGGTGGAAATAAAGGGCTGAGGGGACCCATGAATGAAACATTAGAATAAAAACGCTTTCCTAAAGTCACTGGGCATATTAATTAAAATATGATGTGGGGCCCATGAGGCCAAGTGACAACGCAGGAGAGGAGGCACTTAGGATAGCGCATTGGTAGTGTGGGGCTAGGAAGCGCAGTGGAAGCATGGGAAAGGTAGCGCAACATAGGTGGGACCAAGGCAGTTTAGGGGTTCACAAGCAGACAATGATAGGAAGGAGTATTTCTCATTCATTCTTGCATCTTATGGTTTTTTGTCTATCAAGACTAGAGCAACACTTAAGCTGTTTAGTTGGGTTTGCAATGCTGTTTAGCACAAGGGTGTCTCTGATCGGAGATCCCAACCTCTTCCTCGGGGGACTTCGAGTGTCTACTCATGAGAGGAGCCATTCCATCAGTTTTGGAGAGAAGAAATACCATTGCAGCCTCAGGATTACATAGTCACTTCCAGGGGTAGTGCAATCCTCCAGGGAGATTACACATTCATATAGAGGAGCAACATTCGGAGGAGAGAACTTCACAAGATTTCACCCGGGAGATTGTGAGGGGATCAACCCTTCCATAGCTAAGTTCTTCAGAGAGTTGGAGGCCCTTATTTCAGTGTTTTCATCAGAGAGGCCAGTGTACCCAGCGGGAGAGCGTAGCCATCCCTAAAGGGTGAATTTCTGGGGTCAGCCTTTCCAAAATTCCTTCGTGGGTTTCTTGAGTAGAGTCCGGGGTTTAATTCCCATAATTTTATAAGTAGTGTAGCAGGCCCTAGCGGAATTTCTTCAGGAGAAACAACAATATTTCTAGTAGATTGCAGCGCAGAGCTATAGCCATACAACATACCATCAACGGTGGATTTCAACATTGATTCAGAGGGCTTCTCTAGCTTGCCTTGAGCAAACCCAGGTGCCTTCATTCCAACACCTCCATTGTACTCATTTCTATAAAATTATAATATGGATCAACAGTGTTTTATGGCTCCATTGGTGTTTTGATATCAGTTTTTGTTTTGTTGTCTACGTAATATATTTTAGCTTGTTCTATTGTTATTTTCCCATTTGGGATACTACATATAACCAACATAATAAAAACAAAAATACCATGGATATAACATAAATGAAATCCACATAATATCGAGTACATTTTCATACAAAATACCAAAGGAATGAGCTTCCCATTAATGAGTGTAAAAACCAACCAGAGATGGGACTCCCACGTTCCACCCGACCATAGATTGGCTGAGCCAAATCTACTTCAAATAATCACCCCCGTGCCATATTCATGGGACTCAAAACGAAAAACCAACCAGGGCATCCCGAGGCTAAACCATCTCACCCTCATCATTCATAAACTAGGATTTATCCTGATCTACACTCGATCACTAGGCCAACACAAGCATGGATATCACTTGATTTACTCTACCTAAACCATGAGGAATTTTCCTGTTTCCTTGTCTCTTAGGCTTTACCGCAACCCACAGTCCGAATCAGGGGTCACTAGGCCCTACATCAAGACATACTCTCATGGCTTTACCGCAATCCCAAACCCGAGATTCCCACTAGCCTGAAATGGAGACTAAACCACCACCTCTCAGGCTTTACCACAATCCACAATATGAATTAGGGGTCACTAGGCCCTAAACAAGGAAACAAATAAACCGATTCTATAATCATTCAGAGATCGACCTCACTCAGCTTCAAATCCATCCGGTAATCTAGCTAAACCAAAACATGAGAACACCACAACACCATGGCTATCCGGAAATGGCAAGGCTAGGCTGAAAACACTGTCACACCTTGAAAACCCCATGCCAAGACAACAAAGAACCACATGCAATACCATGCATGTAAAATATAGCATGGAAATCATAACTATACAAGCGATATGTGACATCCCATTTAAATATTAGCGGTGGATAGAATTGTGGTACTGGAAGGAATATCAAATGTTCTATCTACTTATGCAAATTCCAGAATTGGAAAATAACATCCATCTCTTTCCTCATTGTACAAAAAACATTCTATGAAAATTTCATGTGCAAAGAGAGACCCAAGTTCACAAGTAAATATTTTTCCTCCATTACAATAGAGTGACATGAGAAAGTCAAGAAAATAGTTGCATTTTCTTCCACAACTTTGGAAAGCAGGAAAAGAGACTTTTTTGTTATTCTTTGGAAGCTTTGTATAACTTGCACTACATTTTAGTGTGACTGTTTCTAGTGGCACTTCCAACTAATAATTTATTTATGTTTCCTTTTTATACTAGCATATTTTCTTATTTAGGTTGGCTAGCATATTTACACACTTTTGAATAACTTCTCAAGAACAATTCAGTTCCTAAACTCCATAGGAAAATTCAACATTCCTTCTAGTTTTTTATTCTTCAAAAATTAGGTTAAATACAATCAAAACTTAAATTGATTATATTTCTCCAATCCATCTACAAATACCATAAGATTATCCCATGACTTGAAGAGACTATTTGAGAATAATTTGTTTCTCCTCACAAAATGTTTTGTTAAAGCAAGCCATAGTGGTCGCTAATTTGAAATGAATTCATTTTTCCTCTATTTTGATTATTTTTAATCACATATATTTTACTTTGTATCCAAGTCCTTCCCCATGCCGTTCCTCGACATCTGTGGTATCCAATTCCTTCCCCTTTCCATTCCTGGACATCTGACTAGCTCAGTATTTGTTTAACATCAAAGGTATTGTCCATTCATATAAAATATTAGGTGCCAAAGTTATAGTGGTTGAGAGATTGAATCCACTTTGCATATGTAATGAAATCGGTTGAGGGATTGAATCCATTGAAGGAGTAGATGCACCTCCATAGGAGGAGTGTTCTTGCCACATGGAGCGTTGGTGCTCTACTTTTTGGAAAAGAGGAAAAATAAAATGACCACTGCTTGAAAGGCTTCATATATCAACAAAAGCGTATGAAAAAAAATAATCTACAGAGGGTTTTAAGCCTGTCGAACCCATCGAGAGGCCTCTGGCACGTCAAAGAAGTACTCAGCGAAATTACGAGTAAAAAAAACAAATTAAAAATTGATTTTTATAGGGTAAAAAAATGAATAATATTATAAAATTCTCTAGGAAGGGTTGTCGGTCCACCGAGCATTTCTCAAAATTTTAGCTTTATACATAACCTATTACCAATTTTCCCACCCTGGTTACAACTTGTAGACTGCGAAGTCCAAACTGCATTGTGCATTTCAAGTTTCCTTGTTCTCTAACTGAAGTATGAAGTGTCACGTTATACTTATAGACTCTAAATTATAGGCCTAGGGTAGGCCAACTTGTTGCAGAATTGAACTGAGTTTAGGTTGTTGCAACTTGCAGAATTAACCTAAGTCTAGGTTGTTGCAACTTGCAACATTAACTGGAGTTTAGGTTGTTTTCAAAGTCTAGGTTGTTGCAACATTAAAGAAGGTTAATGGTAAGGGAGCCGGAGGTTGTTGCGTTGCAATTTTCCAGAGGGTTTAATCACCATCCCTTCTGAAGGGTACTATAAATCACATGATGTACATGAAAGATTTTACATCATTACTACATCATTAAAAAATAAAGTTTCATACTCTCTCCATTATCAATTGTTCATTTATAAGTGCGCACTCCAAAATATAACAAGCATTGGAATTGGAATTGGTTATAGTGGAAGTTGTGACCAAAGGGTTGAATCTAGGTTAATGAGTTTTTTCTTTTATTATTGGATGGGTAAGGGGGTGTTTCCTAAATCCTTTAAGGTTCTCAAAATTGCAAGGCTCAATAAACGAAATTTGGGACATTATTACTCATTAAACAAGAAGATTCCATAAATATTCCATTCTCATGGCTTGATTAGAATTTACATCTATTATACAAAATGATAGTTTCAAAAAAAATCCAAAAGAAAAAATCCAGTTTTAAATGTAGCTTTCTGAAACAATGAACAATAACTCCTATCTTGGTGAACTAAATAATGTTTTTAATTTATGAATCAAATTTGTATACAAATTTTCTTAACTGTAAATAATAATATATAGTGTATAATAATAACTGTAAATAATCAATTTTCCAAACCATCTCTTGTACCTTATGGGCGTCGACCGCATCATGGAAGCACAAATGAATCCAACCTCGAGCTAGCAGAGACACATTTGGCGGACATTTTACAATAGGTGATATTTCCTTGTCCACCCACGTTATTGGGGTTAAGTACTTGAATTTTTGACCTGTTACTCGCCCCACCAAGAATTTTTTGGAGATTTACTTAGTCTTCTAAACGGTGATGTCGACTCCTAACACTAGAGAAAGGAGGACTATGTTCTTCTTCATAACACTATGATTGCCTTTCCTCTTCCTTGCTTTCTCAGACTCCTTCTAAATCATATCTCCTTGTTCACAAGAGTGTTTCTCCCTAAAAACCACAACAATTTTCTCAACATCAGTTCAACCTTCTTCCATCATCAGGGAAAGCGTCTCCTTCACCTGAAGCAAACGAGGTCCTCAAACCTTTAAACCATAAAGAACAATGGCTTTTATGATCTTGTCCAAGAGGTGCATCTTGGGCATGATATCGTGAAAGTGACCTTGAAAGCATATGTTCTTGATTTATGATTAGTGCCTAAGCTAAGAGGAGTGTGTTGTGTTTCAAATATTACCTTTGGGTAGGGATTCTACATATTTTCATACATTATTATCTATTTAATAATACTTGTCACATTCCTTTATAAGGAAAGTTTTCACATTTGGAGGCATGAATCATCATATCGTGTGATTTGGCATGATTTATGAAAAATTGAGGAGGTTTATAGGAGGATGCCCTTCATGAAAGGATGTGACATGACATATACTAGAAATTGCACCAGATGTTGCAAAGGAAACGTCGTAAGTTATAATATATGTAGATCTAAACGTAGCTCAAATTGATTGAAAGAAAAATTGTTGTTTTATTTTTTCTTTGTTGTGTGTATTCCTCTAATTGTTGGCAACCATGAATACACATGAGATGTGGACTTTAAAGAGTTGTTTTAGTATCTATATGACCAAATTCATGTCAAAGAAGGTGACAATGAAATTAATTATATTCTCCATAGTGGGTTGCTTTACAAGCTAGATAAGTTTAGTAAACTATGACAATGACATTTTAAAGAATATCATTTCTTAATACAAATATAATTTTTATAAAGAAATATTAAGACTTTTTATTTTATTTTAAACTTAAATATAATTTTTATAAGGAAATATCACTACTTTTTACTACTTTTTTTTTAAACTTAAATATATTTTAAATGATTTTTTTTTTTTTTCAAAGCATTCAAACATAATTAATATGGAGTATTAAGAAAATAATTAATGAGTTTTAGAAACCAGCTATTGAAATATATAATTATTAAAATTTTTAAGACGGAGAATAAAAAAAAGTGGCAAATCATGAAAAAAAGGTGAATAATATAAATATTAGACCATAAAAAAAAGATTGAACATAAAATAGACTGGAGGAGGAGGGGGCGATGGAGACTTTCATTTATTTGTTGCACACAGAAACAAAATGATGATTTAAAGGAGTGACGTGGTAGAGAGACCCAGATTTCCCTCCAACTACATTTGAAAGGTAAATTCATCAACCACTTGGGACTGTACCTGTATGCAAATTTTTCTTGCCTTACAAGATCGAAAGACAAAGAACAAGCTTAGCTCTAGAGCCTAGTATATTTTTCCACCTCTAATGTTTATGGACAAAGAGATATCAATTTTCTAAAGCATGTGAGAGCCAAACTATCACCTTTCCCATGTTGCCTCCCTGTATTGAACATCATGGAAAATCTCCACAGACTAGTTATCCTTATCAAACCAAAAATTTCATTGGAAAATATCATCAATCCCATGACATTACTACTTAGCTGCAATTTTTAATCATACAAAGTTTATTTTGATGTCACATGATTAAATTGAAAAGTCATCCCAAATCCCCTAAATAATATTTTATGACATAAAAAACCCAATAAATTTTATAGATTAATAATAATTATAATGTTTTATAAACCCAACTATTTTCACAAGATTATACAAAGTTTATTTTGATGTCACTATTATTTATCTTTGATGTCACATGATTAAATTGAAAAATCAGCTCAAATCCCCTAAATAATATATTATGACATAAAAAACCCAATAAATTTTATAGATTAATAATAATTATAATATTTTATAAACCCAACCATTTTCACAAGATTGCAAATTATTTTCATATGATTTGTAGTTAATAATAATTATTTATACCAAAATAAAAGCATCACATTTCTTTTAATAGAAATAAAAGGCACATACACATTTAGTTGAAGTTCCATTCCACGTTTCACTTGATATAAGGCTTTCAAATATCAAAATTTTCATTTCCCTCATTTATTTCCCTCGCATTGTAGTAGTTGTCTGGGGGAAGAGGAGGAAGGGTGCAACTATGCAGTGTTATGTATGATCTGATACATTTTTAGTTGAATTTAAGAAATCATTTTTGGCTGAATTTAAGAAATTGGATTCCCGGTGCCTCAATTGTAGTCGGATTTCATTTTACATAGGAAATCTGCACAAATTTCCCCACACTTAGGGAGATGTCCAACCCCAATTCCATGTCTCTTCACAACTTGAAAATACTTCTAGACAAGCTTAATGAGGCGCTCAGGAGGCTGAACTGTATGTTCAAGATTCCATGGAGGAAGATGAAGCCGAAGGCATGAGCGTTGTTGAAGACGACATGTGATTTTCCAACCTCAAATCAATGAAGAAAATGCAAAGAAATTAAATGTCCTAAGACCATACAAGGTCACCACCTAGATGATCTAGCATAGATTGTGATGAACCTTTCATCCCTAAAAATTCCAGAGACCCAAAAAGGGCCTCGTATTGGACTGGACCCAGGCTTCTGAGACTCCCAAAGCAAAGAAATCAGATGTCGAGGGAATGGATGTGGACTTTGACATGTAAATTTTATACGCGACTATGTTTCTGTTAATTTTATATTAGTTGTCGCATGCTTCTGTAGCAAGTCATATCAGAATCATTTTGGACTTTATTTCGAGGCATCATTTGATTAGAATTTATGAAATTTTGTTTAAAACATGACTATCTGTGTGATCTTTATTAGTCATATTTTAATGGGAAGACAATCGTTTTTTTATTTTATCTGAGTAGGAAAAACAATTTTTAAACTTGTAACATATTCTTAATAATGAAGAAAAGAGGTCAAATGGCTGTCCTGTCATCTGTAATGCATGTTTCTATTCCCTTTTCAAGGAGAATCTACAACTGATGGATCCTGTAAAAGGCAGGCTCGCCGCAACTTTGTTATGGTTATTTAGAAGAAGGGGAACTGGAGGATACTTGCAGTCCTAGTCCGCATTCACACAATTTGCATCATTTCCCCTAACCACCAAATGGTTCTGTAGGTTCATTTCTTCACTACCCACCAAATAGCTCGCAAGAACAAATCAGGTATAACTTTGCTTTGCTTGACCATATCTTTTATCTATATAAATATCTGTTGGAGAATTACATTGTGAGTGAATTTGTAGTGTTAATGGTGATGTTTATAGAAGTAATGGGATGAGGGAAATGGATTACATAGGGAATTAAGGCTCAGAATAATCATGTTGATACCATGTTTAATGGGAATTGGATGCTATTAGAAGAAAAAATCTCTACTTAATATGTCAGATACGGTTGGTTTGGGAACTCTTGAAACTGTATTATATATATATATTTGTTTTTTTGTTTTTTTTTGTTTTATTTATTTATTTTTTATCTTGTTCATAAACTTTTCATACACATCAAGGTGAATGAGCCAGCTTAGACAACAATAAGTGCTATATTTGTTGAATTTTCCAGATCTACATAGCCTAAGAGATCCCTTTTTTATTTTTTGTAATTAAGACTACTTCTATTAATAGTAAAGGAATATAGTACAAAAATAGTGAGACAATTCAGATCGAACAGGGTGGCCTGGAGGAACTAGCCAATCCCTGTTAGATATCCCATCATAAGCATACTATTCGATTGCTGCCCTCTACGGGGAAACCAACAACCCAAAATCATAACTTGTCCATGTAAATGCTGCCCAAAACTCGGAAACCAACCGAAATACAAAAAATAAGAGAAAACAGGGCCTCTAAGGCATATCAAAATATCCCTATAAACGCAAATATAAATATTGTTCACAATTATAGCATAAAACGACAAACACCTGAAGTCACAGAACTTATGTCTTGAAAATTTTCTCAACATTCGAGATTTCACTCAAGTCTGGGAGTTATTCCACACCAGCATTCAGGTTCGGGAGGTCGGCAACAAAAACTTTCAACGAGGAGGGTGAATTTAGCCATATGGCTTTCCTGGTCGAATTCTTAGACGTTTCAATTTCCCCACTGGAATTCCTGGTAGACACTTCTACATGAAAATCCCCATACGAATTTTCATTAATGATTAGACAACCGGGTTGAAGAGAGTCCTTAGGTTTGTTGGAGGAGGACGAAAAATGAACTAGAAGAACCTTACCTTTTCATACTAGAAGCTTTGGACTAGGTTGAGTAGTCTTTTAGGCTTCCAAGATCTTGAGAGATTTCCTCTTGAGCTTCTTACACTAAGACAGAAGCTCATCCACCTTCACCACGGGAGGGAGAAGCTTAGTAGGGAGAGCTGAGCTCAGAGAATCTAGACGAGTGCCAATTGGAAAGGCTACCGCATCATTTCTAGCCAGAGCGTCAATGGCATGCCTTGATTGGACCAAAGAGTGTCTGGCATGGAGAATTAAGGAACTTTGAACCTTCTGGTGATGCTATTCTACCCATAATGCACATGTTAGAAGGTTTTTAGCACGCTAGTAACGACTCTCCAAAGTAATATCTTGGTCAATACCTTGAGCCTCCAGATCATCTGTTAGCTACCAGATATGGCATGATATGTCCTCCGTGAAATTCCCCATGGAGATCTCAATTTATTTCTTCCCACAAGCATCATGACCACCTCTGGAACCATGACCAACCCCCCGCCTCGAAATCATACGCTATATCGGTATGGCAGAATCAAACGAGAGAACATAATGCAGCAAAAAATCAGACCAGGGATGCAATCGAACCAACTCTCTGCAAATTTTCACACACATCCAACGTAAATGAAGACGCCGATGGAGAACAAGCTATTCATAATGACGATGGTGGTGAGAAATGAATGCTCGTTCCTTGAAATATGAGGAGGGTTAACACAATCATGCCAAGGAATATTATAGGAGAGCAGTTACTTATGCTGCAAGGGTTGCAACCGTGCCACCTACCTCCTCCTATTCCCCCCCATTAAAATCATGAAGGGAAAGGGCATTAAGAGCCCTCTATTAATGCATTGAAGCACCCGCATTCGGGGGTTGCAAGTCCTGATGAGCCACTTGATCGCAAGAAGAATATAGGTATTGTCATTAATGTTTTCATAAGGGAATAGATGCAAACTGAGATCCGAGGTTACCCCTTTAGTGGAAAAAAAATCTGCTAGAGCATTAGCCTTCCTACAAACATGAAGAAAGGTCCTAGCATTGCTATCTCTTAAATCATTAGCTAAAATTCTAAGATCGGCACCAAGGCTCCAATTGGTGGACACCTTGGACATACTGGAGCCATGAAGAATGAGAATAGCCATATTGTTGACGATCCTTGAGTCTCCTTCCACCCGGAGAGGAAAGAGATTAATATCTTTGGAAATATGGATACCATGAAGGACCATTGAGCTCCTTCACGTTGTTTCTATCCCAGCTTATGTTACCAAAATAAATATGGAGAATCTTCCCATGAGAGTCCCTAAAAAACCCTCCATAACCTGCTTCCCCTGGGTTGCCTTTTGAAGCTCCATCAAAATCTAGTTTGAAATTTCTGGACGGAGGTGCCTCCTAGGAGTCAAGGCTATCAACGTTTCCATTTCTCACTGAAGGAGCCATATTGAGCTTCTAGATACTCAAATCAAAATTATTCCAAATGTGTTTTTCTGCAGCATAGGTTGGGATATCAGAATCCGTCCATTGGAGAAGAGATAAAGTTTCTTGGATTTGGTGACGAAATTTAACCCAAACCACCTCCACCGAGCTACTATGATCCTTAAATATTCTCTTGTTTCGTTCCTTCCAAATGTCCCAGACAAGAAACCCTAGAATGATCTTCCAAATTTTATTAATGGTTTTGCTGGAGAAGGGGTCAACCTTCTAGTTCCGAATTGTACCAACAATGTCCCCGGGAGAACAATATGATATTTTGCATAGGATATTGACTCGATCCCACAGAAAATTGGAAAAAGGGAAATTATCCAGCAAATGGTCAATAGATTCTGGCATGGATTGACAGAGAGGGCAACGTGAGGGCCCTATGAATCCCCTCTTAATGAGATTTTCCCATGTGAGTTTTTTTTTTTTTGCTGAGGAGCCATAGGAAGGAAGCCACTTTGGGCCAAAGATTGGACTTCCAAATATTGAGCCATATGAGGTCAAGAGTTGTCTGATTCGACCTAGACAAGATAGTATAGGCCTCTGCCGTAGAGAAGGAACCTTTAGGCATGTATCCCCATATGATGATATCAGAGTCCTCTTGAACCTTTATTCTTTCTTTTGTTAGTTCCTCCCATGCGGACGAAGAATTTTCCATACCTCAATCTGAGAGCTAGGAGTTGGGGTGACTCCAATTCCGGTAATTTAGAGTGGGAATTTGAACCCATAAATGATTGACAGTATTGTGAGCTCACTACTGCAACACATTTCGCCAAGAAGGAAAATTGAAGAGGGATGCAAGACTGGGCAATTGTTGCCAGGAATCTTCCCAAAATCTCGCCTACTTCCCATTACAAATTTCCCTGAAAATGTGAAGTTATATGAGTTGCTTATGTTGCCAATCAAAATTCCAAATAAGTGAGCCACCATGGTTCAGATCATAGCGAATCAAATCATTAGGATTCCAGTCCTGTGCATACTTTGAGGTCCAAAATTTAGCCCAAGGTGAGTTCTGATTAGATACCCAATTCCACCAAAGGCGAGCATTCATAATTTCATTGTTGACTTTTGGATCCCTGAGCCCCAATCCTACTTGAGATTTGGTAGTGCAAACATCAGTCCATTAAGCTAACGCTCATTTCCTCTTCTCTATGTTACCTCCCTAGAGGAAATATATTTGCAGATTCCTCATAGCTTTTAAGACCCATTTCGGAGCAGCTATAATAGAGAAAAGATAGAGGGCCATCGACTGCAAAACATATTTGATTAGCACAATAGGACTTGCCATATTCAAAGAGCGATAAGTCTAGGAGCTCAGCCGTTGATCAATTTTGTCAAGCAATTCTTTCCAGGAAGAATGCTTGATGGCAGAATCAGTCAGGGGAGCTCCCAAATATTTGGAGGGAAGAGTGGTAATAGAGAAACCCAAAATACGAGAAATATTCCTTTGAGTTAAATCCGGTGTGTTGAAAAAGAAGATTTTGGATTTACCAACGTTAATTGTAGTACCAGAGGCAAGGGAGAATGTGTCCAAAATAGAATTGAAAGAGCGAGCTTCTTGGATTGAAGTGTATCCCATGAGCATATTATCATCCACAAATTTTTGGTGAGTATGAGGCTCTTCAGTATGCAAGGAAATACCTTTGAGGGAAGTAGGATGGGCAACAACTTTCAAAGAATGAACAAGACCCTCTGCCATGATGACAAAGAGGAAGGGGGATAAAGGATCCCCTTGCCTAATGCCTCCAGTGGGCAGAAAAGTTTCCGAAGGGTAGTCATTGACTAGGATGGAGAAGAAGGTAGAAGATATAAGAGACATAATCCATCTTATCCAGGGTTCTCTAAAGCCAAAAGCTCGAAGAACCTTCCTAATATATTTCTAGCTAAGCTTGTTAAAGGCTTTAGATAAGTCTAGATTTAGGAGCATTCTAGGTTTCTTTGTGATCTTTAAAGAGTGAATTATCTTGTGGGTGAGGAGAATTCCATCCAAAATTTGTCTTCCTTCCACATAGCCGGTTTGTTAAAGTGAGATAAGGAGGGTAAGAAGAGGTTTGAGCCTATTATCAATGATTTTTGAAATTATTTTGTATATTACATTGCAAAGGGTGATAAGTCTATACTTATTTGGAGAGGACACATTATCTTCCTTAGGATCCAGGGAAAGGAAAGTAGCATTTAGAGTCGGGAGAATCCATTTAGTATTCCAATATTCGTCCACAATTTCCCATATCTCTAGCTTGATCATGTTCTAGAATTGGTGGAAGAAATTAGAAGTGAAACCATCCGGCCCCGGTGCCTTACCATATTGTATTTGAAAAATCACAGATTCAACCTCGAGGAGGGTGGTAGGGTGAAGCAGAACTTGTTTGTGCTCCTCTGAGATGATTCTTGGGATATGCTGAGTGATTTGATCGATGTCATATTCTCTGGAAATATTTGGCTCCTTGAGAGTATCGTTAAATAATGTTATAAGTTCTTCCTCTATCTCCTCATGCGTCTCCAACTGATTTCCATCACTGTCCTTTAGCACAGAAATTCAGTTGTGCATACGGTGCTGAATGGTATATTTGTGGAAGAATTTTGGTATTACGTTCACCTTCCTTGAGCCAATTTATACGAGATTTCTACCTCCAAAAAAGTTCTTGCTTATGCTAATTTTATGCCAAAATTTGAGTGAGGCAAGCTTCAAGGACATCCGTTTCCTCTGACCTACCTTCCTTAATAATTTTCTGTTGAAGATTTGACACGTTTAGAGCTAGATCTTTTATTTTTTGATTGGTGTTCCCAAACACATGCTGATTCCAGTCCTTATTACTTTAAGAAATTTGAACTTTATCTAGAATTGATGCATTTTTGTGGTATTACAGGGGGAAAAGCTTGTCCACAAAGTGTTGACCAGATCTTTAAAGCCAAGGTAGGTGAACCAGAATTGTTCAAATCTGAAGGGCCCCCCTGAGAGGATCCTGGACGGATCCAGTGAAGCTGAATAGGCTAGTGGTCCAATCCCGCAACAGGGAGAATGGTACTTGCAATCTCCCCTCCAAAGCGAGAGAAGTTATTTGAAATAAGGAATCTATATAATCTTGAAGAGATTTGCTGATGGCCATCCTGCTTATTGTTCCAGGTATAAATCCCATTAGTAGTCTGTATATCCATAAGATTATTGTTTAGGATGAAATGTTTAAATATGAGACTGTCCATATCTAAACAACCTCTGCCCTCCTTTTTTTCCTCAAGATTCGTGATCATATTGAAATCTCCTCTTAGAAGCCAAAAAAGATGACTGATGGTTGGTTTGAGGGACTCCAGCGAATCCAAAAGTTGGATTTTATTCAATATTTGCTGAGGCAAATAGACATTTTTGATATTCACTCTAGTGTTCATGCCCAGAAGATGAAAAGAAGATTGGATAAAGTTTCGATAAGCTTGAAACTCATCTAGATGGATTAACTGTGGATTCCAGATTATTGCTAATCCACCAGAGGCCCT
Organism: Pinus albicaulis; assembly: GCA_034641835.2. Taxonomy (NCBI): domain Eukaryota; kingdom Viridiplantae; phylum Streptophyta; class Pinopsida; order Pinales; family Pinaceae; genus Pinus; species Pinus albicaulis. The sequence goes on along the minus strand of CM076575.1, from coordinate 1,057,547,222 downwards.
ATTGGCATCAACCACAATAGTTCTACAGCCTTTCCATAGGCGAGTCATAATAGTATCTACGGAGGAACTGGTACATTTTGTCTCCTGCATAAAGAATATAGAGGGTTTATATTCATCTAACCTTTTTTTGATAAGACAGTGCTTGGAGGGGATGTTGAGCCCTCAAATATTCCAAGAGATGATATTCATTAAGAACTAGGGGGTTGGACAGAGTATAACTTGGTAAATGTTGGGTATAACCTTGATGCCACCAGTTCTCTTCCTAGGACGACAAGTCTTTGTAAATCTGTGCGGCGCCCTCTTTTCTGGGTTTATCTAACAATTTTTTTCCCGCCGTCTTGGCTTAGCCCTTCTTGGATTTTGAAAGTTGGGAGATGCTGAGCTCTCGTGAGGACCTCCTCCAAACATTGGAGTTTCCGTTGCTAAATAGAGGTAAAATCCTTGCGGTGACATGCATCTTCTAAACTAAGAATATCCAGATCTCCATAATAAATGATTTCTAATTCCTCCTCCATAGGGGCTTCCATCTCTGCTGCAGTATGCTTCTCCTTGTTCTTCAATATCTCATTAGAATCCATCGCCATAGTGTTATTCTATTGCATAGGCGCTGTATCTTTGGGCTTCTCTTGGGATACCGTGGGTAAAGAAGTAGATGGAGCATTAGAAACGATCTGCAGACTTTCTTTCTAAAGGACCGCATGGGGTTTCTTGGAGGGAGGTTCCATCGATGCCGACCAAGGGAGAGTGTTAGAAGCAAGAGAAGCTAGAGCATCAAAAATATTGTTGGCCTTTGGTAGCTGTTGGGCTAGGGCTCCATTAGTCTTCTTGGATTGTCGTCGTCTCCTTGTAACCTTGGTAAACCCCTCAACATCCTTTGCATCAGAGATTTTTGGATCCTTCGAACTTTGATTTAGAGGGAAATCTTTAAAGAGATGCCCATGGTTGTGACATCGATGACAACGGAAAGGCACATGTTCATAATCTATGTTCTGAATCCATTCAAAGTTGTCATGTAATAAAATTATAGAGTAGGGTAGCGTCTTCGCGATATTCATATACGCACAGATCCTGGCATAGGCTGTATCTCTGTTGATTCTTGTTTCATCAAAAATATTAATGAACTTGCCTAGGATATTTCATATATCCTTAAATGTGTGTTCATCCCAATAATCCTGGGGGAGAGAGTAGAGACTTACCCAAATAGGGGCCCAACTGAAATATCCTTTATCAGGGTTGAAACGTTCCACCCAGTTTCAGAGATAAATCCCAATAGAGTTGAAGAAGTAAGTCCCACCATCCATTACCCTATTTTTATCTTCCAAGCAAGTAAAGATAATGTTGAAGAAGCCCTTAGACCCCAATTGGAGGTTGATGTGCCCCCTTAGTTTCCATTTGGACGCTATCCAACCTCAAAGGGCTTTCTCTACGGGCCAGAAGCCAATAAATTTTCCAATCAGGGCATGGTCCCTCATATATTGGATTTTAGCATTAATCTGGTGCGTAGGTAAGAGAATCTTGGGTTGATCTGGGTCGCTTGACTGCCTTCAAAATACAGTTGGAGGAAACCAAAGCATTCTCCTTTAGTCCATCCATCGCTTGATAAGTAGGAGGCATGACATATTGAGGGTTCACGTGAACCAATGCAAAGGGTACCTTAGGAGGTTTAGCTGCAGCTTCTGCCACCACAAAAGGAGACAAGGGTGGGAGGGGGGACCCTCTGGCCTCCCCCAATGGTTCAAACATCGAGAACTTTGGCAGAAAACATAGATGTGACAGTCCTGCAGCTACTTGAAGGACACTACGAGTCCTTACAACATGTCAAAGACAGAAAAAACCTTAAAACCTAGGAAACCCTAGTTCGCCATTGCTGCACAGCTCCCCTTGCTCCCTTTCCTTACTTGAAGCTTACGCTCATTTTTAGCCTAAGAGATCATTACTAGAACAGAGTTACACAATTTGTTTTGTGCGGTGTGCTAAAAGGTGAGTTGACCCAACCCTTTCAATCAAGCTGGTTTAAACGAAAGGGTTAAGCTTCTTATCCCAAGCAAAAATAACTAAATCCCCACCAAGGGAAAAGGGAAATAGGTCCAAGTTCCATGTTTGGATGAAGATTCTTACCAGAACAAGACCCCACATAAGAGTCTTAATGAAAGATTACGGAGAACTCCTTTCAGCAGGAGAAGTAGCACTAAGCAGCAATGGTATTTGCAAGCGATCGTATCCGTCAATAAGAGAAACTAAGATGAGTATTTAAAAGTAGATTCAATAGTGAATCAGGTTACACCTTCCATATATACTGTATTATCCTCTTCAATTGAGGTTCAATATTATCCTAAAAAAAGGATTGGTTTCATACTATATTCCCCCATGATATCGTTGGCTAGAAAATATTTATATGAGGCCTATCATCATCTGACCTCGAAACTGCCCAAACTACAACTGGAAAAGATATTTTCCCCATTCCTCACCCTGAAATTTAAATGCAAAATGAATGGTAATTAATTCTAGACGTGATATTTATATAAAAAATTCCAATCCGTTCACTCATATTCCTCTTCATTTTGATCATTAAAAATGTTTCCTGAAGGTGATGCCTGAAACTTGTCTTCACCTTCAGACATAATTTCTCTTGATTTATCTGATTCTTTTTATTCACGTTTGTATTCCCAGATTCACTTTGTGTAAGATAGACAACAAATTATACAACTGTTGTTGCATAAATATCTGCCTCAAAAAATGTTTGACCTACATCGATGACATCATGTACTTCACATTTTCTTGTTTTATACCCATGAATACCTCAGGAAATAAATGTTATGGCATATCAGGGAAATTCAACCCACCTTCCATTAGTTGACTGGCATGTAAATCATCTTCACATATGTCAGAATTAGATTATTTCGTTGGATGTGGACTCAATCCTTTCATGTGGAGATTACTATGAGGAGGAGGCTAATCATATCTTACAACATCAGAGATGAATTTTCATGACTCTGCTTGATAAAATGTTTAAACCGCTATTCACTTATATTGCTAACATCATGTGAAGCAGTTGGAGTAGATGAATTATTGTTACCCAAAGTCTGTTTGACATTAGCAAGTGCTTGTGTTTGTGATAGCAATGGAAATATTTTCTCTCTCATTTTTTGGTACCGAACCCTAAAAGTCGAGAAGTACTATCTTGTTGTTTGAAAGTTGTTTGTCATGATCCAAATACATTTTTGGTCCATTATACATATTTCTAATATGCTCTTAGTCCTCTTTGTGTTTTATTCAAATAAATGATGCTTGGAAATAATTCTGTATTTATGTTCACCCTCGGAAGGAGTGCTTAATCTGTATGTTGGAATTTAGTTGGACGCAAGGAGGCTGATAGATATATTATGAAGGACTGAATCTGTCTCTTATAATCCTTAGATATTCGATTAATCTGTACCTATTTAAGGAGATTGGCTACCTTAAAGCTGATTGGATGCCTATTTAAGATTTTCAATCAATAAAGTACACATGCTTGCTTAATAGGGCTTGTATATATTTATCTACAATTTCCAAATATTTTTTCCTTGCAATGTGCATAAGCTTCATTTTTCCCAAGATTCCTTATTCATGGATTAGAAAATTAAAGTTTTTTTCGGAAAATGCTATGACAAATTACTAGTGAAACACATACCTCAGCATATGATAAGTGAAAGAATGGATATGATGGTTGAGCAAGTATTAGCTCTTCAAAGAAAAATTTTGCCTACTTATACCTGGAAATAGAAACTGCCTATCATCTCATCAAGTTTTGTAAGATGTAAACCTTACCATGTTGCTTGATCTATTAAATATTAACAAGGGCCTAGTATTATCTAATGATAGTTCTACTAATTGCTATCTTGATTATTAGTCTGGTATGGTACTATAATATAGATATAACAACTTGTGGAAGTGGAAAATAATCCTTCTACCAAAGGAATAACATGCCTGCTTCACAACATAATTTTGTTATGAATGTTAAATACAACAGTTTTTATGTATTCACTTTATAATTTTGAAAAAATATGAAGCAAATATGCATAACAGTTAGGAGTAAGATCTACTACATAAAACAATATTGTCAAAGATGTGGACTTACATTTGAATGGAAATGTATAAGTCTTCAAGTTCCCTCTATGCAACACTGTCTACCATGAATCTACAATTACATCCATGTCATCTATCAATTTTAGAGTTTCCCAACTGCCTATTATTGAAAAGCTATGCCATTCTGCAAAAGTATCTGCAGATGTACTTTTTGAATTTTTAAGTAACAAGATTTGCAAGGGTAGATTTTGACATAAAACATCAAATTGATTTTTCGGAGTAGAAACTATGTCATCCCACCCAAAAACTGCACAATCATTGTGGAGGCACAATTGTAGGGATTTTGAGAGCTGGGTTTCTTGGGGTTGGTTCGGGGTGCAATTGAGAAGAATTTTCCAACAATTTTGGGACAGTCATTCCATCATCAGTCACATTTTTAGTTTTTCTGCACTTAGAGGAGGGTCAAGGAATTTGGGGCCATTTTTGGAGCATCAAAACCAGGGAAATCTCTTTCTGGGTTTTTGACCAAGATTCCATGGCTAATTTATTAGATTTTTTTGAGTAGTTAGGAGGGGTCAAATCAGGGTATATACACAACCAACAATGCAAAAATCACAAGGCTAGTGCGACCTTCTAGTGGGAAAATTCCGGCAGCAGTTTGGCATTGATAAAGCATCCATCTGAGGCTTGTAGCTTGCCTTATGTAAGCCTAGGTGCACATTTCCTATTTTATATTGTACTCCAGCAAGATCTTATAATAAAATTTTCCCATTTGGGTGTGTTTGGAGCATTTCTGTTTTATGAGCGTTTGCTGAAAAATATTTGTTTTGGGTTTATTGCATGCTTTTGTTATCACCGTTATTTTTCCATTAGGAATATTACACCTTGAGAGGCTTGATCAACATATCAAGTCAGATTTGAAACAAAAGTAAAGTAGTCCTTGCATATCAAAGGACATTATTTAAAGCACACATGAAGAGCCTATGAGACGCCTTCATCGAATGATAAAATGATAACACACTTTGAGCACATTTTGAGTTGACAATAGAGTGCATTCATGATGACATTAATTGAGCATTCTTCAAGCCTTTGTTGAAACAACAATCACTCTTGAAGCATAGTTGAAGACCAACACTTGAAGAGTTGTTTTGTTGAAGCAATCACCCTTGGAGTATAGTTGAAGACCAACACTTATAGACTTGTTTTGTTGGAACACTGGAGCATAGTTGAAGATCAACACTTGAAGACATGTTTTGTTGGTGCAACCATAAAAGTTTTGTTGAAGCAAACATGAAGTTTTTGTAGAGGTAGATTTGAGAGCACTTTGCAGAACTATCTTGGATACATTTTTTAGAAGTATTTGAAGTTTTTGATGGAGGTTTGAAGCAATATTGAAGTCACTTTAAGGGACTGAAGTAAAATGAGAGGGTTGGATCACTAGACGATTGGAGTCGTCATACAAGGTTGGAGCTTGGATTTGTTTTTGAATATTAGAGTCATCATTCAGGGTTAAAGCCTTGAAGGAATTAAAGACTTTGTTGTACAAGTTCGAGCTTGGGTTTTTAGAGTCCTCAAATTCATTAATAAAATTATTCTCTTGTTGCATATCTTCTGTTTTGGTTTAACTGATGATTTTAACTGGAATAATATAAAAATTGTAAAGAAATATTGATTCAACCCCCCTCTCAATGTTTCCAACACTAGCACACCTTACATTTTTTTCACCTTGCAATATTTTTATTGACATGCTAAAAGGAACTTCCACAATGCAATGTTATTGTTGGTAATCTGGTTGTTTATGATAGAAGGAAATCTAACATGTGTTAGAGTTCCTTGACCTTGGAATGTTCTTACTAGCAATGTGCTTGTGTTTGTGTTAAAACGGAATGTAACATGCACTAGATTTATTTTGGCATGCAATGTTGTTGTTGGTAGTATGCTTGTATTTGTGCTACATGTAAAGCTAACACTCATTAAATTTATTTCATGTTGAAATGTTGTTATTGGAAATATGCTTGTGTTTGGGCTACAAAATATGCTATGTTTCCTTTGCTCTGCAATATTGTTGTTGTCTTTTTGGTTGTTTATGATAGAAGGAAATCTATCACGTGTTAGATTTCCTTCACCTTGGAAATGTTATTGGAAATGTGCTTGTGTTTGGGATAGAAGTTGTGCTAGATTTCTTTTGCTCTACAATATTGTTGTTGTCAATTTGGTTCTTTATTATAGAAGGAAATCTAGCACACATTAGATTTCCTTCACCTTGGCAATGTGCTTGTGTTTGTGTTAGAAGGAAATATAACATGCGCTAGGTTTCTTTTTGCATGAAATCTTATTTTTGGTAGTATGCTTGTATTTGTGCTACATGTAAAGCTAACATGCATTAACTTTATTTTACCTTGCGATGTTGTTATTGGAAATGTGCTTGTGTTTGTGATAGAAGTTGTTCTAGATATCTTTTTCCATGCAATGTTGTTGGAAATATGCTTTTGTTTATGCTGGAAGAAAATCTAACACATTAGATTTCTTTCAATGTTGTTGTGTGCTTGTATTTGTGCTATGCGTAAATCTAGCACGTGCTATAATTCTTTTTCTCTGCAATATTGTTGTGAGTCTATTTGGTTGTTTATGATAGAAAGAAATATAACACGTGTTATATTTCCTTATTGGAAATGTGCTTGTGTTTGGGCTAGAAGTTGTGCTAGATTTATTTTTCTCTACAATATTGTTGTTGTCAATTTGATTGTTTATTATAGAAGGAAATATAGCACGTGTTAGATTTCCTTCACCTTGGCAATGTGCTTGCATTTGTGTTAGAAGGAAATATAGCATGCGTTAGGTTTCTTTTGGCATGAAATGTTGTTGTTGATAGTATGCTTGTATTTGTGCTACATGTAAAGCTAACATGCATTAAAATTATTTTACCTTGCGATGTTGTTATTGGAAATGTGCTTCTATTTGTGATAGAAGTTGTTCTAGATATCTTTTTCCATGCAATGTTGTCATTGGAAATATGCTTTTGTTTATGCTGGAAACAAATCTAACATGCTAGATTTATTTCACCCCACAATGTTGTTACGTGCTATGTGTAAAGCTAACACGTGTTAGCTTTTATTCACCTTGCAATGTTGTTATTGGCAACATGCTTCAATTTTGGCTCGAAAGAAATCTAGCATGCACTACATTTCTTTTTCATTGCAATGTGTTTGCTGAAAATATGCTTTTGTTTGTGCTAGAAGTAGATCTACCATGTGCTAGATTTATTTTATCTAGAAATATTCTAATGTGTTTGTGTTTGTGCTAGAAGGAAATCTAGCATACATTAGATTTATTTCACACTTCTATGGGTCTCTTGACAATGTGGTTGTATATGCGTTAGAAGGAAATCTAGTGTGCACTAGATTTATTTCGCATTGCAATGTTGTTGTTGGCAATTCAATTGTTTGTGCTAGAAGGAAATCTAGTATGCGCCATATTTCCTTCACCACAATGATGTTATTGGCAATGTGCTTGTTATTGTGCTAAAAGGAAATCTAGCATGTGCCAGATTTCTTTTGCCCTAGAATGTTGTTGGTAATATGTTTATGTTCATGCTATAACAAAATTTGGCATGCGCTAGATTCTTAACCCCTACAATGTTATGTGTTTGTGTTTGTGCTAGAATCAAATCTAATATGCAGAATGTTTATTTCACCCTACAATATTTTTATGTTCTTGTGTTTGCGAGAGAAGGAAATCTAACATGTGTTAGATTTCATTCAACTTGCAATGTTGTTATTGGTGACATGTTTTTGTTTGAGATATAAGTACAAATAACATGTTAGATCTAATTCCACTTGCAATATTGTGATTGGAAATATTCTTATGTTTGTGATATAAAAAAATATAGCATGATACAGATTACTTTTACCCTACAATATTGATGTTGCCAATATGTTTGTGTATGGTGGGAGGAATTCTCGCATGCACTAAATTTATTTTGCAATGCAATATTGGTGTTAGCAACGTGCTTCTGTTTGTGCTAGAATAAAATCTAGTATGCAATAGATTTGTTTCACAATGCAATATTGTTGTTGGAAACATGCTTGTATTTGTGCTAGAATGAAATATAACCTCATTGTATTTCTTTTTCAATGCAATATTGTTGGAAATATACTTGTGTTTGTGCTAGAAGGAATTATATCATGCATTGGATTTCGTTTTCCCTACAATTTTATTGTTGGAAATGTGCTAGAAGTAAATCAATCATAAATTAGATATCTTCCACCCTGCAATGTTGTTTCTGGCAATGTGATTGTGTTTGTGCTAGAAGAAACTCTAGAATGTGTAAGATTTCTTTTACTTTGCAATGTTTTTGTGAGTAACATGCTTCTATTTATGCTAGAAGGAGATTTAGCATGTGGTGGATTTAGAAATGTGCTTGTGTTTGTGCTAAAAGGAAATATAGCATGTGCTAGATTTATTTGATCATGTAATGTTTCTTCTATCAATATACTTATGTTTGTAGTAGAAGTAATGATATTGTTCATTTGAGGTGCATTGTTGTTGTTCGAAATGGGCTTCTACTTGTGATAGAAGGAAAGCTAGCACACATTATATTTCCTTCATAATGTAATGTTGTTATTAGAAATATGTTTGTTGTTATGCTAGCAGGAAGGTTATAATGTGTTAAATTTCCTTCATCTTGCAATGTTATTGTTGAAAATGTGTTTTTGTTTGTGATAGAAGTAAATTTTGCATCCGTTAGATTTTTTTCGCAATGCAACATTATTGTTGGAAATGTGCTTGTATTTGTGTTAGACGGAATTATAGAATGCATTAGATTTATTTGTTCTTGTTCCAAAAGGAAAACTATCAAGATTTCATCCTCACCAAGGTTAGTGCTCTGATATTGTTCTTGGCAGTGCATTTGTGATTATGCAAGAAGGATACCTAGTGATTACTAGCTTTCTTCTAGACACCACTACACTTATGCAACCAATGCTCTAGGGTGACATTGTCTCAATAATTACAATGGTTAGAGTTATAGCTTTTGATGTGCCCTTTTATTGAATTTGGACCAATTTATGGAGATCAATGATAGTGCAAAAGAATTGTATATAGATATATGTTGTTGTTGGCACTACATTTGTGCTTGAGTTGGAAGGAAAGATAATGGTATAGATTTCCTTTTGGCACAAACACAATAATCCAATCATAATTATTTGATCCATGGAGAATAATGTGATCTTTGTATAATTTTGAAGTTTATGAATAAATGTATTATTGAGGTATACTATATTTTTCTTCCAATGCACATGCATGCAACTTTAAAGTATCAAGCACAATTTTTTAACATGTATTGTTTTTCTCTCTATTTTGTTGTATAGTTATGAACTTCCAAAAACAATTTCACTAATGTTTGGATGCACAATATAAGACTCTTCCTCATCAACATTAAAAAGTAGGAAAACTCAAATCTACACTTTTCGAGGACCTAAAGTTAAAATCCCTTTGTATCCATCCTAAATAGTATGTCCTTAGATATGTAAGGTAGGGAGTGCTAACATTGGAAATAAAGATTTGTAAAATGAAATTTATTTATTTTTAGAATAAAAATGAGAATTATCTAGTATTTACAGTACCAAAAATTTTATTTGGAAGAAAACCTCTAGTTTGGCTCTTGATTATCAAGTTCAAACATCAAATATCAAACATCCTCACTAAGTGAAAATATAATTTCTCCTTTTCATGGAGATTTTAGACATCTTATGTAGCATCAATCTTGGAATTTCTTAGAATTTCCAAAGGACCATGTTTTGGTTCTTCAACTTCTACAAATTTCTTATAATAATTATTCATACACATGCATTAAGACTACAATTTTCATTTCTGAAGTTAAATAGGAACTTGGTGGTCTGATATGAGCTGATTTTGTCATTCAAAACTTTTATTTGGAAGAAAACCTCTAGTTAGGCTTTTGATTATCAAGTTCAAACATCAAACATCCTCACTAAGTGAAAATATAATTTAACCTTTTCACAGGGCTTTTAGACATCTTATGTAGCATCAATCTTGGAGTTTGTTAGATTTTTCAATGGACCATGTTTTGGTTCTTCAACTTCTACAAATTTCTTATGATCATTATTCATACACATTCATTAAGACACAAGTGTCATTTATGAATTTAAATAGGAACTTGGTGGCTTGATATGAGCTGATATTTGTCATTCTATGATACTATCTACATCTCTAATTGCATGGTCTTCATATAAGTTTTTTGTGTAATTTGCATGTAAATTAATTTTTGGTAGTATGCACTAGATGGTGGGGAACAATGTTTCATTGCATACAATATTACTACCACACTATTTAAATTATTGCATCTATATTAATTTTTTGAAAGTTGTGTGTTTTGCGAAAATATAAAATCACACTTTACATGGTTCAACATTTTAATTACAATTTATGATTTAATTGTTGTTATAGAATCTGTACAAGCTATAATGGAAAATATAATTTTGGAAAAATGGGACTATGTCGATCTCCTTATTAATGATCTATTCGTTGGGCTAGGAAGGGTCGAATCTATAGATTTTGGAACTTATTATGCTGGAGAAAGGGTCAATGCATGTTATGTTGCAATTTTGATAATTGATGTCACTCAACCACATTTGATTGAGGAGGATGTTGATTAAGGGGACATACATCCATGGAAGATCATGGATTTGAGGCACAACATAGGTAAATCAAAATATTGAAGAATGTGTTCAAATATTATTGACATCATAATACTTTTTTTTTGAGTAAATACTAACCTTATTTACATTCGTTTATAGGTGCAAATGTTGCTTCTACATTTTATATTGGAGACAAGGTAGATCTTCTACAACATGGAGTGAAGGTGGGTGAGGGCTCCATATTCAATACAGAGCTTGGGCATAAAGTGCATGGAAACATGGTAAAGAAAGGATGCATAATGGTTAAAATTGAGACATCTTATGTAGCATCGATCTTTGAATTTCTTAGATTTTCCAATGGACCATGTTTTGGTTCTTAAACTTCTACAAATTTCTTATGATCATTATTCATACACATGCATTAAGACTACACGTGTCATTTCTGAAGTTAAATAGGAACTTGGTGGTTTGATATGAGTTGATATTTTTCATTCTATGATACTATCTACATCTCTAATTGCATGGTCTTCATATACGTTTTTTGTGTAATTGACATGTAAAGTACTTTTTGGTAGTAGGCACTAGATGGTTGGGAAAAATGTTTCATTAAATTCAATATGAATACCATACTATTTAAATTATTGCATCTATATTACTTTTTTGAAAGTTGTGTTTTTGCGAAAAATATAAAATCACACTTTACATTGTTCAACCCTTTAATTACAATTTCGGATGTAATTGTTGTTACAGAATTGGTACAATCTAGAATGAAAAATATAATTTTGGCAAAAGGGGACTATGTTGATCTCCTTCTTAATGATCAAGTCATTGGGCTAGGAATGGTTGAATCTACAGAGTCTAGAACTTTATTATGCCAGAGAAAAGGTTAATGCATGTTATGTTGCAATTTTGATAATTGATTTCACTCAACCACATTTGATTGAGGAGGATGTTGATGAAGGGGGCATACATCCATGGAAAATCATGGATTTGAGGCACAACATAGGTAAATCAAAATATTAAAGAATGTGTTCAAATATTATTGATTGTGGTTAAAATTGAGAAGGTGTTAAAACATGATGCTTATCTACCACATGCTCAACAGGATTTGACCATGGGGGTGCATTGGAATCTTATGAGATTTGGCCAGAATCAGATTTGCAACCTCACTGTCATGATCATGCCATAAATATTCCCCAAGATAGGGTTATATTCATATGTACAAAAGTTTCTATTACACATCAATGCATGGGAACAAGCATGTGCATTTCCAAAGGAATGCTACTTAATGTCTGCGAGGATGACATTGTTGAAGGTGAAACACTAGGTGAAATGAAATTTGGCGTTTTTTTGGAAGTGATATATGGAAATTGTGAAATATGCAGAATTCAAGATAAGTCTATACATTGTTTGGTTAGATGGCCAATAAATACATTGGTGGACAAAAAAGGTGTGATATGAAGGGGTAAGGAAAATTTCAAGGGGCCACCCAAGGAAATGGTTATATGGGATGTTATAGAGGACAAAAATCCCTTAAACAAATGTGATGGGTATCTTTGTAATGAAAAATATAGAAACTCAATTGATATGCATGTAACAAGGCCATATAAAAGGACTAAAAGAGCTATGGATACAACAAAAATTTCAAAATGTCAAACGAAAATAGATGAAGAGAGAAATTCGACTCTTGGCCGCAGATGTATGTTGTAGAAAAGATTGTCTTCAAAATGTGGATATGAAGGCCATTGCAGGTGCTAGAAGGGGTATGAGAAAAATAAATAAAAATGCTATTAGGGAATTTTTCTTGAATTCACTCATGTTAAACATAGTCATGTCAAGGAGCCATGGCCATGGCCTAACACCTATTGCTAGAAATGTAAAGGACATGATATTTAATGAGAATATTATTTGTAAGAAAGCATGGTATAATATACATAATATTCCTCAAAAAATATTCCATAAGTACCAGCATTATTTCCAACATGGACATATCAAAGCTATTCATGGTGACACCAACACATGCAAATCACGAGCACACACTGTGGCAGCCATAGAAATATTGCACAAAATTGTAATGGATAATTCAGATTTTTCACCAAACCAAACACGTAAAGATGGAACATCTGCTCCTTTAAGATTGCTTCCTTCAACTTACACACAAAATTCTTTGTTAATATATTGTTAAATAACTTTATACTAGGTAAGGTTTTTTTTACAAAATCTATTATTCACGTGTAAAATTTAATACATAAATATAAATATTCATGATAATAGAAATAATGTAATGAATATAAGTTTTAGATGAATTCCAATAAGTTCTTTTCAATTTAATATCCTTAAACACTCCAGGAATAAAAACTAAACATTTGTAATAAATATTTTAGTCAATTTTCTCTCTTTCCTCTTGTATTTGAAAATAATCAAATTGTATTACTTTGTTACTATTCTAATTCATGATTGATTTTGATAATTAAAATGATTAGTAATTGAGAAGAGAGGCTAGGCTCATTATATAGCCTAGTATGAGGGGATGTTTAAGTTTTTCTGTTTCGTGCCATTTTAAATTAAAAATAAAAAATAAAAAATATGTCATAAATAGAAAAATAATATCGGCTATAATTAAAGAAAAAATGAATATGTTGTAAAGTAATTAGAAGTAAAAAAAAAAATGTGTGAATTAGATGTTTAAATATTTTACTTTTCAAAAATATTTTAGCCAGAGATTCAAATAAACTATTTGAAGATCTATGTTAACTAATTAATGTCGATATCAACTTCATATATATATATATATATATATATATTTAGGTTTTTATGGTTAAATTTTTTGTTTGGTCTTATATAATTTTATCCTTCTAGGCTCATGTTAAATCAGTATTTAAGATGGATCTATGCTGGTATATATTGGACACATTACTATGATAATTTGTCATTAAATAACTTTATACTTAATATATATCTTGCATATTAAAATATTATTCATTAAGTATGTCGCAATTAACTTAGTTTTTAACACAAAAGTGCAAAAAATAAATAATAAATAAATTATACTACTACTCTCATTCAACATTTAATTTGATTGTAAAAAAATATTTTCTCCTATCAACTCTAAAATGGTTCAAACTTCCAAAAATAGTATGTAATGATGATGGTGATAATGATGATTATCATCCACTAAGACCAAATATGGTATATAAGAAGCTATAAATATATTACTCAAAATTCTTCAGAATTTTATTGTTATGCTCAAAAAGCATTAAAAGAAGTGTTTCAAGATGATCATAATTTTGTTTAGTTAAAATGTCAAGAAGGTTGGTAGCACCACAAATATTTTGAAATTCAAATCCAATATGAGTATAAGGATGATCTAAGAGGGTTTTTCATATTCAACCATATTACTAGTGTTGCAAAAGTGATAGACTTTTAAATTGTGCCAATCTTGTCTTAGTAATTATCGTAACTTCATGATGAATTTTGGTTACTAAGGCCCTATCGAGCATGGTTCTAATACTTGAATTCAAGCTTTTGTGATCCATAGTAATTTATCAAATATCTTTTAGTTGTCATCACATACATGATATTTACTATGTTAGATTATAATTAAATGGGTTAATAATAGTAACATACATAACATTCTTTTCATAAAGTTAATAATAGTAACATACACAACATTATTTTCATAAGATAACCTTAACAAACTTAGCTTTTAGTACAAACCATAAAAAATCTTAAAAGATATAATGTAAGGAATCCAATATTAAGATGTGAAAGATTTGCTTTTACAAGTTTATATAAATTTATTTTATATAGTTTACCATGATAAAATTTTCACCAAAAATGGTGAATATCTACATTAAAATTAGTAAACTAAGTGATTTTATAATTTCACATTTTGAAAAAACTTAATCTAATTAAAGTTCTAAATTCTAGATCAAGTGAATACTTCCAAATTTAATGAAATATGTGTTCACTCATTCCTCGAGGAGGAGTCCTCTTTTAGCTCTTTTCAGACTCCCAAAATATTGAAATATTGCCGAGCACTTGTCCTTTCGAGCTTGTAAAATTAAATGAAAAAATGTCTACTGAGTATAAATTTAACCCTTTTCCAGACTAAGATAGACTATTTACGGAAAATGAATACCTTAGTCAAACCTGGATAAGAGGTTCTCTTAGATATTATTTTCCACTTTTTTGGATTCAAGAGACTATCTATGAAAAGGAACCTTTGGAGTTTCATTTCTGCCTATTTTTCAAACTATATAAACATGAAAAATATGTTGAGTTACCCCTATGTCAGAATCGTAAAATTGAAACGACGAAGGACTTGTTAAATATGACGAGACCAGACTACTCCTTCTTAGGGTTGTTGAAAAAACTAGGATGGATTCACCTGAAGGGTGAACTTATATGACAAGCATATGATATCCTCTTCAAGCTTGAGATAGAAAATAAATAGGCACTCGCTAGAAATAGTGGGGGAAAATGGAAGGAAACATATATCCCATATTTTGTGTGGAAGGAAACATGTTTCTCTTGAACATGACACTTATCTATATCTCGTGTTGGGTTTGGGATATCCTCACTTCCTCACTTTCCTTCCCGGGTTTGGGAAATCCATTTTCCTCTCATTCGATTATATCCTATTGTCATCATGACCTCTAATCCTATTTTGAGTCAAACACTACCAAATTCCAGAGTCGTGTCACCGATATGCTCAAGAGAAGTCTCGTATGAAAATTCAAACCACTTTTACCCTGTTTGAATTTCTCTGCATCAATCCTGAATCACTCTCGCCAACTTTGAAAATCCTATGTTTCATGTTGATTATGTGGGAAACATTATGGCCCTCTTTCGACAGATCACTTGTTGTCAACTCCAACTCATTTTCCAGGAAGATGATCTAGAAACTCCCTTTCAGTAACTTTGAGCGTGCATGCCCCAATGGTAGGTTCTTCGCATTCGATGATAGGTTCCCATAACTAGCCTTCAATTGAATGATTCTATGATTGTTCGACTTCAGCTTCATTTTTCACACTCATGGATTGTGCTGTTGTACCTTGAGATCCATCGTCATCATTGGTGGTTTCTCTTGTGCCTATTAACTATTTAAATTAATGACCGGTATCATGTGGTTTCTGCGATGTTCAAACTCTACACATCTATTCACATGGTTAGATAATTCTTACTTTCGTCGGATCGAGACAGAGGTGAAGACCTTGGGTTTGATTTGATAAATCTAGGTTGCGTGGAGTTATTCAGTATTTATGATTTTACACATGATACTTTCTAGTTGGATGGCTACGCCCATGCTGTGGATACGTGTATTCATGATTATAAACATGATCCTTTCTAGTTGGATGGCTGCATCCATGATTTGGATCCATGTATTGTTAGATGATTTCTCAAAGATATATTTTTAGGCATACTTACATAAGATATGTCATATATATTATATTATGTTTAGTTTATAGGTCTCCGGATGGTGGTTCTCTTAGTCCTCGCCTTTGCTTATAAAGCACTTCATCCATCACTCCCCATTTTGACTTTATGCTTTAGGGGGCATTTGTTATACAATATTTTTTCACACTCCACTTTGTGTCGTCATACCACTAGTTTCACAAGATATGTTCTCCAAGAAACACGTGTAAAAAATCCCTAAAGAAGTGGAAGAAGACTTGGATTGAAAATATTTTGAAAATATTGTCAAGAACCTTGTTTTACAAGCCCAACGCGTTCTACATAGGTGATGACTTGCACCTATCAAAAATTTCACTACTTATGTATAACTCTGGCAAGAAAATTTTATCAAGAAAATACGTGCTGGCCCTATTCAGGAATTTCTTCCCAAAATGGAGGAGAAGCTTCCCTTACTAGAAGGCTTGAGAATGACGACATGGTTTCGGGTAGTTGATGATAGTAACGAGACCTCCCATTCATGGACATGGATACTCTTTCCATGGATATTTCCCTTAATATGTGGAACTCCTCCCACCTTTTATGGATCCTCAATTCCCTCTCCTTCCCTATAAATGAAACCCCTACCATCCACTAATGGTTGGTTGCCATCCTATGAGCTGAATCATGGTCCATTTGCAAATGAGTAAGCTGTTTGAAGGCGAAGGCTAGGAATTGGAGTATCACCTAAAGGAGGCATCCAACATCAAGGCTTCTGGTTGTATTAATCCCTTTATCATTCTTTTAATAATACATTATTTGTTTCCTTTCCATAAATATGTAAATTATTGTCTATTTATTATAGTGTTCCTTGATCTCCCACATAACTTGTACTAGAAACTATTATGCTTGGTATACGTTTGTTGTCTCCACTTTTTTTTACTTGCAGGATTTCATCTTGACAAATGGAGAGGAGATTGTGATCGTGAGTGTGGAAGCGAAAGAATCAAGGCTAATACCAAAGACACTAGCATCAGAAAGAGGTAGGAAGTCTATCCTCCTTCGTGTTTTCTATTATAAGTTAGGAAAGTTTGCATGAATTTGTCTCGTTTGTTTCTAGATCCTCCCATGGGACTAGAGGGATCATTTCAGTCCGTAGAAAGGATTTCCTACACAAAAACCCTACTACATCCTCAAAGAGTATCAGATGCTGGATTATTAACCAATCCTTCATTCTATATTCCCAAGTGAAGACCATAATGATGTGTCTATCTCTCCCTCTCAATTAGGGAGGATATATTACAATAAATGAATGTACTCTTTCCTACACAAGGAATGTACCTAAGCTTCCTCTTGGATTAGGAATTTCCAAGTTTATCCCAAGTAAGAAAATTGTTTCCAGGATTCCTCTTAATCAAGGACATGTAACAGCTCCTTAGGGGGGAATAATGGGACAACCAACTTCTCTGAATAGCTCCTTCCTTCGATGCCATGAATTTATTCTTCGTTATGGAGTATTCATCTTTTCGGATCTCTTCATAAGGCACATACCATCTATCACTTTCATCCATGAGTCATGTCATCATTCCTTTTCATCGGATAGTGATCCATCAATATTTCACCTAGCCTTGCTCATGTCATGCTTCTATATTCATACCATATTTCTTCAAGGATATTTCATCCTACCACATGGTTATCAACGGTGGAAGACATACACTTCCTTTGACATTTTTTCATAAGTCCATTCAGATATTGTAAAAAATAAAGATGAACATTTAAATCAAAATTACTTTTGTAATGGTATTTCATCATGACATCTTCCTGTAGGTATCAACATCTTGCATACATGCTGACACATCTCCCCAATATATCCAATGTCAAGGATCTCTATTTTTTCCAGACTTCCATCAGAGTCTTTATATATTTCTGGGAGATTTTCCATTAAAATTTTCTTGGTATTTATGGATGTTGATTTCCTTTACCATGGTTGAATATTTTATGATCTCTTCCTTCCTTTCTTCACACATTCCATTCCCAAGAGATTCCAATCAGAGTTCCTTTATTGTAGTCAACCACATCATACTTCATATGAGAACATATTATGTTGATTTCATCTAGTGTGACCTATGCCTTCATGCATTCTTTCAGATGAGACTATGCTTTTTCTCAAGATAGAAGTAGCGATCCATGTTACCTGCAACCATATGACATGACATTATAATATTAAATACAATAATAAATACCTAAATTACCTTTAG
This sequence comes from Pinus albicaulis, assembly GCA_034641835.2. Taxonomy (NCBI): domain Eukaryota; kingdom Viridiplantae; phylum Streptophyta; class Pinopsida; order Pinales; family Pinaceae; genus Pinus; species Pinus albicaulis. Next base: position 1,057,528,846 of record CM076575.1, on the reverse strand, counting down.
GTCATCTATGCTTCTTTCGACAGTTTCCTTGATTGAAAAATCTTCAACCCATTGTTCTACTTCATCTCTTATGCCATCATATGATCATTTCATGAATTCCACAAGTTTGAGTTCCTCATGAAATACTTTCTTCCTCTCTAGATCAGTGAATCTTACAATGAACATTCCATCAGAGAATCTTGAGGATCCTGCATATCCTTATCTAACAAATGTTTTTTTTTTACTTGATGTATGATGAGCCTTGTCTTGGATGACTTCCTTCTTTCCTTCAATATCCAATGAGGTTCTCAAGAGCTAAATTATTCACATTTGATTGCCATGGATTTTTGTTCCTTGTGTCCTTAATGGTTTCCCATGGTGATGTCACGAGCTCTTATTTCTAATGCTTCCATGATGCCACAAGGTATCTTATTATTTATCATAGTCATATCCTACAACCAAAGGCTTAAGAGCTATGAAAATACCTTTTGTGAGGGAGACTATATTAGTCATAGTAGATATCTCTTACTTCCTCTTTTCGTGGTCATATTTTCTTCAATGTCCTCAATCTTTCCAGTGATATGAGATTCCTTTCTGTAATGTATGAGTCCTTTAACTTTCATTACTTTTTCCCTCAACTTGTCTTCTTCTATCTAGCATAGAAGCCAAAAGTTGTTAGATGAGGTAAATTTATTTTCCCATGGACATTTGTTACCTTGATGATTATATTTTTATAATTTCTCCTAGATCTCACAATTGGAATTTTATGAAGATATTCCTTAAATTTTTATGTACATCAGGTATAAGTGATATGACCTTCTTTATTGCATTTTTAGAGAATAATTTTTCCAACTTATCATATACCTCTTTGATGTATCCAATCCTACTACAAAGGGATGAGGGGACCTTTGATTGATTTCATAAGAATCATTTGAGTCCTTTGATCCATTTACATGTATTCAGACAACAATTTACCTTCAGATACCTTTACATAGATATCAATGACTTCAGTTTCTTCGAGGAGCATGTCTATCCTCCTTTTTCCATGCAAGGAGTTTTTCGATGACCCAACCAACTGATGGATCTCCTTGCAGTCACGAAGTCATTTTAACTAAATTTGATTATAGAATAAAAGCTACCTACTTGAAAAATGAAGATGAAATATTCACCTTTGTCATTTTGATGGTAGATGAAGAAGATGTATTGATGCTTCCTTGGATGATCTTCCTCAAGGATAAGGATGAGATCCTTTCTGTAATGATAGGGAGATTTCCATTTAGTTTTTGAAGATGATAATTCCTTCTTGCCTTCAAGGTACGGCGACTTATTTTGTAGTGAATGAATGCATATCAGAAACGATTTTAAGATCTCCAAGATGATGTGATTTTTCTTCTCTATAATTTGGGTTGCCTTGCCTTGAATATCTCTTCTAGACTTATAACTGAGATCGTATCGTGATTCCATTTTATGGTTATATCTCCTTAATGTCATATTACTGAGATAATATTTACTATTGATATATGACCTTATTTCTAAAGGTGGAAAGCACCAAACTGAGTGATATGTTTAGTGCATTTAATGAGGGTGTTATCACCAGGCTGGAACAAGTTGGGCTGTGTCAACTACCAACCCAACACAACTATTTCAAACCACTTTTGATTTGAAGTTATCCCTTCCAATCTGAGAGGGCTCTCTAAAAAATAACTTATAAACTTCAGATGACTAACTCTGGTTTTATTTTATGTGATTTTGCAGGTGAAAGATAATGTGATGGCTTCCACCATTGGGCATGGAGTTAAATAAAATAAATTCAATTGCAGAGAAAACGATTTTAAGGAAGCTGAGGAATTTTATGACTTAAAATTGATTTTAAATAAACATTTACATTTATACATAGAAAAAGAAGGAATTTGGAGCAAGTTAATGAATTCCAAGTAATAAAAATGCTATGAATAATGATAACAACATAAACAACATGATAAGCAATCATCAACTCAAAACATGAGTCTCGGGTAGAAAAAAAGAGTTACTGCAATAATATATTAGCTGGATCAAAAGTTTACATAGAGTGGCCTCCTCCCATCATCGATCCGCCTAAAAGTGAAAAATTTCCCCATTTACAGAGTGAGGCCTCTTTTACAATGGTTTGCCAATTGGGCTAGACTCAATGCCTATCAAAGAGTCCTAATTCTAATTAATTTATAAGAAAATGGATTTTTTTTGGGATATTTCTGTTTTAAAAGAGTTTGTACACAAAAAGGAGTCTATCACCATTTAAGAACTTTAACCACCTTTGTTAATGATCCTTATCAAACATAAAAAATTTCTAAGGTGTTGGATGATGATGTGTCATCTTGCCACGTGGATGCTAACTTTTTGACCTGCTGAGATGTCTCCCCAAGTCAAATTTGAAAATTTCTGCACAAATTTGGCTAGTAAAAATTCTGTAAAATAGGCCTAAAAAATAGGTGCTTATTTTACAAACCATGATGTATGTGGAAAAAATAGGAGATTATTTTGTAGATGAGCCTATGCTAAATAAAAACCTCCTTCAGATTTCCAAAATTCCTTTCCATTTGGTCATAAAGTGAGCTTGAAGTTGAATACTAAAACAATCATTTCTAGAATTTTGGTAGAAAAAATTTAGTAGCAAATACCAAAAAAAATACTTCTGCAACTTATTTGATTTTTCTGAAAGTTCTAGGGTCTTCTATGAGGTTTATAAGTTAAAAAAATGCATTGAAACCTCCCATTTATGAAGTTTAGACTGGTCTTTGCCTCCATGGAAAGCTACAACAATTTTGTAGCAAATTTCTGCCTTCAAGATGGAGAGTTGCTACGAAAGTTCCCGGATTATGATTTTTTTTTTCCTTGTCAATATTTTTTCCTCAAAAACACTCATAAAATCATGTATGAGCCTACCTATAGCCTATATGAGCTTGTATGTGACCAAACATGTTGATTAGCCATAACATAAGCGGAATTTGTGATTTTACCATTCTTATGGAGTAGAATTAGTTTCAGTAACAATCTTGAGATCTTTCTTCTTAAGATCGACTTGTATCATTTATATTTGTGCTTATAAATATTTTAATTTCCCTTGCAACCTTCTCCTGTCTACTTGTAACCATCTGTTTCTCCTGCACAAGTGTTTCAACATTCTATGCAAAGGAAATGTCCTCTTCCAATAGCTTCATATCCATTGGTTCATATATTACATGGACCCTCCTTTATATTGTTTCCTTCAAGCTGCCATGGCTCCAAAGTGCAGTGAGAAAATTCCTGACACTTGAAAAATACTTTAGGAAGTGAACATTGAATTTTGACACTAGTAGATCTTACCCTGAGATAGCTAGACAGTCCACAAGACAACAATACAAATGTTTAGACATCAATAACAACTCATAAGGAAGAGATGAGAACGGATTTGTGACAACAAATCTGTAAAAAGGTGGAAAAGGAATGAGATGAAGGAGAAACTATATGGTACGCATGTTTTTCAAATGATGGATAAAGAAAACAAGGAGCAATCATGACCCAATAAGCTTTGACCAGCTATGACCATACATTTTTTGAATTTATGTACTTTTTCCCTACCATTAACAGAGAAATAGACTTTCATAGTGAAATCTGTGTTGGGGAAGGAAAATTTTCTCTGAAAGTGTCAGGAAATTCCGTAGCAAACCCTAACCTGCTTGAATTGGAGTTGTTGTGAAAGTTAGAAAAGGTGTCAAATTCATAATGATGACTAGATAAGCTTCGAGGGACATGAAATTTTGTATTTTTCCTTTATGATGACACACACTATGACTCATAATGACCTTACAAAATAACCTAAAGAATTTTATACAAGTGATTATTATGAAAATACAAAAAAAACTTAAAAACCCTATTAAACCATAACTAACCTAACCATCTTGACTAAAAAAAACCTAACGATTATCTTTGATAACAGAGGGAAGCATCGAATCAGATAAGGGATGGATATGAGATATAAAATCAAAAACATGTGACTGTAATATTGTATGTTCCTTTTGTTGAGATTCAACAAGATGATGAGCTTAGTGAAAAGAGACGCCTTCACTAAGTGGGCCCGCAGGCTATTTTTGGCGCAAAGTCTATTTTTAGACATGTAGATCATATTCTATGAGTTGCAGGATTCTATTTGTGGATGGTTGGTCAAGTTGGAAAAATAGATGGACTTCTATTTTTAGACATATTGGGCGGAGTCTATTTTTAGACTGCCAGTCTAAAAATAGATATGTCGAATATTATTAGCTCTTAATAATATTTGGACTCTAAACATCAACTTATTCTCTTGGAGCACTTCAGTTCAGTGCACAGATGTGGCACAACAGCTGACAGAAGGAATTATGCTATTCCTGAGGGTTTACTGGAACTATTGCATGGAGGACTGAGTTAGAACTCAAGTGGCAGAGTTATGACACAGTTGGAAGAAGTAGTTATAGAGTTGTATTTAGTTTAACTCAGTTAGACTCAGTTGAGCTAGCTGTATCTAGTCTAACTGATTGATACACTAGTGAGAGTGGAGTGAATTAATTAGTTAATTAATTCTAGGTAATATAAATCATTAATAAAATGAACAATACATCGGTTAACTACGATTGCATGGAAAGTTTCGGTGTAGACCGGTGGAGAGATAGGTGAAAGGGCAAGTGTGACTATCGGTTGTGACTATAGTGATGCATTGATTGCATCCAACACTCGATGGATATGCCAATGAGGATTGCATGAGAAATTCTGGAAGTAATTCGAACTCATTCAAAGCTATTCTTCGGCGGGGATTGTGCGGTAGACTAGCAGGTGGCGGTGGATCGGTGCATGGATTTACAAAGATCGGGCTTTGATTAGTGTGTAGTGATTGTATTGTACTGAGAGCTTGATATGATCAGATTTGTATGAGTATTTTACATGCTCTTTATGACATATATTATATACGGATAGTTGGGGTTTTCAGCTTCAGGATTTCCTGTTAAACAACTATGTTAATGTGTGTGAATTTTTATTGTTTCATGTGTGCATTGCAATCTTGATTTAATTTCTGCAAATGATCAATGGTGGAATAGATTCTGTATTTTGCATGAAGTTAAAATAGTGCGAGATCAGCAGAATCTTAGACATGTAACACATAAGTTATATAATTTATACATGGTATCGAAGCAGTTGATCATTGGAGGAGATTGCAATTATTGAGGCGGTTGAGTTTTGTGCTGGTGGAATTCGAATTTGCTGCAGTGTTTTCTTGGTGTCAAAGTTGAGCATTCATTGAAATGTCTTTCAACAGATTGCGATTGGAGTATTCCCTTGATGGGAGCTCAAATTAAATAGCATGGAAGGACAGGATGGAGGTGGTTCTGGATGATAATGGGTTGAAGGAGTTCATAGATGCTGATATTCCGAAGCCTGCTTCTAGTGATGCAGCCGCACCTGACGCATGGAAAAAGAAGGTAGCAAAGTGTCGAAGGATTCTGTTGGAGGGTGTGAAGGACCACATTGTGTCCAACCTTCACGGTAAAGCCACTCCATTCTTAATGTGGAAGGCTTTGACAGACTTGTTCCAAAGCAGAAGCGACTAGAGGAAGTTGGCGCTTAAAAACAAGCTCAAAAAAATAAAAATGGAGAAAGGTGAAAGTATACCAAAATACCTCATGAAGTTTGTCCACTGCAAGGATGAGATGGGAAGTGTGGGGGTTACTGTTGATGAAGAAGACTTGGTGAGCTTGTCTCTCCTTGGGCTTCCGAAGAGTTGGCATAGCTACGAAGACTCTGTCAATGGACGGGAGAAACTGCCAGGATGGGAGCGACTTTGGTCGGATGTTGTGTAGGAGGAGATAAGGTGGGGTAATAGGGATGGTTATTCATCGAAGAATGAAGATGAAGAAAATTGTGCTTTGGCTGCCAAAGCTTGGAAAGGAAAAAGGAAGAAATCTTCCAAATCCGAAGCTAAAGGCAAGAAGCAGGATTTTTCTAAGGTGAAGTGTTTTCACTGTCACTAGCACGGGCATTTTGCCACTAATTTCTTACAGAAGAAGAAGAATAAGCAGGCTGTTGGATCTGCAGCTGGAGAGGCCTTAGCCTCGCAGTTTGAGCTGGATTTTTCTTTGATCGCATGCTTGGTTTCAAGTGTGATGGGATCGGTGTGGTTTCTTGATAGTGGTGCGTCTTTCCATATGACTAGAGACAAATATTTGTTTAGTGATTTGGAGGAAAAGGATCTTGGAGTGCACATCGAGATGGGTGATGATGGTAGATACAATGTGACTGGTATCGAGACCATTTCATTTGAGAGGGAATCCGGTAAACCTCATATTGAAGGATGTCATGCATGTTCCAGGATTGAAGAAGAATCTGATCTCTGTGGCGATGCTGGAAGACAAGGGTTATGATGTTGTTTTTAGCGAAGGAAAAGCCTTCTTGCGCCATAAGAAAACTGGTCAAACTAGGAGGATAGGGATTCGAGTTAAGAATATTTATCAATTGCAGGTAGATGGTTGCACAACAATGGCAGGCAAAGTAGAAGGAGTAGTGAGCCGGGATGAGGGCGAATTGTGGCACACGAGATTGGGCCATCTTCACCATGGCGCTTTGAAAATTTTGCAGCAGATTTCTACTAGGCTTCCCAAAGGTACACTTGCGTAGTCAGATTAGTGCAAGGGATCTACTTTGGGAAAATTCCGCCGAACCACTTTTCAAGAGAAGGATAAGAGATGTGCTTCGATGATCCTTGAGAGAATTCACGTAGACGTGTGTGGACCTTTCTTAGTTGCTTCAACAACAAAGCACGGGTATTATGTGATATTTGTTGATGAATTTTCCTCGTAAGTCTTGGATCTTCTTCATGCGAAGAAGAGCGAGACATACTCAAAGTTGTGAGTTCAAGGCGGATTTGAGAAAAGAGTTGGGGGCTTAGTGAAAGCTCTTCGAAGCGATAATGGTGGTTAATACATCTCTGGCGAATTCAAAGACTTTTGTAGCAAAGAAGGAATTCGAAGAGAACTCATAGTACCTCATAACCCACAACAAAATGGGGTCGTGGAGAGAAAGAACAGAAAGATCGTGGGTGATGCACAGGCGATGTTGCATGATCAGGGCCTTCCCATACACTTGTGGGCTGAGGCATGCAACACTACGATTTATGTGAAAAATCGTTATCCTCATAGAGTACTTGGCATGAGTACACCCGAAGAGGCGTTTTCTGGTAATAAGCCTGATATTTCTCATTTGAAGATGTTTGGCTCACCTTTTTACATTCATGCGATGAAGGATTTCAGGAAGAATCTGGAGCCGACCGTAGAGGTTGGGATATTTGTGTGGTACACAGAAACACCCCACAATTATCATGTGTATTTTCCAAACAGTCGGATGACTGTCATGCGACAGGATATCAAATTTCATGAGGAGAAATCCATGAAGTTGTCACTTGAGATGGAGCTACACTTCCATGCAGAGCAGGAGCTACTTGTTCCTAAAGATGAGCCTCAGGATGTGGATCAGCCACAAGAGGAGGTTCATGGAGTGGAAGAAACCACTCATGCAGCGCCAAACATCAGAGGGCAGAAGCACACTACAGAAGCTGAGCAACTGAATCTTGATGCAACACAGAATGTAGGAGCACCTACATCACAACGCAGAAAGAGACAGTCACCTGACCGATTTACTGGATACATGGCTATGATGAGCAAGTGTATCGTGACAGAACCATCTTCTTTCGAGGAAGTTGTGGAGGACCCTACATGGGTAGATGCCATGGTGGAAGAGTATGATTCGATTGTCAAAAACAATGCATGGGAGATTGTCCCAAGGCCGGAAGGGAAATCAGTGGTAGGTTCAAGATGGATCTACAAAGTGAAGCAAGCTGCTGATGGGAGCATTGAGAAGTATAAGGAAAGATTTGTTTCCCGGGGCTTCTCACAGATCGAGGGGATTGACTATGAAGAAACCTTTACACCTGTTGCAAGGTATTCTTCCATACAGACCATCCTTGCTCTCTCAGCGCAGATGGATTGGCAAAATCATCAGATGGATGTAAAGACTGCATTCCTCAACGGAATCATTGAGGAGGGGGTGTACATTGAGCAGCCTGAAGGATTCGAAATCTTCAGCAGTGAGTCGCATGTGTGTAGGCTCAAAAGAGCGTTGTATGGGCTGAAACAAGCACCTTGTGCTTGGTACACACAGATAGACAGTTATTTCACCGGACTTAGTTTCACCAAGAGTGAGATAGATCCAAACCTATACCAGATTGTGGTGGAGGGTAAGCTTTTGATCATTGTGCTTTATGTAGATGATTTAATACTAACGGGTGATGAACTGTTGATACACTCATGCAAGGCAGATCTTGCAAAGAATTTCAAGATGAAGGACTTGGGCCTCCATCATTATTTCCTGGGATTGGAAATTTGGTAGCGGAAAGGTGAACTATTTGTGTCTCAAGGCAAGTATGCCTAGGAGATACTGGAGAAGTTTCACATGCAAGGCTGCAAGCCTATCGACACTCCTCTTCCTAGTGGTTGGAGGAAGGAGGATGCTACATCGACAAAGGTAGTGGATGCCACTATTTATCGATATTTGGTTGGTTCGCTCATGTATTTAGTCAATACATGACCGGACATATGTTATGCTGTGAACCAACTTTCACAAGCGATGGTGAAGCCTACCAAGCTCTTTTGGAAGGCAGGCAAGCATGTCCTGAGGTATCTCAGGGGCACATGTGGGTATGGATTGTGGTATAGATAGTCGGATGGGGTTAAGCTGCATGGATTCACAGATGCAGATTGGGCAGGAAGCCCAATGGACTGAAAGAGCACATCAGGAGGGATTTTCGAGTATCGGCTCTATAGCGAGTTTCTTGGTACGAGCGGGCTCATCCGTGGCACTCGGTTCAGCGGAGGGTAGGAAGTACATGGCAACAAGTTTGGGCTGCATAAGAGGCTATATGGATGAGGAAGATCCTTATTGGTTTGTTCGGTTCTCATTTAGATCCTACTATGATATATTATGATAATTAGAGTTGCATTAAACTCTCTAGTTAATCCCAATATTTCTGGATAGATCTAAACATATTGACATCCGGTACCATCATATGAGAGATTGTGTGCAGAGGATCATGTTGCTTTCTTACATTTCTCTGAGGAGGATCATGTGCGGATATTGACAGAAAGGGAACTCACCCGGGAGAAAATTCGAATTCCACAGAGGCAGGATAGGGGTTGTAGATAATCCATATCTTATTGAGAGGGAGTGTTGAAAATGCAACAAGATGATGGAGCTTAGTGAAATGAAGTCACCTTCACTAAGTGGGCCCGCAGGCTATTTTTGGCGCAAAGTCTATTTTTAGACATATGGAGCATGGTCTAGGAGTTGCAGTATGCTATTCTTGGATGATTGGTAGAGTTGGTAAAATAGATGGACCTCTATTTTTAGACATACAGGTCGAAGTCTATTTTTAGACTGCCTATCTAAAAATAGGCCAGTCAAATATTATTAGCCCTTAATAATATTTAGACTCTAACATCAACTTATTCTCTTGGAGCACTTCGGTTCGGTGCACGGATGTAGGGAATTCGGTTGATAGAAGGAGTGCATCTAGTCACGAGGGTTTACTGGAGCTATTTCATGGAGGACTTCAGTTAGAACTCATGTGACAGAGTTTGGTGGAGTTATAGAAGTAGTTGGTGGAGTTGTATTTAGTTTAACTCAGTTAGACTCAGTTGATCGAGTTGTATCTAGTCTAACTGATTGATACACTAGTGAGAGTGGTGTGAATTAATTAGTTAATTAATTCACTAAATAATAACTCATTAATCAGCTGAACAATACACCAGTTAACTATAGTGCATGGCAGTTTAAGTGGAGACCGGTGGAGAGATAGGTGAAAGGGCAAGATAGACTATCGGTTGTGACTATAGTGATGCATTGATTGCATCCAACACTCAGTGGATATGCCAATGAGGATTGCAGAGAAAGGCTGGATAAATTTGAGTTCATTCAAAGCCATTCTTCAGCAGGGATTGCGTAGTAGAGGCGATCTAGCGGTGGCAAAGATTGGTGCATGGATTTGCAAGGTCGGGCTTGATTAGTGTGTAGCGATTGTATTGTACTAAGAGATTGATATGATCATCTTTGTATGAGTATTGTTAGATGATATCTATGACATATATTATATACATATAGTTGGGGTTTTCAGCTTCAGGCTTTCCCGTTAAACAACTGTGTTAATGTGTGTGAATTTTATTGTTTCATGTGTGCATTGCAATCTTGATTTAATTTCCGCAAATGATCAATGGTGGAATAGATTCTGTATTTTGCATGAAGTTGAAATAGTGTGAGATTAGGAGAATCTTGGACATATAACACATAATTTATATAATTTCTACACCTTTAGTACTGAGATATGAGATATAGTGCCGAGACAATGATAAGAAGTCACTGTGGTGTACTAAAACCTTCAGTGTTCTTAACTGCATTTGACCGAGCTCCTTCTTGAGTTCCTTTTAGATGAAATGTTGACTATGATATAATATTTAAGTGCCTATTAGATGCCCTTATTTAACTATCACCATAGCTATGATACCATGTTGAGAATTTGAGGGCATTTTCATTAGGTGATTTCTCGTCTTAGTGACTGTTTGTGAATGCTTTTTACATCTTTAGATTATGATATTTTTTCTTAGTTGATTAGTGTTCTTTCTTCCTGAAATAATAACCAATGCATAAACATAAATAAACAAGAGACACAACATGTAGGATATGATATAGGGCCAAAAATTCTCACCCTTTGAGAGGAAAACCCACACAAATTATTCATATAGATATTCCAATTGACGAATACCTAGACTATGACCCTTGACCTATTTCGCATCTCCAAAACTAAGACACAATCAAACTTTCTTTCTTGATTCAATTTACACTTCTTCGATCTTCCTCAAACTGAGTTCATCTCTTCATGGCACCAGAACATATCAATGTGAGGTAACCAAATCACGACCATTGTAGCAATATCGCAACACAATGATCCACCACCAAGATGTGGTTCCTTTCCTATAAGACATCATGAAACCGTGGTACCGTGTATCATACCATTATAACATCACTCCAACATGAAGTAGCACCATGCATCAATTAGTACTGAGTAGAACTAAGCATCTAATCATCACTATAGTACGAAGCACAACACCAAGTAACATCGATAATATACACTGTAATATTATGACGAGGCAGTGAGGGAAAATTTCATTGTAATGTCATGCAAATTCACTGTTATAATCTGCACTTGTGATCACTGTGTTTCCTGAGATAGCATATGAAATTCTTGTTGTATTACCCATCTGAAATCTTATATACACACCAAACTATTATACCCATTCGAAAATCACAAATATAGATGACCAAAATTCTGTGTTTGTAGACTGAGCCGAGGTTACTATTTATAGTGGTTAGGCTTCCATAAAAAAGCCAACATGACTTCTTTAATGGATGCATCCTATTATGTGTGATGACATTTCATCTTTATATATATTGAGGCTGACATAACAATAGGAAGACTAAGCACCATGCATCAAGTAGCACTCAGAAACACCGAGCATCTGATCATCACTATAATACTGTGCACAACACCAATTAACACCAATAATATACACTATAATATGATGCTGACACAGTGAGGGAAAATGTCACTGTAATGTGACCCAAATTCTTTTTTATAATCCGCACTTGTGATCATTGTGTTTCCTAAGATAAGATATGAAATTCATGCTATATTACCCATCTAAAATATCAGATACACACCGAACTACTATGCCCATCCGAAAATCATAGAGATAGATGACCGAAATTTTATGTTTGTAGACTGAGCCAATGTTTCTATTTATAGTGGTTAAGCTTCCATAATTAAGACGACATGAATTCTTGAATGAATGTGTCCTATTATGCAAGATAAAATGTCATCTTTTATTTATCTTGATACCGAAATAGCAATAGGAAGACTTTGCTTGTCATTGGAGGGCTACTTAGACATAGACTTATATACATGACATAGGCTCAAGAAGAGCTCTTCATATATAAAATTAATTCTTTGACTCTAAATGATAAATCCTAATGCTCTCAAATGAGAGCCAACTAAAATCACTTGATCATGAAACCCATGAAGCAAGGCTTATAAAAATAATTTCATTTTTCTTTATTACATCATTTACACAAGTCAGAATTACATGTCATTATGAAGACCGAACCTAGTTACACTTTTCAACAATATGGAATGCATATTTTACTAGACTTTATTTTCTTCTATAGGCTTGTAGTGCTTCAGAGAGTCGATTAACCTAATCCTTTAGGTGTAGCCTAATAGTATTGGTGATGATGGCCTCAAGGACTTTGTTAGTCCCCTATAATTTTCCATTGGCTTGGCAATGATATGTTTTTATTAGCCTGCGTTTGATCTTGTAAGTGTCCATTAATTCCTCAACAAGCCTTGAAGTAAATTGAGTTCCTTCATTGATCACTATATCTTAAGGTATCCCAAACCTTGTGAAACTTCTTCATGGAGAAATTCCATTACTACCTATTTGGTTTCCGTTGGGAGTGCTTTAGGTTCCATCAATTTTGTAACATAATCTATGTAAACCAGGATGTAGGAGTTCCAAATGGAAGGGGGATTTCTTGGGCCAATAAAATCATAGGCCCTTTTGTCAAAGTGTTCTAACACTATATAAGGATGTAGTGACATATTTTTTATTTGTATTAGTTTACCCATGGGTTGGAAGCTGTCACATCTCTTCACATATTCCTTGGAATATTTGAAAATAGAGGGCCAATAATACCATTTATGGAGTACCTTGTACCTGTTCTTTCATTGGCAAAGTGGCCCTCACATGGCCCATCATGGCAAGCTTTCAGTCCCTTGTAGACCATGTCTTATTTTACACATCTCTAGATAATAAAGTTAGGTCCATGCAAAAAATACAATTATCAATCAACAAGAATATTCCACTTTGTTTGATAATCCTAAGTCACTCTTTTTGAGTTAGGTTATGCATACCATTTATAGAAAATGAATAGTTAGCAATATTTGTGAACCAAAGAGAGTTATTAGATACTATGAAGAGACGTTCATCATGAAAATAATCTTCTACTGGGGCTTATTTTCATAACATGTTAATATATAAAGAAAATAAATGACTACATTATCCTTTCCAAGTTTATTTAAGATGGTAATATCAAACTCTTGCAATAAATAAACCATCTAGTAATTCTTCCATTAGTGATTTTTTTTTTCATTAAATATTTAATAACATCATGATCAATATTTAAGAATACCATATATCCTATCATATAATGTCTAAATTTATTTATTTCATGAAAAACCACAAGAAATTCCTTTTTAGTCAATCTGTATTTCAGTTCTGCCGATGAGGGTCTTCTGATAATGAAGTATATCACATACATATTATTCTCCTCTTATTGATCTAAAACAACTCCAATTGTAGTTTTCGATGCCTCTATATAGATGTGAAAGGGGAGGACCAATTGGGCCTTCTAAAAATAGGAGATTGAGACACTTAGGACTTTAGTTCCTTAAAGGCATTTTGGCAACTTCCTATCTAAAAAAACAAAGTATTTTTTTAAGAAAAGAAAATAATGGACAAGATATCTGTGAAAAATCTTAAATAAAGTGATGATAGTAACAAATATGACCTAGGAAACTTTATACTTCTCTTTGTGATTGTGGAACATGCAAGTTGACTGTTACTTTAATCTTTTTTGGACCCACTTGGATGCCTTTAGTTGATATATAATTCCCTAATACAATGCCATTAGTCAACATCTTTGCACACTTCTCATTATTGAGGGAAAAATTAATTTTCTTACACCTTACTAAAATTTTCTCCAGATTATCAAGGGTTTTATAAAAATCATTTCCGTAAATGGTAAAATCATCCATGTATATCTCCATACAATCATGGACAAGGTCAAAAAATATACCTATTATTTCTCTTTTAAAGGTGGTAGGAACATTGCATAATCAAAATGACAAGACATGATAGGTTAATGTCCCACATGAGTAGGTGAATTTTGTTTTGTCCATGTCCTCAAGAGTGATTGTATTTGATTGCAAAAATTGAATCCATCAAGGAAATAAAAGTAATTCTTCCCTATGAGTGTATCTAGGACTTGATGAATGGGAGAGGGAAATGATCCTTTCTATTGATTTATTTAGTTCTCTATAGTCCACACATACCCTCCACATGCCATTCCTTTATGAGACTATGACAAGATGGGAGATCCATTGGTTGTTAGAAATTAGGTAGATAACGCTAGCTGGGAGAAAATTTTGTAGCTCCTATTTTACTATCTCTCTTATTATCGGGTTTTTATGCATTAAGGATGTTAAATGGGTTTAAATCCTTCCCTAATGTAAATTTAATGTGTACAAAATTCAGGATGGATCCCCTTCACATATGAATAAGTCCAAGAAAAAGCATGATTGTGCTTTTGTAATAGTTTAACCTATCACTCTCTTTTCTCTTCTGCCAGCCTTCAAATAATATTCAAGGTTTTTCCAAGACTGATTTCAATTGTCTCTAAATTTGACCCTTGGTCTTCTTCAACTAAGGATTCATGTTCGAGAGGTGAAGCACTTGTTGAGGCTAGAGAGGCTTGAACATCAAGTTGCCGCTATGTGGTCAAAATCATGTGTGTTAGAGGATGACGAGGAGGAGGCAATGAAATATTTAATTTGTTGTCCTTAGATTTTTCCCTAATGGAAATATATTGGTCAATAATGATGAATTGATGAGCTACATATTCCTTGTCACTATCCTCCCCATCAACCCAAAAAGGTGTTTTAGATCTACAGTAGGCTTAACAGGAGGATATAATGTCAATTGTTTAGTGGAACTGCTATGGAATATTTTCATATTCCCAAATACACAACCAATACACATATCTACAGTGGCAAACCATGGCTGCCCAAGGATTAGAGTTTATCCCCCCATAGAGGATTTGGGCTAAAGAACCACAAAGTCAAAAAGATACTCCCATGATTCTATAGGTATCACTAAGTTGTTATGAATTAATTTTAATTTAATTGTTGACCTGTCAATGAGTTGAAGCAAAGTGTGGGTTTTTTTGAGGCCAAAGAGTCTTAAGGAATCCATGGTTTCTTGTATGTAACACCCTCCTCCCACATTTACCCTAGCTACCCGGTCTGCTGTGGTAAATATGTGATGAGGATACTATGAAATGATTCAAATCCCCATAGAAAGTTAAGGAAGTGGAACCAACACAACACAACCAATATGACCTTACACACATGCTACAGAACCTTTGGGAGGCAACCCACCCTTCCAGGTGACCAACCCTTGAGGAAACTCAACATTTCACTGACCTAGAGCCCCAATCGCTCCCTTGCAAAGCCCTCCAAGCGATTTATATCCCCAGTCACTCCCATGAGCCTTCCTGAGTGCAATTATAGCCTTTTTCTGCCAGTGCTATGTCAATGACTGCGATGTTTAAGGATATTTTCCAAAGCTAGGACCCAATCATGTCCCAGAAGCTCATGAAACTTCTAGAACTCATAAAATACATGAAGACAATGCTTTTGATAACAAACATCAAGGACATGATGGTACCCCTACCAGTCATGACAAACATTTCATCAAACATATTTCAAATATACATTCTACAGGTTATAAAAACATATCTGAGCATATATGTCTCATACTTATATGAGAATCGCTCAGAAGCATTTATGCCTCATCACATTAGATGTAGTATCATCTATTATGTCATATATTCATTGCTAATTCATTTACAAATCAAAACATGATGAGAGCCATACATCATCACTATCATAAACATACTCATAACCAACATATACCCAATATAAATAATAAGGATGTAACAACCATCGAATCCACATATAAACCAATACATTTACACATGAAATATCAAGGAGATAGAAATATTATTAATTAATGCATGAGCCAACCCAATTTTGGATTTCCATGAACCACCCGACTATAGATTGGATGAACCAAATCTCTCTTTAGAAAATCACCCCCATGCCATATTCCAAGCATGAATTTGGGACTCAAAACCAAAAATCAACCTAGGTTTCCAGAGGCTAAAACCACCTCATCCCCATCAATAAAACTAGGCTTTACCACAATTTTCATCAGATCAAAAGGCCATAAACAAGAATGGATGTCACCATATTTCTCCACCTAGCTAGAATCTAGCCCTTACCTCTTCAGAGAGGGCTCTCTCAGTAGAAATATTTAGTCACTTAGGTCTTAGGCTAGGTATTAAGATCAAAGGTGCAGGTTTAACAATTTCCTAGTAGGGAAGAGGGAGAATCCATTGGGCATAAGGTCATAACAAGTTGATTGATTTTCCAGTGAGAGGATGAAGAGATGGGGGATATTTCAATAGGGGAAAGGTAAGTAGTATTTATTTTGTTTTCAATTAATTTATTTGTAGAAGGGTGAGTAGAGGAATGGTGGAAAATGACATATAAAACATCTAGCTGAAGGATTACTTTTAAATGTCATTAAAGTGGAAAACATTAATTGTTTAGAAAAATATAACAAAGCATTTTAATAGTGAGTTCTGAGATAAATTCTTGTTTAACCAAAAAGGAATAAATAAATCCAAATCATGATTATAATAAATATAAAACTTATAATACAATGAATAACATCACCATAGATACTAACACAGGAATCCATGTAAAATCAGACCTCAGTCTTCTTCATTCATTGAAAATATATATCAAAAAAATACAATGCACAATGTCTCTTCTTTGAAACCCTAACCAACCCTTTTATTCATCAATATTACAAAATAAATAGATCAAAACAATAATTTCACACCTCTAGGAACCAAATTTCCTAAAATGATTTCTGTTTCTACCTAATGTAGAGAATATATAACTATTTTTCTTAAAAACTAGGAACCGTTTGACCAAGGTTTTTTCAAACAAATTTAAATTAAATACAAATAAAAAATCAAGCTTCAATGTCCTTAGATGGCTCAAAACATTAACCAATATTGTAAAAATAAATTACATGAATTTTAGACATATATTCCATGGTCAAAATGTTGACTATGTGGAAGCACAGCACCGACGCCATGTAACCTCCTAGTCCAGCAGAAACGCAACACATAATCACAACGAATTGATGGTTCATATCGCTCCGGTCACTCCCCAAGTTTCTCAAAGACTGATGTGCATGTGAAATGGCCTGGAAATCATCAACTTCCCCTTTATAAACCTTATTTCATTATGAAAATATTCCAACTCTCAAAACTCCACCTACAACAAAAGAGCAACGCTTGTATGAAAGCATAACGAAGCCTATCCTTCATGGTTTTGAAAGTACTGAGGTATTTGAACAAGATACACAACCTGCAAATGATGCTGAAAATCGTGAAAACTATTTTGAAGTCCCCATTCACTGAAAAGATGACAAAATTTATATTTCCCATCAAAACCCTAATGCATTTTCAGAATGAAAAGTCGATGTGTGAGATGCTCCTTTTTGAAAATTTTTCATAGTTTCTAGAGTCTGACTGATTGTGCTCCAAGAAAAATTCAAACACCACATGACCACTTTATCTGAACCCATTCAACCAACACACTTAGGAAAAAAACAAAAATCCAAAACTGCGTCGATTTATTTGTTCCAATACTCAGACTTTGGTTGCTTCAACCAACAAATCAAGCTTACCTCTGTCATTCTTTGATATTTTTTGCAACTATTTCTTGGAAGCCCTCAACTCCCTCCTTAAGGTGAGGTTTTTTTTGCAAATGTTTTTGATCTGCCTATGTAAAGGAAGAGTCCTTTTTAGCGTATACTTGTCATTTTCCATTTCTGGCTCACACATGTTCAAATGATCATAAATATTTTTGCTAGCCATTTCATCTTGTTTCTTAAGTATACTAATATCCTTTTTGGATTTCTTCAAATGAATCCTCAACCTGTTGAAAGTATGTTGCCCTTCATCCACCCCAAGTTTCTTCTCTTTTTGTACTGAATTTTCCTCCTATTTATGCAACTTTCTTGCTGAATAATTGGTGACTCTTAGTGATCATGAGCTTCTAACTCTTGAATGTATTCTGTAACTATATTCTCCTTTCCTTTAGACTTGGTGGCAGATGGAGTTGTTTTGTTACTAGTTTTGTTTCACCAATGCTAGATGTCTTTTATAAAACAATCTTTTTCAATTCCCTGTTGTTATGCCATAATTTGGCAATGACCAAGTGTGCCTTATTCAATTTTTCTTGTAGTTATATAATCTCCCCATATTTATCATCTGGAACAATATCCTCTGGTATGGTCTCTAAATATTCATATGGATGCTCAAGTATGTGTTCCAAGGGAAGTTTCTTTGCAGTGGCTCTAGTGAGTGGCTTATTGGGAATCTCCACTACTTCAGGAGAAAATTGAAACTTTTTACCCTTCTTCTTCTCTGGTGGATCAATTGAAATTAACGAACTTTTCACTAAACTTTCAACTGGTGATTGTATATACCTTGCCACAGATGATGGTGTGCCCTTCTTACTCCAAGAGCTAGTTGGTAACTTATTTGACAACCTTGATGAATCTAAAAATGCTTCCCGTGATTGATTCCTCTTTTTCAGTTCTTATACCACCAAAAACTTGGCTAAAGAGAAATGGAAAATACTGGGTTCCATTTGGATTTTATTTCCTTGCACCTTGTCTGCCATCTTACTAAGGCTTCTGAACAAATAGAAAGGCAGATTCAAAGGAGTTTTTCCTGTGAAGTGTATCAAACACCTAAAGTGATACTGATATATCGTCCCAAATCTGCCCTCATAAGTAAAGTATCTCTAGATTACCTTCAAAAGTTTGCTGTAGGGTTCAAGCAGGCATTCTTTTGGTACAATGGATCCATACCCTTTGTTTTTGTACTTTGGTTTCAAGAAATATTTATAGTTGGCTATGTCAAGAGGCATGCCCTTGAACCACTCTTCTCCTCATAGAGGAATCTCTGCTGCAGCTGAAATAGTGACATATGACATCGTAAAAGTGAGCTATCTAGTCTTAACATCCAACCCAGTGAAATTCAAATCAAAATCCTTGGTGAGCTGTACACTATCTCCTCAAATATTCTCAAAAAATCTAATGCAACCAACTTGTTGAAATGAAAATCTGATTGCTGGGTATGAGTTGATCAAGGTGAGGTCTTGGGGTTAAAAGCTAAGGATCTATCCTATCTTGCGTTTTTTTCTATATGGGGTTGTCATGTTTTCACAACAGACATCAAATCCAGGGTTTCTTGAATGCAATTTCAGTGAATTCCAATTGAGCACAATAAATAAGGTATGAATTATGAAAATAAGGCTTTACATAAGAGTTTTAGGGAATTTCAGAATGAAAAATCTACATGATAAACTCAAACAACAAAACTGATCTCTCAAACCCAAAAAAACAACTTGAAATTTTCCTTTCTCATAGTGGGAAAATAAAAAACACAGGTGCAATGAGAAAGTGAAGCACAGGGGGCAAAGACAATTCCCAATCCTTGAGGGAAGGAACAACAAGATACGAGGCTTAATACCACTTAAAAGAAATGTCAAGCTCCAATATATAAGTGGAAAACAAAGCTTTGGGTATTTGATAGGGGTGACAACTTAGAAACACAACACTGAGGTAAACCGTAGTGTTTTCTCTAGCAAATACAACAAGATTAAAAATTTGAGGTTTGCAAGGTATATAATGCATTTTCTCAGCAAATAGGGGAAATTTTAACAACATGCAAGACAAAGGCTTCAAGGAAATAAATAATTGGCACCTGGAAATATCAATAAAAAAATGGCTTGAAAAACATAGCAACTGTCTGTGAGCGCAACACCTCCCCTGCAACCTTTGTGCAATGAACCTCAAGTGATTTCGAGCAAGCTCTTGATGGAAAAATATATGGATTTGTGGTATTTTTGGAAGTTAAAAAATCCTTTGAACTCCCAAGATGGCTAAATCCATGTTTCAAGGGCGATGATTGCAATTTTGAACCTCAATCATAAAAGCACAACAATTGTTAGAAGAGCAACACAATTCTCATAACCGTTGTAGCTGTGTGATGTCATGACACAATGTGATTTGACACTCATATTGACCATATTGACCCTGTAAATCTATGCCAATGATAATAAGACAAGAAACTATGACCTGACTCATGATTTTTTGTGAGACATGACCCTAGACTCAGTTAACTCAACTTCTTAGGGAATTATTAACTATTTGCATGATCTTTCACACACTTTAACATAATTAAATCAATAATGAAATATTTATTCTACACTAAGAACAATAAATTGATCTCTACAAGATCATGGAAAATCCTTTACACATTTTCCAAAATAATTTGAAAAGAAAAAACTTGTTTTTTGACTACTATAATATAGGACATTAACATTGGCTCTAATGGGGGTGACATTATCCCTGTGAGGTGCCAATAAAACCGTAGGACATGTGCCTAACCATTTGGAATTATTGACTCTTTGACTGAATAAAAAACTGACTGAAAACTGACTCATGACTTATTACATTCTGAAAAATTGGCAGCAACTCATCAAAATCTTAGGACCTTCTCTTTGGGCTTAAAATTATGGTGACAAATAGCCACACACACAGTACTGAAAATTGAATGGATATATACAATGAAATGATCAAACCAGCTAATTTCAAGTAAAATAATGCTTGAGAAACCTGCCATTTACAAGCCACCCAACAAGAAATTCTCCTGTCAAATCCTACAACAAGTATGCATTGCTCCCATGAAATGTTGCAATCTTGAATAGTCCTTTCCAAAGCTTTTCAAATTTTTCATGTTTACCTTTGTCTTCATTCATAGCATCCCACTTCAGAACCAAGTCACCAACCTGAAATTCCTTAGCCTTTGTCCTCCGATAAATTTTTTTCATAATTTTGTCTTGGATTTCTTGAGTGTTTTTATACACTTCCTCTCTTGTTTGATGCAATCAAATCATCTTATTTATTCTTATTTACAAGTCATTTGGTTCTACATCTAATTCCTGCAACAAATTCATTACTAGAATTCCCAAGGAAGAAGGAAAAACAAAAACTTTTCCATACACTAGTTGAAAGGTGACATACCAATTGACTTCATAGTGTTTACTCTATCAGCCCACAGTGCATAGATCAACTTCTTGTGCCTTTTTTTATTATTTTCTTGCAGCAATTTCTTTATGATATTCACCAGATTCTTATTTGAAGACTCAGCTAAACAATTACCCTGTGGGTAATATGCAGTAGAGTGACTGAGTAAAATATGATATTTATGAAAAAATTCAACCATTTTATTGGAATTCAAAGCAATAACATTATTTATTATTATTATATGAGGACAACCAAATATTGAGAGAATATTACCTTCTAGAAACTAAATTATGAATGTGTATGTTGCTTGCTTGATTGGTATTGCTTCTATCCACCTTGTAAAATAATATGTGGCTGTCAGAATCCATTTGTGCTGGCCCGAGGATGATGGATGGATTTCCCTAATGAAATCTAGACACCGTTGCTGGAAAGGTGCTTCAACTACAATTGGTTTCAAGGGTAAGGGTAAGAGATTTCTATTTCCTTAAAAAGTTTGGCATTCATGGAAACTTGATACCCTTTTATAAACATCAACAAATAATGTTGGCCAGTAAAAACCAACCCTCAAAATCTTGTTAGCTGTGTGGCCTTGCAAAAATGCTGGCTTCCATAATCTCCTTTGTGAAATTATTCCATAACCTTCCGTGCCTCATCCTCCATTAGAAAATTTAACAAAACACCTCCTGAATCTTAGAATTACAGAAATTGATTTAAAATGTAGAATTTTACAACCTTCAATTTTATAAATCTTGATTTTGTTTTTTCATCTCTAGAGGAGCCTGTAAATGTTGCAAAACATAAACTATGCCAATATATTGTGGAGAAGAAATAAAACTTTAAAATACATGTTGAAAATATTCTTCACTATTGTCATCGGACATACCAACAATGAAATTTATGTCCAATACACTGAGATTTGAATCTGCCATCAATTTTCCCAATCCTTGACCCTTTATCAGCTTGGTAGGCTTGATCTCCACATCATGCTCCAGAATTGATGCTATCCATATGCCTCTTCTACCTTCAGGATAAGATTGTGCTAAACTATATTTCACAACAACGTTTGGTACATAAGAAATCACATGCGAATGAAGCACAAAAACTCTAAAATATTTCAAATATTTAACCAATGCATATGTTTGCTTCTCCATAATATTGTATTTAAGATAAACATCTCTCAAACCTTTGCTGAAGAAGGATATTGTTTGTTCATTACCTTATTGATTTTTCTACATAAGGACTGCTGTAATTATGTGTTTTGATGTGAAAGAGAAAATGACAAAATCTTTAGCATAATCTGGACTTGCTAAAATAGAAGCACTAGCCAAGGCCTGTTCTACCTCTTCAAAATATTTCTTAGTTTTAATAGTCCATATAATTTCACTTTCCTTTCTCAGCATGTTAGTAAAAAACCTCATAATTTCTACTAAATTAGGAATTAAACTTCCCAAAAAATTAACTCTTCACAAAAATGGTTGAACCTCCTTCTTATTTATTGGAATGCCAATTTTCCTGTATTGCGACTACCTTGTTTTGATAAATATCAATGCCATATTTTGAAATTATATGTCCCAACAATTTTCCCTCGTCCATTATAAAATGTGACTTCTTTGGATTTATGGATATTCCATACCTCCTGAAATTCTCAAAAACTTGTCTTAAATGTTGCAAATGATCAAAATCATAATATGAAAATACACTGATATCATCAAGGTAAATGACAATATACTTCTCTTTTTTCATCATAAAATTAAATACCCATGGCCATTTGAAAGGTTGCACTTGGATTCATCAACTCGAATGGAATTTTGGAATACATGAAAGCTCCCCATGGAGTGATAAAATTTGTCTTTTCCTGGTCATTAGGGTGCACTAAGATCTGATTGTATCCTAAGAATCCATCAAACATGGACATCCACTTGGAGCCAACCACCTTTTGTAGTATATGGTCCATGTTAGGCAAATGATAATTTTCTTTGAAAGAAAACTTGTTGAGTTTTTTGAAATCAAAACAAAACCTTATCTCACTATTCTTCTTCCTCACATGGAAGAAATTAGAAATCCATTTTGAAAACCTTAAAGGAATAATAATTTTTGCATCAAAAAATTTTCTCACTTGCTTTTCAATAGGAGGTAACAAAAAGGGATTGTTTCTTCTCATTTTTTTTTAAATTATTTTGATCCTGCTTGATTGTGATTGTATGTTAAATGATGCTCTTATCGTATACTTTGAGGTCCTCATATCCCCATTCAAAAACATCCGAGTATTCCTTCATGCGATAAAGGTATTTCTTTTTTTATTTAGGAGCTAAGGATATTGAAAGATTCACATTCTTAGGCTATTGTTCTATCCCTGTATTGCAGTCTTCTATTTCAATTTCAGCGGGAAATACTTTGGGATTATTTGCTACATCATTCTGATCAAATAATTTTTCAAGAGGAACCAAACCTTTTAGAAATTTTCAATTTCCCCTTCTTTACTGACTGCTCCACCAAAATCCATGTTCCAAATGCCTTATTCATCTTCATTATGTTATGATTTTTTCCCCTGCAATTCACCTTCTATCTCTTTTGATATGTCATCCCTGTTTTGGCTATCTTCCTCCAAACAAAAATCATTATATAATATGAAATAATCCAGATTAGAATGAACTAAATAAATATGATGGTTATTAGGCCTTTCCTTGCCACTTATCATGTACTTCATCAAATTTTCTCTATACAATATCCTTGGCTTTCCAAAAATAGGAATTGTGGCATAAGATATGTCCATTTTTAAAGTATCCTTCAACTTTGCAGACCTATAACTTGTTAAAAGCATGAACAACAACCATATCCATCACTAAGATTTTTGCTAGGATTTGAGTGAGAGAGACCACCAAATCCTTGATCAATCCCAAACATTTTACCTTACTTGAATCAAACAAAAAGAGATATTTGTATGGCCTTGTGATGTCCAAACCAAGCTTATCCATAATAAAATTTGGCATTAAGTTATGTGATTCACCTGAGTCTAACTTTGCATTATGTAGAATGAAATCATGCGCATTCAAACTGACATAGAAAGGTGGGACATATCCATATTTATAATCTCCATCAACTTTAGAACCAAAAATAAGTTTAGGATGATCATCATTCAAAGAAATAAGAGTGGCCCTTCTCTACCTGTTTGGTTACCGTATATTTCTTTTCAGGAATCTCTTTTGGAGGATCAAATTTCTTTTGGGTGGAAGTAGGTGCATCATCTTGGCCTTTCTTTAGAGGATTTACTGGAACCTTTTTTTTTCTAAAATTATACTATCTTTGTACCTCCATGATGGAATTTTGTTACCCATTCTTGTAATATTCTGATTCCATATGCATGATATCTTCATGTGGCTGAAAACACAGGTCTTGTTCTTCCTTTGTCAAAAAAGACACTGTCCTCTTCTTAACCAAAATAGTGAATCTGATCTTGATCTTTTGCTATTTATTCATATTCTACAAAATTCTCTTGGAAAGGAGGTCTGATTTGCTGATGATATCCTTGGTTTCTATGTTCTATTTTCTTTATTTGGACTCAAGGCCTCCTAAAATTTGGTTTTCTTAGTTGAGGAGGGACTTGCTGATATCTAACAACAACTTTTTTCTCTAAGGTAAATATTTCCACCAACTTCTCCATTGTTCTCACCATGACATCCAACTTGTTGTCTAATGGGGCCAAAATCTGACGTCACTTCGTCAATTATACGACTAAACTACGTCTACTATCCAACGAACTCGAGACATAGATATCGTCAGTGGGATTTCATTGGATATTCGACAACCAGGAAATCGCCAGACTTGTACGTTGAATATCCGCCTTCCTTGATACCAAACAAACCGTCGGATAACCGAGAATTTTTTCGATGCATAGTTGTCGAATAGGCGAAGTTTCAATTTGTAACCAAGGTAGAATACCCGACATCCATTTTTTGGTTGTTTTGATTGAATATCCAACCATCATATGTCGGTTAGCTGACATTGTGACTTTTCATTCGACGACCAAACTATCAATCCAACGGTTTGTGTATACGTTGGATGACTGAAGTTATCTCTATTCCTTCGATGAAGATGCTATGGATTTGACAATATTTTGCGTCGGATGGGAGACAGATATTCGAAATTGGTTCGTTGATGAGGGCCGATGAATATCCAACACTTGTTAGATGGACATCGAATATATGACGTGTTATTATTGAAAAATAATGGAAGAGTCTCCAAGGAATGGTCGTTAAATTTAACAAGGTATTTTACTTTTGAAGTTCAGGAAAAATTGATTTCAAACTAAATCAGTCTAGATATTTAATGTAGATGTAACCCAATTACTCAGATTATGGTTCAGGTAGCAAAAATTGGAGAATGTTTAATTGTCATGTGTTTCAATTCAAGAATTCACTCAAATGAAATAATGTACTTGGGCTGAGAGCTTCAACAATGTTGTGACAAAAGAGGATTGGCATGCAATCTACATAGAATTGCAGTAAAATCCTATTCTGGCACAACATTTCTGAACCTCGCATCCCATGTACATTATTTCATTTGAGCAAATTCTTGAATCAAAACACATGAAAATTACACATTCTCCAATTTTTGCTGCCCGAACCATAATCTGAGTAATTGGGCTGCATCTACATTAAAGGTCTAGACTAAGTTAGTTTGAAATAAAATTTTCCAAAAATTCAAAAGGAAAATACCTTGTTACAGTTAACGACCATTCCTTGGAGCCTCCTTTTTCCCAAACTTCAGCTTGAAAACCAGGCAATAATGAATATATAGAGAGGACAAGTATCTCTAATTCTAAGAAATAGGATACACATCCCAATATATAAAAGGGATAAAACATAGGTTTCTCAAATAATAAGAACCACCAAACAAATTCCTAATAACAATAACAAAAAATTGAATGCTAAATGTAATGTTACCTTTTTGATATATTTTCTTCTGATAGTTGTTCCTTTTCAACATCCAAATAGACACAGATTGTCCTACACATATTCATGAGACCAATGAGGAAAAATTAGATTAAATTTGACGAATTATTAAATTTAACTGCACCAATAAAAAATAATTAAAAAAACTTGAGTGCATGAATACCAGAATGAGCTCCTCTTGGTTTCGAGAATAAATTATTGGTGTAGTTTAATCTTGGAGAAAACCTCCCTCCACTCTGTTACACCATTTTTGGTCATCTAACCCATTATCGTTAGATGAACCCAAGTACACCATGTAAGACTAATTTTACCCCAAGCAAAATCACTTTCACCACATTCGTTCACATTTCTTGGTCATATTTAACCCAAAACAAGGTAATCAATTAAATAAATCATTATTTATTTAATTATTTCCTAAGAATAAGTTATTTAAATCATTATTTAAATATTATTCCTAGTTAAATTTGACTAAATCATTTTTAATAATTAAATAAACCATTATTTATTTAATTATATTCCCCTCATTTCCCTTAAATAATAAATAAATCATTTATTTATTTATTATTTATAAATAAAGGAATTGACCCAAGTCAAAAACCCTTTTCCCTCCAACAAATATAATAAAATATTCCTAAAAGGTGATTCTAGAATGTGATTAATAATATTTTATTTATGCACCGAGTTCTAGAACACCCCAATGTTTTGTTATAAATAGAAGGGTTTTCCCCATTCATTAGTCACCTCCATTGCATTAGATCACACTAGATCTACTCTTGGTCACCATTTCCATTTGTTTGCATTTTGAACTCCCATTG
Organism: Pinus albicaulis; assembly: GCA_034641835.2. NCBI lineage: Eukaryota > Viridiplantae > Streptophyta > Pinopsida > Pinales > Pinaceae > Pinus > Pinus albicaulis. The sequence continues at coordinate 1,057,501,936 of CM076575.1, read as the reverse complement.
AGTTCCATGTTTGTTAGGGTTTTCCATATTAACCAAAGAGAGGAATTTTGGATTTGAAACACTGAGGACTTCCAAGAACCCATCCCACTGAGGAGAACTGGAAAACACCTTTCTTGTTTTCCTCTTAGGTGCCCCATTCTTTAATATAATATAAGATTCTTTTTACACATTATTCTTGTCTTGTTCATTGGATGCATGGAGCCATTTTGTATCTTATCTGCTTAATACCTTTTATGCTTAGATCTAATTTTATGCAGCAAAATTAAGGATATTTCGCAGCCATATTTGATGTTAAGGCTACTTGATATGCATAGCTAAAGTGATCTTTTACGACGGAAGAATCATACTAACAATTGGCGACTCCACACGGGTTTTCTTTTTGCGACCACTGTCGTTTTCTATCTTCCTGCATATCCAGCTGTTTCAGACCCTAGGGTTTCTCTTCCATTTATTATTTTTCCTATTTTTTCTTTTTTTATGCTATTTTTCCTCTCCAAAACCCTCAAACATTCAAACTTCTAACTTCCGTGTGTTTCTGGCCTTTTTGCGCAGGTGACCGACATCAGCTGCTCCTGAGACGACAAAATTTTCTGAAATCTGCCGCCGCCAGACCCAGATCTGTAGGTCGCACGTATCGGCCCAAAAAGTGCAACCTAGCCTTGAGGTCACACTCTTCTGCCCTAAATCTGCGACCTGGCCTGAAAACAGGCCCAAACCTGTGACCTGCAACTTTTTTTGCAATCTGCCAGCACTTTTTCTGGGTTTCACTGAAGCTTCTGTCAGGGTTTTCCAACCTCTGTCTCCACCTGTTCAGACCTGTTGCTGATCTATTTCACTCACCTAAGTGGGACTCTTGCCCCTCAGGGCTTCAGTTCCCTCCAATTTTTGTGGGAGAGTTTGTTGCTGTTTTTAGACGTCTAAATTTCCAAAATTTTCAGCCTTATTTCATATCTAATATCTCCTGTTCAGATCCTCACAGGTCAGATTTTATTCCATTTCTATTCAATGCCTTTCACTTTGTTTGGGTTCATATCTAGGGTCACCCCTTTGACCCCCTATTTTTAGCTGATCTCCTATTTTCTAGCAGCAACCTTGCCCCTGCCTCTTTGCTGCTTTCTGCACCACTTTCCAGCAGATTTCTCCATTAGATCCTAGTCCCTTCGGACCTCAGATATATTGGTCTCTTGTTAGCGTGCTCTTCCCCTTCTAAGACTAGTTTTGAGAGACCCACCGTCTTGGGTTCGATTGCTGCCTTTTTAGTTGCTAATTTTCTGTTCTTTCAGTCTTATTTACTGCAGATTTCTTTTCCATTATGCAGCACACTTTTTCTTTTTCTCTCAAAACGTCTGGGTTTAATCAATTAAAATTAATGCACGCCACACACTGACCCTAAGTGAAGAAGAGCCTGGTTAACACCGCCTGGCAAAGACTCTAAAATTAATCGACACTGCACCTCCTTGCCCTTGTCGCGTCTTGCTTTTGCACCTTGCTGCCCTTGTCGGTCTTTCTTCTTCCCGTCATCATTGCGCCTACAAGGCGTTTCTCCCGGCGACTTCTTGGCCTTCACCCTCAGTTTCCGGTTGGTCAACTTCCTCCTTCCTGTCGTCATCGAGTAAGTCCTCCCCCGAGTCCGCACTCCGACTCTTCCTCTGATTGTTCGGGTTCTCCCCATCCTTCTAGTTCTCCCCCCTTTACCTCCACCATGTCTAGTTCTGAACCTAGCCCTAACCCCAGTTCTACTGCTGGGTCCACTTCCAGTGGAACCACTACGGGACTTACCTCGACTGCCCCATTACTTCCGTATATGGCCGGCCTCAGTCTCCCCAACCTCAATCAGCTTATCAATGATCCTATCCGCCACGATGTCAGTCGGCTTGCTATGCCAACCAAGCTCCCCTTCGACATTCCCAAGTTCAAAGGCCTTGCTAGTGAAGATCCTTCCAATCATATCCGATCTTTCCACATGTGGTGCTCCTCTAATTCCATCACCGATGACTCCATTCGTCTTCATTTATTCCAACGCACCCTTACAGGCGAAGCATCCAAATGGTATGTTAATCAAGCCACCTCTTCCCATACCACTTTTTCCACCATTGCCCAAGCCTTTTTGTCGTATTTCCAGCTCCCTCTCCGATACGACACTGGCACTGAACTATTGACCTCCTTTCAGCAATCCTCTTCAACACGTCTCTTCGCTCATGTCCAGGAGTGGCGAAGACGACAAAGCTTATGTCGTGCTTCCCTCTTTGAAGATCGAGTTTACATGGATTGGTTCCTTCGCTCTCTCTTACCTCCCATTGGCAAATATGTCACCTCCCATTTCCCCCAAAATGATGAAGCCGCCCTTCAAATCGCCTTAAAATATGACCTTATCTATGCCCAGTCTGGTTATGCTTATACTGTCCTTCCTGATCTCCCCAAGCCCGGGGGCACTAACGCCTCCAAGACCTCTCACTCTGCCAACGGTATCATCGGAGCCATGTCTCATACCTCTACTCCACCTCTTATGCCCTATGGTTTTCCTCCCAGCAGGGACAACACCTCCAGCACCTTTCCCCATCCCGGTAACATGTATCCAGGCTTTGGCATGCCTCCTCCTTTTTCCCACTCTCCTGCTTACCTCAATGTTGCCCATTCTCACCCTTACCCTTATCTGCAGCCTAGTGTCCCAGCTCTTCCGGCATTTGGACCTTCTGCTCCCTTGCCTCCTCCCACCCCACAGCCGCACTTACTACCCCCTCTAGGGCACGTATTTGCGCAACACGGTGCGACTACTCCTCCTCCTTCTCAACGGCGGAGGAGAGGCAATCCATCCGCCTTCAGTAATCGTGGACCCAATCTTTCTCGTATTGACCCAAACACCACTACCCAGCCCCATGGCTCCCAACCCAAGCCGGACAGGCCACTTTGCACAAATAAGCCCTATTCATGTTGCGGTGTTTTCGGTCACTACACTCACGATTGTCCCCTCTTACCACAAATGCGACAGATGTGGGAGTCTCAGGCCACCATTTGGGGACCACACTCCTCTTCCCCTTTCCCCCCTATTAATTCTACCTCTCAGCCCGCTGTGTTTACCGATCCTTTCCCTCAACAAGGATTTGTGGCTACTCAATCCTTTCATGCCCCGGCATCCACTCAACCTTCTCCTTTTGGTTCTTCCGATTACCAGATTCTTATGATGTCCTCTGACCAACCTCTCACTGTTGACCTTAACCTTCAAACTCGGTCTCGTCAATACTCCCCGCCTCCCATACCGTCTGTCTCTGAGTCCCCCTCATCAACTTCTATAGCACCTCTATCGACACCCAATGGTCCCTTACAAATCCCTCCACCCAAAGTCGAGGTTCACCCCAAAATTCCTAAGGGTCCATTACGCCAAAATGCTGCCTCTGGTCAGGTTTCCCATTCCTACATCATAGTAGATGATCTGGCGCATTCCCCAGCTGCCATTTCAACACTGGAACTCCTCCAGTCGTGTCCTTCTCAAAAGAAATCTCTACTATCTACTGTGGGTGCGGTAGATCCTACTGATGACCTATTGATTGTTTTCGATGCCCGTTAGTCAGACCATCCCCCTCTTCCTCCTTCAGTTGCTTTCCAAATTCCAGTCAAAATCCGAAATGCCAATGTCGCTCGATGTATTATTGATGAGGGGGCATCTACCTGTGTAATGTACGCTTCGGTTTGGAAACAACTTGGATCCCCTGAGCTGGCCCCTTCCACCATCACCCTCCGTGCGTGGGATGGCCATGCCTCCCAACCCATTGGTCTTTTTCGTAACTGCCCTATCACCCTTGCCGGTAAGACTGTCTGTGTCGACGTTGAAGTTATCGATGCCCCTCTCGACTACAACATCCTTTTGGGGTGTAGTTACACCTATGCCATGTCTTCCATCCCATCCGCAGTCCACCGCAAGATGTTTTTCCCTCATAATGGCAAGATCGTCACCATTGACCAGTTGTCGTATCATGAAACTAAATCTCAAACCTCACCTGAGTCCACCATCTCTACTGTCACCAATAAGCAAACTGTCGATTCTTTGACCAGTGTCTCCCCTGGCATCTACAAAGACTCCTCTTTGCTTGGCACCTTCCCCGGTCCCCCCCCTCCTCCTATCTCTGACCCTAGCTCGGCGAATGTTTGCATGATGCAATCGTCTCCGGTTGCCCTCCCGCAACCTGCTCTGGCTAGTTAGCAACCTCCTCCTCATCCGACTCACCCTGCTCCTAGCCCTTCGCCTCAGCTGTTTCAAAATCTCCCACCGGGTCCTTCACCTCCTCGTCACACCCAGAACCTCCTTATCCTCCCACCTCGGTTCCCTCCGGCCTCCCCCATTTAGGAACCATCCCTCCTGGCCATTACTCCGCCGGTCAAATCCCTTTCCTTGGCCCTCCCCCTGGCGTCTATTCAGTTCCTGTCATGGCCACCCTTTCCCTACCTAATTTAACTTTGGGCATACTGGTATGGTATCTTACTCCTCCAATTGAAACCCCTCCCGGCCACCCTAAACCATACATTGCTGTGACACCAGTTCAACCGATTCCCGTTGCTCCTCCCACCGCTACGGTACCTCTAGCCCTGTCGCACGACCCTCGTCATGCTGAGAATGCTACGGGTAAGAAAAGAAAAAATCACAAGGGGGCATCCAAAGATAAAGCCACCGCTCCTGATCCTACTCCCCCTCCACCCACCAAACCTTGCGCTTTGTGTGATGTTGTCGGTCATGCCACCCATACTTGTCCTGAGTTGCCCCGTATCCAACCCATGGTCAAAGTCCCGTTCCCTGAATCGTCAGCCCCGGAAACCTCTGTTTCCTCTGCCCCCATAACCAAGACCCCAAAGGCTCTTCGCACCAACAAACCCTACGTTTTATGTGGTTTCCATGGCCATTATTCTCACCATTGTCCTCACCTCACACATTACCGCGCCTCTTTAGAGGTCATTCGCGAGTATGAAGTGGAACAGAACCAATCCGCCTCGCCCATCCTTGCTCAGTATGCGTTGAGTTTACTCGAGGATCCTCCAACCACCATTGACATCCCTCCCCCTGATGTTGAGATGTCTGAATCTGCTGCTCCTCTCTTGTACCTATCATCATCCGACCAACACATCCCCTCCGTATCCACTCCGCCTTTTTCATTTGATCCCCCTTCAACGCCATTCTTGGGCTCTTCATGTTTTGACCATATTTTTACTTTCTCTTCTGTCATCTCCCCTGATGACCCATTTCTGCGCCTTTCCACCATGAACGATGATCTCGGTAGCTTTGCAGCCTCTTGCGGTTTCCACCACCTTCCCCTCTCTTCACCTAACCCCGATACTCCCATCCATCTCTATGATGTATGTCACAACACAAGTCCCCGATCTTCCTCACTTATCTTATCTTGCGATGCTGTTCCCTTGACCCTCTCGTCCACTCATTACATTGGTTATGCCGATGGCGCGAGTCGGTATTCCCGAAACCTCGCCTCCCCCACCTGGGCCATCTTTACCCCTGTGCATACCCTTTTTCTTGCAAATGGGGTCTGCATTGGCACCGCCACCAATAACCAGGCTGAGTATGATGTCGTTCGTGGTCTCTTAGCTGACGCTCTCTCCCATCGCATCCTCCATCTGCAAGTTTATTTAGATTCCCTGCTTATTGTCTTACAACTTAATGGCGTCTACCGTGTGCATAATCCTATCCTGTTTAGACAATATTTACGGGTGAGACTTTTGATACGGGAATTTAGATTTATTTCATTCACCCACATCCCTAGAAGTCACAATCACTACGTAGATCAGATCGCAAACCATGTTCTAGACTGGCATTTATCACACATAAGACAATAGCATTCAAAAAATACACATACAACTCACATATATATATAACCTGTGTTTTAAAGTCCATATACTTTGAAACATATGACATGCCCATAGCATGTTACAAAAAACCACTACTACAAAAAATGGGGGGCACCACTTGCCCCTACATCACTACTAGAGGGCACCACCTGCCCCACATCTAGTCACTCTCAGGAGGATCCCAAGCCAACGGCTCTGCTCCCGCAGCTCGTCGATCACGCACCGTCTGCCTGGCCATCGCCATGTGTCGCATGATCCCTCGCCATTCCGAGGGGAGCCCAATACATATCTCTATGTATTGGTCGTCTAAATCCTACCATCCATGCTCTGACACACCAGTCAGCAGTCCCTCACATCTACGACAGAGGTCCTCCACCAGTGCGGCCATCTCTTCATTCTGTCCTGTCCTCGATCCACTTGCGCCTGTAGCACCTGCTGTTGCTGGTCGTCCCATATATCCGGCCGGTTTCACCGGAGCTATATCTGCATCCCAAACAATATAAGGATTAGCACCATGAATACTAGTCACAAACTATCAAAAGGACCATAACAGGTTAGTTTCTTGTCACTTACCATCCGGTCCCCATACTCGACCAGGTGGAATCGGCAAGTCCGGGTCTCCCCAATAACTCATCCCACTATAGGGATAGTCATCTATGTATAACGACATCTGATCCCAATGGGAAAAGAACTCTGGTCGAAACACCCTCCCGACCGCCCCTCCTCCTCCTCTACTCAATAGTCGTCCCCACCACCGCATCCGAGGCTCTCTCGGGCCCCCATCAGGCAACTGTATACGAGGTCGTAAGGTCGGGATATTCTCAAAGAAGAAAGAGCACAACACTGTCCCATACGCACAATCATGATTCACTTGCCGCTTACATAGTGACAACTGTTGCTTCAGCGACACCAACATCATCTGGGCCCACCCATAGTAGGTCCCACCCAACACACTCTCTACAATCATCATCTGCCCTCCAGTGATGTGATGGAGCGCCTGACCGCCCAAGATCCACAACACTACTGCGGCCACTGCCCGGGTCTCCAACCTCTCTAGATCCCCAATGGATATCCGAGTTCCCTTGACTTAGACACTCGGTCGACAATGTCGCTCAACAAACTCCATAATGTTACGCCCCCGTGGTAACACTGGCTGCGTATTTCCCACCATCCCCAACTGTGGGAGTCCAGTCAAAAAATACAAATCCTGGACCGTCAACTCGATCCCGTGCCCCTGCACTACAAACGCCTCATGATCCGGATCCCAATAACTGATAATTCGGGCCAACAAGGGCTCTCCAACCCTCATTAAAGGATTCTCCAAAAATTTCAGAACCCCATGTCTAGCTAGTGCATGATGGACACCCTGATCTGCCTGGATCTCCGTCTGTAGTGTACCTAAGTCTCTCTCTCTCCAGTTTATTCGTATATCTGCCATATCTGCACAAAACCATCATTTTTGTCAACCGCCAGATCAACAAAATTGTATTATCTTACACCAAAACAGAATTTTAGCCCATAACAGCACTACAACCTCCCACACCTAGCAGGTCGCACTTTTTGGGCCAAACCTAGGCCAGGTCGCACTTTTTAGGCTAAAACCTGCGTCCCAGGTCGCAGATTTTGCCCCAAAAAGTGCAACCCGACCGTAATGAGGAAGAAGGGGCAGTTTCTGGAATTTAAAACCCTAATCTGCAACTTCAATCCATCAAAAACAAAGCTTAGGATTAGGCCTCTTACCTGCAGCTGACGGATTGCAATTCCAATGGTCGGTTTGTCTGCTACGATCGCTGAAATATTTAGGGCCTTCTCTCCTCTCCACATTCACCACAGCTACACAAGCAAATGAATGATTTTGGAGAGAAAACACCCTATTAGAAGAAAACCCCTGTTTTTTCTTTCGCCCGCTGCGACCAAACCGTAGCCTCGTTTGACACACCGTCCGCACCGTTGGAAAGCTCTCACTGAGCACTCAAATGGGTATTTGTCAATTTTTTTTTTTTATGTTCTGATACTTCACCAAGACACATTTTTTCCATGAAGGCCCTTTTCATCTCTCCTCCAAATTGAATTTCTTCACTTACAACACTTTTACCTGGGGCACCACTTTGCCTCCTTACTTGTCTTTGTTCGTGTTGATTTTTGTCATGAGATACCCTATTGTACTCATGTTTTTATGGTTCCCCACCGGACCTTTACTATATGGCAGCACCATCGAGTCGCCCTTGTTTAGAGCATCCGATTTGAGTCATCATCAGTCCCGGAGTCTATCTCGTGTCCCTTTGTATCCCGCTATAGCTCTCCACCCTTCATTACTTGGTCTAACTCTCGTGTTGCACAGCATGACCCTCAGTCCCATTGTCCCTTATCCCTCATGATGTTGTGTCTGTCGCTGCCAAGCCATCCATGCTTTTTATGCTCTAACAAGGGAAGTCATCCATCCGCCACTTAGTACCCCTCATTTCATCATCATTAGTGTCCGTCTGTTCGTTGCTCCACTATTTTCTCTCGTGCCTTAGTTGGGGTTCCCTTATTGCCCTACCCATGATGGCCTGACTTCTGTCGACATCAACGCCTTTAATCCAGAAGTCAGGTCTAGGGGGCAGTGTATCTTGGTTCGAGCTCTTTTTCAGCATGATCGTGATCTATACACTTGATGGTTTAGTGATGCAGCAGAAGCTATTGGTAATACCCGGGTGTGTGTGAGATGTCTCAACCCTCAGGAGGGGTGGCCCTGCAGGTAGCCCCCCACACACTCGGATGACTTCTTCATTCCAACACTTGATGCAACTTCTCTCATTTGATGATATCGGCCTCAGTCGCTTGTAGCACCTCTTCGATCTGCACGTGTCGGTCCGATTTCGCGAGCCCTTCCCTGTTTGTAGGGGGCATTTGGGTGTATTAATATCTCATGTACCACCATATTATTGTATAAGTCCTGACAATTATTCCAGGCATCGCATGTATGTGGGATTCATCATTCTTGATTTCTGGCTCATGATTAGGCCAGCACTGGTTTTACTATTGCGTTCTGTGGTTTTCCAGGCGCCTTATTCTTTGTACTATTGTCCCGGCGGGCATAGGTATGCCTCCCCCACCGCCTTTCACATTGGTACCACATCATACACTCGAGACTTGTTGCACCTGTAAGTCTCGTCTCCTCAGGGTCTAGTCCTCCACCACTTTCGATTACCTTACATTCCTCTCTTTCATTTCTATCTTGTTGTTTAGTGATTCAGTTCTTACAACGTACTTCGGTCATACGATTTTCTCCTAACACTCGTACGTTGGGGGGCAATCTGTTACACCATTTTTTGGTCATCTAACCCATTATCGTTAGATGAACCCAAGTACACCATGTAAGACTAATTTTACCCCAAGTAAAATCGCTTTCACCACATTTGTTTACATTTCTTGGTCATATTTAACCCAAAACAAGGTAACCAATTAAATAAATCATTATTTATTTAATTATTTCCTAAGAATAAGTTATTTAAATCACTATTTAAATACTATTCCTAGTTAAATTTGAATAAATCATTTTTTAATAATTAAATAAACCATTATTTATTTAATTATATTCCCCTCATTTCCCTTAAATAATAAATAATCATTTATTTATTTATTATTTATAAATAAAGGAATTGACCCAAGTCAAAAACCCTTTTCCCTCCAACAAATATAATAAAATATTCCTAAAGGGTGATTCTAGAATGTGATTAATAATATTTTATTTATGCACCGAGTTCTAGAACACCCCAATATTTTGTTATAAATAGAAGGGTTTTCCCCATTCATTAGTCACCTCCATTGCATTAGATCACACTAGATCTACTCTTGGTCACCATTTCCATTTGTTTGCATTTTGAACTCCCATTGAGTTCCATGTTTGTTAGGGTTTTCCATATTAACCAAAGAGAGGAATTTTGGATCTGAAACACTGAGGACTTCCAAGAACCCATCCCATTGAGGAGAACTGAAAAACACCTTTCTTGTTTTCCTCTTAGGTTCCCCATTCTTTAATATAACATAAGATTCTTTTTACACATTATTCTTGTCTTGTTCATTGGATGCATGGAGCCATTTTGTATCTTATCTGCTTAATACCTTTTATGCTTAGATCTAATTTTATGCAGCAAACTTAAGGATATTTCACAGCCATATTTGATGTTAGGGCTACTTGATATGCATAGCTAAAGTGATCTTTTACGACGGAAGAATCATACTAACTCACTCGACAAAGCAACAACAAATTCAACCTTGACCTTGTTGTTTCTCTGTTGGATCTCAGAGTTTTACTCCAAGATTGTCCAAATATTAATTTATTCTCTACGGAACAAGGCCAACCACGTGAAGGTGGAAGCTCTAATGGCCCATTCCCCCACCCCCCCCTCATATCACTCTCAATTCCCCAGTACTCAATCTATCTACTAGGAAATATTTGAATGGAAGATATTAAGATATGTCATAAATAAAGAAATGCATATTAAACATTTATCCATTCATTCGTAGAGTTTAAAAAATATTTGATCTCATTATGATTTATAACAAATTGTATGTTATACATAGTTTGAAACAAGGTCGTTCTAATTAAATTAAAAGTAAAATCAATTATTCTTAGGTTTCTTGCAATTCTTCATGTATGAAGCAATGACGTCATCCCCTTTAGCTATAAGAAGTCTTTCTCCCAACCTGGTGAAACGTCTATGCTATTGTAAGGGTGGAAGAGCATCAACTGCAATAAGAATAAAATGTTAAATTATTATTTATAGTAATTATTAATACAAGTGTTTTATTAATAAAAAGGTAGTAGAGTGTTCGTTACCTTCTTCGATAGTAGAGGGAAGCAAGATACTTTCAGATGTGGCCATAGGTTCCTCCTCTTGTCTGGACTAATCCTATACATGTTCTAGAGTAGAACCAAGAAGATTTATAATTAATACACCATTTGCATTTACATATTTCTAATTCTAATCCATACCAAAAAAAATTATAATTCACATGAAATACCTCCAGAATCGAGCTGAACATCAGTTTCAATTTGCACTCCACTGTCACTAGGCTCATGTCTTCCATCATTTCTTGGGACATCTATATCTACATTTTCTACCTGATTTTTACAATAAAGCACATTACTTTATGGCCAAAAATAAAAACTAATATATTCTATACAAGTATTAAGTTATAAATGATCATTGTTTCTTTTATTTACCTTAGTCTCAGGTGGGAGATCGGAACTAGTACATGAATACCTCGTGCTTGTCCTATGTTCAACAACGACTTGATATCCATGCTTATAAGCAAGCTTGAGGTCTTCCTCCATGGGAGTTTCATTGAATTTTTCACCCTTCAATTTTGCTTGACAACATGAATTTTTTTCTTCTGAAATATTAAATTAAAATTATTAAGAATCTAAAATTTCGATGCAATTTTTTTTTATATACTTACAATTTTTGCGGCCAGTTTTGAGTAACTCCCAGGGCCAAGATGATGTTTTGCATGTTTTTTTATTCTTGCCTTCATGGATTTAGATGTATCTAAGAGCCTATATTTACGGTATTGTCACCTTGTTGAAAAAATACACGGTAGTTGGTTAGAGATTATTTACGGATAGAAATTCTAAATTTCGATAATTTTTTCCTCATTCAAAGAGGAAGAGAAATTAGCTCCATTTTATATAAAAGTGATGGAATTTTTTTGTGTAAAGGGATATTGAGCAAGTTTGAAAGAAATAGAAAATTTCTCGTTGTGGTAACTTGCTATGTCATAAGAGAATCAATGTGAGTGCTCTGTGATTGTTGGACAACAAGTTGTGAGTGAAATCTCTTTGAATATGCATATCATTCTATGAGACACAAGCCTAAAATTGAATCTTTATGGTTCTTGGACTCATACTCTATTAAGGTATATGATGGAATTGTAAAAATAATTTTACAGCCAACGCTTCCCCATGATGAATATAAAACATATCGACATTAACATTAGGCCATAACACAGGTAGAGGATGAAATTCAAAATTAACTTGAATTTCATTTTAATAATCTTTGATAATCCTTGGCCAAGTAAGTGTATTACTTGACCTTGAGTAAACTCTAATACAGGGTGATCCACCTTCTTCATATGATTGAGTCATTAGTACGGTGTGGCTTCCATGAGAAATTTTAAAATCAATTATGTGCATTGTATCCTTGTCATTAAATGATTTTGTAATGGAAACATTTGAAGCTATATACCCATATTTAATATAAGGTAAAACCTCATATATATTTTCATGTAAGAGAGGATCTCAACATTGGTAGGATCCTTGCTTTTTAAGGTGGATTGATCACACTTGATATAAACACCTTGGGAGGTGGATTGATGTAACCATGACATTCTCAAGTGAAAAATAATGAAACCAACATACATAAAATTGGTTTGGAGATACATGTTAAACATATTACTAATATCACTTTTTATCAATGAGAGTAGCATCACAAAGTTTCTCAAAATTGTTTTTCATAAGTTTTTCAAAATCCTGCTCCCTTTGAACTGGAGCAACCTGCTCCCTCTGAATCTGGAAACTTGACCTCATGTGTGATATGGATACTAGCTAAAGCTCTGCAAAAGTCATCTGGGTATCCAGTCTCTTCTAGCTGGGTCCATTCCCACCGAGTGGGTCTGCAGGCGGTCTTCCTGCCTCCTCAAAAATGTTGCATAACTAGCTCTATGTCCCTCTCGAAATAGAGGTCGACCCCACAATCGGTACAATTGTCCCTCTCTGATCCCCAGTATGGTGGATTCCTCATCATACACAACTCCCTCTGGCCATAACTGTACTGACTCTCCTCTGAACTCAACTATATAGCCTTGCTCCTCTAAGGCTGAAACAAAGAGCACATTCACTCTTAGACGAGGAACATATAGAACATGATGAAAGGCTACAATCCATCCTGATTCTAACTCAAATAAAATTTCACCCTCTCTTGTATTTACTATTCCTTCAGTGTGGATCCCACACCTCACCAAGCATCCAATAACTTATACTAAGCCAGGTGGCTGAAATAAATCACACTCCTTTGTCATATGGAATGTGGCACCACTGTATAGATACCAACCATCTCTGGAAATATCCTCTGAATCCAGGAGTGAGAAATATTATTTATTTAACAATGTGGAGAATTTCTTAGTGAGTTGTGGTTCGTACTCCACTGTAGCCTCTTTCAGAACCAAGATTTTTACCTCATCCTTTGCCTGAAATAGTGAAATAGTGTAATGTGAAATAGTGAACTAGTGAAATATGTTTTTCAAGCATAAAGAAATAGGTTGTTTTAAGTGCAAAGGCTAGGTATTATGTAGCTGTAGAACTGAAAATATTTGTGGTTGGATATTTGTAAGCATCTTTTAAGGATGAGGGTGAAGTGTTTAAATCAAAAATCGGAATTGAATGAACAGGTGGAAAAATACGTGACCAAGCATGCATGCATATGAAAAAGGATGGTGGGGAATGAGTCAAATAATCAAAAGGTGGTTTTGAAGGCTATCTAATTGATTTGAGCTTTAAGACCCCTCACATATGCATATTTTTGAAAATTTGAATTCCAAAGACCTTATTCAAACCTAATTGACTCAACCTAATTAACTTAAGACCAACCTAGACTAACGTAACTGTTATCATGGATAACATAAGGATTGGGAAATGGAGTCAAAATCTGTAGTTTAAGATAAAACTAGAGGTCTGGTCATACAACTAAGGAATAAAAGGAAAGGTCTTCGGTGTCTATCAGAAAAAGTAATTGATTTATCTGTTTGAGAAGAAGGAGAAGGAAGATCCACTATGTCATGAGCATCTATCAAGGATGAATTCCTAATATAGCTTTAGTAGAATGGATTGTATTTGAAACATAACACTTATCAAGAGTGAATTTTGATACATAAACAATCTATTTGGCAAAGGAAATACTTAAAACAAATTATAATTGATTTCTTAACATTGGATGAAAATCAATTATAAACTTAAATATTAATCATTTGAAGATAATTTGAGAATATGAACAAAACACAATAAACTCACATGAGAAAAGAGACACATTCAAGACACCAAATACTTGAATCTTTGGTAAAGACTGTATATCGTACTTCTGCAACTGGTATTTTATTTATCAGATAAACTACTTCACTAAGATGTAGGAGTGACTCCCACAAGAGGTTTGACTGCTAGCTTGCTGATTTCTTGAAATTGACCTTTACAAATTGTTGTAGCTCATTTTTTCCTCTTGGATTTGGACTAGAAACAATGATGTGTGGCTGAGAAACATCAAATTATCAGTGCATTATTTCTCATGCTTCAAAGCTTCTCATGGTTTGGTAGTGTTGAATTGTGTTCCCGCCCCATGGTCATTTAGTGTATATTTAGGTTTTAAGATTGAAGAAACATGCCACTTAGGCAGTCATGTCAACACTATAAAAAATAGGTTGATATGTTTTAGCTCTAAATGTTTAGATACTTCTGTGGGGTGAAAAACAAAGGTTTTTGATTGCACAAGAACAATTTTTTTTTCAGTAAACAGATGCTTTCTATTTTAATGCAATGTTGCCAATATATCCAATGCAATATATGAGAGGCTCAAGAATAAGTTTTGATGTACATCTATCAGTGCTGGATTCATCCAAAAAGTGTGAAAATTCAGAAAGGTTCCTTGAAAGAATGACTAGAATATGCTTATATAATTCTACATACGTTGTCATGTTAGTTTCATTTAATGCATTTAAGAAGTTTCTTAAATTTCTAGAATCAGAGAAAGATAATAGTAGATTGGGAATTTCTATTGGTAATATCTATCAATGGCTAGTGTCCTTTGATATTTGAATGGAGTAGAGTTGAGATAAACAAAAAGTTTTAAAGGCATTTGAATAACTATGCGAAGATGAAGAATTAGGAACAAATAATTGCACATCTCAGAAAAAGTAGTCATTCCCAAGCCATGAATTTCGGGGAAATACAGAAAAATTTAAAAAGTACGCAACCTAGTTTTTTTGCAGAATATAACCAATTGACTTCATCATGAGAATTGTCCAAAAAATCAAAGCGGTTTTAGAGATTTCGTGGGTTCTTTCGATGCCAGTCCTTGAAAAAATGACCTAGAGATGGTCCTCTCAATTGTCAAAGAGCAGGGGCTGCATTGATGATTATGGAGAAATTCAACTTCAGCATTCTGCTGGAACATATCAAGAAGCATAACATCATTATGTTTCACTTGGTGCCTAAAACTCATTTAAAGGAAACTTGGGCTTATTTCATTGTAGGATGAAGAGTCTGCATTACCAGAAAGGATTGATTTAACTCTAGTCAATAAGTTTAAGCGAAATTTAAATTAAAACTATTGTTTTAAAGGATAATGAGGGAGAATTTTCTCTAACTTGAATGTCACATGAGTAGTTTGCAAAAGGATATAGATTTATTTTGTTATAAAATTGATAGACTGGAAGAAGTCAGAGCCATAACTCTTCGTGGAATTATCTTGTTGTAGAATTCCTTTTGAACATACAAATCTCGCAGAATCTTAAAAGTGCAGCTATAATTTTACAAGTATTTCTTAGGCTTTAAAAAGTTAAAAATGAATATATATCATTGAGGAAGAGACATCGAGCAACTGGTGATTTTAGTCCAGGCAATAACTCGTAGATGGACTGCTAGATGACATATTAGAATCATTCGAAAACATTAAACATTATAGATAAATGGCTTAGATCTCCTATGCCCAGATCCAACGGTAACCCGGAAGCACAAACTGCATGAAAATTATGAGAGAGAGTGCCCCCGTAGAGTGGTTTGATCTAAACCACTGTTTGCAAATCAATGATTATGTTTCAATGCGGCATCACTCATCCTCATTTCTGGAAACCACCGAAGGTGCCTCCACAAGCAGTTTTTGATTTTGGGGAAGTTATATATGGACAGGACAATGGGACCCATGTGCTATCCATGTTCATTATTATTCCCAAAAGCTGTGTGATGGAGGTTATAGCTCTCCTGTACAAATTTGTCTAAATATATTATGGGTCTATTTAAATGCCCGGAGTGGCATCATGTATTAAAAAATTTAAAACGAGTGGGCCATAAATGTATTATATATATTATTAAAGTAATATATATAACATTAAATGAAAAATCTAATTTCATTATTGTAAAGAGAATCTTGAAAAAAAGGACAATTAAAAAGTATTTTATTAACTGTTTTAAGAATTCAGTTTCTAAAATTGATTTGACAATTATTCGAAGGAGAAAAGATAAAAGTGAGAAAGGAAGAGATGGGGTTCCAAGTTTTGGGCCTCAGAAGTAGAAATTTTGTATTTTGAATCTCCATGTGCTTATGAATAAACCTTTCATAGTGATTCCAAAAATTGTTGAATATGATTCATCTTTTCATGCCGCATCTTATTTTTTATGTCTTTCTTCTTTAGAATTGATTAATGAAGTTGCCGATCTTTAATTTTACAGTTTTGTAAATTAAAGTTAAAATCCGTAATAGTGTGCTCCTCTTTTATATTTTTCACTTCCTAATACTTATATTTTTTTCCAAAGTTGGAAACAAGAGATTATGCACAAGTAGCCTATTATCAAAGACTTTCCATCATCAGTTATTTCTATTCTCTTTTTCCATTTGTATTCCTCACTAGAAAGCCACTTGAAATATTTTTCTCACACTGGAGACTAATAAGGATTAAATTTGTGGGGTTTAAGAATATTGGGACAACTAAATATTTTCATCATTAAGTAATGGAAAACAAGGAATGGCATTGAGAGTACGTGGAGGAAGAGCAGGTTGTAGGGGTAGACCTATTTCCATTGTCGAGTTGATGGAGAAAATGAGAGTTATGAAAGCTATGATGGAGGCCATGGATTTGGGTAGACAACGAGAACCATGCTCAGGGGTTGTGAGTGACCCTGAAGCAGAGGAAAATGAACAAGAAGAGGATACAACTCCCGAGAGTGCTGAGATGAAGTTGTTAAAGTTAGTGTTGGGTTCCAACTCTAGAACAAAACCCTCCTTGTCCATTTATGATGGGAAATTGTCAGAAAAAGGGCTGATAGACTAGATAGGAGAGTTAAATCAACAATTTGATTATGAAGAGATTAAGGAGGACAAGATAGTGAAACTAGATATTACTAGACTGAAAGGCCATGCAACACTATGGTGGGATAGTATGCAGGCTAAGAGAAAGAAAAATAATAAGATGGTGATCAAAATTTGGGAAAGAATGGTTGCCAAAATTAGAGGCAAAATATTACCCAAGGATTATCAGCTGAGTCTTTACAAACATATGTAGAATCTTAGACAAAGGTTGCTGAATGTGAGGGAGTATACATAATAGTTCTATAAGGTTAACTTGAGATTAGGATATATAGAATATAGCTCTCAAAATACATCTAGGTACATCAATAGATTAAGGATGGAGATTCAAGAGGATATTAGCATGTTATCTCCTAGCAACATGGAGGGGGCCTATCAGTATGCTTTAAGATCAGAAGAGAAGATAATCACGAAACAAACCTTTTGTAGAGGAAAAGGATCTGCCAAAAGAAGAGGGAAAACAACTGGAAAAGGGAAGGCTCCAACTTACAAGGATGAAGCTGGTGGTTCTAACTAGCAAGAAAAAGCAGGGAAATGATATGAGCCTAGAGGTGGAAGACCTTACCAATGAGGTAGAGGTAGAGGTAGAGGCAGAGAGTCAGTCTACAGATGTTACAAATGTAACAAACTAGCAAAAGTGTTTGTGGAGTTTGGAAACACCCATTAAGAAATATTTACATGAAAAATATTTAGTTTGGCCTCTACCCCTGTTTGAATAGTAACACATAAGCATGAATTTTGTGTTTCAGTTTCCACACAGTCAGTCTAAATAAGTAATGAAACTTACCATGGCTGCTGGTCGAATATAGAGAGGGGTTTGCTGATGCGGTGAGTCCTCTGCTGAGTGGCCGAATGAAGCACCGTCACCTGTGGATGGAGAATTGTCACCATCACCTATGAATGAAGCACAATCACCGTATGTGATGAGTCCTTTGATGAGTAAGTGTTTTCAATGCGTCGGTACAGAGTGAGTGGGGTTTTAGTGGGGTATTTGTGTTGAGTGCACGAAGACCAGGCCAACGTGTTCAATGAGTTAATGGGTTGAGGGTGTTATCACTCAGATTTTCCTTGAAGTTGTTGGAAGAGGAAAGGGGTCCGAGGTAACCACAAACCAACCTTCCGGTACATAATCTAGCCAATCTG
The DNA here is from genome assembly GCA_034641835.2 of Pinus albicaulis. NCBI lineage: Eukaryota > Viridiplantae > Streptophyta > Pinopsida > Pinales > Pinaceae > Pinus > Pinus albicaulis. Next base: position 1,057,483,832 of record CM076575.1, on the reverse strand, counting down.
TACCCAGAGAGGGCTCTCTCTATAAAATTTAGCTTTGTTCTTGAAAATATTAGGCTAGTTATAAAGTCCAAGGGTTTTGATTTTGTTTGGGTTGATGGAATTCTTTAGCTGAGATTAAGATCAAATAGTTTCAGTCCATTGGGATAATGGAGTCAAAGGATTGGCTGCACTGGCTTAAGTTTTTTAACAAAAGATGGTTTATCAGGGCAAGATAATCAAACTAAAAACAATTATAGATATAAAGTGAATGGAATGGAGTTCAAACGGATGAAAGGCAATAAAGAATCTTTCAACACATTCAAGAGAAGAGAAATAGATTGATTATCGATAAAGAGCAGTTAAATATTCTTAACTAAATAACCAAAGATGTATGAACTAGACAAACAGGAGCAATTAAGAATTCGCTGTTTAAACCAGTTTAGAGGAAAACATTTAAAATATTAACGACTAAAATCAGATTACACCTAAGTACTTTCTGATTTAATCTTTTTCGTTAAATATTAAGATAATGAAACACAGATGATATCATAAACAAATGTAAAACTTTAAAACATGGGATAGAGATGACTTATTGATCCTTCATTCGACACATGAATCCTGAGAAAAGTCTTCTGCCTCAATTCCTTGTCCAGTTTTGCCACGAAAAATTTCTCCAAAAGCTCTTTATTCCAAAATATTCAATGTTACATCAGAGTATAAGAATCCACCTTCAATAATTCGATTGAGGGCTTATTTATACAAAAAATCATACAAAATATCTCTTAACAAAACGAGATATAATCTAAAATGACTCACAAATAAGTTACAATAAAAATAGAGACAGATGGTCTCATAGATAAGACGAAAAAAGCAACCAATGTTGTGCTGTTTCCTCCTTTTGAGAATGTGCTGGAGGCAGGACCTATATTTTAGCTCTTCGTTGTCCTCTTTAGTAATTTTGTTCTAACTGACTTGCTTCACTGATACTCTTTGTTCTCACTGATACACTTTAACCGAACTGATACTCTTTGACCTTTGTTTGTCCCTTTATCCTTTATACTGTAGTAAAATAGGCAAAATTTCATATAAGGATAAATTTTACAAAAGCTCCAATAGATCTTCCCACCATTTATCTTCTGCTATTTTGGTCCATTGAAGCTTCCTTAATGTCTCATCAGCCTCGGTATATCTGAAGAAATTAGGCTGATTAGGAAACGAATGTCTTACTTCATGTTCAAGATAAAACAAATTCTTTAATCTGTCATGAAGATTCCTTCCTGTGGGTAATGTTGCTTCTGATGAAATGGCTGAAGAATTGGCTTGATTGTGAGCATTTATGTCCAATTTATTAACATAAGTTTCCAGGTCCATTATTTTATCTTCTGAAACCATAGGGCTGGGCAACCCTTTATTTAATAAAACATTAAACCTTTCTCTGAAAGCAATGATTTCACTTTGCATGTCAAAACACCTTCGTTCTAAATTTTGCATAAGAGTTATTTTAGTAAAAAATCTTTTTATCTCCAAGATTGTTGCAGTTCTGTCCTGAATACCCACATCTGCAAGTTGCTGTCTGGTTTGGGTGTTTAAAAACTGTATAAGCTGATTGGTTTCCTCATGCCTATTTCCTAATTCTGCTCGTGTATTCTCAACTTCATCCAGAGCTACTTTGACCAAATCATTCTGCTCCTATATTATCTGGATTGAGGACCAGATATCTTTTATTGACTGAATAATATTATCCCAAAGAATGTAATTTATTTCTCTTAAAGGTTTCTCCAATGTGAGATCCCTTTCCAAAGCTTTAACTAATTTTTCCAACTTTTTGACTTCTCTTGTTTTGTCAGCAACAGTCATTTTTGAAAGATCATATTTCTGTTCCAAATTAATAAGCTGTAACTTTGTGCGCTGAAGTTATGTTACTTGAAGTTTTAAGTCATTCATTGATTTTATTAGTTCTTCTGTACTCAAAGTTGAAGTATTTACCTGTAATGGCTCTGCTGGCTGACCTGTTGGTTGACTTGTTGTACCTGTGATAACCTCTGTTGTAGATACTGGAATACTAGACTGCTTGTCTTTTAAAGCTCTTTCAAGCACTTTTTCTGTTTCAGTCAGTTGCTCATTCATTTTCAAGAGCAACTCCATCATTTCTTCTTCAAAATTCTTCTTTATTACTTCTTCAGTTTGAGGATGTCTGGAGGTTGACAATTTCAATTGCTTTCTCAAAGCTGTAATGTCATCATCTTTTTTCTTGATTAGAGCTTCTATACCTTTGACATCCTTTGGATTGTGTCCCAAACGCATTATTATTTCTTCCAATGTTTTTATCCTGTTGTCTTTGGCTTGAGAAGAAGCCTTCTCAAGCTGTAACTGTGTATTGGTGTTCTCCAAATAATCCTGTAACCTGTGAGCTGCCATTGCCTTATCAGTCAAAGTAGAATAGATCATTTCACCAGTCTGCTTATGTAACTCAAACTGATCTAAAGGATGGATATCCCTTGCTAGGACTTCAAAGTTTGTCCTAATATAATCAGCAGCTGTTTGGGGTTGTTGCACCTTGGGTTTGAAATGGCTCATTATCATTTTTCCTTGTTGGATGTCAAAAGCTGACATCAATCTTTCTTGACTCTTTGGAGCCATTTTCAGATATTAGTTATATAATTGAATTCTCAGTGGATCATTCTTGGCCTTGATATTGATAAATGTCTTCTTTATATCTCCTGTATCTTTAACTGGTGTTTTGAAAGAAGATATTTCAACACTCTGTTGCTTCTGTAGTTCTTTCTTTTGTGAGGTAGTGGATGCTTCATTGACTGTTCCTATTTGTTGACTGCCCAATTGTTTTGGCCCTTGACTATCAAGGATTTCATCAATAGATTCTACTTCTGGAGGAGTATTCAATTTCTGTCTCTTGGTCTGAGGCTGTTGTGAAGATCAAGTGAGAGGGGTGGCAACTTCAACTTCTCTCTTTTTTCCCTTTTCCACATTTAATGGAGTCTGCAAAATTGACATTTGTCCTGGATTGGTTTGAACGGAAGAAACCTGTACTTGATCCTGTCCCTTGGAAGTTTGAGGTTGTTATGTCATAGTGAATGTTTCTTTAACTTGTGTATCAACCTCTTTCTCTTTTCCCTTAGATGATACTGCAATGTTTTCTTGTAACTCCTGCTGAATAATCCCAGCTGAGGAAGGACCAACTTCTGATCTTGGTACCTGTGCAAAAGAGTCTAGGTCAAGCATTTTTTCAAGATCTTTCATAACATTGTCTATATTGACCTGCTCAATATCCTGCTCTATCAATGTTCCTTCTATCCATTCATATTTATTAGCATATTTTCAATCTCTGGGATTCTTTGATGTATATATGGTGCTGATTTATTCTTCATTCTTTTATCACAAATGAAGTTGAAGGGGTCATAAGGCACCCAATAGAAACTCTTTTGTAATCTGAAACGGTCTTCTAATATATTTTCAGCCTCTTCCCCTGCATCCCTAGAGTTATAGATAAAGGGACCGAATTTACTTTTGATCCGGAGTTGAGCCTTCTTCTTTGCATTACAAAAATGAATTATATCAGAATTATTCATCTACCTGAAATATTCTAATGAAAATAATCTCATGGGGACATATTTTGGCAATTTGAATGGACATAATTCACATCCATATATCCTAACTTCAGTGTGATTTTGGTATAAGTACCAATCACCAACTTTGTATTGTTTTGAGAGATGTAAAGTTTTCTTGATTTCATTGCTGAGTCTTGGAGGAGAAACTCCTGTCAACAAGGTGGTTGCAGGATGAATAAAAAGATCAATGAACTCATTATAGGAATAGGGAGAAGAGAACTATGAATGATGGCTGACCAAAAGACAACAGACCTAAGATTCCCTTGGGCATCAAGCTTCTTGATATAGAAAGGGAAATTTTCTGACTGATAATAGAGCATGAGGTGGTAGATGACAGAGGAATACTTGAACACTTTCTCATTTTCTAATCTCATGAATTGATCATGGATTTTATCTGCAATGTATGATGCAAAGTCATACCTGACAGCAGGAGGCTGTCCAGGGGTGAAAATAGACAATAATACTAGAGTTAAATGATCAACATATTCACTGGTATTAAAGCCCATTATAAAGGATATCATTTCCAAAATAAGTTTACCCTCCTCAGTGAAAAAAACATACCCATAAGGGGGAGGGCCTTTAGGCTGATGATCAGGCAACATAAAGGTCTGGCAGATGTGGCTTAATTCTTCATGGGATAGTTTGGTGGATTTTTCAAGTAAATCTCCCATGGACAGGGGAGTGAGGGCCTGATCTGGTTGAAAATGTAGCATCTCATTGATAGACTGAGCAGTAATTGGGAAAAGGACATCTTGATTTGGGGATAAGACTGCTCTTTGGTTAGGATCATAATTTGCATGGCAAAAATGGATTATTTCAGGGAAAATATGGATAGAGGGAAAGAGGTACCTGGGAAGATTAGATTCCCATAACCCAATCATATCCAAGCCATTCAAATAATTGTCTCTGCAGCAACAAAAAATTCGAAGAGGACTATCACTAAAACCAGGTCTTTAATTTTGAAATCCTTGTCTACTAATGATAAATAATCCAAGTCTCTGTGAGGGGCATTCAATGGGGTGACGTTTAAAGCCATAGGAACTTCCATTTTTGGTTCTTGTGGATTCAAAAATGGAAATTCGGCTTGTGGTGAAAAATTGAGCAAAATTACAGGTTTCGATGGGAGAAACAGGTACAATTGCAGATTCGGAATTCAATTACAGTTCTTGGGATTAAGGAATGAACTAGCAATTAATTTTAACTCTGTTTCAGTGAAAGGAAAAGGAAAGCCGAGTTTCTTACAGAGTTCAGTGCGAATTTAGGGTAAATATCTGTTTTTTCTTTTGGAGATAGCAGGTACTGGTTAAGGCGGATAATCTTCTGAGAGGCTTGACTGCAATTTTCTTCGACAGGATAAAGGTTGGCGGACTTCAAAAATTTGAAATTCGAATTTTCTGCATGGAGGGTGTATTTGTTTTCTGCATACAAAATAATGAAAACGACGCGAATTTTTGTTTTATTCGCAAAGTCAAATGGGGGGTGAATTTTTTATTATTTTAATAAATGACGTCATCCTGTACAACAAATGAGTCACGGGGAAAGGTGGTAAGTGGTTTATTCCGCACCACTTTTGAGGGAAAGCGGTTTTGGGCGGAGAGGCAGCGAATCCACAGAACAAATAATGCATGGCCAGGGTACTATTTGAAAACCACTGGCATTTCGTGCATTAATGATCGGATCGGGGATGGCCAGCGGAATTAACGACAGTCGTCGATTTTGGAGTGATAAATCGAATGGTAGACGGGACAGGGAGTTGATAGGTGGTTAACGGGCGAGACCCAACACATTTTATTACGAATTAATCTTTTCGAGGGCATTCTGATTGGCGGGGATCGGTTCTTAATTAACCATGAGGATTAATTAAGTCCTTGTACAGTGGATGGTCGGGGGTGAAAAATACATGCGGGATGGGTTATTTCAAAGTTTGGTTTTAATTAAACTTTGAGTTTCATTTTTGTTTTAAACATATATACATATGTTTTAAACTTTTTTCATATATTTTTATTTATACAGTAATTAAATCAATGCGATTTATTTACCGTAGGGGGGCGGGAATAATATTAATGTTATATTTTAGCCAAAAGGGGGTATATTGTGGGTTTTTGATTTGAATAAATAGGAATTAAATACTTTTGGCTAAAAAGTCATAATATAAGGGTTTTGGGGATATTACTATAAAAGGATTTATATATAATAGGAAAAGGTGATTTTCATAGGGAGTTAATATATAAATTAGAGTTAATATGACAAGGGAACAATGTAAACTCAAAATACTTAAATATAACCAAGAAAGTGAAGATTCAAAAGTAAATGGAATTATTATACTTTCATCACTTAGACTTAGAATAAAAAGTGATTTTGAGGGCTTTTCATGAAATATTGAAGGATTTCCTAAGTAAAATGGGATTTTACTTAGGAAAAGATTTTAAGAGGTGAATGAATGTGATAATGGATGATTTCAAGTATTTAGGTTTTTTCAATTATTGGGCCGAGGGTCTGGTCCCTCCAAAAGTCAAGGAAATGCCTTGAGCCCCTCTAATCTTCAAATGCCTTAGCACTTTAGGGGAAATTAGTGAAATATTTAAGGGAAAATGAAGGGGAAGTTAATAATATTGACTTTTCTTTGCTGTGAACTTTTTCCAATGTAGTATTTGCCTTTGCACTTGTGATGAAAGTTAAAATTTCAACCATCAAAAGCCATCATTCACCACAGGTAATTCAGCAACATCATCTACCTACCCTACCTACTTTACTCTACCATTTTTTCTTCTTTATTAGGGTGCACTTAGATTGGAAAACCCTTATCAATCTTCTTTTTCTTTTACATGGCAAACCTATCTAATTCTACACTTATTACATCCGAGGGCTCAGATTAAACTGTTGAGCACCTTTTATTAACTCTACCTATCTACTTATCTGCCAAGATTAAACTGTTTGGTCAGATATTTATTCTCTATTCTACAGCATGAAATTGAAAAATGAATGAGTAAAGTTTAAATAGTTTGACTCTTCATAAATTGTGGCAAAAGTTTAACAAACTGCACACAATTTTGTTTGTTACATCAGAGCAAAAAGTAGTGGCATTTAGACTTGCACACTTTCCTTGGCCTTTCTTTTTGATGGGGTTCATTTTATTTCACTTTTTTGGCCAATTTTATTTATTTTTACCCTTTGATTTTTCTTTTAGGGTATACCCTCTTTACATTTTTTAAATTTTTTGATTTTTTGATTTTTTAAGAATATGGAACACCTTTGCAACAAGAAAAAAGGTTTGAACATATTGCATAGTTCAATAAGTCAATCATGAAAAATGACACCTATTGGTATAGGAGTCTAACACTGGCTCCACTTGGGGATGGCTTTTCCTGGTGAAAATTCAAGAACAGCAGGTCAGATGCCTCAAAATTCCTTTAACTAAACCATGAAATCTTCTTTTCTGGTGGCTTTATTGTATATATGATAGTAAAACTTCTGAAGCTTAGGGCCTTCACTTCGGGCTTCAACTTCAGTAAGTCACCATCCAATAAAAACTGATGCATTAGAAAGGATATATTATGTACATGTTAAAAAATCAGAACATCCTAGTAAATAGGATCAAAGTAGTGTTTTAACATTCGACCATTGACTGGTCCTTCCTCAGCTTCTGAACCATCCAAATTCTTCAAAAAATATGTGTTATTTCCCTGTAAAGCATGAATGATGTAAGGTCCTTTCCATAAAAAATCAAATTTCCCATGTTTCCCTTTATCTTCCCTTCTGGAATCCCATCTTAAAACTTTGTCTCCCAGTTGAAAATCTTCTGCTTTAGTCCTTTTGTCAAACATCTTCTTTAACTTTTCCTGCAAAACTTGGGATCGTTGATACACTTCTTCTCTGGTCTGCTGCAAGTGAATTGTTTGATTTATTCTTCTCTGAATATCATTTGGTTCTAATTGAGCCTCCTGAAGTAACTTCATTATAGGAATTCCTAAAGATGATGGAAATTTAGCCTCAATACCATAAACTAATTCATATGGACTGGTCCCAATTGATTTTTTGGTAGTAAGTCTATCTGCCCACAATGCATTGGTAAGCTTCTTATGCTAATTCTTCTTATTCTCTTCCAATAAATTTTTAATGATATTAATGAGACTTTTATTGGAAGATTCAACCAGTCCATTGCCCTGAGGATAATAGGCTGTTGAATGGCCTAGAGTTATGTGATACTTATTGCAGAAACTAATCATTTTCTTAGACTTGAAAGCAACAACATTATCAGTTATAGTTTTCTCAGGGTAGCCAAATCTTGAAAGTATATGGTTTCTAAGAATCCTATAATTACAGAATCATTGGCTTGTCTGGATGGGATGGCTTCAATCCATTTAGTAAAGTAATCTGTGGCAGTGAGGATCCATCTGTGTTGCCCAGAAGAGGGGGGATGGATTTCACCAATAAAATCCAAGCCCCATTGCTGAAAGGGTTTCTCGGTGGAAATTGGTTTCAATGGCAAAGGTAACAATTTTCTCTTGCCTTCAAAGATCTGACACTTATGGTAAACAGTTACAAATTTCTTAACATCTGAAAACAAGGTTGGCCAATAAAACCAGCCCTTAAGATTTTATCCGCAGTTGACTTCTAGTAGAGGTGTCCACCACAATCTCCTACATGGAATTCATTGAGAACCTTGTTAGCTTCATCTTTTAATAAACAATTTAATAGAATTCCATCATGATTCTTCCAAAAAAGAGCATTATCTAAAATACAATACTTTAAAGATGTCATTTTCAAAAACCTTTGTTTCGTTCTGGATAACCCTGGAGGAGCTTGCAGGTTTAAAAAAACATAAATGATATCAGCGTACCAAGGTGAGTCTAAAAAGGCCTGACTGATTTGTGGAGTCGCCATCTCCTGTTCGTCATCTAGTTCATTAATGTTCAGGGCTTGGAAATTTGTTTTAGTCATGAGTTGAGCCAAACCTTGTCCTTTTATGAGTTTTGTAGGTCTTATTTCAATATCATATTCTAATATGGTAGCTATCCATTTACCTCTTTTGCCTTCAATTCCATCTTGAGTTAAGATGTCTTTAACGACAACATTAGGTACATAAGATATCACATGAGAATACAATATATAAACTCTGAAATCTTTAATTGATTTCACAAGTGCAAAAGCTTATTTCTCCATGATATTGTATTTCAATGATGCATCTCTAAGTGCTTTACTAAAAAATGCTATAGGTTTTTCACATCCTTGATCATCCTTTTGTAATAAAACAGCTGCAACTGTATGTTCAGAAGCAAATGAAAAAATTATGAAATCTCTATCAAATTTTGGACTGGTAAGAACTGGTGTTCTGGTCAAAGCCATTTTGATTTCTTCAAATGATTGCTTGGCTTCTACTATCCACTTAATACTCGAATCCTTTCTTAACATGTTAGTAAGCAGTCTAAGTAATTCAGCTAAACTAGAAATGAATCTTCTCAAAAAATTGATTTTACCTATGAAAGCTTGAAGTTCTTTAATATTCCTAGGATGAGGTATCTGCAAAATGGCTTGTATTATTTCAGGATCAATTCTAATGCCATCTTTTGAAATGATATGACCTAGGAGTTTACCTTCTTCAAGACCAAACAACGATTTTTTAGGATTTAAAGAAATACCATATTTTCTGCATTTTATGAACACCTGTCTAAGATGATCCAAATGTTGTTGATCTGTCTTGGAAAAAACAGTCAAATCATCCAGATATATGACTAGAAAATCATGAATTTCTTTGGCAAAGGCAATGTCCATTGCTCTTTGGAAGGTTGCTCTTGCATTTTTGATTCCAAAAGGCATCTTAACATATTTGAATGTACCCCATGGGGTTGTAAAAGCTGTTTTGTCTTGATCGTCAGGATGAACCAGAATCTGGTTGTATCCTGAGAATCCATCCAGAAGAGAAATCCTTGAAGATCCTACTACCCTTTGTAAGATATGGTCCATTTTAGGCAAAGGATAGTTATCTTTTAAAGAAACTTTGTTTAAATTTCTCAAATCGACACATAGTCTAATCTCTCCAGTCTTCTTTCTTGTTGGTACTAAATTAGAAACCCATTCAGAAAACCTAATAGGATCAATTATTCCTGCCTCATACATTCTTTTAATTTCTTTCTCAATTAAAGGTAGTAGCACAGGGTTGATTCTTCTAAGTTTTTGTTTGAATGGTTTCAGATCTGGTTTCAAAGGTATTGTATGTTGAATTATTGATGTATCATATGATTTAAGATCTTCATAACTCCAGGCAAAAACATCCTAGAATTCTTTCAAAAGTTCAACATATTTAACCTTTTGATCCTCTGGCAGAGATTTAGATAACTTAACCATCTTGGGATTTCCTTCAGTTCCCAAATTGTATTCTTCAATATCAGTTTTTAACGGTTCCATTTTGGGCTTTAGTGGAATGTCATTTGAGTCAAAAAGATCTTCCAAAGGAGTTAATCCTTTAGGTAAATGATTATCTTTCAGATTAATAATTTCAGATTCATCTTCTATAATTTCATCGACTTCCATTTGTTTCAAATCCTGCATATCTTTTTTAGTGATTTGGTTGGGTGAAGCATGTGAATTGCGGTCTCTTCTGAAATATCCGTTTCTTGTTCATCTATTTGATCAGATTCATTAATTGTTGTGTCTTCATCTATACTACTGTTAAAGAACTCATTTTCTAAGGTCAAAAAATTATTAATCTGATTATTATTTACAAACACTTGCCAATTCATAAGATTATCCGGTATAGCAGGTCTATGTCTAATCTCAGCTGTGAACTGATGATTAGGTCCAAAAGGTAATTTACAAGTGCTAGCGAACATTGCAAGACTATGAGCATGCAAATTTTGTTTTCTAGGAATTTTGGCAAGTTGAGCTTGTAGAAAAGTATTGAGAATTTCCACAACTGTTCCTCTGTATTCTCTTAATCTGGGGTCTTTTGTTGAACATTCACCATTGATCTGTTGAATAATTAACTCAGAGTCTCCTATGATTGATACTCTAATTGCTCCTAATTTTTTGACATGTTTAAGCCCTAGCAAAGAGCCTCGTACTCTGCCATATTATTAGTGCATCTAAAGTTCAATCTATAAGCATGGCCTTCAGCATGATCATTTTCAACGTTATGTATCCAAATTCCAACTCCTGCTCCTAACTTATTTACTGATCCATCAAATTCTAAATGCCACAGAATTTCATGTTCATAATCTTCATCGACTGTTTTGACAACTTTCTTAACAGGGAGCTCTGGTTTTTCAGTTTTTTCTAGTATTTCTTGAATGCCTGATGTTTCTTTGTTTTCAGAAATTTCTTCGATTTGAACAGTAGATTTATTTGGAGTTTCTGTTTCTGGTGCTTCTAGTTCAGTGGGAAGGTCAAATTCAGCATTATAAAGGATGAATGAGTCCATATCAGAATGTACTGAGTAGACATGAAATTTTTCAGGCTTCTCCTGACTACTGACTAAATATTTCATCAAGGTCTCTCTGTATAGTCTTTTAGGTTGAACAAATACTGAAATAGTAGCATATGACATATCTAATTGAAGAGATCCTCCGAGTTTGGCACCCCAGGATCTGGACAACAACATACCATATTTGGGAGGAATATCTGCTACTACTATATCCATCAGAATAGATTTCGCAGGGTATTGCACCAAAGTAACACACAAATATTTAATCAAACCTAAACATCTTACCTGACTTGAATCAAAAGAAAAAAGATCTTTATATGGTCTGGTAATGTCTAGGTTTAGTCTTTCCATCACAGCCTTGGGCATTAAATTGTGAGACGCTCCAGAATCAAGCATGGCGTTATGAAGTATTTTGTCATGTACATTCAAACTCGCATAAAATGGAGGAGTTCCTCGACTTTCTGGTTTTCCATTTACTTCAGGGCCAAAAAGCAATTTGGGTTTATCATCAAAAACATTTACTGAATCATCCATTCCAGTAATGTTAAGGGATCTGCTGATTTCTCTTCTATAGACATCGTGTTTAGCTAATTCTTCTAAAGGAACAACTATCTTTAATTTGCCTATTTCAGCTTCTAGATTGAAAGATTTTTTTTTTTGAGCTCTAGTATTTTGAACAGTTGGATTTTCTCTGTTTTTTGTGTCTTCAGTGTTTTTCTCTTCTTCAGGGGTGGGATTATGAGTTGAAGGTGTTTCTGAATTAACTTCTGCTGGTTCTTCTACGTTTCCTGTAGGAGGAAAAGTACTGGAAAGTTGTTTATTATTTAGTTGATTATCAGACACATCTTCAATTATTGGATTAGCGGGGTTAGGACTTGTTCTAGAAAGAATTTATACAGGAGGAGTGTTAGTTTTACCTTTGATGTTTTGTTTTACAAATTTCTATTTGCTTTTCTCTGGCATGTCAATCCGTCTGCTTCTCAAATTGTATTGTTTATGAACTTCATAAATTGCTGAATCATACCCTTCTTTAAAATCAAAAGTTTCTCTTGAATGAGTTTGAAATGTCTCAAGAATGTGATTTTCTTGATCATCTTGAGATAGGAAAAATTCTGGTTCATTCTTATTTTCAGTCACGTTATTTATTTCAACATCCTCAGTTGGTTCTTCAGAAGATGAACCTTCAACGAAATTTTCTTGTAAAGGTGGCCTGATGTTTTGGTCAGGAACATTTTTCCCAGTATTTTGGTTTTGATTTCTTCTGAAGTTTGGGTTTCTAACAACATTTTGACCATCGCCAGAAGAATTTATTTCGATTGTCTCTACTCTGTCTCCCAGTCTTTCCATACCTTTAATAATTGCATCCAGTTTTCTTTCAAAAGCCGAAGGTTCTTCGTTTATAGGCATCCTTCTTTCAGCTCTAGCTCTAGCTCGTTTTTGTATGAGGTTAGCTTCAACACTAACAACTATGCTTTGCATCTCTTCTAGAGTTTGGGGAGCTCTTTCCCTAAGTGAATATGCTATGTCGGAATCAAACCCATAAGGTAATTTAACTAGTACTAAATCCGGAGGGGGTCTAAGGTTTTGGGGAACAACGTTGTAGGCTTCGTTGAATCTGATGATATAATCTTGCACTGCTTCATTAGGTCCTCTCTTCAATTTTCCAAATTCAGATAGGATTTGAAGAGGGTCTTTCTTCTTCTCCCATCTATTTAAAAATGCCCTATATAGGGCTGGTAAGTCAGCAATACTGTTTGGAGCAAGAGCCCTAAACCATGTCCTGACTTCCCCAGTAAGGCTCTGGACAAAAATTCTCATTCGTACATCATCAACGTCTATTTCATAAAACTCAAAGTAATCAGTCATCCTTTTGGTATGTTGTTGAGCAGTGTAAGTACCAGAAGCGTAAAAAGGGGTGATTTTACTCTGATAGTATTGGGGCAAAGCAGCAGGGTTGCCTGGAAATCCTAAAGGAGCATATCTATTTGCCATCGGAAGGTGTAATGGAATAACAGGTGATGATGGTCTGGAATTAGTGGGTGGAGGAGTAGAAGGAGTGGTTTGTGTTTGAGAAGTTTGGGGAAAAGTAGATGAACTTGGGGAAGTTGCAGTAATTATAGAAGTGTTTGAAGTTTCTTCAAAGGTTTGTTCAGATTGAATGGAATTTTGTAGATGCTTGTCAAGATGTGAAGTGATAAATTCAAATTGAAAATCTTCAAGAAATAATGGATCAGGAACAAGATTGGACAACTCAGATTCAGAAAAATTTACGAATAGAGAAGTTTCAAAATTTTCATCAAATGGTTCATCTTCAAGATATATAAACTTCACAGGACAAGAGTGTGATCTAACAAGAGGTTGAGAACTCCCAGAGCTTTCTTGACTCTCTTGTCTTCTCAGAATTCTGGGAATCAGATTTGGATTTTCAAATATCGGTGGTGGGTTAGGGTCAGGATTTGACCTGGTATAATGAATCCTTTCTGAAGCCAATTTTCCTAGTAATGTTTCTTTTTAAGTTTTTTGTTTTTAAATAAAATGAAAGTACAACTTCGACAAATTCTCCAAGAAATTAAAGATTTTTAATTAAAATTTTCTCAAAGATTTATTGAACTAGAGAAACTGAATGAATGTTTGAAACCAAAGTTCAGTCTATAAAATAGACCGGAGATTGAATGAAGTAGCATTTATTTACTATGCAATTGCAGAGCAAAAGCATTTCAAAGGCTACCTGGCTAATCTTCAGACTCCGTCTGTATTTTATAGATCAAACAATAGTACCAATAAATAGAATGATTCAGATCCCCAGTATGGTCGCCACTATGTTAACACTCAGATTTTCCTTGAAGTTGTTGGAAGAGGAAAGGGGTCCGAGGTAACCACAAACCAACCTTCAGGTACAGAATCTAGCCAATCTGTACCCAGAGAGGGCTCTCTCTATAAAATTTAGCTTTGTTCTTGAAAATATTAGGCTAGTTATAAAGTCCAAGGGTTTTGATTTTGATTGGGTTGATGGAATTCTTTAGCTGAGATTAAGATCAAATAGTTTCAGTCCATTGGGCTAATGGAGTCAAAGGATTGGCTACACTGGCTTAAGTTTTTTAACAAAAGATGGTTTATCAGGGCAAGATAATCAAACTAAAAACAATTATAGATCTAAAGTGAATGGAATGGAATTCAAACGGATGAAAGGCAATAAAGAATCTTTCAACACATTCAAGAGAAGAGAAATAGATTGATTATCAATAAAGAGCAGTTAAGTATTCTTTACTAAATAACCAAAGATGTATGAACTAGACAAACAGGAGCAATTAAGAATTCGCTGTTTAAACCAGTTTAGAGGAAAAAATTTAAAATATTAACGACTGAAATCAGATTACACCTAAGTACTTTTTGATTTAATATTTTTCGTTAAATATTAAGATAATGAAACACAGATTATTAAGATAATGAAACACAGATGATATCATAAACAAATGTAAAACTTTAAAACATGGGATAGAGATGACTTATTGATCCTTCATTCAACACATGAATCCTGAGAAAAGTCTTCTGCCTCAATTCCTTGTCCAGTTTTTCCACGAAAAATTTCTCCAAAAGCTCTTTATTCCAAAATATTCAATGTTACATCAGAGTATAAGAGTCCACCTTCAATAATTCGATTGAGGGCTTATTTATACAAAATATCATACAAAATATCTCTTAACAAAACGAGATATAATCTAAAATGACTCACTAATAAGTTACAATAAAAATAGAGACAGATGGTCTCATAGATAAGACAAAAAAAGCAACCAATGTTGTGTTGTTTCCTCCTTTTGAGAATGTGCTGGAGGCAGGACCTATATTTTAGCTCTTCGTTGTCCTCTTCAGTAATTTTGTTCTAACTGACTTGCTTCACTGATACTATTTGTTCTCACTGATACACTTTAACCGAACTGGTACTCTTTGACCTTTGTTTGTCCCTTTATCCTTTATACTGTAGTAAAATAGGCAAAATTTCATATAAGGATAAATTTTACAAAAGCTCCAATAGATCTTCCCACCATTTATCTTCTGCTATTTTGGTCCGTTGAAGCTTCCTTAATGTCTCACCAGCCTCGGTATATCTGAAGAAATTAGGTTGATTAGGAAACAAATGTCTTACTTCATGTTCAAGATAAAACAAATTCTTTAATCTGTCATGAAGATTCCTTCCTGTGGGTAATGTTGCTTCTGATGAAATGGCTGAAGAACTGGCTTGATTGTGAGCATTTATGTCCAATTTCTTAACATAATTTTCTAGGTCCATTATTTTATCTTCTGAAACCATAGGGCTGGGCAACCCTTTATTCAATAAAACATTAAACCTTTCTCTGAAAGCAATGATTTCTCCTTGCATGTCAAAGCACCTTCGTTCTAAATTTTGCATAAGAGTTCTTTTAGTAAAAACTCTTTTTATCTCTAAGATTGTTGCAGTTCTGTCCTGAATACCCTGATCTGCAATTTGCTGTCTGGTTTGAGTGTTTAGAAATTGTATGAGCTGATTGGCTTCCTCAGGCCTATTTCCTAATTCTGCTCGTGTGTTTTCAACCTCATCCAGAACTACTTTGACCAAATCATTCTGCTCGTATATTATCTGAATTGAAGACAAGATATATTTTATTTACTGGATAATATTATCCCAAAGAATTTAATTTATTTCTCTTAAAGGTTTCTCCAAGGTGAGATCCTTTTCCAAAGCTTTAACCAATTTTTCCAACTTTTTGACTTCTCTGGTTTTGTCAGCAACAGTCATTTTTGAGAGATCATATCTCTGTTCCAAGTTAATAAGTTGTAACTTTGTGTGTTGAAGTTCTGTTACTTGAAGTTTTAAGTCATTCATTGATTTTATTAGTTCTTCTGTACTCAAATTTGAAATATTTACCTGTGATGGCTCTATTGGTTGACCTATTGGCCGACTTGTTGTACCTGTGATAACCTCTGCTGTAGATACTGGAATATTGGACTGCTTGTCTTTTAATGCTTATTCAAGCTCTTTTTCTATTTCAGTCAGTTTCTCATTCAGCCTCAAAAGCAAGTCCATCATTTCTTCTTCAGAATTCTTCTTTATTACTTCTTCAGTTTGAGGATGTCTTGAAGCTGGCAATTTCAACTGTTTTCTCAAAGCTGCAATGTCATCATATTTTTTCTTGATTAGAGCTTCTATACCTTTGACATCCTTTGGATTGTGACCTAATCCAATAATTATTTCCTCCAATGTTTTTATCCTGTTGTCTTTGGCTTGAGAAGAAGCCTTTTCAAGCTGCAATTGTGTATTAGTGTTTTCCAAAGAATCCTATAACCTATGAGCTGCCATTGCCTTCTCAGTCAAAGTAGAATAGATCATTTCCCCAGTCTGCTTATGTAACTCAATCTGATCTAAAGGATGGATGTCATTTGCTAGGACTTCAAAATTTGTCCTAATATAATCAGCAGTTGTTTGGGGTTGTTGCACCTTGGGTTTGAAATGGCTCATTAACATTTTGCCCTGTTGGATGTCAAAAGCTGACATCAATCTTTCTTGATTCTTTGGAGCCATTTTCAGATATTGATTATATACTTGAATTCTCAGTGGATCATTCCTGGCCTTGATATTGATAAATTTCTTCTTTATATCTCCTGTATCTTTAACTGGTGTTTTGAAAGAAGATATTTCAACACTCTGTTGCTTCTGTAGCTCTTTCCTTTGTGAGGTAGTGGACGCTCCACTGACCGTTCCTGTTTGTTGACTGCCCAATTGTTCTTGTCCTTGACTATCAAGGATTTCATCAATAGATTCTACTTCTAGAGGAGTATTCAATTTATGTCTCTTGGTCTGAGGCTGTTGTGAAGATCCAGTGAGAGGGGTAGCAGCTTTAGCTTCTCTCTTTTTTCCCTTTTCCACATTTAATGGAGTCTGCAAAATTGAAATTTCTACTGGATTGGTTTGAACGGAAGAAACTTGTACTTGATCCTGTCCCTTGGAAGTTTGAGGTTGTTCTGTCATAGTTAATGTTTCTTTAACTTGTGTATCAACCTCTTTCTCTTTTCCCTTAGATGATACTGCAATGTTTTCTTGTAACTTCTGTTGAAAAGTTCCAGTTGAGGAAGGACCAACCTCTGATCTTGGTACCTATGCAAAAGAGTCTAGGTCAAGCATATTTTCAAGATATTTCATAACATTGTCTACATTGACCTGCTCACTATCTTGCTCTATCAATGTGCCTTCTATCCATTCATCTGTATTAGCATATTTTTCAATCTCCGGAATTCTTTGATGGATGTATGGTGCTGATTTATTTTTCATTCTTTTATCACAAATGAAGTTGAATGGGTCATAAGGTTCCCAATAGAAACTCTTTTGTAATCTAAAACGGTCTTCTAATATTCTTTCAGCTTCTTCTCTTGCATCCCTAGAGTTACAGATAAATGGACCTAATTGACTTTTGATCCAGAGTTGAGCCTTCTTCTTTGCATTACAAAAATGAATTATATCAGAATTGTTCATCTGCCTGAAATATTCTAATGCAAAGATTCTCATGGGGACATATTTTGGCAATTTGAATGGACATAATTCACATCCATATATTCTGACTTCTGTGTGATTTTGGTATAAATACCAATCACCAACTTTGTATTGTTTTGAGAGCTGTAAAGTTTTCTTGATTTCATTGCTGATTCTTGGAGGAGAAACTCCTGTCAACAAGGTGGTTGCAGGGTGTATAAAAAGATCAATGAATTCATTATAGGAATAGGGAGAATCTCGAGAACTATGAGTGATGGCTGACCAAAAGATAACAGACCTAGGATTCCCTTGGGCATCAAGCTTTTTGGTATAGAAAGGGAAATTTTCCGACTGGTAATAGAGCATGAGATGATAAATTACAGAAGAATATTTAAACACTTTCTCATTTTCTAATCTCATGAATTGATCATGGATTTTTTCTGCAATGTATGATGCAAAGTCATACCTCACAACAGGAGGCTGTCCAGGGGTAAAAATAGACAATAATACTAGAGTTAAATGGTCAACATATTCACTGGTATTAAAGCCCATTATAAAGGATGTCATTTCCAAAACAAGTCTACCCTCCTCAGTGAAAAAAGCATACCCATAAGGGGGAGGGCCTTTAAGCTGATGATCAGGCAACATAAAGGTCTGGCAGATGTGGCTTAATTCTTCATGGGATAGTTTGGTGGATTTCTCAAGTAAATCTCCCATGGACAGGGGAGTGAGGGCCTGATCAGGTTGAAAATGTAGCATCTCATTGATAGACTAAGCAGTAATTGGGAAAAGGACATCTTGATTTGGGGATAAGACTGCTCTTTGGTTAGGATCATAATTTGCATGGCAAAAATGGATTATTTCAGGGAAAATATGGATAGAGGGAAAAAGGTACCTGGGAAGATTAGATTCCCATAACCCAATCATATCCAAGCCATTCAAATAATTGTCTCTGCAGTGACAAAAAATTCGAAGAGGACTATCACTAAAAGCCAGGTCTTTAATTTGGAAATCCTTGTCGACTAATGATAAATAATCCAGGTCTCTGTGAGGGGCGTTCAATGGGGCGACGTTTAAAGCCAGAGGAAATTCCTTTATTGGTTCTTGTGGATTCAAAAATGGAAATTCGGCTTATGGTGAAAAATTGAGCAAAATTACAGATTTTGACGGGGAAAACAGGTACAATTGTAGATTGGGAATTCAATTATAGTTCTCAAGATTAAGGAATGAACTAGCAATTAATTTGAACTCTATTTTAGTGAAAGGAAAAAGAAAGCCAAGTTTCTTACATATTTTAGTGCGAATTTAGGGTAAATACATGTTTTTGGAGAAAACAACGTTTTGAACAGATGCTGGTTAATGCGGATATTCTTCTGAGAGGCTTGACTGAAATTTTCTTTGACAGGATAAACGTTGGAAAACTTCAGAAATTTGAAATTCGAAGTTTCTGCATGGAGGGTGTATTCGTTCACTGCGTACAAAATAATGAAAACGACGCGAATTTTTTGTTTTATTGGCAAAGTCAAATGGGGGGCGAATTTTTTATTATTTTTAATGAATGACATCATCCTGTATGACAGATGAGCTACGGGGAAAGGTGGTAAGTGGTTTATTCCGCACCAATTTTGAAGGGAGGCGGTTTTGGGAGGAGAGGCAGCGAATCCACAAAACAAACGACACGTGGCCAGGGTACTATTTAAAACCACTGTCATTTCGCGCGTTAACTTTCGGATCGGAGATGGCCAGTGGAATTGATAAGAGTCGTTGATTTCAGATGGGAAAATCAGACGGTTGATGGGATGCGATGTTGGCAGGTGTTTAACAAGAGGGACCCGACACGTTTTATTACGATTTAATCATTTTGGGGGCATTCTGATTGGCGGGGATCGGTTCTTAATTAACCATGAGGATTAATTAAGTCCTTGTATAGTGGATGGTCGGGGTGAAAAATTCATGCGGGATGGTTATTTCAAAGTTTGGTTTTAATTAAACTTTGAGTTTCATTTTTGTTTTAAACACATATACATATGTTTAAACATTTTTCATATATTTTTATTTATACAATAATTAAATCAATGCGATTTATTTACTGAAGGGGGTCGGGAATAACATTAATGTTATATTTTAGCCAAAAGGGGGTATATTGTGGGTTTTTGATTTAAATAAATAGGAATTAAATACTTTTGGCTAAAAAGTCATAATATAAGGGTTTTGGGGATATTACTATAAAATGATTTATATATAATAGGAAAAGGTGATTTTCATAGGGAGTTAATATATAAATTAGAGTTAATATGACAAGGGAACAATGTAAACTCAAAATACTTAAATATAACCAAGAAAGTGAAGATTCAAAAGTAAATGGCATTATTATACTTTCATCACTTAGACTTAGAATAAAAAGTGATTTTGAGGGCTTTTCATGAAATATTGAAGGATTTTCTAAGTAAAATGGGATTTTACTTAGGAAAATATTTTAAGAGGTGAATGAATGTGATAATGGATGATCTTAAATACTTAGGTTTTTTCCAATTATTGGGCCGAGGGTCCAGTCCCTCCAAAAGTCAAGGAAATGCCTTGAGCCCCTTTAATCTTCAAATACCTTAGTACTTAGGGGAAATTAGTGAAATGTTTAGGGAAAATGAGAGGGTAAGTTAATAATTTTGCTTTGCCTTGCTTGCCATTCTTCCAATGTATTATCTTCCTTTGCACTTGTGATGAAAGTTAAAATTTCAACCATCAAAAGCCATCATTCACCATAGGTAATTCAACAACATCATCTACCTACCCTACCTACTTTATTCTACCATTTTTTATTCTTTATTAGGGTGCACTTAGACTGGCAAACCCTTATCAATCTTATTTTTCTTTTACATGGAAAACCTATCTAAGTCTACACTTATTACATCCAAGGGCTCAGATTAAACTGTTGAGCACCTTTTATTAACTCTACCTATCTACTTATCTGCCAAGATTAAACTGTTTGGTCAGATATTTATTCTCTATTCTACAGCATGAAATTGAAAAAATGAATGAGTCAAGTTTAAACAGTTTGACTCTTCATAAATTGTGGCAAAAGTTTAACAAACTGCACACAATTTTGTTTGTTACATCAGAGCAAAAAGTAGTGGCATTTAGACTTGCACACTTTCCTTGGCCTTTCTTTTTGATGGGGTTCATTTTCTTTCAATTTTTTGGCCAATTTTTTTTTTTTTACCCTTTGATTTTTCTTTTAGGGTATACCCTCTTTACATTTTTTAAATTTTTTGATTTTTTGATTTTTTAAGAATATGGAACACCTTTGCAACAAGAAAAAAGGTTTGAACATATTGCATAGTTCAATAAGTCAATCATGAAAAATGACACCTATTGGTATAGGAGTCAAACAAAGGGGAAGGGTGTGGGGTTGGGAGGAGGATGTGGGGTTGGTATAAATGTTGATTGCAAGGAGACCAGGATGGCGCTTGTGATGAGTTAATGGGTTGAGGGGAAGGGTGTGGTTGGTGTAGAAATTTGAATAACTGAGATATTATTCACCGATATTCTCCTGATCACACACTATTTTAGCTTCATGCATAATACAAAATCTCTTCTACCATTGATCATCACATGCGGAAATAAAATCAATTGCATGCATACATTAAAACCATAAACAATCACACATATGAATATAGTATTTAACGGGAAATCTTAAAGCTGAAAACCCCAACTATCTGTATACTATATGTCATGGAGATCATGTAACAATCATAGTACAAAATCTCCTCACAAGCTCTCATGCACACCCTCAATTGCTACACACTATCAAGCTAGATCTAGCAAAACACATGCTCCAATCTTTTTCCACTTGATAGATAGCCTCTATTGCGTAATTAATGCTATGGGATGGATTTATTAAATACATAAACCACCTGGCTTGAACTGTGCAATCCTCATGGGCTACTCCACCTATCTGTGTGTTGCAAATAGCAATTGTATCAGTGTACCAACTGATAGTTAACCTGCTCTTTCACCTATTTCTGCACTGGTCTCCACTGAAACTGTCCATGCACTGAAGTTAACTGATGCATTCTTTAGTTGATTTATGAGTTTATAATTAGTGAATTAATTAATAATTAATTCAGCCCACTCTCACTAATTGTATCAATTAGTTAAACTGAATACAAATAGCTCAACTATGTTTAGATTAGTTAAACTGAATACAACTCCACTAACTTCCTCAATCAACTCCACCAAACTATGTCACATGAGTTCTAACTGAAGTATCCATGCAATAGCTCCACATAACCCTCAGGAATAGCGTAATTCCTTCTGTCAGCTCTTGTGCCACATCTGTGCACTTAACTGAAGTGATCCAAGAGAATAAGATAATTTTTAGAGTCTAAATATTATTAAGAGCTAATAATATTCGACATATCTATTTTTAGACTGGCAATCTAAAAATGGATTCCGCCCAATATGTATAAAAATAAAAGTCCATCTATTTTTTTCGACTTGACCAACCATCCACAAATAGCATCCTGCAACTCATAGAACATGATCCATATGTCTAAAAATAGACATAGTCTAAAAATAGAATTTGTGCCAAAAATAGCCTGCGGGCCCACTTGGTGAAGGTGACTCCTTTCCACTAAGCTCATCATCTTGTTGCAATCCCAACACTCCCTCTCAACAAGATATGGATTATCTGCAACCCCTATCCTGCCCTTGTGGTATTCGAATTTGATCCTGGTGAGCGCCTTCGTCAAGATATCAGCATCTTGATCCTCCGTAGGAATGTATGAAAGTAACATGATCTTCCGCTGCACACAATATCTGATATGATGATACCGGATGTCAATGTGTTTAGATCTATCATGAAATACTGGATTAACCGAGAGTTTTATGCAACTCTGATTATCACAATAAATCACAGTAGGCTCTAAGTGTGAACCGAACAACCCGACCATGATATTTCTCATCCATATAGCCTCGCATGCAGCCAAACTCGCTGCCATATACTCGACCTCTGCTGAACTGAGTGCCATGGATCTCTGCTTCCTGCTGTACCAAGAAACTGCTGTCGACCCGATACTAAAAATCCCTCTAGATGTGCTCTTTCTGTCCGTTGGACTCCCTGCCCAATCTACATCCGTGAAGCCACATAGCCTCACCTCATCCGACTGTCTGTAACACAATCCATATCCTGATGTGCCTATGAGATATGTGCCTCTGAGATATCTCAATACATGCTTGCCTGCCTTCCAGAAGAGCTTGGTTGGCTTAACCCTAGCTTGTGAAAGATGGTTAACAGCATAGCATATGTTGGGTCGTGTATTGACCAGATACATAACCAACCCCACCAACTGTCGATAAACAGT
Source organism: Pinus albicaulis (assembly GCA_034641835.2). NCBI lineage: Eukaryota > Viridiplantae > Streptophyta > Pinopsida > Pinales > Pinaceae > Pinus > Pinus albicaulis. The sequence continues at coordinate 1,057,460,945 of CM076575.1, read as the reverse complement.
GGCATCCACTACCTCCGCTGAAGTAGCATCCTCCTTCCTCCATCCACCAGGAAGAGGAGTATCAACAGGCTTGCAGCCATGCATGTTGAAATTCTCCAGTATCTCCTGGGCATACTTACCCTGAGAAACAAACAGTCCACCACTGCGTTGCCAAATTTCCAATCCCAGGAAATAATGAAGGAGGCCCAAGTCCTTCATCTCAAACTCTTTTGCAAGATCCTCCTTGCATGAGAGTATCAACAGCTCATCACCTGTCAAAATCAAATCATCTACATAAAGTACAATGATCAGCAACTTACCCTCCACCACAATCTAGTATAGGTTAGGATCTGCCTCACTCTTGGAGAATCCAAGTCTGGTGAAATAACTGTCTATCCGTGTGTACCAAGCACGAGGTGCTTGTTTCAACCCATACAACGCTCTCTTGAGCCTGCACACATGCGACTCGCTGCTGAAGATCTCGAAACCTTTGGGCTGCTCTATGTACACCTCCTCCTCAATCACCCCGTTGAGGAACGCAGTCTTCACATCCATCTGATGAATGTGCCACCCCATCTGCACTGAGAGAGCAAGAATCGTCCGTATGGAAGAATACCTTGCGACAGGTGCAAAGGTCTCCTCATAATCAATCCCCTCTATCTGTGAAAAGCCTCGGGCAACAAATCTTGCCTTGTAATTCTCCACACTCCCGTCAGCTGCCTGCTTCACTTTGTAGATCCATCTCAAACCCACCACTGATTTCCCCTCCGGTCTCGGGACAATCTCCCATGCAATGTTTCTGACAATCGAATCATACTCTTCCACCATGGCATCTACCCATGTGGGGTCCTCCACAGCTTCCTCGAAAGAGGATGGCTCTGTCACGATACACTTGATCATAAGAGCCATGTATCCAATGTACCTATCAGGTGACTGTCTCTGTCTGCGCTGTGATGTAGGTGCTCCTACAACCTTCTCTGTATCTTGAGCCAGTCGCTCAGCTTCTGTACTGCGCTTCCGCCCTCTGATGGTTGGTGCTGCCTGAGTGGTCTCTTCCACTCCATGAACCTCATCTTGTGGCTGATCCACATCCTGAGACTCATCCTTAGGAACTAATAGCTCCTCATCTGCATGTAAGTGTGGCTCCCTCTCAAGCGAACACTTCATGGCTTTCTCCTCCTGAAATTTGATATCCCGTCGCACAACAGTCTTGCGACTGTCTGGAAAATACACACGATAGTTGTGGGGCATATCAGTGTACCCCACAAATATCCCAACCTCCGCAGGCGGCTCCAGCTTCTTCCTGGCATCCTTTGTCACATGAATGTAAACAGGTGAACCAAAAATCCTCAAATGGGAAATATTAGGCTTCTTACTAGAAAACGCCTCCTCGGGTGTACTCATGCCAAATATCCTATGAGGACAATGGTTCTGCACATATAATGCAGTATTGCATGCCTCTGCCCACAAGTGAATGGGTAGGCCCTAATCATGCAACATCGCCCGTGCAGCACCCACGATCGTTCTGTTCTTCCGCTCAGCAACCCCGTTCTGCTGTGCGTTATGAGGTGCTATGAGCTCTCTTCGAATTCCTTCTGTGCTGCAAATGTCCTTGAATTCGCCAGAGATGAATTCACCACCATTGTCGCTCCTAAGAGCCTTCACCTGCTTCCCCGATTCTTTCTCAACCAGTGCCTTGAACTCACAGAACTTTGAGTATGTCTCGCTCTTCTTCTGCATGAAGAAGATCCAGCACTTACAAGAAAAATCATCAACAAATATCACATAATACCTGTGCTTTGCTGTCGAAGATGCTGAGAAAGGTCCACACACGTCTGTGTGAATTCTCTCAAGGATCGTCGTGGCGCGACTATCCTTCTCGTGAAAGGTGGCTTTCACAAATTTTCCCAAGGTACACCCCTTGCACTGATCTGACTGCGCAAGAGTGCCTTTAGGAAGCCCAGTAGAAATTTGTTGTAGTATCTTCAAAGCTCCATGGTGAAGGTGGCCCAATCTCCGGTGCCACAACTCGCCATCATCCCGGCTCACCACTCCTTCTGCCTTGCCTGCCATTGCTGCATAGCCATCTACCTACAATTGATAAAGGTTCTTAACTCGAACCCCTATCCTCCGGGTCTCACCAGTTGCCTTACTGCGCAGGAAAGCCTTTCCCTCGCTAAAGACAACATCATATCCCTTGTCTTCTAACATCACCACAGAGATAAGATTCTTCTTCAATCTTGGAACATGCATCACTTCCTTCAATACGAAGGGTTTACCAGACTCCCTCTCAAAGGAAATGGTACCGATACTGGTCGCACTGTATCTACCATCATCGCCCATCTTGATGTGCACTCCGAGATCTTTCTCATCCAAATCAGTAAACAAATCTCAATCTCCTGTCATGTGAAAAGACGCGCCACTGTCCAGAAACCACCCTGATCCCGTCATAATTGAGACCAAGCATGCGATCAGCAAAAAATCCAGCTCAAACTATGAGGCTAAGGCCTCTCTAGCTACAGTCCCAACAGCCTTCTTATTTTTCTTCTTATGTGGAAAATTAGTGGCGTAATGTCCGTGTTGGTGACAGTGAAAGCACTTCACCTTGGACATGTCCTGCTTCTTGCCTTACGCACCGGATTGAGAAGCTTTCTTTCTCTTCCCTTTATTTTCTTTGGCAGCCAAAGTGCAATTCTCTTCACCAAAGTTCTTTGATGAAGATCCGTCCCTGGTACTCCACCTTATCTCCTCTTGCACAAGATCCGACCAAAGTCGCTCCCATCCTGGCAATTTCTCCCGACCATTGACAGAGTCCTAATAGGAATGCCAACTCTTCGGAAGCCCAAGGAGAGCCAAGCTCACCAATTCCTCGTCATCAAAAGTCACCCCCACACTTCCCAGCTCATCCCTGCATTGGATGAACTTTGTGAGGTACTTGGGCATACTGTCGCCTTTCTCCATCTTTATGTTCCTGAGTTTATCCTTGAGCGCCAACTTCCTCTGGTCGCTCTTGCTTTGAAATAAATTTGTCAAAGCTTTCCACATCAAGAATGGAGAAGCTTTACCATGAAGGCTGGACACTATGTGATCCTTCACACCTTCCAACAGAATCCTTCGACATTTTTTTGTCTTCTTTTGCCATGCGTCAAGTGCGGCAGCATCGCTAGAAGCAGGTTTTGGAATTTCTGCATCTATGAACTCCTTCAACCCATTATCCTCCAGCACCACCTCCATCCTGTCCTTCCATGCAATATAATTTGAGCTGCCCTCAAGGGCATACTCCAATCGCAATCCGTTGAAAGACATCTCAACTTCGACACCAAAAAAACACTACTGCAAATTCGAATTCCACCAGCACAAAACTCAACCGCTTCAATGTTTTGCAATTGCTCCAATGATCAATATCGCTCTGATACCATGTAGAAATTTGAATAACTAAGATATTATTCACCGAGATTCTCCTGATCACACACTATTTTAGCTTCATGCATAATACAGAATCTCTTCTACCATTGATCATCACATGCGGAAATAAAATCAATTGCATGCATACATTAAAACCACAAACAATCACACATATGAACACGGTATTTAATGGGAAAGCTTAAAGCTGAAAACCCCAACTATCTGTATATTATATGTCATGGAGATCATGTAACAATCATAGTACAAAAGCTCCTCACAAGCTCTCATGCACACCCTCAATTGCTACACACTATCAAGCTAGATCTAGCAAAACACATGCTCCAATCTTTTTCCACTTGATAGCCAACCTCTATTGCGTAATTAATGCTATGGGATGGCTTCATTAAATAGATAAACCACTTGGCTTGAACTGCGCAATCCTCATGGGATACTCCACCTATCTGTGTGTTGCAAATAGCAACTGTATCAGTGTACCAACTGATAGTTAACCTGCTCTTTCACCTATTTTTACACTAGTCTCCACTGAAACTGTCCATGCACTGGAGTTAACTGATGCATTCTTTAGTTGATTTATGAGTTTATAATTAGTGAAATTAATTAATAATTAATTCACCCCACTCTCACTAATTGTATCAATTAGTTAAATTGAATACAAATAGCTCAACTATGTTTAGATTAGTTAAACTGAATACAACTCCACTAACTTCCTCAATCAACTCCACCAAACTCTGTCACATGAGTTCTAACTGAAGTATCCATGCAATAGCTCCACATAACCCTCAGGAATAGCGTAATTCCTTCTGTCAGCTCCTGTACCACATCTGTGCACTTAACTGAAGTGCTCCAAGAGAATAAGATAATGTTTAGAGTCCAAATATTATTAAGAGCTAATAATATTCGACATATCTATTTTTAGACTGGCAATCTAAAAATAGATTTCGCCCAATATGTCTAAAAATAGAAGTCCATATATTTTTTTTCGACTTGACCAACCATCCAAAAATAGCATCCTGCAACTCATAGAACATGATCCATATGTCTAAAAATAGACATAGTCTAAAAATAGACTTTGCGCCAAAAAATAGCCTGCGGGCCCACTTAGTGAAGGCGACTCCTTTCCACTAAGCTCATCATCTTGTTGCAATCTCAACACTCCCTCTCAACAAGATAAGGATTATCTGCAACCCCTATCCTGCCCCTGTGGTATTCGAATTTGCTCTTGGTGAGCGCCTTCGTCAAGATATCAGCATCCTGATCCTCCGTAGGAATGTATGAAAGTAACATGATTCTCCGCTGCACACAATCTCTGATATGATGATACCAGATGTCAATGTGTTTAGATCTATCATGAAATATTGGATTAACCGAGAGTTTAATGAAACTCTGATTATCACAATAAATCACAGTAGGATCTAAGTGTGAACCGAACAACCCGACCAGGATCTTCCTCATCCATATAGCCTCGCATGTAGCCAAAATTTCTGCCATATACTTGGCCTCTGTTGAACTGAGTGCCACGGATCTTTGCTTCCTGCTGTACCAAGAAACTGCTATCGACCCAATACTGAAAATCCCTCCAGATGTGCTCTTTCTATCCGTTGGGCTCCATGCCCAATCTACATCTGTGAAGCCACATAGCCTCACCTCATCCGACTGTCTGTACCATAATCCATATCCCGATGTGCCTCTGACATATCTCAATACATGCTTGTCTGCCTTCCAATAGAGCTTCGTAGGCTTAACCATAGCTTGTGAAAGCTGGTTAACAGCATAGCATATGTTGGGTCGTGTATTGACCAGATACATGAGCGACCCCACCAACTGTCGATAAACAGTGGCATCCACTACCTCCGCTGAAGTAGCATCCTCCTTCCTCCATCCACCAGGAAGAGGAGTATCAACAGGCTTGCAGCCATGCATGTTGAACTTATCCAGTATCTCCCGGGCATACTTACCTTGAGAAACAAACAATCCATCATTGCGCTGCCAAATTTCCAATCCCAGGAAATAATGAAGGAGGCCCAAGTCCTTCATCTCAAACTCTTTTGCAAGATCCTCCTTGCATGAGAGTATCAACAGCTCATCACCTGTCAAAATCAAATCATCTACATAAAGTACAATGATCGGCAACTTACCCTCCACCACAATCTGGTATAGGTTAGGATCCGCCTCACTCTTGGAGAATCCAAGTCCGGTGAAATAACTGTCTATCCGTGTGTACCAAGCACGAGGTGCTTGTTTCAACCCATACAACGCTCTCTTGAGCCTGCACACATGCGACTCGCTGCTGAAGATCTCGAAACCTTCGGGCTTCTCTATGTACACCTCCTCCTCAATGACTCCGTTGAGGAATGCAGTCTTCACATCCATCTGATGAATGTGCCACCCCATCTGCGCTGAGAGAGCAAGAATCGTTCGTATGGAAGAATACCTTGCGACAGGTGCAAAGGTCTCCTCATAATCGATCCCCTCTATCTGTGAAAAGCCTCGGGCAACAAATCTTGCCTTGTACTTCTCCACACTCCCGTCAGCTGCCTGCTTCACTTTGTAGATCCATCTCGAACCCACCACTGATTTCCCTTCCGGCCTTGGGACAATCTCCCATGCACTGTTTCTGAAAATCGACTCATACTCTTCCACCATGGCATCTACCCATGCGGGGTCCTCCACAGCTTCCTCGAAAGAGGATGGCTCTGTCACGATACACTTTCTCATAAGAGCCATGTATCCAGTATACCGGTCAGGTGATTGTCTCTGTCTGCACTGTGATGTAGGTGCTCCTACAACCTTCTCTACATCTTGAGCCAGTCGCTCAGCTTCTGTAGTGTGCTTCCGCCCTCTGATGGTTGGCGCTGCCTGAGTGGTCTCTTCCACTCCATGAACCTCCTCTTGTGGCTGATCCACATCCTGAGACTCATCCTTAGGAACTAATAGCTCCTCATCTGCATGCAAGTGTGGCTCCCTCTCAAGCGAACACTTCATGGCTTTCTCCTCTTGAAATTTGATATCCCGTCGCACAACAGTCTTGCGACTGTCTGGAAAATACACACGATAGTTGTGGGGCGTATCAATGTACCCCAAAAATATCCCAACCTCCGCAGTCAGCTCCAGCTTCTTCCTGGCATCCTTTGTCACATGAATGTAAACAGGTGAACCAAAAATCCTCAAATGGGAAATATTAGGCTTCTTACCAGAAAACGCCTCCTCGGGTGCACTATGGTTCTACACATATAATGCAGTATTGCATGCCTCTGCCCACAAGTGAATGGGTAGGCCCTGATCATGCAACATCGCCCGTGCAACACCCACAATCGTTCTGTTCTTCCACTCAGCAACCCCGTTCTGCTGTGGGTTATGAGGTGCTATGAGCTCTCTTCAAATTCCTTTTGCGCTGCAAAAGTCCTTGAATTCACCAGAGATGAATTCACCACCATTGTCGCTCCTAAGAGCCTTCACCTGGTTCCCCGATTCTTTCTCAACCAGTGCCTTGAACTCACAGAACTTTGAGTATGTCTCGCTCTTCTTCTGCATGAAGAAGATCCAATACTTACGAGAAAAATCATAAACAAATATCACATAATACCTGTGCTTTGCTGTCGAAGCTACTGAGAAAGGTCCACACACGTCTGTGTGAATTCTCTCAAGGATCGTCGTGGCGCGACTATCCTTCTCGTTAACGGTGGCTTTCACAAATTTTCCCAAGGTACACCCCGTGCACTGATCTGAATGTGCAAGAGTACCCTTAGGAAGCCCAGTAGAAATCTGCTGCAGTATCTTCAAAGCTCCATGGTGAAGGTGGCCCAATCTCTGGTGCCACAACTCGCCATCATCCCGGCTCACCACTCCTTCTCGCTTCTTGTTCAGCTATTAAGCCGGGCATAGCCTATCTACTTGCAATTGATAAAGGTTCTTAACTCGAACCCTATCCTCCGGGTCTCACCAGTTGCCTTACTGCGCAGGAAAGCCTTTCCCTTGCTAAAGACAACATCATATCCCTTGTCTTCTAACATCGCCACAGAGATAAGATTCTTCTTCAATCCTGGAACATGCGTCACTTCCTTCAATCTAAAGGGTTTACTAGACTCCCTCTCAAAGGAAATGGTACCGATACCGGTCACACTGTATCTACCATCATCGCCCATCTCGATGTGCACTCCAAGATCTTTCTCATCCAGATCAGTAAACAAATCTCGATCTCCTGTGATGTGAAAAAACGCACCACTATCCAGAAACCACACTGAACCCATCACACTTGAGACCAAGCATGCGATCAGCAAAAAATATAGCTCAAACTGTGAGGCTAAGGCCTCTCCAGCTGCAGATCCAACAGCCTGCTTATTTTTCTTCTTATGTGGACAATTAGTGGCGTAATGTCCGTGTTGGTGACATTGAAAGCACTTCACCTTGGACATGTCCTGCTTCTTGCCTTTCGCACTGGAATGAGAAGCTTTCTTGCTCTTCCCCTTCTTTTATTTGGTAGCCAAAGCGCAATTCTCTTCATCAGAGTTATTTGATGAAGATCCGTCCCTGGTACTTCGCCTTATCTCCTCTTGCACAAGATCCGACCAAAGTCGCTCCCATCCTGGCAATTTCTCCCGACCATTGACATAGTCCTGATAGGAGTGCCAACTCTTCGGAAGCCCAAGGAGAGCCAAGCTCACCAAGTCCTCATCATCAAAAGTCACCCCCACACTTCCCGGCTCATCCCTGCATTGGATGAACTTCGTGAGGTACTTGGGCATACTGTCGCCTTTCTCCATCTTTATGTTTCTGAGTTTATCCTTGAGCGCCGACTTCCTCTGGATGCTCTTGCTTTGGAATAAATCTTTCAAAGCTTTCCACATCAAGAATGGAGAAGCCTTACCATGAAGGCTTGAAACTATGTGATCCTTCACACCCTCCAACAGAATCCTTCGACACTTTGCTGTCTTCTTTTGCCATGCGTCAAGTATGGCAGCATCACTAGAAGTAGGCTTTGGAATTTCTGCATCTATGAACTCCTTCAACCCATTGTCATCCAGCCCCGCCTCCATCCTGTCCTTCCATGCAATATAATTTGAGCTTCCCTCAAGGGCATACTCCAATCGCAATCCATTGAAAGACATCTCAACTTCGACACCAAGAAAACACTGCTGCAAATTCGAATTGCACCAGCACAAAACTCAACCGCTTCAATGTTTTGCAATTGCTCCAATGATCAATACTACTCGATACCATGTAGAAATTTGAATAATGGATGAGTTATTCACCGAGATTCTCCTGATCACACACCATTTTAGCTTCATGCATAATACAGAATCTCTTCTACCATTGATCATCACATGCGGAAATAAAATCAATTGCATGCACACATTAAAACCACAAACAATCACACATATGAACACAGTATTTAATGGGAAAGATTAAAGCTGAAAACCCCAAATATCTGTATATTATATGTCATGGAGATCATGTAACAATCATATTACAAAAGCTCCTCACAAGCTCTCATGCACACCCTCAATTGCTACACACTATCAAGCTAGATCTAGCAAAACACATGCTCCAATATTTTGCCACTTGATAGCCAACCTCTATTGCGTAATCAATGCTATGGGATGGCTTCATTAAATAGATAAACCACCTGGCTTGTACTGCACAATCCTCATGGGCTTCTCCACCTATCTGTGTGTTGCAAATAGCAACAGTATAGTCACAACTGATAGTTAACCCGCTCTTTCACCTATTTCTGCACTTGTCTCCACTGAAACTGTCCATGCACTGAAGTTAACTGATGCATTCTTTAGTTGATTAATGAGTTTATAATTAGTGAATTAATTAATAATTAATTCACACCACTCTCACTAATTGTATCAATTAGTTAAACTGAATACAAATAGCTCAACTATGTTTAGATTAGTTAAACTGAATACAACTCCACTAACTTCCTCAATCAACTCCACCAAACTCTGTGTAAGATTGGTATCTCCACTACGTTCAACTTCTTTGACCAATTTAGACACACCATACCATGATAACCTACCATTTTTAGCTTTTTTACATTGTTTAATCCATACCTTCATCCAATTAACGTTTTTTGCAATGTATAAATGTATTGCATCCCACTCTCGACCGACTGTATTAAAATAAAACAGTTCACATGCATATATATAATTAGTTAACACATTATTCCAGTATAATATTGGATTGTGCATGAATATTAAAAACTAAATGAGTACGAATGATACATAAAAAAAGAGTCAAATGTACTATAACTAGCAATTGCACCAGATGTTGCAAAGGAAATGCCGTAAGGAAACAACATATAGCACTGATTAATGCTTCTTGGACAATTGTTGAAAGACATAAAATATCAACAAAAGGGAAGGACCATGCTACAATTAAATATTATTGATGCTTCTTGGGCAACTGTTGAAAGACAAAAATATCAACAAAAGGCAATGACCATGCTACAATGAAATCCTACTGCAATACTGCTTCCTTGAGCCTTAAAAATCATGAGGCCTATGTTGAAGTTAAATATGCATGAAGGTTTTCTCTTGAGAATATGTTGTTCTATGTTATCTTTTCTTTATGTACTCTTCTCTCCAACCTGAAGAATCTTAAGATCATACTATAATGAACCTAGATTTTGTAGAAATCCTACTTCTATATTGATGAGGGTTTTATATGGATGTTGTTAACCATTTTATGTTGATTTGATTTCATACTCACTAAGTATGATATTTTCTTTGTGGGTTCTTTAACTATTAAATATTGTTTAATCTAATAAGTGCTCATTGTATTTATGAGTGTCTAAATTCTCCTATATGTATCAGTAGTGCCCTTCATGACTTCAAGAGTAGTAAAAAGAAGTCAATTGAGAAAACAACTCCAACACTTAGAGAGATTTGGTAGAAACTGTGGAATTAGTAAATATGTCTTGCTCCATGGTGTTGGCTATTAGGAGTATCTTTATTGATATTGTATAGAAGAGTGTACATTTTCATTTAGCGTACCCTATATTAACCATGAAATTTCCAACATTCATGGCACACTTGCCATCACATTTGTAGAAAAAAATATAACAGAGTATACAAATTTTCCTATCAAATCTAAATTCTCTTAATATGCAACAACTACCTTGTGCCTTACATTTTAAATTTGTGAATGAAGGAGGAGTCTCAAGGTGAAAGCTAGAATAAGAAAAGGGGAAGTCAGGATTGAGCGATATATGATGAATCTTGTTTGAGACTTGAGATTCATGTTGGAACACCCTCGTTTATGCATCATACATGCTTTGATAATAAGTTGCTTAATTCTCTAAGTTAATTTATAATAGAAAAAATGAAGAAAACTATAACCTCTATTTCAGTTAATAGTATTAATGAGAGATACATGTTCTAGAAAAGTACTATGTTGGTGCAGTTTCTTGATAGCTAAATTTATCTTTATGATTGGGCTACGTTAGTTGTATTACTGTAGTTGAAGTTCATGACCATATCTTAAGCACAAACCTATTGTTAGCATTGCTTAATATATGCTTGTTAAAGACATGATAGTTAAGCTTATCATAATATTTGTAATAAATGCACATACATTATCAAATTATCTTTGGGTTTGAAATATTTCTTATGTGATGGAAACAAATTTCCCCGTAGATATTAAGTACATTGCAAGTGATGACAGTTAAGTATTGCAGTACATTGCAAGTGATGACCGATTCTTATTAAGTACATTGCAAGTGATGACAAACTCTTCATGAAACTCACTCATGGATATGGATAGTATGATAATTAACCTCTAGTCCCTCATGGATATGGATAGGATGCTAATGAACCTCTAGTCTAAATTTTTGAACCATGAACCAAATCCACTACGGTAATGATCCTAAGTCGAATATAACATCACTTTTTTCTTCTTGACTTGTATGTTTATATGAAAGCGCTTAATCATGTTCTTTTCTTCTTGTCGCTAAAGGCTACTCAAATTCACCCTCTACATTGATGTGAAAAAAATAACATCCATGTCTAAGCTTATTTCCACCTAACTAGTTGAATATGTGGCTATGAAATTTTTCATTTTCACATTCTTTTAATAGTTCTTTACGATTATATTAGGATACAATTGCCAACGCCTCTTTTGTGTGGACATCAATGTTGCATTGGTTTCTAGGATATTTTCACTAGTGTGATATTTCCACTTTTTATTTCCATCCTTTCAATATTCTTAATGTATTTTTTTATTTGAACTATTTACTCCCTTTCTTCTAGTCTGTGCCTGTATAATTAAGTTGTTAGGAAAGATAACCAACATTATTTCCATCTTCCTTGATTTAATGCTTTTTAAATTTATTAATGTATATAATTAATTCACATATTAATTTTTTATAATTAATAATAATAATAATAATTTAAAATAAAATTATAAATTTTTTTTTTCAAATTTTCATATAAAATACATTATAAAATATTTTAATATCTATAATATATTAATAATTATTAAAATTTACTTATTATTTAATTTATATAATTTAAAAAACATTATAAAAAACATTAATTTTATACTTAATACAAAACAATTTTATTTTAAATAAATAAATCTATTTAAAACATAATGCTACCAAAAAGAAAATCACTTAACCAATCACTAACATTATTTTTTTTAAATAAATGACTTTGATGAAAGAATAATACTATGAAAAATTCCCAAAATAGGAAAATAAATAGCAATGTTTAGGCTATCTGAAGTCTTTAAGCCAACACTTTGGGCAGATAAAGATGATGGACCAAACCCTGGAAATATTGGAAGGCAGTTGTTGTAAAGAAGTTAGTTATACCTAAAACTAGAATTACGTGCCAGCAAGAACAACATATCTCTGGTGGTAATTTATTCAGAAAAATATACCTGGAGAAGCAACAATGAGAGTTAATGAGTAAAGAACAAATATATATATAAAGATGATAGTGCATAAAACTGATCACATTTGAAACCGATGCATTTTAAATCGAAAATAAGGAAAAAATTTCTAATAGATTATAATAAATAAATAAAAAAAATATTATTATTAATATTATTCAAAAAAAATATTATTATTATTATTATCAACATCATTTATTTACAATCTGTTAAAAAAAAACAGTAAAACTATCACAATTTTCAGTTACATCACTCAATTTATCCACAGTAACTTGATTTTCCTTCTTGAATATTATAAACCCATACACCGCCTTCCAAAATGGAGCATCCACCTGAACAACGACCATGCACATCTAAAACCCCACCTTATTAAGGCAAACCAACATGGACATAACAGGGCATCATACAAGGCCAATACCCCTAAGCTATATGTATTCAATGACAAAACTTAAGCTATAACTCGTATTCAACGAGCTATAGATTAGTGGTTAAAACCTGCTAAATGCTACCAAAAACAATTTGAACTAGTAATGTTTAAAGTAAGATCAAAGTGCTCAAGTAGATTTCATAATGTGTCAATTGTCAAATTGTTATTAAATTGAAACAGGCTCTCACAATTGTGATGGGCTGGTTTAGTGGGGAAGCAGAATTCATGAAATAGAGGTAGTATAATAGGAAGCAATGTTGTGGCAGCGATTTCGCTGATCATTTCCTTAATATATATACATATTTTTTTAAAATAAAAAATTGTTTGGGTTGGTAAATGTAATATTTGAAGATTGGGTCTGTTTTTAATTTTTTTATTAATTATTATCAACATTTGTTTTTATCAGCATTTTATTTATTATTCAATAATTTTCTTAAAATTATTTTATTTTTACTTTTGTAACTATATATATATATATATATATATATATATATATATATATAAAACAAAATTATATTTATTATTTAAATTTAAATTAAGTTTATGTATTTCTTTATATTAAAAATTTGTTTAAAATCACAATAAAAAACTAATTTCTTGTTAATTAGCATAACCATTAAAAGCCTTTAAAACATTCCAGAACCATGTTTTCAAAGACCAAAATTAAACATTGAACCTTATATAAAGCAAGCAAAAAAACTGGGTCAATTGTCTTCCAAACTTCAAAATCTTTTTAAAAATGTCTTCTGAAATAAAATATTGTCAAAAAATCAATTGCAAGATTTCTGATTCTGTTTTCTTTCAAGGCAATAATCACGGTCTGAGAAATCTTGTCCTGTTAAAACTTACCAAGAGTTTGTCTGAGAATGAGTTTAGCCCTGCTTATTTTAATTTTTGTAAAAATTTCAACTCAGTTGTATTCCAAAGCGCCATTAACAGTTTCAGCCAGTCTGCTCAGTCCCATCTAGCCCTCTGTTTGTCTGTGAATGGCGTATCTTCTTTGTCTCATATTTTACGAAGGAATCAAGAAGGGATGGTCTCGCATCAGGATTCTAAGTTTTACCTATTCGCTACTGTTCCATATACAGGGTGTTTTTCAATTCAAAGCAGGAATAAGGACATTCAGGTTACAATGAAAAAAGGAAAGGGAAGAAAATTCACTCAAACCAAGTTTCAGAAACAAGCAAAAGAGGAAGGAAAACCAATCAACAGATCCTTGAAAGTTTAGCAAAAAGCTATGAAACTGGAATTCCGATAGACATTTGGAAAACAATACAGGGATGGGAGAGAGATACTGATGATGAAGAGGATGATATCCAGGAAGGAATAGACTTCCTCTCAGACCCAGGTAGTACACGAGGGAGAGTCTCTCTCTTTCAGAAATCAGTTAAAACTTACTGGAAGATCAAATGTGTGCTTGCAAAAGCACTGATGAGTACACAGGAAAAACAACTCAATTCTTCCGTGTTGTTTGAGCTCCAACAGATGAAACAAGACATGAGGGAAATGACAAAGGTGCAGATCCAAGCCAATGTGAGATTAGCACAGATGGAGCCACAACTGCAAAACTTGTAGCAAGCTGATATGCCGGGGTCAACTGCAAAAGACCCTGCACCGGTTGAGATGGTTAACTCTCCTTTTTAAGATATATTTTGTATTTGTTTTGACGCTATTAGACTTACGCTATGTTTTATATGTAGTTTCTATGGACATAGTAAAGGATTACTAGCAGTTATTAGAAGGAAGACATAATACCAATTTTGGTTGGCTTATAACTCTCTGAGGTGGAAAACATACCTGGTTTCCTTCGGGCAGGTTGAGGCTACCAAAAATTGCATCTTTTGTATAGCAACTTGCTCTTTAAAAAATAGAAAATAGACAGGTCCTAGAAAATTTACAAAAAAAAAAAAATATTGTCAAAAAAAAAAAACCAAAACACCACAAACGAGTAAAAATATTGAATTTTAGGGGTCCGCAAACCAAAGGAAAAATATAAATATTAGATTTTAAACCTTTAATGGAAATTTCAAACAAAAATAGAATACTGACCCGTTGAGAAAAAAAGAAATTGATTCCCAAAAGTTAAAAATATTGGATTTTAAATGTCCCCAAACTAGAGTAAAAATATTGGATTTTAAGTCTTTAAAGGAAATTTCAAACAAAAACAGAATAAAATATTGGATTTTAAGTTTTAGGAAATTTCAAACAAAAACAGAATACTAACGAGTTGAGATAAAAAGAGGTTGATTCCCAAAATTTAAAGGAGCAGTTGAGATAAAAAGAGTTTGATTCCCAAAAGTTAAAGGCAATGAGAATGTATATCTTGTATGACTGTGAACAAACCTACCTTTCTTCATCGTTTTTTACCTGCATTATAGATGATGAAATCTGGGGTGCCTAAATTTTCCAATTCTTATGCACCTGAGATCCATTAATCTAAATCTCACTTAATTGAAAGTTGAAACAATGTTATGTTATTTTCAAACAAATACCCAACTAGGGAAATACAAAATAGAATGGCATAGAAAACAATACCAAAGGCATTAAAATCAACAAGCGAGAAAGAGAATGAACGAGGCTACTGAGGGTAGAGAATACCGAGGGAATGAAGAGCATTGAAGCAAGCCATGCCTTCATTGTCGACAATATTCCCGTCATCGAAAAATGCAATGGGATTCGAAGTATTGCAGATATTGTAGGCTTCCTCGGTCACCTTTAGCATAGAATCCACATTTTTCTTGCATTTAAAGTCTGCTCAAAGAAAAATATGGTCATCAAAATAAAATTTGATAACAAAAAAAGAAGTTTGCATGAAGATTTTGCTGTGCAGGAAAAAAAAAAAAACTTACACAGACTATCATTCACTTGAAACCTGTTGCATTCAGCCCATTTATTATAGGTCTTAGTATCCGCTTCAGTGGGCAGAAGCCAGCCCCTTGGACCTCCAGCTTTGAACTGCAACGATGCTAAGCTCAGTTGCAGAAACAGAGCAAGACAAAATACTGCAACGCAGAGTATGAATTTTCGACCAGAAGCCATTTTGAACTGCACAGTCAAGAAAAAACAATAAAATTTGGTAGTTTATGTGACTAGATTATATTTCAATGCCAAAAAATAGAGGCGGGTCTGAAAGAAGTCGGAGCACACTCGAGCTAAAAGGAAAAAATCTTGAAAAATAAATAACTTTATCTCTGCGAAAATTGGAGGCCACCAGAGTAGCTTAAGACATTGTGGTTCGCGAAATATTCTTCAAAGAATCTCTGGTAGTAAGGTTAAAGCGTTCAAAGAAAAGCAAAAGCTCAAGGAAACTAGCCAAAATTACCGGTCCAAGGATCAAACCCAACGGAGCCCAATCTTACAGTTTAGACCAAAGTACATCGAAAGCCATCAAAATTTGAAAATTTGAACTTAACGTAAGTGAAAATACGTGCAAGAAGCAAGAATCCATCCAAAATGATGGTTGACTGAAGTTTGAGAACGAGGAGCATAAATAGAATAAAAGAGCATAATCACAAGAGATATACAAGCACAAGGGTTGTTGGTGTCAGTCTCAGCCATGCAGAGCAGCACAACAGGAGGCTGATTACAGGATGTATTGTCTTTCAGAGCAAGGGGAAAACATTAGTAATGTTTAGTGAGTTAGTAAGTTAGTTAGTTAGGTTGAAGGAGATATTGGATCTAATGGTCTAAAAAATTTCAATCATCTAACATTTCATCCAATGACCCAAACATAGACAGAGTGGCAGTTAGGAAAGTTGTTTTCAAATAGTGACGCCTTACGACGTAAATATAAGCTATATACTTATATCTCACTTTTCTCATTGTACCTGTTAGCGCAAGGAATCACTCCTTCACTGCATAAGGGGTAAGCCTTACACATCATAGTTCATTTCAAATTTTAAAAGGGCTGTTTGAGTAGTGGGATGGTTTCTCAAATATTTTGAAATTATTTTATGTTGTTTAAGACTTTTATGGATTTGACAAGTTGTGGAAAGTATAAATTATGTGGGTAAAAGGTAGTATAGGGAGAAGATTGCACAAGTGGAAGAAGATGAATAGATGGTACCTATTCCAGGAAATATTCCTATCCTAAATCAATCACACAGTTCTATGATGATGGACCTTTACACAAACTCTGTTTATGAAAAGAAAACAACATTTAGAAAATAGATTTCATGTATAAAGTATTCCACAAATCGTTTATGAAATATTCACTGACATGTTCTATAACACACATATAACTTGCCAAAAATTGAAAACATATGATTTACTGTTAAATCCTTTAACAACTTATCACTCACACCTTACTAGCTGCTATAATTCACATTTTAGAAGAAATTAACAAAGAGAAGAGACAAACCACACATTAGATATTCCTTGAGTCACAAAATCCTCCATCATGAAATTAAAAAGTATTTTTATTATATTTAGTCTTCAGGTATACCAACTTCCAACCTGGAAATGGTATTTACAAGTGGCATATATAACAAGAGAGGCACCAACTCCATCTCTTCTAAAAATAAGGAAACATTAATTCTAACATTACAAAGGTGTTAAAAGAAATTACAACCTTATCTCATCGAAATATAACAAAGGACAGATGGAGAAGAAAGAAGAGAAGAAATCTGGGCTGGAATGCTGAGTGTGTTGTCATGTTGCCCCTTTTTCTGTTGATTTATCTTCTTGTGTCTTGGGTCTTTAACAATCATGTAGCTCCATTTAATAAGACCTCCAACAACCTCATAACAACCTTTCACCATCACTTGTATTATCCATTTGGTTATGGGTTTTTATCCATCCTTAACTGGATCAAAAAAATTTGCTGACAGGTGTCAAAGTTCAGTTAAAACAGGTGCTACCAGAAATTATGGTAAAAACCTGTAACTGTGCAAAATATGGAATGCTACCGAAAATTTCGGTAGCACCCTGTTTCTTTTTTAAAAAATACACAGAAAATGCTGAAAATTATGTGTACACCTATATTCCCTGATACCTAAGCTGCTTTTAAAAATTGTAACTGATAAGCAAAAATGTACTTGCATCAAAAACCTTTTTACCTTCCCTCTATGTGCGCTGCAACTTAAGCCAGATTATCTAAGTATGTATTGCTGCAAGAAGTTGATTTGGATCTGGTTGCTCTTATGGCTGTTTCCTTGATAGGGGATTTCTCCTCCTTAGAACCCTTTTGTGTTTTTCTTCTCTTTGAGGGCTCTGGGTGTTGTTCTGAAGGGGTTGTGTTCATGTTTTTCTTCATGGTTTTCTATGTCTTTGAACCTTCAGGTTTGCCTTCAATATCAATGACCTCTGTCATTAGGCTTGGATTATGTAGAGCCTTGGACTTAAACCTAAACTTGTTGCTATCTCTTGTATGCCTCATTCTGGTGCCAGCAACAAGTTTAACTTCTTCCTTCTTCTTCTTACTGCTGATGTCATATCCAACATCCTTGAGGAGTTATTCATCTGATGGTGTACGCTGATACTCTTTCTGCAAATTTTTCTGAATATGTGCTTCCGGAATTTCTGGTAGCACCTGCGCTTTTGCTTTATCTATAGTTGTAGCCCTTCCTCTTCTGGCTCTAGTGTAAACATTAGGAAAGGGAGGAACAGGGAGCACTATTTTCATAGATTTAGGTTTGCTTGATGAGGAACTCTCTCCTTTTTCCAACCTTCTTTCAGCCTTGACTGCAGAAACCTTCTCTTTTTTTCCCTTGGCCTTCTTATGAATTTTTTTATTTTTTGGCCTTTCTCTTTGTTATTATTTTTGCAAGCTGAGGATTTGGTTGTGAAACTAGAGGTGTAGGTGTAGGTTGGCTTGCCCTATAGAATAAAAAGTGGTCCTAAGTCTGGTTTCTCTTCCCCAACTCTTCTTCAACTAGAACTTTGATTAAAGCTTGATGGTACAAGCTATACTCAGAAACATCAGTGTGATTTTGAAACCTTGCTGACATCTTTGTCAGGATTTTAAACAAGAAAAATGGCATATTAATGTCTTCATCCCTCCAATATGAAAAATAAACCTCATGTGATAGAGGAATACAATTGTATGCCTCCTTTCACAAGTGAGGTATATCTTAATAAGCTTGATAGATTCTGCCCAGTCATTCTTAAGATAACTACTTGGAATGCATTTTGCCTAATTTGGATCTATGTGATCATATTTGAGGAAGCTATTGAGATCTCCTCCTGTAATAATCTACCCTTTAAACCACCTTTCTCCTTCTTTGGGAAGGTTTAGGCTTCAACAATGGAGTCTTCAGAAACTTGCAAGGAAAGTCAGTAAACTGTAGCTTCCTTTCCATTAAAAGAGTTAGAAAACTCTTGAGCTAGTCATGAGTGACAGCTCCCTAACCTGGTACAAAGATAATATCACCCCGACTTAATAAAAAAAATTCTTACCCTTGAATTGGCATCAACCAGATATGCACCTTGTGGCTCTATTCGATTTATTTTTCCACCAGTTTTTGTCATCTTCAGAAAATAAATGAATCTTTCTCTTGCAACTAATAAGTGGCAGAGTAGGAGAATTTTTACCTTACAAGTGTAGCCTGTGTTCACCTTTGTAAATATTGTCTGAAATCTAGACTCCTTGTCAAGCTATGACTCTTAGCAATTTGAACTCAAACAACTAAAACTTTGAATGACATTCTCCTGCTTTTTAGGTGGCTTTAAAACCAAACATTGGTTCATCAGCCCATGCAAATCAACCTTCATCATTGAAAATATTCCTCACCATGATGTGCACCATGTGATAATCCATCATCACCTTCAGTTGGTTGCATTTTCCGTATGGAGTGCTCCAGATGTCTTGAGACAAGCAGATTTATGACAAACAGTTACCTTCGCAGTCTTTGCTATTAATTGGCCGAAATTTCCAGCAACACTGCTGTGCATCTAGCCAAACAGTTATGGCATTGAGTGTAATAACCACGATGTCCTCCATTCAGAAAAACACATACCTTAACATACGTATAACTGACTTGGGGTTGACAGGCAGGACGAGGTAACATTTTAGTTCATAATTGCAGGTGACACATGGGCTCAACGTATATTATGATTTGAATTAAACTAACTGACTGCAATACGATAGCTATCATGAGATCTGAAAATATTTAAAAAATATTTGAGGTGTATTTACACTATAGCATGTGGCTTGACTAAAGCGGATGCGATTTTTCGTTTATTTTTTTAAAAATAGAGTATGCTTCAGGAAATTCTGGCAGCATCATACTAAAAATAAAAAGGATAGAAACAAGAAAATAACAGAATGTCCAGAAGAGTTAAAACTGGTGCTTCTGGAAATTCCTGTAGAGACCATTTTTTTTTTTTTTTTGAAGTTTAATCCTAAAAATAAAACTATGGAATGGAATCATGACTTCGCAAAGAACTGTGCTAACATTGGCTCCACAGAGGATAAAGCTATCCTTGCGAGGCTTTAAGAATATTTTGTACTTTCAGTGCCTTGTCATTGGGCTATGGAGTCTTATTATGAATTAGACCGATATTTACAGTGGAATTAGGCTACCAATAGCCTTAGTAAAAGAATTTTTTGAGAAAGCGCCCATTAAATGGGCCTCCAAACAGCTCTGTTCCATCAATATGTTGCAACTCAAAAGTGTTTTTCTACAGAATATTTGAGATTCTGAAAGGAACAAGCCATAAAGAATCAAATTTGGAATGCTTACCTGGATCTTGATGCTATGCATCCCACTTCAACACTAGATCTCCAATCTAAAAATATTCTTTTTTAGTTACTTTATCAAAAACTTGCTTTACATATTGTTGATATTTTTTCACCAAATCATATTGCTGTTCTTTGTTTTGCTGGACTTCTATGATTTGATAAACACTCCTGGTCATGTCATTTGGCTCAGCTTCATGATCTTGTAGAAATTTAGCTACAGGAATGGCTAATTGGACTGGAAAAATAGCATGAGTTCCATAAACCATTTGAAAATGTGATGTATTAATAGACTTTTTTATTGTGACCCTGTCTGCCCATAAAGAAAACTTAAGTTTTGAATCCCAGGCTTTCTTGTTTTTCTCCAAAAGTTTGGTGATGATTCTTACCAAACTTTTGTTTGATGATTCAGCTAAACCATTCCCTTGAGGATAGTAAGTTGTAGAGTGAGTGAGATGAATGCCATAATCTTTACAAAAATTTACCAATGGAGTGGCTTTAAAAGCAACTGCATTATCTACTACTAACCTTGATGGACATCCAAATCTAGTTATGATTCCCTCCAGAAAATTAATAATAACTCTATGAGTAGAATTCTTGGTAGGTATTGCTTCAATCCATTTGGTGAAGTAATCAGTTGCAACAAGAATCCAATGATGCTATCCACTTTAAGGTGGATGAATTTCTCCAATGAAATCTAAGCCCCATCGCTGAAAAGGTGCAGAAAAAACTATGGGCTTGAGAGGAAAAGACTTCAAATGTTTCTTGCCGGTGAACTTTTGACATTTTTCACATGCTCTCACCTCAACACATACATCAGAAAATAAGCTAGGCAAAAAATAGCCAAATCTCAATATTTTGTATGAATTAGTTCTCCAATAGTGATGCCTTCCACACACACTACTATGCATATCAAAGATAAATTTCTTGGATTCATATGGGTCAACGCATCTTAAAAAAACTCCTGTAGGATCTTTCCAATATAAATAGTTATCTTTAATACATAATTTAATAGTTTTCAACTTCAAATATCTTACTCTGCTCTTATCATAATTTGGAGGAGGGTTAAAATGCTGCAGAAAATAGATGATGTCCTTATACTAGCTGCATTTAGAAATCTTTACATCCACTGCCATGCTGTCTATATGTTCAGAAATCTTCGCTTCAAAGTTGTCATCCATGAAATTCAAGCCCAAAACTTTAAAATTTTCTTCAGCTAGTATTTTGGCTAATCCTTGACCTTTGATTAGTTTAGTAGGCTTTATCTCTAAATAAAACTCAAGAACTTTAGTCACCCACTTGCTTCTTTTTCCATAAATATCACACTGAACTAATATCTCTCTAACAACAGATGAAGGTACATAAGCAATATTTTGAGCATGCAGAATATAAACTATAAAATATTTCAAAGCTTTCACTAATGCATAGGCATTCTTTTCCATCATTTCATACTTCATTTCTACATCTCTAAGAGCTCTGCTGAATTTTTTTATGGGAGCTTCCTTATTTTCTGAATCTTTTGGTAACAAAATAGTAGCAATAGTATCTTGTGAGGTAAATGAGAAGATCAAGAAAGACTTTGAGTATTCAGGGCTTACCAGTTGAGGTGCTTCAATGATAACTTTTTTTATCCGCTCAAATGAATTTTTGGATTCAATGGTCCACTTGACTTCTTTGTCCTTCTTCAACATGCAAGTAATATGCTTCACCACTTCAAAAAAATTGGAATGAACCTTCTTAATAAATTTATCTTACCAAGGAAATATTGAACCTATTTATGGGATCTTGGAAGTTTTAAATATTGAATTGCAATTACTCTCTTAGGATCAATTTTCACTCCATCTTTTGAAACTATGTGACCTGTTATAGGTCAAATTGGGCACCATTCCTAATGATCTGGTTAACTAGGCATCATCTCCAGGACCAATGATCAAGGTTCTATCATTCCCTATCATTTCAGTTTCTATATGCTCTAAGACAAGAAACAAGACAATTCAAACAATAATTTCATCAAGCAAAGGTTTCCATGGTTTGAAGCTTATTGTATAACATATGAGAGCTCACCAACGCAAGCTCTAAGGGGCCTAAGTGCATTGCATATGCAGGTAGCCCCATGCAAGGCTGCTCTGCAAAGCACTTCCCGACATTCAAAGGTGCGTTGGTCAAATTGGGAGCGAAATTATCATTGTTCCGGAATCTCCACTTGGCCAGTGCCTTCTAGAAGAGTTCACATGTGTCAAGCTTCGGATCCAAGTGTCCATTTGACATCTACATGACTGGAAACATGTCTTGCCTATTTTTGGAAAGTTATTGATTGCAAAACAACCTACACTTCATCTATAAATTGAGCACATATCTAAGTTCTTTAGGAGGAAGAATTTGAGTAGAGAAATGCTGGAGAAATTTCAATTGAGAGTTTGATTTGTGAAGATACCGTTGGAGAGATTTATACTGTGATGAGGCTTTGGATCATTGCTTGAATGGTCACTTCAAATTAGTCATTGGTTGTAACCTCTCCTTCTATCATCAATAAAGAGTACTGCTTATTTTTCCCTATATGTATCTGTATTGGATTTGATTTTCCATGTTGCAAGATCTTAGTTGATGTATATGGTTTATGATTTACTGATTTAGCTAACTAACTTGAATAGATATCTATATTATTGCATCTTCTGTTGTTTCAGTGTTCTTTCTTGCAGGAAGCATTCAACTCACAATTGCTTGAATTTGAAGCTGTAGTGGAAGCGACTAAACAAGTAAGCCTCCAATCCTCTCTGTGTATCTATTCCGAGTTAGGAAGAATAGTTGTATAGTATTTCACCTGTTGTTCTAGACTAGCACCTGTCTAGAGAAGCGTAATTTATCCGTAGATTACAATTCTGCCCCAACAAAATGGCGACTCCGCTGGGGAGAATTTCTCTTAGATCTAGGTGTTAGAGCCTCTGATTTTCTTTATTTATCCACCCAGTAGTTCTTTCACATAAATATTAAACTTTTTTAGAGCTTAATTTGAAAAGACAGTGAGTTAAACAGTAGCATTTTTCTTTGTCTACTGCGCCCAACGCACCCTATGACTTGACACAGTGCTTTGCAGGGCACTGTATCCCTTCCAAGCCTACGTTGCAAAGCACTGTCTCCCCTTGGAGACTGTGTTGACTCCTAAAAATGACTAAATTCCCTTGAATTTGGCTTTGCAACTTGCTTCAGTTTTGTTTGTTGTTGTGTTCTGAAAAGTTTGATGTTCAATTGACCAGTAACTCTATTTATTTATTCTCCTTTGACTGAAAATTTGTTCAATGTTGTTTTAAAAAAGTTTTTCTTTATCATTGACAAGTTGATTTAAAAGTATTTTTTATGGTCGCATTAAGAATCATTTTCTTTCGAAATAGGAAATTGTCGTAAAATATTCATTTCCTTGAAAGGAGAAATTATTGTTGAAATCCTCATTTTTCCTTCAAAAGAGAAATTTTTGTTTGTATTCTTCATTTCTCGAAAGTAAAAAGCATTTGAATTATTGATCTAGTGCACCTAGTTTCTTTTCTGCATTCATAACATTAAGGAAACTGAAAAGAAAAAATTGCATTTTCATGTAGGATTGTGTGTGTTTTTTGCAAAAGGAACATTAGGAAATCTACATTTAGTTTGAGATTCATTGATTTGTTTTGTTCATTGATTTGTTTGCTCTCAAATTATTTTCTCTCTTCCCTTATTAGCTAGGTTCTTCATTGACAAAGCTGAATGTGAAAGTTTGTTTATCATTCTTAGCTGCATTTTAGGAATTTCAAACACATCATCGTGGTGAACCTTTGAAAGGCAAATTTTTAAGCAAGATCAACATAAAATAAATCTAAATTTACTTAACAATGTTTTGGAACATTAACGATAACATTTAGAAGGTCTAGGCTAGAGACTGTTCTGGTGTCGTAAAACATAGTTGTTGTCGTTAACTTGTCTGCGATACATTCCGAGTGTGATACCTCACTCTACGTACGTAAGTATATCATAGCTCGTCCACGTACTTTCGGGTATATCGGGCGGTGTTACAGTAAGATAAGTATAAAGGGGTACTCTCACTATGCAGTTTCGCATCAAACAGTGCTAATACGGACTTGGGCCTCCATGTACCTTCGGGTATATTTAGGAGGAAAACTTTTAGGTGCTATCCATCCATAGTGAATTGAGTCAGCCGCCTTGAAATTGTGATACACTGAACACAACATTCGGGGAGATTACTTGCCCGTACTTCTTGGTTCGCCAGGAGGTATTCTACAGTTCACAGTTTATTGGTAAACCATTTTGCCTAGCATTACCTTCTTTTTGTTTATTTTTTTTTGGATAAAATAAATCAGTAATTGTGGAAGAACACAATCCTATCCCCCGTCGTTCGCGTATATTAGCTTTAAAACCACCTTTACCATCGGAAGTTAATTCTGGTAGGTGAAGGCGATCAGAATCAAGTACAATTCGTACCTCTGGCAAAACATCATCTTTTAACCCAGAGTTAGCTCAAATTGTTTCCACACATCCCGGTTCATTTACTGTTGTTGAAATGGAGTCTTCACAAATACCCATGGTCATGATCCATTCAATCGTTGAGACCATACCTCCCAAACCCAACGTTGTTCAACTGGAAGTTGATCCAGATCCCATTGTGCTTTAGGGGGGGCAGCTGTTATTGGTAAAATTGGACATCATCCCTAGGACCAATCAAATAGGGTATATCATCCCCTTATATTTTAGTTGTTATATTCCCTAAGTGGAGAAAATCTTGATCCCGAAGTCGAACAATCGGAAGTTATTCCTACCTTGGTCATCCCACAAAGTTTTGTAGCTATTGAAACTCCCATATCACATAGTCAACCGCCTGAAATATACTTTGGGCCTGATGGCGAAGTTCTTCCACCTGGTTTGATTTCGATTGAATAAATATCACAAGATGAGACACCTTTAACTCCAACTCATTTTCGGTAGGAGCTTTACCTATACGAGTCTTTTCCTCAATCACCTTCCTCTGCTTTTGTTGATCCTGTTTCACTTTCAGTTCTCATATATTCTATAGGGTATACACTGGGTCATTTGACCATGGCTGAGATAACATCCTAGACTGAACCATCTATTTCAGCGGTGACAACATCTGTTGTTGCTTCATCTTCGATGTTTTTTCCATTGACTTCACCCATGTCATCATCTGGAATCCTATCTGGTTCCTCCCTTATGAGTACTGAACAACTTGATCCTTTACTCACATCTTTAGTGCAATATCAAGCTGGTACCATCAGTTATTCTCCTTGGTGGCCGGTGATTTCACAAAAATTACCCTCTGAAATTTCAAAATTCAATGAAAACCCTGGAGAAGACCCGTCAACGCATGTTACAACTTATCATTTATGGTGCTCATCAAACTCCTTAAATGATGATTCTGTTAGACTACGCTTTTCCAGAGCACACTCACCACTCCAACTGCACAATGAGGATGGTTCTTTTTCTGTGTCAAAAAATGAAACCGAGTCATGAGGTTGGTTCTTTTCCTGTGTCAACCTCGTTAAAAAATGAAACATATTATGAGGATGGTTCTTTTATTGTGTCAACCTCGTTAAAAAATGAAACAGGTTATGAGGATAGTTCTTTTTTCTTGTGTCAACCTCGTTAAAAAATGAAACAAGTGCCTATGAGGATAGTTATTTTTTCTTGTGTCAACCTTGTTAAAAAATGAAATAAGTGCCTTTGAGGAAAGTTCTTTTATTGTGTAAACCTCGTTAAAAAATGAAATAGGTCATGAGCATAGTTCTTTTCCTGTGTCAAGCTCATTAAAAAATGAAACAAATCCTCCCCTATAATGAACCTTCATTCCATCCAGTTATTAGTAACTGGTAATCTACTTAGATGAATGAAATGAAGCTTGGGGGGCATATTCTCTTGCAGGGGGCATTCGACATGTGCTTTTGTAGGGGGCATTCAAAACATTCTTACCAATTGCACACAATTGACCGTTGAAGTTCAGGGGAAAAATCATGTTCAGAGCTCCAAAATGAAAATGGTAACTACGGAATGGTAAAAATGAATAGTGAAACTACTTTTAATAGTCATTTAATTATTACAAATTGAATTTATTGCTATGACTATATTTTTATTATGTTTTTATCATGTAACAGGTATTTTTAATCGATTTTATGTTGCTCTGAAACATGTCTTACAACTGACGAACAGATTAGTCATGCAGATTTATTTCAAGAATGACTTGACCACTAAGCATACTTTTTCTCCTTATTTTTCGAGCTTTGTTAAAAACGAAAAAGGATTTGAAGTGCACTTTTATCTCTTTTTAGAGCTTCGATAACAGTGAAAAAGGAACCCACGGAGTCTTCTTTTAGCTCTTTTCAGACTCTGATAATGTGAAAATATTACCGAGCACTTGTCATTTCGAGCTCGTTAAAGTAAACGAATTGATATCTACTTAGTATAAGTTTAACCCTTTTCCAGACCAAGATGGATTATTTACGAAAAAGGAATAGCTTGGTTAAAAATGACCAAAGAGGTTCTTTCAGATATTATTTTACACTTTTTCGGATCTGAGAGACAAATTTACGAAAAAGTACTTTTGGAGTTCTTTTTATTCCAATTTTTCAGACTCCCTAAATATGAAAAAGGACCGGGCTATCACTATCGTTATGCTCGTTAAAACATAAAATAGCGACGATCTTGTTGATCATGACAAGAATCGAGTTTCATTCATCGCTAGACTCGTTAAATTATTAAATAACGATGCTTTATTTTCCCGAAGGGTTGAATTATAGATCAAGCAAATGTTATCCTCCTCAAGCTTGTTAAAAAAAAAAGAGGTACTAGTTGAAAAATGACTGGGGAAAATTTGGGAAAAGTAAGCAAAAGTTTCTTTCGACTCGGTTGTAGTGTGCTTCCCATATCATCTTGGCACACTCGCTTGAAGGAACACAAAGGTGTCCCAGGTGACATAAAAGTGCATCTTGGAGGTGAAAATTTGGAACTCGCGTGCCCCCCAAGAGTGCCTTGTAAGTGTGGCTGAATTCTGGGTCACTCTCATAGAGAAGCGGCCAATCAGAAGTCTCGTGCCCACAAGAGTTGAGCACGGTGGTGAGCACCACGATCGGTGGTTGGCTGAGGCAGTCTACAACATTATTGGTGCTACCCTTCTTGTACTTGATGTTCAAATGAAACTGTTGCAGATATGTGGACCACTTCTGATGGCGATCATTCTGCAACTTCCCTTGTGTCTGTATGAACTGCAGGGGCCGGTGGTCCGTGTGGATGATTGTTTCCTTCCCCAAAATGTAATGCTTCCATTGTCGACAGGCTTGCACAATGGAATACATTTCTTTGTCATAGGTGGGATACTTGCGAACTGTCTCAGACAATGTCTCACTGTGATATGCCACTGGATGTCCCTGTTGAGTAAGAACCGCCCCAATAGCATAGTCAGAGGCATCTGTCTCGATCTCAAACGGCTGCTGCAAGTCTGGTAAGGTGAGCACTGGGGCAGAACATAGGCAATTTTTCAATTCTTTGAACGCCTTCTGTTGAGGTTCCGACCAAAAGAATTTTTCTCTCGCTTCTCCTTTGGTGACTTGACTCAAGGGCCAAGTGATATGAGAGAATCCCAACACGAATCTACGGTAGAAATTAGCAAGACCCAGAAAGCTGCGAAGCTCTGTTATAGTAGTCGGGGCTGGCCAATCCCGAATGACTTGGATCTTGGCCGGATCCACATGCACCCCCCTTTCATCAATAATGTATCCCAGATATTGAACCTGGGTCATGCCAAAAGTGCACTTCTCCAAATTGGCACACAACTTGTGTTGCCGCAGTGTTTGGAGGACTTGTCGGATGTGGTGAAGGTGCTCTTCCCAAGTCTGGCTGAAGATCAGAATCTCATCCAAGTACACCACTACAAATGAGTTGGTGAATGGCCGCAAGATGTCATCCATCATCCTCATGAAGGTGGCGGGAGCATTCGTCAACCCGAAAGGCATGACCAGCCATTCGAAAAGGCCTTCCTTGGCTTTCAAGGCAGTCTTCCACACATCGGAGGGTTCAATTGGTACCTGGTGATACCCAGACTTCAGGTCAATCTTGCTGAAATATTTTGCACCTTTGAGTTGGTCCAGAAGGTCATCAATCCCTGGGATTGGGTACCTATTCCGGACAATGATCTTGTTCAGCGCCCGATAGTCAATACAGAGTCTCCACGTCCCATCCTTCTTCTGTACCAACACGATCGGGCTCCCACAGGGCGATGAACTTGGTCCGATGTGACCTTTCTGCAACAGCTCCTGAATCTGCCTCTTGATTTCATCATTTTCCAGAACAGAGCGTCGATAGATCGGTCCATTGGGTAGTGGCGCACCTGGGGTCAGATCAATCGGGTGCTTGACCTGGCAGTGCAGAGGAACCCCTGTGGGCGAGGTGAAGATGTCCCCGTACTCCTCCACGACCTTATCCATTTGTTGTTGTCGTGCAGAGGGGCCCTGTCTGGAGGTCGTGGCCACAGTCTTCTTCTTGCCCTGGGGGCGGATCATCAAGAAAACGAATTTCCTGGTTTGGGAAATGAGCTTACTACATTGTTTTGCAGTAACCAAAGAGATAGTCGTAGGAGGTGGTACCTCTGGTATCCTCTACAACTTATTTCCCAAAGTAATAATAACAGCACGAGGTCGAGACTCATACACAGCATGACGCTTCCACAAGTATGGTTGTCCTAATAATACATCAGAAACATCAATACGAGCAACGTCACATAATACCTCATCCGTGAAGGGCTTGATGCTATAGGGAAGGCGGCACTGCTGGCTGACGCGGAGATCTCGTCCTTGGTGAAGCCACCCGATGGTGTATGGATGTGGGTGAGCTGTGGTCGGCAAGCCCAACCGCTTCACGGCGTCTGCTGAAATGAGGTTCTTTGGCTCCCATTGTCGACAATGAACTGTACCGGGGAGCCCTTTACCCACATCTGGGAGTGGAAGAGACGTTCCTCCTCCTCTGGATCTTCCGGTTCCTCCTTTTGGATCTTTGCAGTGGCAACAGTGGCGTTGGGCTCTGCATCAATAATATGTTTCCCTTTTTCATTCGCCTTTTCAGGTTCTGATTCGGAGTCAGAGCATGCATCCGACTCAGAAGCCCTCATCTCGGCCACTAGCGACTGCTTGGCCCGACACTCACTTGTGTTGTGAGTGGAGCTCTTATGGAACTCACACCACTTTCCCGTGTACTTCTTTGGCTTTGTGGTGTTGTTCTTTGCTTGTGGCTTCGACAGGTTGTCTTGAGTCACCATGCCTTGCCTCTATCCTTTGTTCTGCGGTTTGGGAGCACCCTTCCCTTGCTTTTGATTCGCACATCCAAAGTCTCGCTTCTTATGCTTGAATTTCTGCTCAATCTTGGCAGCATACCGGTATGCCGTACCAAGCGAGGAGATGTCGAGGAACTCCATTTCCTCCTGAATGTATCTGTGCAGACAGCTGCGATACTTTAGCACCAAATGTTTCTCTGAATCCTTGATACCCAACTTTGTGCGCAGGGTATGGAACAGATTCGTCAGCTCATGCACATCTTGATCCCTTTGTTGTCGCAGCGTGGTCCATTGTATGTACTTGTCCTCATAGCTCCCCACGGGATAGTACTGTTCCTTGACGGCGTCTCGGAAAGAATTCCAAGTTGGTATGGCCGAGAATAGAGAAGGTTCTGTCTGGTCCTTTTTCTCACAGTAGGTTTCCCACCAGTCCTTAACATGGGGGGTAGCTTTGAGGAGTGCAAAATAATCTTCTCCCGGTCTGAAAAGTCATGAACAGAGAAATATCCTTCTAATAGATTCAACCATCTATCTACGGCATCTGCGTCTATTTGACCCTCAAATATGGGAATGTCAAAATTCACTTGTACCTTAAAGGGAGTCGCAACTCCAGAGTGGCTACTGGATGCAGATGCGCCGCCGGTGGGCAGCCGTTGAAGGATCTGAGCAAAGCTATCCATCATCGCGTTCCTTTGTTTTTCAAGGGCCTCCTCGAGCAATATTTTGATAGGATCTCCTGCTCCCTCATCTTTCTTTTCGTCTCCCATGGGCGTCCGTCGAGGTTTGCGAGGCTGATCTTGCAAAGGTTCCACCAGATCGAGCCCTAGCTCCTTATACCCCGACCTCGTTGGGGACATGCAAAGAAGGATCGAGAAAAGGCAGACCGCTCTGATACCACTGATCCGGATTTATGCAGGAACGCAACAGAATAAACACATAACCATAAATACAGAGATGCAGCGGAAATAACACTTCATTTCATTAATATCAAAGAACTGAAATTTGCTTACAGACAAAATGGAAATAAACTAGTTAGGGCACTGGTAGCTATCTCTGAGAAGAGATGTGGCGGCTACAGGCCTCTGAACTGAGTTACAATGAGGCTCGAGGGCCTATTTATTATTGAGAAACAATGGAGAACCCTAAACATCCCAAAAACCCAACCCTAGGAGATGAAGCGCCAAAACTATGGGCCCCGTTTGGGTAAATTGGTGTTTCAACTTCCCAGGGACGTAACTTTGGCATACTATCTCCGTTTGACGCACATGATACATCATTAGAAATCTCTATCCGAGGACTACAACTGTCGGGACGAATTGGATGATCCAATTCGCTGGTAAAATGATACCCAAAAAACGTCGTTTAGGGCCTCAAAATGGCTCCGGAAGTTCAGGACCCGAAAAACTGCTAAAAATAGTAAGTTATGCCGAAACTGAAAAACTGAAAGAGACAATGGTGGGGGCCCAAGTGGAATAGGCGGGTGGCCACCAATATCCACCTGGATCAGTTTTATAAGAAAACTGGTTCGAATCGTGTTTTCCATTCAGTTGCTTGGTTGACGGGGTTTACTCCATAGGCCTTATTAATGGTAACTATATTCTCTCGTCTGCATAGTCCTTTATTTGTTCTTTAAATTTACAATATTGTCTTCAAGGTTTTAATGGTTGTTTGATGGCATAGGCGCGAGGAGTTCGCTACCCACCTGGTTTCAAGGTAAGTGTCTTGGATTTTTCTTGAATCTTTTCCCTTCTTGGTTTACTACAATAGTTTCTATCTCTAATGGATTGTCGGCTTGTCATGCAGGTAAACCCTCGTCTCCCTGCACCCTCAATGTAACCAAGCTTTCGATGACCTATCAACTGATGAATTTCACTCCCCTTTCAGGTGCATATCATTTATATAGAGTAGCCTTACTCCTTCATATCAACATTCACTGATAAATGTTTATTGGTATTTGTTTCCTTTCGAGTAATGAACTATTTTGGTTTTGCTTCCACCCTTCAAGGGTTCAGATAGTTACGAGTCTGTTATATAAGTTATGATGTTGGCTACGCTTGCACATAGCAAGGGTTTACCGGTTTTGACTTTGCTTTAATATAAATACCCATAAGGGTTGTCTCTGTCACAACTTAAGTATTGGCTTATTACTGTATTCGACTGTCTTACTCTTTCTGTTGTCAACTTTATCTCTTCAGTCGATTTGTCATGGAGGATTTTTCTATCAGACTTGTTGAACTGTATTGATTTCCAAAAATGTTTAAATTATATATATTTTTATATGTTTCCATATGATGCCTCCTACGTTTTTGTCTTAACTGAAAAGATTTCCCTGGTTTATGAAAGTCATTACGGTTATGTGTCAACCCAATTCAATTATCATTTTAGTTCTGAGCATTCTTTCTTAGTCCTGCTCTATCTGGAATGTGCTTGTCGCCTTTACAAGGTTTATGCTACAGTTTATAACTATATTTCAATTTCTCAGTCACGTCTTTTAAGTTGGATTCTCCTTTATGTTCAAGAATGTTATAACCAAATGTTGCTTTCAGATTCAAGGTGTATTCTGTCAGATTCACGGTAATTATTTTCTAAAGCTTATAGCTCTTTGTTATTCATATGTTATCTGAGTACTGAATTTTGCCTTTATGTATTTCATTTCCTTAAGAACAGAGATAAGTCTCATATTTATCTATAGGAACAAAATGAAACAGATATTTGTGTTTAAGAATAAAATAGATCTCGTTTCATTTCTATTTAAAATGTGGGTATATGGATTTCTTGGCTCTTTTTCTTTTCACATTTGATAATTTCTTGGAAATTTTTTTTTCTAGTTCCTGGTAATAGAATTCCATTCACAGGTGATCGGACCACCTCAAGAGGATTCACCCTCTGTCCGTGTATTAGTTTTTCTGTCATTTACAGGACAAACAGACTGTCCATCTTGGGTTCTTCTTCCAAGGGGAATAACAGTCCAAACTGTTAATGGTTAATGTTATCTATCGAATATTAATTAGAAGCATTTCTAATATTTTTTCTCACGGAATCCACATGCTACAGTATTAGTTTTTCAATGAATAGAAATTATTTGAATTCACATTCACAGAATCTTACTACTGTAATTTCAAATATTCACATACTTCAAAATTCTATTTCTACCTCTATATTCACATTCTCTGAAATATTGTTTATAAGACTAAATATATTAAATATATTTATAATCATTCCCTTCCAATCTAGTTTACTTATCTCAAATAATTTATTCTGATGGAATCTGCCCAACCTTGAGAGAAGCAATGACGTCCTCAACTCCCCCCATGCTCCTCACCAAGTAGGATTTCTTAACAGTGTCTTTCTTAAGGATATAGACCTCAGGACTCCTGTCCAGTCTTGTCTCCTAAAATAGGTAGCAGAGTTCCACTGGCTTTCCACCAGCTCTGGATACTCTCCTCTTTCATCTCTTTAGCTATTTCTTATCACCTGCACAAAAATTCCGAGAGGAAAGGTAACTGCTAGTAACTGCTTAATCAACTACTTTGGAATCTCAGAAAACTTTTACCATCATACTTATGGAAATATTCCATAATTAAATCTTTATTCAAAAGAAAATCTTTAGTTCATAACTTGATTAACATACATGTTAATCTCATTAATTTAAAATTAACCAATATCCAAATAAGAAATCTCTTTAAGTTAAATGACAATAAATTTGAGTGTTATAGGGATCTTGTTAGAATAGGAGTTAAGATAGATTTGGTTTAATTTCCCCTTTTAAATAAGCTATATTCCACATGAATTCCATAGGTTCTCAATGCCATATAACATTTCTATTTTTATTATTATTTTATTTTTACAAGATTATTTTTATTTATTTTTTTACTAAATTAAATTGTTTATATTATAGTAAGTTAGAATATCTCTAACATATTGAGTTGGAGAGCATACAAAAATTAATTTAAAAATTAAATATTATAATTATACATTAAAAAATGAAAATACCTTAATTATATATAGTAGAAAAATACATAAAAATGTGGTGGGAGTGAAAACAAATTAGAAATATGTAAAGGCTTAGAAAAATATAGAAATAATAGAAATATGTGGTGGTAGTGAAAAAAATTTAGAAATATGTAGAGGAGTGAAAATTTAGATAATTTCAAATAGGTTTTTTTTTTTTTTTTTAATGATAGTCAATTTGATGATAGTAGTTTATAATAATTATTCTATAACTAAATTTGGTAATTGAATTATGATATATATTCTCAGTATTTAAAAAAAATGTAATTTAATTAATAGATAAAATGTGATTTTTTACAATCAATTTTAACTAAAAATTTGTAAAGATTTTTAAAACTTTTGAATTTTTGTTTAATTTTTTTTCAAATGTTGAATCCATTACATTCAAAATAAATAAATAAATAAATAAATAACAATAAATACAATCTTACTTCAAATTGAATACCAAAATTAAATTAAAAAAAAACCATATTAATTAAACTACATCTTAAAACAAAAATTTAAAAACATACTTCAACAACATATATATTCAATATTCATCATTATATGATAATTATTAAATTCTAAAATAAAAATTTAAAAGCATACTCGAAAACCTATATATTCGATATTTGTTATTCGACAACCTATTTATTCGATATTTGTTATTTTTACGCCGTAAGGCGTCTTATTTGAAAATGACTCTGTTAAGTGCCACAGTGTACAGGCCAGGCCCTGCAACATCCGATGAAATGTTAGACGATTGAATAGGTTTACACCATCTGATAAAAAACGGTTCCATCTCAACCGATTCTTGATTTAAGATGTTTAACTGAATGAAGGCTGAATCGATTTAATATGTTTAACTAAATGACGGTTTTGGGGCTCTAGACGTGATTTTCGAAGTGTGAAGCCAGAGAAGATGTGGCTACTACACTGTTCAGCCTCTTGGTATCTACGACGGACAACAACAAAGGCCTGTTCAGCCTCTCGATATCTACGACAGATAACAACAAAGGCATGATCTGCAGCATGCCTCACGTTATCCCAACCCTGTTGAGTCTCCTTGGAGAAGGGACTGATTTAGGAAAAAACATGCTCCCATGGCTCTTCTCAACCTGTCCTTATGTAAGTAGAGAATTGTGCCTTTCAGGTTGTGATTTCATGAAATTTGCAAAAATTTAAATCTTGTTTTCAACCACTTTCCTGTAACAATTAAAGTGATAAAAATTAGCATGCTTCAACAAAAATCCGGCGAATCGTTTCACAATATTTTGGATTTTACAAACCATATCCTTACATGACATTGTACACAAAACATTGTAGTGATTAAATAAGTAGAACATTGTAGTGATTAAATAAGTAAAGCCAAAAATATTGGTTATCATCTAGTAAATCTAAAAACAGAAAACTGATTAAATAAGTAGAGCATTGTAGTGATTAAATAAGTAAAGATAAAAATATTGGTTATCATCTAGTAAATCTAAAAACAGAAAACAGAAAAATGTAGAAAAAACACTAAAAAAATTACTATGAATGAAAGATTAGTAGATATATTTCACAGGCCGAAATCTTCTATTAGATAACATATTTCACATGCAGGACGAAATCTTCTATTAGATAACATATTTCACATGCAGAACAGAAAGCTTCTACAGGTGGTGGAGTCATCTACCACAATTATATCAAGCGCTCTGCTTACATAACAGATTGAAAATTCCAGGGTGCATGTCTCAGTTATCAATTGAAAATTCCAAAGTTCATGTCTCAGTTATTGAAATGTTTAATTGGGAGCGATATACAACCAAAAATCTAAAAATAATCTCAACTAGCTATTAAAATATTTAGTTGGCAGAGCTGTATAATCGAAAATTTAAAAACAAAACACAATTGCAACAAAAACTTCAGATTGATAGCATAGCTTCAATTCTGGAAACTCAAAATTTCATACATATGGATATCATGGTTGTGGATCCTTAAAGAAATGAACAAAGATGTGGATCCTTATAGAAGTGACCAAACCCACTGGAGCTCGCTTTATTAGAGAACGTTGGGATTAGCATACCCATAAGAAACATTGTAGTCTGCGGTTGCCTTAATCGATGGAGCAACGCCTTCCTGATCGACCTGGCCAGTGTGGCTGTTAAGCATTTCGGCCTCAACCACACTCTAGGCATCTCGAATATTGACATGCTTCTCTAGCTATGGAGTATCCATGGCATGCTGCAACCATATATTATCATGAGTTCCCAAAATTGCACACCTTCATATTATTTCTTTTATGAAACCTGTATATAAGCTAGTTTCTTCAAATTATTCTCATGTCATTGAATGCAGTTTTGAAACCTACATATAAGCTGGTGTCTTCAAATTATTCTCATGTCATTGAATGCAGTTTTTTGTGATCCCATGTAATTGATTGCAGTTTTTTGTGATCTCATGTCATTGCTTGCAGTTTTTGTGATCTCCTGATTTATTCTCATGTCATTGAATGAAGTTTTTGGTGATCTCATGATTTTGTAGAAGAGATACATACAACTATGATTGTGCCCAACGTGTCTTCCTCGTCTAATGCCATGACCATAGGACTTGTGCTCCTGTCGAGGACCTGTTGACCTTGAGCTGTAGAGCCATTAGGAAGCTCACCCTTAACTCCTGTGGCTCTCCCCTCTGCACTCCTAATTGCACTCACAACCCCAAGTTCAATATCCTTATCGGGATTACGCAATCCTGCTACCTGCAAGGCCTGGGAAATATGGAGCAGAGAGCAAGAACGTTAAATATTTCAAATATTTTACAAATCCGAATCTGAAAAAGTTAAATAGCATGATACCCAAACCTAAATGATTGATACTCAAACTTGATACGTTAATGATTTCAAATATTATCGATACCCAAATATGAAAAATCCAAATCTAAAACAATGGAGCACCCAAATCCCAAATATGAACGACGAAAATACCCAAATATGAAAATATTAAATTTCATTAATACTCAAATCTGAAACGTTCAAATATGAATAGATATAGTTATTGCGTAGTACCTCTCCAATGGAGATGGGACCAGTTTTTCTGCTCTTGGGCACTCATGCTGATTGTCGATAATTTGTTTAATTACACACTGGCACACAATATAAGAATTCATTGAGAAACAAGGATCGACCAACATATAGGAAGCGATGACATATAGTAAGCAATGAAGTCAGGGGAAAATCCTCAAAATTAAAGTGAAATTTCAGTGCAAAAATATCCTAAGCGAACCTCTAAAGACAAAAGACTTCCAAAACAACATGCCCATACGTTTGTGACTGCTTCTGTTATATTATTTGTGAACTTGGCTCATCTATATTTCTAACTTTGTTGTGATTGAATGTGGTGTAGTACAAATAAACTATGTGAGAGGAGTAACAACAGGGATTTGGAGGCGCCACATCCTTGAATTTGTAAGCATCGTTGCAGATTGGGAGGAGAAGGCGAGCTTCACATGCACGAATGGAAACACCTGTCTAGTCAAGTGTACGTTTGTCAAGCATTGCAGAGTGCCTTTCACCTATTGTTCTGTTGTTCTAAACCACGACTCCACCCGGATTTATTGAGCTACATCATCAATTTTACTTTTAGGTTAGGAAAAAAATACCAATGATGGAGCATGGTTAAACACGTTATTAAGATGCTTAAAAGTATGGACAAATAACAAAGTACACAACAATCCAACAAATCAAAATGGATCCATGAACGAATAACACTCACTAACGAATCAAAGGTTATAAAGTAATCAAAATGGATCCATGAATGAATCAAACTGAAAGAGTTAACGCTAACTAATGAATCAAGGTTATAAATTTTGTGCTTTACTGATATTAAGGCTAAGTAGCTTGAACTTTGCAATATTCATATGCTACATTACATACACTGAAACATGTATCGTGCCAAACAGTAACCTAATAAGGGTGTGCAAAAGCAAATTTTAATATTTATATGTTACATTACATACATTGAAACATGCATGGTGTCAAATAGGAAGCTAATAAGGGTGTGCAAAGGCTAATGGTAAAATACTAGATTTAGAATAAAGTTCAAGTGCAATGTAGTTAATATTTTATATGGTTGTTTTCAAATACTAGATTTAAAATAAAGTTCAAGTGTAGTCTAGTAAATACTTTATATTGTTCTTTTAAAAATTGTTAAGTTGTTAAATTTATATTGAATAAAGTGAAGTTAATATTAATTATGTAATTAATGTTTTAAATTCTTTGAATCAAAAATTCATTCTCAAAAAGACAATTGTTGTTATCTATCTAACTAGGTTCATTGTGTCTGACATGATAATGAAAAATATTAATGTAATGGCTATGTTACTATGAATATTGTTGCATTGACCTTTAGATGAATATTGTTGTAGTAATCTTCACTCTCACCCTCACTTTTAGAAAGAGGACAATTTCCCTTGAAAAAAACTCCATGGGAAACAACTCAATTGACAATGACGTGATAATGTTATGAAATATTACTAAACTATAATATATTTGACTAATAATAAATCACATATTGATATTGATAAAATGGAAAAAGTTTCACTCTATTATATGTGCTATAATCGAATATTATATTGATGTAATAATTTGCTTCTTCAATGGGTGGTTGTTTCAAAACCCTTGCTTTGATTTTTCAATTTTCTTCCTTTGTTGGGGTTTTTCTCTTCAATTTAAGAAGACCATAGTGGCCTTTTATAGGGAAGTTGTGGGTTTTATGCCCTTCCCTTATATCCAGATGTGCATGTCTCCTAGTTGATTGTATTCGCTTTAAAATCCTATCCATTTGTGATTCCTATAATAATAACACATACATCATCTAACTATCCAACATGCCCAAGCAGACCAACCATGCATGTATAATGACCCACCATGGGAATTCTTCATTTATCTTCTCATGCATTTGAAATGCAACCAACCCTAATTCAAAATACCTACATGACTACAAGAAAACATGACACCAATGGTAGTAATTTAATTTGGCTTCACACTTGTCCATTCCAATCTATAGAAAATTATGAT
Source organism: Pinus albicaulis (assembly GCA_034641835.2). NCBI lineage: Eukaryota > Viridiplantae > Streptophyta > Pinopsida > Pinales > Pinaceae > Pinus > Pinus albicaulis. Next base: position 1,057,422,175 of record CM076575.1, on the reverse strand, counting down.
AGATTACATTCTACCCCCATGCATTTAATATACTACGATAATGACACTCCACAATAGAAAATCTTGTATAGAAAATATACTAACAATTGCACCATATGTTGCAAAGGAAATGCTATAAAGCAATAACAAAGGAAATAGTAGCATAGAGTAAGGTGAGTTTTAAGGTGGTGAAGGAGTTGGAGCTTAAGAATATGCATCATTTTGGGAAGGCTTTGGTATCTAGATGCATATGGAGGCTCATATCAAATAAGGGTCTATGAAGCTAAGTTATCCTCTAAAAGTACAATGAACCTAATTCATTAGAAGACCTTCCAAGAATACTCATAATATAATTTGTTGATATGTTGGAAGGTCATTGTTTAGATGGGACATGCTCCACTTAAGAGGGGATTTGCCTTATTGAGCAAGTGCATTCAGGAAAGTGAAGAAGACCATTTCGGAAGTATGACCATCTATATACAAAACTTCAAATATGTTACTTATCAACTAGATAATGGGAAAAGCAAAAAATATATTAATAAAGTTTTAAGTAAGTTAAGATAACATTATTTCTTACTATACATCTTTAAATTCAACATATATTTTATTATTTCTAACTAATAATTTCTCCTTTAGCATTAACTAAGAAATGGAAAAATCGAGTGCATCAAGGAGATTAACCATAAATAGTTTTGTTTGTGTTACATACACTCCAATATGGTCTCTTTTTATGCAAGGATCTTTCTCTTGCACTTGAAAACCATCCGAGAAAATAAGAACTACTATCCAACCTCCAGATTATTGTGAACGATAAAGTGTAACTAAACACGTTAGGGTAAATATTCAGTTCCTTTTCGTTTCTAACCTCTCTCTAAAACTAACCACAAGAATTTACATGTGCAGTAATTTAAATGCTTGGGCATCAAGTCAAGTCAAATCAAATTTATGAAATCTATTGTTTAAAAAGAATTACCAATCAAGTTTTTCGGAATTTTTATTGACCATTAAATAATTCTTAAAAAAAACCTTATTTAAGGACGTCAAATTTAGCTTTGATAAGCGACATATGCTGCATACACATAGCGAGATAACATGCAAAAACGAATGGCTTAACAAGGGCTTCAATCACCCGAACGAATATATCTAAGCAATTTTTACATGAACCTTCGAAAGGGATCAACAGGGTGGGAAAAAACTTGACAACAAGTATGGGACTTCAATTTCTTCCAATTCCTCATGAATGAAGATATTTTGATCTAAATTTCTTCCTAAATAAAGATACTTTTATCTGAATGTAACATGACCAAAAAAGTCCCCGGTCTGGTGTCTCGTTCCCAGAGTTTATTTTGATGGAGACGGGGCGCGTAAAGGTGGATCGACACACACACTTCACCCAGGGACAAGAATGATCTATCATGTTGTTTGCCGGATATTCGCATTTCATCTCATGGGTGTTCAAGAGCACGGTTCCGCCCGGAGGTACGGTTTTCATACAATGTGTTCCGCTGCGGATTACATCGCCATGCTTTGTCTTTGAGTACGCACGCTTCAATGATGCAATTATGATGGGGGCTCCTTCGGTATGCGAGGGGTGGATAATGGGCGTGGCGTCGGGTTCTCGTTGTGTTTCATTCGTACGGCTCCCATTTGCGAGTCTGAACCTCCAATCTAGTCTTCATTACATGTCTTGCCGGTTCGCTTGCTCTAGTGGTCTCTCGTTGTACGGAGAGGCTCTCTTGGAGCCTGCTAAGATCTGGGCGAAAGACAACTTTCTACATTGAATCTTGACACATTATAGAACCTTTGGCCCTGCGCGCGGCGGGCACCAACTGCGGCCCACGTGCCGGACCGGCCCCCCACACTGCTCCTTCCATGCCTCGGTTGTGCCACGGATGAGGAGCCACCTGCAGGCGGCTCCGGTCGTCCTCCTGGCATCTTCCCGACCTTTGGTCTTGCCGCGGCGTGGCTGCTGGCACAGTGAGTACGCGGTGGCCGCTACCCTCATACTTGAAGTGGGCGGCGCTTCGAGGGACTCTTGACTCCGCCCTCGGGGATCTGCGCCTCCCGCCCACGGGCGCTGCCGCGCTGCATATTTGATAGCACAACCAGATAAGCAGAGATTTCGGTTCTCTTTCTTGTTATCTTCCGGGGGGAGAGCTCGACGGGGAGTCACGGCTCATCACGGAGCCTCGCTCAGTGTACCCGGATGATGAATCCTCGGATAGGAGAATCGGTCGTGCGTCGTTGCAGCACAGAATGATCCCTTCACGCAATGTTCTGAGTGGTGATGGCGTGACTGATAAATTTCTGTTCCTCACGATGAATAGTATTTTTTATTGTGGTGTCTTTTCTGCCTTATGACCCATTCAATGAAACATTATTGTATTCAGCCGATTATGTGGATTTTGGCTTGTTCTTGTTTCATTTGTTTCCATGCACCTCTTGCAATTTCGGGATGTTCTGATTTTACGTGAGATTTTGGACTTTGCATTAGTTTCCCATGTTCAGGCGTCTTTATATGTGTTTGTGGCTGGTCTTGCTTCCCCAAACATTAAATTTTGACATAGGTACGTTGTATTTTTACACCCATGTTAATAGATCAATCTTATTTAGAAAAAAAAAATATGACCAAAAAAAGAAAATGTGAAAATACTCAAAAGTAAGTTTGTATAAAGTTTAAAATATCATAATTTAAATATTTTTCATACTTTTCATTAAGATAATTTTAAAGATAAAAATAAATTTATGTAAACATTTTCTAATATTAAATTTAATGATATTTTTTCTAATTTATAATTATAACTAAGTTTGTTTTATTAAAAATTCAAATCTCTACCATTATGTAAATCATTTAAGTCAGATAAATTCAAAAATTTAAGTCATTACACTTTATTAGTTTAAATGATGATAAAATCTCATTAAGTTTTACAAGCATCTAGCTTCCCGACTCGTTGGATATTATTGAAATAAATTTCTAAATCAAATCATTATTTAACTATATTCATGTTGACAAGATAAAATTAAAAGTTATTCCGCTGCTTAGCGAGGGCAAACAAACGAGCTTGAAAAAGGCTGTTGAATAACAATGAAATAAATTTGAGTAAAATATCCTGAAGGTACAACTTTGACTGACCCTAGCCCCGTACATAAATGATCCGAGCACAAGACGACTAGAAAACTTCGATACTATGGAGTATTAATGAAATAAATTTCTAAGTAAAATCATTATTAAACTATATCCATTAGATAAAAATCACATTTCTTCAAGAGCGGTGCAAACGCTATGGAATTATAGAATACCAATGCAATAAATTTCTATAGAATTCCAGGAAGTTGTCACAAGTGAGAACGAGGAGATAAAAGAAAAATTACCTTGTCGCGTACTTGAAGTTGGTAGTGATGATTAACTCCATTTTTACAGATACATACAAATGAATTGGAAGAACCCCTAGTGTAACCGCCAGGCACTTGCCGCCTTTGTTCACGGTCATTACAGGGAAAGTAGTAAAGTAGTTATTGTAGAGACCCAGCCGTGTCTTTGTACGCGCTATTCTATATTTCCATCACTTGGGATCGGTGGGATCGTCCCCAAAGTTGTCGTGCTCGAAGACGATGAACGCTGGAGTTTGGGGCAAGCGTCATCCTAACTTTGGTCCAAGATTGATGGGAAGAATACACATGAGCAGGTCGATATGGGGCATTGAAATTCTACCTGACGGTGCTGGCTGTTGTACAAAGACGCTACGAATGTGGGGAGCTGGGTAATGCGACGATAACGACTGGCTTCCCGCAAATCTATAGGTATTAATAGAAATAAATTTCTAGTAAAATCATTATTTAATTATATCAACAAGATAAAATTAAGTTCTTCAAGAGCGACGGGGTTGAAAGCTAGATGTGAATATGTCAATGCAATAAATTTCTATGAAGATTTTAGGAAGTTATGGAGCAAGGCGAGAGGTAAGAGATAAAGAAATTACCTTGTCTAGTAGCAGGTTAGTTGGTGGTATTAACTCCATTTTTACGGATTACATACAAACTGATTGGAAGCCTCGCAGTGTTAACCGTAGACACTTTGAATTGCTTTGTTCACCGATCGTCACGAGGAAGTAGTAGTAGTTGTGAGCCCAGCTGAAGGCACAGTAGAGCTTACGCGACACCATTCCATATTTCCATTGCTTGGGATTACGGTGGGATCGTCCCCAAAGTTGTAAATCATTTCCGAATACGATGAACACTTTGGGTTTGGGAGATTGGGTTCATCTATTTGATCCGAGATTGATGGGAGAATACACAAATGAGTGCGATATAGGGGCATTGAGGGGAAATTCCCTGACCTGTGATACTGAGTATAGTGCCTTAGCCACGCTACAATCGTGAGAACTTCGCATGTTGCATTGATCGATTTATGCGAAGGGCATAGCAGGAGATAAATACATAACCATAAATACGAGGAGATGCACTGGAAAATAACACTTCATTTCATTAGTATCAAAGAAATGAAATTTGCTTACGGATAGAATGAAAATAAAACTAGCTAGTGCTTTGGTAGCTATCTGCGAGAAGAATAACGTGGCGGCTACGAGCCTGCTAACTGAGTTACAATGAGGCTCGAGAGGGCCTATTTTATTATTTAGAAACAATGGGGAAAGCCTAAATACTTGCAAAACCCTAACCCTAGGAGATGAAGCGCCAAAACTATGGGCCCCGTTTGGGTAAATTGGTGTTTCAACTTCCCGAGAGGGCGTATCTTTGAGCATACGATCTGCATTTGACAACGTACCAGCACCTCGTTAGAAAGATCTGTCAAGGGACTACAAATTTTGAATAAAAACATTGGTCCATGAACACATGTTGCTCTCCATTTTCCCAAAAAACGTCGTTTGAGGGCACTCAAACGGCTCCGAGAGTTCGAGGGCCGACTTGCTCAAAAATAGTGGATTGTTACTGCAGCTGAAAGCACGAAAGAGACAATGGTGGGAGCCCCAAGTGTGAATAGGCGGGTGACCACCAATATCCCGATCATTCCTCCCCCTTAGGAAGTATGGTCCCCATTGCGTTAAGTTCCTCCATGAGATGAGAGAATTTATGGCAGAACTTGGTCCCACTGGTAGACCCGCTCCCTTGGTGTAGGAGTTGGCAGCTTGATCAACTACATACTGTTGGATCTACATTGCAGCAAGTGTTCTTGATTTGCATGTCCATGGTACAATACGTGGTGGCCTTTGTTGCATGCGTATGCGGGTTTAACTGCGTGTGGTGTGAGTTGTTGCACAATATCGCAGGTGTCTAGTAGTGGGAAAGTAAGGACGAAAAAGCGCGATCCACATTGAAGAAGCTGATGTGTGAGACCAAAGGAAATGGTGGAATACGAGCTCGAAAGGCATTGTTCCCTACGACCTTGGTGATGGTGTCTAGCATGCTCGGAGCGTGCGAAAGCTTGCGGTGGGGTCCGATGAGGGCGCTCCTTCTACAAATGTGGCCATACTTGTCTCCACACCGAAGTTGTGATGGCACCGGTGTTGATCATGGCGTTGCTTGTACTTGGCATTGGCTCTGTCCAGTCTGATCACTTGAACCTATGTTGGCAGATGTGTTGAATACCAGCTCGATAAAGCTACTTTGCTTTGTCAGCAGTCGAGGCTCAGCGGACATACGGCTCAGCATGAAGCAGAAATGGCCGTAACGGCTACGTCAATGGGAGACAGTGGGCTGAAGATCCCAAGCCCACACGAAAAGTGGGCTATGGCTGATTGAAATTATGAGACTTACGATTATAACTGTGTTGTGCATAGGGAGGCTCTCGTCCCATAATACGTGGATGCTTTGAGTGTACATACGCAAGAATAGTGTACAATCATTACGTGCAGTGACGACTTACTCTATACGGCCATCCTGTTTGGGGATGGAGAAAGTTTATGGACTTGGTGAACTTGGTATCCAACGATGACCGGTGGACCAAAATAACTGTGGTTTGAGGACCATTTATCTGATCTGATGATGATATTGTGGGATCCCAAAGTGCACCACACTCGTTCAAATAAGAGAGTTTTAGCAGATGGCCTATATGTATGATATTCTTCTTGAGAGCCGCCATAATAGCCATCGTTTAGAAAATGCGTGAAAGACGACTACGAAAACACAGTGATTTCACCGATTAGTAGAGCGAGTGAGCCCGACATGTAATCCATGGAGATGGATTCCCAAGGTTGACTAGGAGTAGGTAGCGAGTATATAGGCCTTGCTTCTTAATGGTCGGGTTGTGTGCTTATATGGCACAGGCGATGGGATCCAATGTAGCTTCTCGACATCCTTTTCGAAGGTTTGTCAATGAAAATACTTTTGCAGGGATTGCTACTGGTTTTCTCGACCCCGAAAGTCCCAACGACTCCTTGTGGTGTGCTTCCCATATCATCTTCGCATCGCGCACTCGCGGAAAAGACGTGCCACAAGGTGTCTCGGAGTGACATAAAAGTGCATCTTGGAGGTGAAAATTTTGGAACTTGCATACCCCCAAGGTTCCTTGTAGTGTGGCTGAATTTTGGTCACTTTCTCATGAAAAGCTTGTCGTATCAGTCTTGTGCCCACTGAGAGTTGAGACGAGTAGTGAGCGCCCGATTGATGACACAGTGGGCGTAGCTACAACATGTGGTCAGTTTGGTGCTACCCTTCTTGTAATTGATGTTCAAATATAAGCGTGCGAGATATGTGGACCACTTACGATGGCGATCATTCTACAACTTCCCTTGTGTACTTGTGATGAAGCCAGAGGCCAAAATAGTGTATTGGATAATTGTTTCCCTTCCCCAAAATATGACTAGCTTCCATTGACGAGCAAGCTTTGCACAATGGAATACATTTCTTTTGTCATAAGTGGGATACTTGCGAACGCATGTGAGACAATGTCCTTGCAACTATGATATGTAATGGATGTCCCTGTTGAGTAGGCTTGCCCTTTAATAGCATAGTCGAAGGCATCTGTCTCCAATCTCAAATGGTTGTTGCAAAGATCCAGTAAAAGATGAGACATGAGCAGAAACATAGGTGATTTTCAATTACGCATGCACCTTCTGACTGAGGTTCGACCAAAGAAATTTTGCTCTCGCTCACTCCTTGGTGACTTGACTCAAGGGCCAAGTGATATGAGAAGAATCTCATACACGAACACTCTGGTAGAAAAGTGTAGCAAGACCTAGAAAACATGTGGCTGTTATAATGGTTAGGGTTAGCCAATCCGAATGACTTGGATCTTGGAGCCGTGAATCCCTTACCCCCTTTACTGCATCAATAATGTATCCCGGATATTGCAATTTCGTTCAGTCATGCCAAAATTACATGCACTTCTCCAAATTGTGCACACAACTCGTGTTGCTGCAGTGTTTGGAGGACTTGTCGAGATGTGAGTGAAAGGTGCTCTTCTAAGCTGGGATTTGAAGATCGAGAATGTCATCCAAGTACGCCACTACAAATGAGTTGGTGAATGGCCGCAAGATATTAAGTCCATCATCCTCATGAAGGTTGAGGAGATAATCGTAAACCCAGAAAGGCATGACCAACCATTCAGAAAAAAGGCCTGCCTTGGCTTTGAAGGCGGGTCTTCCACACATCGGAGGAGTTCAATCGGGTGCACTAGTGATACCCTCGAGTTCAAGTCAATCTTCTTTAAAATATATTTGCACCTTTCGGTTGGTCCGAGGAAGGTCATCAATCCGAGTGGGATCGGTACCACTATTCCGGGAACGGATGATCTTGTTCGGCGCCCGATAGTCAATACGCAGGCCTCCCACGTCCCATCCTTCTGCAGCACCCTTAACACAATCGAGCTCCACGCATGGGCGATGAAGCAGTGGCTGGATGTGACGCTTATGCAGCAGCAGCTCCTCTGACTGCCTCATGATCTCATCATTCTCCGAATCGAGGAAGCGCGGAAAGTGGATCGGTCCATTGGCTAGCGGTGCTGACGTCACACAGTGTCAGATCAATCGAAAGTGCTTGGTGACTTTGACGAGTGCAGAAAAAACCTACTAGCGAGGTGTAGGGTGACAGATGCTCCTCTGCTCCTCCACAACCCCAAGCTCCCATTTGTTGTTGTTGTGTGCAGGAGCCACTGTCAGAGGTCGTGGCTACGATCTTCTTCTTGCCTTGACCGAAGCAGGATCATCGGGAAAACGGAATTTCTTGGTTTGGGAAATAGACTTCTACGCATTGTTTTGCGCAACCAAAGAGAAAACGGTAGCGGTACCTACGGTACATCTCCGTACAACTTATTTCCCAAAGTAACTTGATAACGGCGCGGTCGAGACTCGCCTGCACGTGCATGACGCTTCCACAAGTATGGTTGTCCGATAATACATCGAAACATCAATAGGGCAACGTCACGCAATACCTCATGCTTTGTGAAGGGCTTGATGCTATGGGGAAGCGGCACCGTGCTGAAATCGTGACCCGGAGATCTCGTCCTTGGGTGAAACCACCCGATGGTGTATGGATGTGTGGGTGAGTTGTGTTGCGGTCAGCCAGTTCAACCGCTTCCACGACGTGCTGCTAAAGAAAATGAGGTTCTTTTGGCTCCCATTGTTGACAATAGAAGCGATCACCGGGGAGCCCTTTACCCACATCTAGGAGTGGAAGAGCCGTTCCTCCTCCTCCGGGAGTCTTGATTCCGGTCCTTCGTGCGGATCTTCGTAGTGGCAACAGGTGGCATTGGGCTCCGCATCAATAATCTGTTTCCCTTTGTCATTCCCCCCTTTACTAGGGTTACGGTTAGAGTCGGATGCGAGCACGCATCCGACTCGAAGCCCGCATCTCGGCCACTGCTTGCACATGGCACCGACGCTCACTGTGCATTGTGAGTGGAGCTCTTATGGAACTCCACCACTTTCTCGTGTCCTTTCTTTGGCTTTGCGGTGTTGTTCTTTGCTTGTGGCTTTGACGAGGTTGTCTTGAGTGTGCACATGCGCTTTGCTCGTCGCTTTGATTCCGCACGTTTGGGAGCACCTTTCCCCTTGCTTTTTGATTCACGATCCAAAAGTCTCGCTTCTTACGTTGAATTTGCTCCTCAATCTTGGCGACATCTACCGATATCTTTGCGTACTCAGCGAGGGAGATGTCGAGGACTCCATTTCTCACGAATGTATCTGTCTGGAACAACTGCGATACTCAGCACCAGAGATGTTTCTGCGAATCTTTGATACCCAACTTGGTGTGCGAGGGTATGGAGCTAGATTCATCGACTCATGCACATCTTGATCCCTTTGTTTTCGCAACGTGGTCCATTGTATGTAACTTGTCCTCATAGCTCCCCACAAGGGATAGTATTTGTTTTCCTTGATGGCGTCTCGGGAAAAAGATTCCAAGTGGAGTACGGGTCAGAGAACGAGAGGGCTGTCTCGTCCTTTTCTCACGATGGGTTTCCCCACCAGGTCCTAAAGCGACATGGGGGGCGACTTTGAGGATGCAAAAGATAATCTTCTCTGTCGCGGAAAAGTCATGAACACGAGAAATATCCTTCTAATAGATTCAACCATCTATCTACTGACATCTACATCTATTTGACCCTCAAATATGGGGAATGTCAAAATTTACTTGTACCTTGAAAAAGGAGTCGCACCTCCGAGTGGTTGCTTCGGATCGTGAACTCTTGTACATAGGTGAACGACCGAATAGAGGATACTGGGCAGAGTTTATCCCATCATCGTGTTCCTTTGTTTTTCGAGGGCCTCCTGAGACAATATTTTGATAGGATCTCTCACGCTCCCTCATCTTTCTTTTCGTCCCCCATGGGCGTCCCGTCGAGTTTTCGAGGCCCGATCTTGCAAAAGGTTCCCACCGAGATCGAGCCCTAACTCCTTATCACCCAACCTCGTTGGGGACATGCAAAAGGATCGAGAAAAAGACGGGCACTATAATGCTACCCTGATCCGGTTGTGTAGGAACACATACGAGAATAAACACATAACCATAAATACGAGAGATGCGATTGGAAATAGCGCTTCATTTCATTAATATCAAAGAGGCATTGCTTCTACGAACCAGAATGGAAATAAAACTAGCTAGGCGTCGGTAGCTATCTCTAAGAGAAGAGCAGTGTGGCTACTGAGCCTCTCAAGCGAGATTATAATGAGGCTCGAGCACTGTTGTTATTTTAGAAACAATGGGAAAAGCCTAAACATTGACAAAGCCTAACCCTAGCAGATGAAAGCGCCAAAACTATGGGCCCTGAATTTGGGTAAATTGGTGTTTCAACTTCCCGGGGCGTAACTTTGGCATCACGATCTCTGTTTGACGCGTACCATACCCTGCGTTCAAAAAGGATCTGTTCGAGGGACTACAAATTTTGAACAAGCAACATCAATCCATGGACCCATGTTTCTCTCTCGTTTTCCCAAACAAACGAATTTGGGCTTTGCAGACACTCAGATGGCTCGGGAAGTTCAGGACCCGAAAAACTGCTAAAAATAGTAAGTTGTGCCGAAATTGAAAAACTGAAAGAGACAATGGTGGGGCCCCAAGTGGAATAGGCGGGTGACCACCAATATCCACCTGGATCACGCAGAGAGGCTTATGAGCATCAAATAGGGAAGAGGAGGAAGAGTATCCAAGAAGAACAAACACATCGTTGTGGATCTTGAAAGGCGCATACTAGTCGCAAGTGAGAAGGCTGGACTGTTGCATCGAAAGTGCAGGTTCAGACATTAGGGGGATCGGCGATGAGAATGACATGGTTGTTGTAATCTACGAGGGTTATACGGTGAGTGCACGTGTGTGAGTCGACATGAGCTTTAGGTTCCTCGACGGACATAGCGCTGCGGAACCTAGGGTCTCACCGAGCCCCAGTGCCTGTTCGAAGGGAAATTTCACAGGGAATGTTCACTACTACAAGTCTGCTCTGCCCGCGTACTTCTGTCGCATTAAACTATTTGGGGAAAACTAAAACAGAAATGGCAAGAAGAATTACAGCATAGATGGACAAATTATCGATTCATTTTGTAAAGCCGATTTTCTTTTATTTCATCACTCGAAATAGCACGAGTAATCAATCAAAGGTAGAAATCATTTGAATCGTCTAACATGAAAATCAACGGTATATAATGGTACATGTGGAACTTTAGGTAGGTTGTTTTCAATTAAGAACGTTTTACAGCGTAATAAAAGACTAGTGACTTTAAAAAAAAAATGAGAATTTAGTTTAAAAGAGTTATGCTTCATATTGTTCTAAAATGTTTCAATATAATATGGGACTCGAGTTAGACAAAGAAATTAACATTTTTCCTATTTATTCATCACAATATCTCATATAGTTATTGGTTTTTCTTATATGCTATTGTTTCCTATACTACCCTCTTACGGGGTTTCCTTTGCAACATGTACTACAATTGCTAATATTATGCTAATAAAGTATGTGTAATTACTTTTAAGATAATATGTTTTAATTGTAACAACGCAGACATAATGTCTAGTGAAGCTAGCAAATAGTGAATAGCACTTGACTTCAACGTATATCCACCTGCGAATCAAACCTCTAAGGTGGAGACATACGCTTTGTTATGTCTTGGCTAAGCGCGACCCCATAGCTTACGTCTGGAAATACTTGTTGAGAGCATTACGTTGATTGCAATTGCGTGCAACATTTGTACGAGTCTAGGTTACAGTAGCAACTACTCTCACGAAACTGGGTTGTCCTAGATCTAAAAAAAGATATCATACATAATCATCTCAAAAGCCAGGTAATTGCTCCAGCCTTTTAAACGAATTCAATCGGAATGTCTACCAATTTCTCATGTTTCTGAAACTTTACTGATGATCATCGAAACTTTGACGTTTATATTTTTGACAATCTAAAACTTTCAGTACACCTGTTGTAAGCCCAAATAGCCCATTGCCATTTTCACATTCACTTTATCTTCAATTGATGTAGACATATTCCAGCAAACGTCGTTGTACTAAATTACATCCATTCACCTTACTTCACTCGGTGAGGCGACCAGAGGAGTCAAGCATGCCGTGTTGACTACGATGTAAAATATAATAATCATCCGAGAAGAATTGCATACTAAATATTTCTTTTATCTTTTATGCAATGTCCGAAATAGCATAGAACTTGCATCAAAAGGACACAGAAAAAACTCAGCACTTGCCAGCGACCATTGATTTGCAATTGGAAGCTGCCTGGAGTACAGACTTGTACAACCCAGAAAATAGGAAGAATTTTTCATCTCCAGCTGATTTTGAACGAAACTTTGAAGTGACACGGTTTGAATCTTTTTCTTCACGAATCTGACCACAATTTCTTTATCTTTTATGCCATGTACGAAATGGCATAGAACTTACACGGACAGCACACCAAAAAAACCGGCGACAATTCATTTGCAATTGGAAACTGCCACGAGTACCAACTTGTACAACACCGGTGACATGGTTTTAATCTATAATTTCTTCATGATTCTCACCAGAATTTCCGAGAGGTTGCATAATTTTTACCACTTTCAGCTGCAATGGGTTTCTGACTCTTGCTGGAAAAATTGTTTCGATGCATTGACGATAAAGCGATACCATTTTTGTTCATGTTTGCGCAATTTTTTGTTTCATTCATGCTTCTTCTCATTATAGTTATCCATAGTTATCCTGATCGACTTGTGTTGGGGAGTCACTGCTTTTGAGTGGCCTAATTTGCAAGAATAGGAGAGTAGCTGTGATTAAGCCATGAAAAATTTAGGGAATTGTTTAGGAGTTGCTCGTGAGTGTTTAGTGCAATTGATATGCCCTATTTCTACTGTGAAGAACCTGATATAAAGTGTCTTCGAATGACTTACAAGCAATTGAAGGATCCTCAAGGTAACCTCTACACCTGGAACTTAAAAAACACTACCAAGGGTTATGCTTGCGATTTTCTGGGAATTACATGCTGGCACAACCATGATAACAAAGTGTTGGAAGTTTCGCTGAAACAGCTGGGGCTTCAGGGTAGCTTTCCAACTGGACTACAGTACTGCCGGAAAATCAGCAGATTGGATCTCTCTCAAAATAGCCTTGGGAGCCAGTTGCGCCAAGGTATGTGTTGCCAATGGTTTTCCTCATATCTGGTTAGCCTTGATCTACTCTCAGAACCAGTTTACCGGACCTATTCCACGCCGAGTTGCATAATTGCACATTTCTATAATGATAGCTTCGCCTACAGATGGTAATCAACTTAAGCACAAATTCCCTGGCAATTGACTCTGCTGGAACGACTCAACCAATTCAATGTAACAGACAATAAGCTTTCTGGAAATATACCTGCATATTTCTTGAACCATAACTGGATAGCTTCTAATTTCCAGAAGAACCCTGCCCTACTTGGGTGACTTCCCGTTGAAACATCACTCCTACCCCGCCTCCCATAGGCGACCAGATCCGATGATTGTCTCGGCTTTTTTCTCCTCTATGGCTTTGTGTTACTTCTTTGGATTACAAGTTGGTCTTCGGTGGATGATTTCTAAAGAAAGAAGCAGAAGATCCAAAGAGCTCAACGATGCTGGCAGAAATATGCACAAGCTCGGAGTTCTGTTAAAGTTCGGTTGTTCGAGAAGCCCATCAGGAAGATGAGATTGGCGGATCTTGTGGCTGCCACTGACGACTTTAGCGAAGACAATATCATTTTGTATGGAAGGACAGGTATACTCTACAAAGGCAAGCTGCGTGATGGGTCTTTATTGGCAGTGAAAAGACTCCGGCCATGTTTACAGAGTGCAAAAGATTTCAAGTGTGAGATGAAGGCATTAGCCCACCTGAAGCACCGCAATCTTGTTCCTCTTCTGGGCTACTGCATTGCAGGTGAAGAGAAACTGTTGGTCTACAAATACATGGCCAGGGGAACGCTCCTCAGCTGCCTTCATGCAGGCGAACATGATATGCTCGACTGGGCGACGAGATTCAAGATCTGTATGGGCACGGCCAGAGGACTGGCATGGCTTCACCACGATTGCGATCCCCATGTTGTTCATCGCAATATAAGCAGGTGGAGATCATCTTTCTCGATGAAGAGTACGAGCCGCACAGCAGTGGATTCGAGATTGGCCAGACTTTTGAATGGCGAGGACACTTGTGTTCAAATTTCTTCTTCTGGAGAGAAGGCCGAGTGATCCAGGTTGTAGTATTTGGATATGATGCTCCGGAAACGAGGAAGAACTCGTCCGTTGCCACATTAAAAGGCGATGTCTACAGTTTTGGAATACTTGTTTTAGAGACAATCACAGGGCTAAGGCCGCGGGACATGACCACAGATAAAGAAATGACTTTCGTGGAGTGGGTACATGGTCGTTTTTCACATGAGGGCGGCTGTGAAGCTCAGGCAATAGAAAGGTATAACCAGACAATTGACGGGGAGAGTTCAGTGGCTGCAGAGGTGATGCTGGTAGCGTCTCGATGTGTGAATGGCAATCCGGATGAGAGGCCATCGATGCAGGAAGTGTACAAGTTGCTGAGGAAGATTGGAGAGAAGTACAGTGCTATTTCAGACGAGGAAGAGCAAATCTCACTTGTGTATAATGTAAAGCGAAATACACACAAGAAATTCATATAAGAAATAGTTTAAATATAGATGGCAAAGTTTACCGCAGCAGAGCTTATGCTGCTCATAGAATACCACCCCCCGGTTGAATTCATGCCATGCTCGGGAGTGTAGAATGTAAATCTTTCGGTTTCGGTTTAATGTTAATGAATTTCTTCCCTTTATCAGTCAGTGTAGTTGTTTATATTTAATACTGTGTATTTATGGCCCCTTTCTCCTCGACGCTACAGTGTTTATAGTTGTATCTCTAGCACAAATTACAGTTCAGACATCTCAGAAGAGAATTTGGAAACAAAATTCCAGAAAGGATAACCATCCTAAAAAAATCATCTGATAAAAACACCATAGCTTACCCTATAGTACTCAACAAAAGTTATACATACCCATATATATCATCTACCATATCCAATTATAATATGTATAACTATTAATGTATGATACATAATATACATATGTATAACCATTAATATATTATTATAAAGTTATTATTATAGTTATTAAAATCATTATAACTATTATAAAAAATAATAACTATGAAAGCTAGTCATCTAGGATTTGATATGAGAAATGTGGGCTATTCATTTGAGTCTTGATATAAGAGATTTGGTGTTAATGATGTCAGAAATCCAAGCATCGAAACGCCAAGGATGGAATTACATACACATACTATCCTCAACATTCCTCCAAACATAAAATATGTAGCCATATGTTCGCATGATCAAACAAATTAAGATATAAGAATCATAAATGAAATCTAAATGGAAATAAAGTCTAAACAAAAGAAAACATACATTTTTGAACAAACAACAAAAAAATTCAAAATGTGTTGCTGGATTATTTTATTTATTTTCACATATGATACCATTCAAAAACTGTAGAAACTCTACTCCCTTGGAGATATAAAACCAAATAATTAAAAAAAAAAAATGAAAAATGCATGACCAATTTTGTATTTTTAATCAGATGAGATCCCATTCAAAGCCCGTAGAAACTCAACTTCCCTAATAATATTTTTATTATTAGAAACATAGCTAACAGTTTATTATTGTCTTGTGATTTTCGACCACGGGTTAATCTCGATTCCAATTCCTTTTGCTTTCCCATGTTTAAAGGGCATTATTGACCTGATCGAAATGTCGGATCTATTGTTCATGTAACTACTACTTACCCAATAATAAGAAACAAAAATAACACCAAGAGATTAATAAAACCTTACAAAAATAGGTGATAAACAGACTCTCAAAAAAATCATAAACACAACATGGTTTTAGTAGTGTGATGTATGAAAACCGGTTATATTTTTAATTGAATGTAACAATGAAATTTCAAAAATTTATCTTTACAATTTATAAAAAAAAATATTATAGTATATAAATTTATGTAGTTTTAACTAATAGAGAAAGATCCAAAAATGTGTTTCAGAACCACAATCTTCAAATCCTGAGAAGATATGAAGAGCTAGATAACCTCCTTTTGGGAACCGGAAATAATGCCATATTTTCAATATAAAACCTTAGGAATATACCCCAAATTGTAACAGGGAGCATATGCAAGAAGTCGAAACATGCTAGTAGAACTATATAACAATCTGGGGAGACCAGCAATGACCCGGAGCTACTACGCATGCAGCTTAGGAATTAATTATATATATATGTATATATATATATATATTAGTTTTAGTAATTGTCTAAAAATACAGCTTTGTTGTTTTTATGAAATTATGATTTTGTAAGATGTTTAACAAAGTTTAATGTAACTTAGTGTTAGTATTTTCAATCTTCTTGAAGGGAAGATACTACTGAAACCCATATGTTGAAATAAGCTCGGGAAGAAGAAATAATATTTTTTATTTAATATTCATTTATAATTAAATTTAAAATATTTCTGTTTAATTTTTTTATTATTTATATTATATATAAATTTATAATAAGGGATATATTTTAACAACAATTTAAGAAAGTTACTAACATAAAGTGATTTATATGGAATAAATGAAACATAGTTTTAAAAGAAATGAAACTTTCATTATTTCACTCAAAGATCCAAAATTAATAGATATCATAGTTGCAATAGAAACATTAGAAGCTCGTCATATCAACTTAAGCACAATACAAATTTTAATTAGTAACATTAAGATAAATTTTGAATAATAACAGGTAGCACAATTATTTAATTCACAAAACTAGTGAACCCTAACCCATAGCCTTAAAAGACTACTTATAAATTACAAATGGTTAGCTTTGATCATATCAAACTCTAAATAACCTTTTTGAATTTCATATATAATTAGTCACATATTATAGGTGCTAACTAACTTAGGTAACAAAACATAGATTTATTTCTTCTTTAGTTCAACTAACCATGATTTCACATGGCATAATTGAGGCTAACTATGTGCTTTTTTTGTTAATCTTGCATTCTTATTCAAAAAATGGGACTAACAACCCTGACCACACTTATTGACTTGTCATTGAGGAAGCACTTGTTAATTTTGGGCAACTAGGTCCAAACTCCATGTTGTACTGCTCAGATGACAATGCCAACATTTTTATTGGATTCTTCTTTCAGAGAGGTGTAAGATTGATCTAAAGATCATCTTGATCGGATGACATGAGAACATTTATTTTGAATTTATTCCACTTATGTGCAAGGTCGGCCATAATTGTAATGTAAGGTTGAAGCCCCAACAGATGTTTTAAACTAGCTATTAAAACTCATGTTCTACAAAATTACTATTAACATTCAAAAAATAAATAAATAAAACATGAAAATAATAATTAAATCTTAATTATATAATATTTTAATAAACACATCTATAATAATTAGATCTGAATTATATAATATTTTAATAAACACATTTATAATTCATAAATATATAAGATATAATTATATAACCATTTGAAATCTATTTAATTTCAAACATAGTCATTTTCAACAAACTCTTAACCAATTATATAATTCTGAAATAAATATAAAATCTTCTTGAACACACGATTAATATTGACATTTCCGAGTAAAACTACGCACACGTAGAAATTACTTTCGATAAGCGTGGCCGCCTTCGAGTTTACATCCTTGCCAGGACAACGGCAAGAAGCATCGCCTTCCATTTGGATGATCAGTCAACTTCATGCTAAGCCTGTATGAACCGGACTTGAATTTTATTAATGCGGAATTGTGAAAAGAATTCACGCATCACACTTTTCATCCGTACGTGAGCTCAAAAATCGGACCCGGGGAAATTTATAGGTGCGGATTTAAGCAAATCCGCATCACCAAATTGATGACATCAGTGCATAAACTTTTGGCACCGCGGAATTTTGTACGCTGCTGTTTAGTTTACTGTTTTAGAAGTCGAGTTCAATTCAGTTAAGGTTTGGTTAAATGTTTGGTTTAAAAATACGTGCAAAACAATGTTTGCACGTATATATATGTTTTACATATATATAGAATGAATGCTCTGCGAAAAAGAAAAGTAGTGGGCCATAATGAAAACTTTTTTTGAGTTTTAGTTTTTAAAAATAGTTTTTATTTTAATTTTAGTTTTTAATATATTTGAAAAAAGTGTTGAAGCATATAAGAAGAAGAATAGACTGTGTGCGTTTTGACTTTGTAAGTTATTTTTTTCACACGATGAAAAAAGAGATATATAGCAAGACGGTCTTTGATTTAGTTTGTAAGTTTTATTTTTACACGACGGTGTAAAAATTTTGAAGTGCTATAATGATGCTTTTCATTTTGGTGAAGATAGATGTTTTCGGTGAAATTTTAGAGAGTGCATGAGGTGTTTTGAGCTTGTGTTTTAAGAAAAACGATCAAAGTTTTGTATTCCCTCGGGCGAGAGGTGATTTTGTAACCTAGTTTTTTTAAGTTTAATGAAATAGTGTTTCTGGTAAAGCTACGTGTCTCCATTGAAGAATTTTTTTTTAATTTCCTCTTGTGTTGAAGAGGGGGAATTTTATTCTCCCATTGTTGTTACAGAATGTTAAATATTCCAACATGGTATCAGGAGCTAGTCCGAGCTCTTACAGAAGAATCAAGAAAGGCTGAAGGAAAGGAGTTCTTTAGTATGTGACTTCTCCCGGCGGTGTGAAAGAACTCGGCCACAGAATCCAAAGGTATTTATCTATACGAGTTTTGAGTCACTTTGTTGCGGAAGCGGTGAGTTGTTTTATACACGGTCAAGTTTTTTTAATCATGGTTAAGAGTGCGGAAATGCGCTTTGAGCCGACCCGTGGCAGTATGGGTATGGGAAATGTCCATCTCCCCAATGTTTAATGGGAAGAAGGATTGTATGACTACTTGGTCACATAACTATGAGAGCTCTATTTGTCTCCCAAGACTTATGTGGAATTTGTTGAGGATGGCTTTGAAGAGCCAGCAAATGAAGAAAGAGTTTGAAGAATTTAACTCGATGCAGAAGAGAGTTCGTTGAAGAGCAATAGGAAGAAAAGACTCAAGGCTCTCTTCTTATTGTATCGAGCGATTTTGTGACGAGAGTGTGTTTCCAAGGATAGCGGCAGCCAAAGAGATCCGGAGAAGCATAGGGAAACTCTCAAAGACTGACCTATCAAGGCATGGAAAAAGTGAAGACAACAAAACTTCGAGTTCTTTGAGGAGAGACTTCTGAGACTCTCGCATGAAAGAGTCGAGATACTAATCGACTGGTTTCTTCACTCATGTGATTGGAATGGTCACACAAATAAAGATCTCATGGAGAAGACTCTTGAAGAGAAAAAGGATTGTGAGAAGAAACTCTTGAAGGTCTGCCTCAAGATTACAAGTGTGATTGTCACCACCATAGAGGAGACCAGGATCTCACAAAGTTCACAGTGGGATGAGCTACATGCATCACTTTGATGACTCATGAGCGAATTGGGTAGAGGGTGAAAACTCATCTGCGGGAACATGCCTGAGACGGATGTCTTTTGGAAGAGGAAGAGGGCAAGGCGAGGAGGAAACAAAAAGAGGAAGAGCGAGAAAGCCAAAACTGATGGAAGAAACGGTCCGACCAAATGCTCAAGGAAGGGCAACAATCCAAATCAGCATCAAGGCCAAGAGACGACAATGATGGTGAGTCGACGGAGATGCTCAAAGGACGGAAGTATGATAAGTCAATGTCCCAATGTCACTATTGTAAATATGGTCATTATGCTAATGAATATGAGAAAGAAGCTGACATGATATCGAGAAGTAGAACTGAGTGCAAATTTCAGCTAGAAAATATCACGTAAGATAATTTGTTTTTGGCTTGTAATATGGCTAAAGAAAAAAGTGAGGATCTATGGTTTCTAGACTTCGAGTTGTAGTAACCATGTAAGCAGAGAAGCATAGCCATGTTTTCTATGCTAGATGAGGTGTGAAGTCTACAAGTCACACTATGGGAGCGTGATAGTAAAGTGTACGTTATGGGAAAAAGGGGAATGTAAATGTTCTATAAGGAAAAGGTGCAAAAGAAATCCATAGCCGAGATGTCTATTATGTTCCGAGGGAATGAAATGTAACCTCTTAAGTATTGGACGGCTTGTTCCAAAGGGTACAATGTATTTTTGAGGATGATGTTTGTACCATCATGGACAAACCACCCTAGCAAACAATGTATTGCTTGAAGTGAAGATGACAAGGAACAGAATGTTCCCTCTTAGAAATGAGGAAGCAGGATCTTAAAAATATGAAGAAAAAGATAGCGACAGGTAGCAAAAGAGGCATTATCCAAAGCAGACTAAAAAGGAATGAAAATTGGTTGTGGCACTTGAGATTTAGGACATCTCAACTTTTGGGGTCTTAATTTGTTGAATAGAAAAGGAATGGTAAGAGGTTTACCATTGATAGAGAGAGGCAGAGACGACCTTTGTGAAGGTTGTATTCTTGGGAAACAACACGAGAAAGTTTTCCCCTAGGGAAAAGCATAAGGGCAAAGGCACCCTTAGAGATTGTCCACTTTCGGTTTGTGATGGACCGATGTATAACTCCATCGCTTGCTAGCAGCCACTACATGTTAACATTCATAGATGATTTTACAAGAAAAACTTGGGTTTCTACTTTTTGAAAAACACAGAGTGAAGTGTTTGAAAAAAATTCTGCAATTTCAAAGCACTTGTGGAGAAAACCGGTGGAGCTGCACATCAAAGTTCTAAGGACTGATAGAGGAGTGTGAGTATATCTCTAAGATTTTCTACGTTTTTAGATAGAGAAATGGTATTCAAGCGAGTTTACAACTAGATATACTCACGCAGCAAAATGGAGTAGCCGAAAGGAAGAATAGAACCATAATGGACATGGTGAGGAGTATGTTAAAAAACCAGCCTATTGCCTAATGATTATTGAGACTGGAAATGAC
Source organism: Pinus albicaulis (assembly GCA_034641835.2). Taxonomy (NCBI): domain Eukaryota; kingdom Viridiplantae; phylum Streptophyta; class Pinopsida; order Pinales; family Pinaceae; genus Pinus; species Pinus albicaulis. The sequence goes on along the minus strand of CM076575.1, from coordinate 1,057,401,308 downwards.
ATTGCATAGTGTGACATACATTTTGAATAGGTGCCCTACAAAAGCAGTTGATGAACGAAAGTGCTTAGGAAGCAGGCATGGAGTGGCACAAAGCAAGGTGTCACACATATGAAGGTTTTTGGATGTGTGGCTTACACAGATGGGATCAGCTAAGGAAAGTTGGACAGACAAGGGGAAAATGTATTTTCATTGGATACGGTGAGGAGTCCAAGGAGCCTACGAGGTTATACTAACACATCCACCAAGAGAAGTTTATTGATGAGCCAGAATGTTCAGTTTATTGAGGAGAAGCTTGGAGGATGGAAGCATAGAGAAAAACAATGAATGTTAAACTATTGTTTATCTCATGATGAAGATGATGATGAATTAGGCTGAAATACACATCCCGCAAACAGCAGCACCAACACTAGAGCAGCAGAGACACCCTTCGAGGAGAAATGAAGAAGTGCTTCTCCCAAGCACACCACAAGGAGGGAGCAATTCAAGTGCTTCTTCAAAGCATTTGTACATCAGAAAGTGAAAGAGGTAAGAAGTTCAGAAATTTGAATGACATTTATGCACAAGAGGCAGCAAATGAAGGTATCAATTCTTTGTTTATGGCTTTATATTGTCATGTTGAAGACCCTATCCACTTTAGAAGAAGCTATTAAGGAAAAGAAATGGATGAGAAAGCTATGGATCGAGGAGAGTTAATGCCATAGAAAGAAACAAGACATGGGATTTGGTTAGAACTCCCAAAAGGTAAAAGATGTCATTGGAGTTAAATGGGTCTACAAGACCAAAAGAGTAATGCTGAAGGCAAAATATAGAAGACACAAGGCTTAAGGCTTGTTGTCAAAGAGTATAAGCAAAAGCATGGGATAGATTATAGAGAAACTTTTGCACTAGGTTGCTAGAATGGAAACCGTGAGGAAACGGTCACTGTCCATAACGCTGAGACAAAAACAAGTGGAAAAGTTTTACCAAATGGACGTCAAAAGTCGGCATTCCTAAATGGAGTGTTAATGGAAGAGGTTTACATTGCGGAACAACCTCATAGGCTATGAAAGAAAAGGCCAAGAGCACAAAGTGTGCAAGTTGAAGAAAAGCTCTTTTGTAAGCGTGAAGCAAGCGCTGAGGAAACATGGTACGATGAGGATAGATTCCTATCTACGGGAAAATGGATTATGAAAAGGGGAATGAGGAGAACCCACCCTCTACATCAAAGAAAAAGGATGGTAAGAAATGTTGATTGTAGTTTTATATGTTGATGATGTTATTTTCACGAGTAATGATAATTACCTTGCTAAATAGTCACAAAACGAATCATGAAAGAAGAATTTGGAAAATAGAGTGAAAGTATGGGTTTGTTGAGAAATACTTCTTAGGAATAGAAGTCAGAACAAGATGAAAATGGGATTTTTTATCTCACGGAGCAAAATATGTTAATGAAGTGTTGGAAAGATTTAATATGCGGAAGAGCACGAGGCAGCGATCACTCCCACAGTGATGGGATTAAAACTCGGCCAGAGGAAGGAACGACGACAAGTTTGCAGTCCCTAGCTTGTATAAGAGCATAGTTAGCGACCTCATGTGTTGGTATGCCTTCAGGGCGACATAATGCATCTTTGTTAACTTAATTTTCCAGATTTATGGAGATAGCAAAGGATGCACATTAGCGGACAGTGAAAAGATTTTGAGGGTATGTTAAAGGTACAAAAAAAGATTTGGTATTTTATACTATACGACTCGGAGAAAATTCCGAATTAGTTGGATACTGTGACAGGTGATTGGAAATGTGAAGTGTAGATGATACGGAAAGGAGCACTTACGGTTTATGTTTTTCACATGGGTTCAGAGCCATTTCATGGGCTTCTAAAAAACGTACCATTGTAGCATTGTCTACGAGTGAGAGTAGGTAGCATATGTAGTGACCCTGTTGACTTGTCAAGCAATTTGGATGAGGAGGATGTTAAGAAGTTTGTGCTAAGAGCGGAGGTAAAAGGAACATTGATTTATTGTGACAATAGCTCGGCTATTGCATTATCAAGTGTGTTTCACAAGAGAACGAAACACATTGATACAAAGTTTCATTACATCGGAATGGGTATTAGATAATGGTGAAATTGTTTTGGAACAACTGTGAGAACTTCAGGGAAAAGCGGTTGCTGAGACATATCTGACCAAGCCATTGAAGCGCGAAGTTTTAGGTTTTCGAGGAAATGTCCGGGTATGACTGATAACCCGGCGGTGAAAGTAAGGGGAGTGTTGAAATTACTTTCAATGACGACGTGAAAGCATCTTCCGTTTAAATCGTGCTTGGGACATCGCAAGACACGCAGCCTTCCATTTTGGATGATCGATCCAACTTACATCGCCGTATGAACCCGGGGACTTGAATTTTATTAAGCGGGTGTGAAAAATTCTGCATCACACTTTTCATCCGTACGTGAGCCCAAGAAATCGGGACCGAGAAATTTATAGGAGCCAGATTTAATAAAAATCCCGCATCACAAATTGATGACATGTCGGTACACCAAACTTTTGTTGCAGCGGAATTTATATGCTTATGTTGGTTTAATTTACGTTTTAAAGTCCGATTCAATTCGGTTAAGGTTTGGTTAAATGTTTGGTTTAAAAATACGTGCAAACAATGTGCTACGATATATATATATTTTACATATATATAGAGATGAGATGCTCTCAAAAGAAAAGTGCCGTGGGCCATAATGAAACTTTTTGATTTTAGTTTTAAAATAGTTTTTGTTTAATTTAGTTTTTTTAATATGTTGAAAAAGTCTTTGAAGCTATATAAGAAGAAGAAAAAGACTGTGTGCTTTTTGACTTTGTAAGTTATTTTTTCTTACAGTAGGTGAAAAAGAGTGTTCATGCAGCGATGCAGAGTTTAGTTTTGTAAAGTTTTATTTTTACACACAATGAATGTAAAAATTTGAGAGTGCTGCAATGATGCTTTCATTTTTTGGTGAGACGAGCTATTTTTTCCAGAGTGAGAATTTTAGAGAGTGTGAGGTGTTTTAAATGTGTTTTGAAAGCGATCAAAGTTTTTGTATTCCCTCAGGGCGAAGGAAGGTGATTTTGTAACCAAGTTTTTTTTGAAGTTTAATGAAAATAGTGTTTACAGGTGGCTAAAGCTGTCTCCATTGAAGAAATTTTTTTTAATTTCCTCTGTGTTGAAGAGGGGGAATTTTATTCTCCATTGTTGTTCTGGAATGTTAAATATTCCAACAGCACAGATTAAAAAGATCAAAAACAAATAAATCACAATAGCCAATGCCAAGACATATTCGTTCAATTCCCTTGAACATATATCACCAACCTTTCAAAAAAATAAAACAGTCACGGACTTGCAGAGCCATTTGGGTTCAAAGTCCGTCTAAAATAATTTCACTTGCAATAAAAGCACAATATTTGAGTGACTCGAGGGTCGTCGTAGGTGACTTGGCGTGAATATGTTTTTCCCTTCGGAGTCTGCAAAATGCTGGAAACCATGTGGGATCCTTTCGATACAACAAGCCTGCAAGTAATACAATGATCGTTGCAGTCAGTCCTGAAACAAAGTCGAAATAAAATAAATGAAAGAATGAAACTGTGTTTATGAATATCTGAAATAATTATAAAGCTACATACTAATACGTAATAAAAATGGCTTCACTCGAGCACCATATATTTTCGGAAGAATTCCCTTTGGCCGAGAAACAATAGAGCCCAACGCTGTTACAAAAACAGGGACGGAAATGTGAGGATATTGTTCCTCTACAAGATGTCCCATTTCTGAAAGTCCCAGTGAGACCCACTTCTCAATGGACCCAATCCCTGTAATCATCTGTGAAACATTACAAAACGAGGCAGGTGGGCAACGAATTTAAAATTCAAATCAACCTAGGGAGGCAGCAAATTTAAAATTCAAAACAGCCCGGGGAGACCAAGAAAGAATTGATTGCAAATCAGGAAAGCTGTACAACCGCCAGAAAATGAAAATGTGAAAATGTGAATTTATGGAAATTAGTGGGAAGTTGCTGAAATACATCCATGCGATGCATGTATCGACCATCCATAAACATGTCATATAGACTTTAAAAAGTCGCATTATAGACTACTCCAAAGTTGCCTTATTTCACTGGTTGAGGCGACCAGAGTCAAGCATATCGTGTTGACTACGATGTAAAATATACTGATCATCAGAGAAGAATATTACTTCACTGGTTGAGGCGACCAGAGGAGTCAAGCATGCCGTGTTGACTACGATGTAAAATATACTGATCATCAGAGAAGAATATTACTTCACTGGTTGAGGCGACCAGAGGAGTCAAGCATGCCGTGTTGACTACGATGTAAAATATACTGATCATCAGAGAAGAATTGCATACTAAATCTTTCTTTATATTTTATGCGATGTACGAAATAGCATAGAACTTACACGGCAAGCAAATGCCGGCGAACCTTCATTTGCAATTGGAAACTGCGTCGAGTACCAACTTGTACAAGGAAGTGACATGGTTTTAATCTATAATTTCTTCATGATTCTCACCAGAATTTCCGAGGGGTTGCATAATTTTTACCACTTTCGATGCAATGGGTTTCTGACTTTTGTGGAAAATTGTTTCGTGCATTGACGATAAAGCGATACCATTTTTGTTCATGTTTGCGCAATTTTTTATTTCATTCATGCTTCTTCTCATTATAGTTATCCTGATCGACTTGTGTTGGGAGTCCTGCTTTTGAGTGGCCTAATTTGCAAGAATAGGAAAGTAGCTGTGATTAAGCCATGAAAAATTTAGGGTGTTTAGGATTGCTCATGATGTTTGTGCAATTGATATGCCCTATTTCCTGTTATGAAGAACCTCATATAAAGTGTCTTCGAATGACTTACAAGCAATTGCAGGATCCTCAAGGTAACCTCTACACCTGGAACTTCAAAAACACTACCAAGGGTTATGCTTGCGATTTTTTGGGAATTACTTGCTGGCACAACCATGATAACAAAGTGCTGGAAGTTTCGCTGAAACAGCTGGGGCTTCAGGGTAGCTTTCCAACTGGACTACAGTACTGCTGGAAAATCAGCAGGTTGGATCTCTCTCAAAATAGCCTTACGGGGCCAATTCCCAAGGGTATTTGCCAATGGTTTCCTTATCTGGTTAGCCTTGATCTCTCTTAGAACCAGTTTACCGGACCTATTCCTGCCGAGTTTCATAATTGCACATTTCTTAATGTACTTCGCCTAGATGGTAATCGACTTACAGGGAAAATTCCCTGGCAATTGACTCTGCTGGAACGACTCAACGAATTCAATGTAACAGACAATAAGCTTTCTGGAAATATACCTCCATATTTCTTGAACCATAACTGGATAGCTTCTAATTTCCAGAAGAACCCTGCCCTACTTGGGCTTCCCGTTGAAACATCACTCCTACCCGCCTCCCATAGGCGACCAGATCCGATGATTGTCTCAGCTTTTCTCCTCTATGGCTTTGTGTTACTTCTTTGGATTACAGTTGGTCTTCGGTGGATGATTTCTAAAGAAAGAAGCAGAAGATCCAAAGAGCTCAACGATTGGCAGAAATATGCACAAGCTCGGAGTTCTGTTAAAGTTCGGTTGTTCGAGAAGCCCATCAGGAAGATGAGATTGGCGGATCTTGTGGCTGCCACTGACGACTTAAGCGAAGACAATATCATTTTGTGTGGAAGGACAGGTATAGTACTCTACAAAGGCAAGCTGCGTGATGGGTCTTTGTTGGCAGTGAAAAGACTCCGGCCATGTTTACAGAGTGCAAAAGATTTCGAGTGTGAAATGAAGGCATTAGCCCACCTGAAGCACCGCAATGTTGGTGTACATGCACTTAAACTAGCTGTGTTGGTGTACATGCACCTAGATTAGCTCCAGTTAACTAACTGCTTGCATGTGATGTGCACTTGCTTAGTTAAGTTAACTTATTGCTTGCATGTGGCACATGTACACATTAACATAAGATAAAACACACTTAGCTTTAGTTAGCTTTAGTTATTGCATGTACAACTAAGCTTAACTTAGTTGCTTTTATGTATTTATTCCAAAAACTATTATTGTAGAATCAATTTCATTCTATTCTCAATTCTTGTTCGCTTCCTTCCTTCTTTTGCAAGCTTGTTATTGTTTTGCAGATCTAGATTCTTGTTTCTCAAAAAATATTACATGGTATCAAAGCACAGGGATTTGTAATCAGTGCACAAGAAATTTTATTTGCAGGTTCAGAAGATTGAAGCAACAACAAAGAATGGAGTCTAAATTGGAGTTTCCACAATCGGCAATTCTTACTCCATATAATTATTTTGAATGGAAGCCAAAGATTCAACTTCATCTCGAAGTAGAGGCTTATTTCGAATAACCATGGAAACGGAAGTTGAACCAACATCGGCAATGGAGAAAACAAGATATTTCAATCGCATGGACTGAGGCCTTCGGCATCCTATGTTTATCTATTTCTCCGGAATTGCTATTTCATGTTGAATCATGTTCAACTCCAAATGAAGTATGGAAAATTTTGGAAGGATTGTTTGGAAAACAGGGATGAAATGCAAGGTCACATTCTCGAAAATGAGTTAAACTCATTAGATCCGAGAAATTTTGAGAACATTCAAGATTTTTTCACAAGGTATAAAGCCTTGTTGGTTCGGTTGAAAGGGTGCGGGATCGACAAATCCAAGCAAGAAAATCGAGTTGATTCTTTCCATTTTATCAAAACTTGGTCCAGAGTATGCGTATTCGTCTCTACATTCCACACGATCGGATGCGCAGACCGGGTGCGACTTGGAAGATGCCCTCACTCGGATTCTTTTATTCGGTCTTTGATGCATGAAAAAGATAAGCTCATCAAAATGGGCACACTTAAAAAATTCCAAAGCGCATGCACTTACTGTGCATGCAAAAGGAAAAGAGCAAATTCTAAAGACCATCGTAAAGGAAAAGGGAAGAAGGATCCCGATCCAAGAAAGGGAGGACATCCCAAACCCCCGATGGATCATCCGGCTCAAAGGAAAGGAAAGGAACGAAAGGGCAATCAATGTGCAATTATTGCCACCGTGGTTTTCATCCCGAATCGCATGCATGAAGAAGACTATAGATCTTATGGCGCAGACACTCCAAAGACAGACAATCTTGGAGACCACATTCCCGAGAATGCCAAGAAGAAGTCCGGAGAAAAAGCACCGAGATCCAAGAGGTAATGGGCATGCTTTGATTGCTCTTCATTCTGCACCGCAAGAATGGATCATCGATTCAGAGCTTCACATCATATGGCTTCTTCAAAGGAATCATTTTCTTCTCTACATGCATACTCGTGTCCTCCCATTCTCATGGGGTATAGTCTCAGGTTAGCAGCAATCTGGACAAGGAAGAGTGCAATTCGAAGATGGAAGTTTTGAAAATGTCTTGCATATTCCAAGGCTTTCTGTGAATCTTCTCTCGGTGTATCGGATGACACACACAGAGCGACGGAAGGAAAGTGGAATTTACCCCAGATTTCGTGAGCATTTATGACATGCAAACCAACTTGAAGATTGCATCTGGCAAGGTAAATGATCAATCTCGTCTGTTTACATTTTTTTATTTTGTTCTTTAATCGGATTCTATTTTTCTACTTACGCATGAAAATGAAGAAAGTAGGATTTGGAACGAGACATTTGGGTACTTGAATTTCAGATATATGCAACAACTTAGTAAGCAAGGGATGGTCAAAGGATTTCCGACCATTGAATTTTCAGATGGTGTTTGTAATGGATGTGCTCTTGGAAAGCATCCACAAGACAAGTTAGAGAAGGGGCATGCATGGAGACGAGATTCACTTGGGTTTAATTCTTGAAACTCAAGTCTGAAGTTTTTCAACATCTAAAGATTTTCAAAGCACATGTGGAAAATCAGTCTGGAAAACGCATCAAGATACTCCGCACAGATAATGGCACGGAATATGTCAACAAAGATATCAAGAATCTCTGTAATGAAGCGAGCATACGATGCAGCATACGGTTCCTTACACTCCACAACAGAAATGGCGTCGCCGAAAGGAAAAATCGATCTTTGAAAGAGATGGCTAATTGCATGTTGCATGCAAGATCTCTTCCCGTCGAAATTGTGGGCTGAAGCTATCAATTGTGCCTCATACATCCGGAAACGGGATCTCCTCATAAATCACAGTCGGAAAAACACCTTTTGAGGCTTGGACCGGCATGCAACCCGAAGTTAGTCATTTCCGCATTTTTTGGATCTCGAGCATGGGCCCGCATTCCTACAGAGAAGAGAAAGGCTTTGGAGCCTCAAAGCAAAGCATGCATGTTTGTTGGATATTCGATGAAGTCAAAGGGTACAGATTGCTTGATATCCACACCGAAGAGCTCTTTATTGAAAGGAGTGTAAAGTTTGACGAAGATATTTTGCATGCACCAGCAGATGAACTTGTTACCAAGGTTCCCTCACCACTCATTGATGAGTATGCAGATGAAACTTCGGATCAGCATTCGATGAAGATGAGTCTTTTCCCGTGACCCTCGTTAGACCACCCAGCTTGTTGAACATCGAGATCATACTTTCGCATGTAGTTCGAAAGATTCTCGACCACCTTCAACACAAAAAATGGCGTAGCATGAGTGATATCCTTGATGATCCCGCCTCTATCCCTCTCGTTTGAGGAAGATCCGCAAGCACTCTTAGCTATGGAGCCATCCATGCCCATGCATGCTTATATGATGCATGGATCTGATCCACAAACTTATGCGGAAGCAAATGGACATCCCTGAATGGGAAGCCGCCATGGATGAGGAATATAACTCTCTCATTGAGAACCGGACTTGGGATTTGGTTCCGCTACCTTCAAATCGCAAACTTGTGAGATGCAAGTGGGTTTAATGGACCAAGAAAGCATCAAATGGCCAAGTTAGTCGATATAAGGCACGATTGGTAGCAAAAGGTTTTCAGCAAGTACATGGTGTTGACTATGATGAGACTTTTGCTCCAGATGGCAAAAATGGATTCCATTCGGCTAGCTCTCTCCATTGCAGCAGCAAGAGGATGGGAGGTGCATCATATGGATGTGAAGAATGCCTTTCTTCATGGTGATCTTGAGGAGGAAATCTACATGGAGCAGACCCACCGGGATACATGCAAAATTCATCTCCGGTATGCAAACTAAAGAAGTCTCTCTATGGCCTCAAGCGAGCACCTAGAGCATGGTATGCAAAGATGGATTCTTATTTGTTATCTCAAAATTTTGTACGCTGCAAATCTGATTCCAATGTTTATTTTCTCAAGAAAATTGACTCCTTGTTGATCATAGTACTCTACGTAGATGATCTCTTGATAATGAGTAGTTCAGTCTTCGTCATTACTAACATCAAAACCGCATTGCATAAGCGGTTTTCTATGACATACATTGGCTTGCTAAATTTCTTCCTTGGACTAGAGATCCATCGGAGTGATTCCGGCATTACCATTTCTCAACCAAAATATGCCGGAGATCTTTTGGCACGATTTCACATGAGTGACTCGCAAAGCCGACGACCCACACCTTTCTTATCGTGGATAAAGCTTGAGAATGGCAAAGACACACCATTGGTTGATTGCACATTGTACCGCCGACTTGTGGGAAGTCTTCTTTATCTCACTCACTCTCGTCCCGATCTCTCCTATGTCGTCGGAGCGGTTTCCCTGATACATGCGGGAGCCACATGAGTTACATCGGAATGCCGCAAAGCGCATCCTTCGATATGTCCGGGGGACAATCACCTATGGGATTCATTATGCAGCGAATTGTTCTTTGAATCTCATCGGGTTCACGGATTCGTGACTCGTGCTGTGACACCATTGATCGCAAGTCTACTTCCGGTTATGTACTTACTTTGGGATCCGGCCCAATTTGTTGGTCAAGCAAAAAGCGGCCGCCATTGCTTTATCATCAGCAGAGGCCGAGTATCGAGGAGCGAGTCAATGCCACTATTCAAGCAATTTGGCTACAACATTTCCTATCCGAGCTTGGGATCGGTGTCCATCATCCAAGTCTGTCATCCAGTGCGATAATCAAAGTACGCTAAAGTTTTGCAGAGATCCGAAAGTGCGGCGGCAGCGGACCAAACACATCGAGATCCACATGCACTTCATTAGAGAACTCATTCATGATGGGATCATCGATCTTCGATCTTGTCCCTAGTTCCCGAGCAGTATCGCCGATATCTTCACCAAGACTTTCCCCGAGCGAAGTTTCGATTCTCGCGAGATCGTCTCGGGGTGAAGGACACGATCGCATAGCGCTTGTCTTTTCTCTACTTTGCATTATATTTTGAGGGGGGGGGGTTTTTCTTCCCACTCGGGTTTTCCCTCTTTCCTCCTTTTTTTTTAATGCATTGTATATGGGTACCTAAAAATGGCCGTGTTGCTGGGACTCATTCATTTCGCATCACACTCACCTAAGTTATGCTTAAGGGGGGGGGGTGTTGGTGTACATGCACTTAAACTAGGCTGTGTTGGTGTACATGCACCTAGATTAGCTCCAGTTAACTCATCGCTTGCATGTGATGTGCACTTGCTTAGTTAAGTTAACTTATTGCTTGCATGTGGCACATGTACACATTAACATAAGATAAAACACACTTAGCTTTAGTTAGCTTTAGTTATTTGCATGTACAACTAAGCTTAACTTAGTTGCTTTTATGTATTTATTCCAAAAACTATTATTGTAGAATCAATTTCATTCTATTCTCAATTCTTGTTCGCTTCCTTCCTTCTTTTGCAAGCTTGTTATTGTTTTGCAGATCTAGATTCTTGTTTCTCAAAAAATCTTACACGCAATCTCGTTCCTCTTCTGGGCTACTGCATTGTAGGTGAAGAGAAATTGTTGGTCTACAAATACATGGCCAAGGGAACGCTCCTCAGCTGCCTTCATGCAGGCGAACATGATATGCTCGACTGGGCGACAAGATTCAAGATCTGTATGGGCACGGCCAGAAAACTGGCATGGCTTCACCACGATTGTGATCCACGTGTTGTTCATCGCAATATAAGCAGTGGAATCATCTTTCTCGATGAAGAGTAAGAGGCGCGCATAAGTGGATTCGGATTGGCCAGACTTTTGAATGGCGAGAACACTTGTGTTCAAATTTCTTCTTCTGGAGAGAAGGCCGATGAACAGGTTGTAGAAGTATTTGGATATGATGCTCCGGAAACGAGGAAGAACTCGTCCGTTGCCACATTAAAAGGCGATGTGTACAGTTTTGGAATACTTGTTTTAGAGACAATCACAGGGCTAAGGCCGCGGGACATGAGTACCACAGATAAAGAAATGACTTTCGTGGTCGTTTTTCACATGAGGGCGGCTGTGAAGCTCAGGCAATAGAAAGGTATAACTAGACAGTTGATGGGGAGAGTTCAGTCGCTGCAGAGGTGATGCGGGTAGCTTCTCGATGTGTGAATGATAATCCGGATGAGAGGCCATCAATGCAGGAAGTGTACAAGTGTTTGAGGAAGATTGGAGAGAAGTACAGTGCTATTTCAAACGAGGAAGAGCAAATCTCACTTGTGTATAATGCAAAGCTAAATACACACAAGAAATTGTTGGAATATTGAAAATTCCAAAATAACAATGAGAGAGTAAATTTATTGATAGGAGACAGAGTTTCAACTCTGAAAACAAATTTCTATTTCTTAAAAAAACTATAGTCACTGCCGCTAACACACTGCACGCCAAAAAAACTTCACTGTCTTACACGAAACAACACTTTGTCTCTGTGTGTAATAGCAAAACTACAGTGTATTCTTCCCGCACTGCTGTGCAAAACAAAAACATTCACTATTTATGTAATACAAAACAAATTACTTTATAAAACAGGCTCTGAAGCCTTTTCTTTTTATATGTCGCGCATATTAAAAAGACATTACAAAACTATATAAAACATTAAAACTTAACAAATCTATTTAAAACTGTCGGGGCCCACTTCAATGCACTTTGAATGCGTGATTTAAACTTGTTGTATCACTGCATCGGGTCCGTGCTTACACGATGGCCATTATTTAATTCCGCCATAGAACATGGCGTCGGGTCCGGACTTCACTACTTTGCATTGGGCCGCGATCAAAAAGAATTCCGATCGCGATCAATAAACGGACGCAATGAGCTCTTATCAAATCTGCTGCAGAAACTCCAATCAGGTCCGCGCATACCAAATGTCAATTGGGCCAAATAAATTGTGATCTCCGATTGGGATCGGACGCGATGACAAAACTATACTCTGTGCCATATAAACTAGATCGGGTCTGCGATTTGATAGTGCAATCGGGGCATACAACAAAACAACTTCGATTGAAACTTGCGATTGTATGAAACAATGCCACGTGGTCTGTGGACCCATGGGCCTCGGCTGACGGTGGAGGGCGATTGTAACATGGTTTTTGATTGCGATGTGTGTGTTCATCGCATCGGGCCGTAAACAAAGGTCGATGTGTTATATAGAAAACGTTCCGCTTGCGGAACTCGACACATCAACAAGACACTCGCTGTGTAGACCACAGCGTACAAAAAATAAAATAAAACGCTTGACTGTGTGGAAAAATAAAAGGTACTTTGTTTTTCCAAATACAGAGTCTGTGTCGAACACAAAACAAAACACTGTCTTTCAAAATAAAATTGACTGCATCGATTTAATGAAAAACTGAAACTAACTGTTTACAATTTTAGAAAGCAGCTGGGAGTACATAAACCTAGAGAAGAAAATAGAGAGCGGCTCTGCACAGCCAATGTTGAAAGTAACAAAAATTCATATAAGAAATAGTTTAAATATAGATGGCAGAGTTTACCGCAGCAGAGCTTATGCTGCTCATAGAATACCATCCCCGGTTGAATTCATGCCATGCTCGGGAGTGTAGGACGTAAATCTTTCGGTTTAATGTGAATGAATTTCTTCCATTTTATCAGTCAGTGTAGTTGTTTATATTTAATACTGTGTGTTTATGGCCCCTTAAATCTGGGTGGTTTGCAAATTTGACACGCCCTTTCGCCTCGACGCTACAGCGTTTATAGTTGCATCTCTAGCACAAATTACAGTTCAGACATCACTTCGGAAACAAAATTCCAAAAAGGATAACCATCCTCAAAAATCATCTGATTTCTTATCAGATAAAAACACCATAGCTTACCCTACAGTAATCAACAAAAGTTATAATACAGAATGTACATATGTATAACTATTAATGTATTATTATAAAGTTATTAATATTATAACTATTATAAAAGTTATTAATGTTATAACTATTATAAAAAATAGTATATGAAGGCTAGTCATCTAGGTCTAGATATGAGAAATGTGCGCTTTTCATTTGAGTCTTGATATAAGAGATTTGGTGTTAATGATATCAGAAATCCAGGGATCGAAAAGCCATGTGCCGAGGATGGCATTACACACTAACATCAACATTCCTCCAAACATAGAATATGTAGCCATGTGTTAGCATGATCAAACAACAAATTAAGATATAAGAATCGTAAATGAAATCTTAAAAAAAAAAAATTCCAACAACAAAAATTCAAAATGTGTGGCCTTGATTATTTTATTTATGTTCACATTTTATACCCATTCAAAAACTATAGAAACTCTATTCCCTTATAGATAAATTAAAAAAACAAAAAAACAAAAAACACAAAGATCATACCTAAAAATAAAAAAATGAAAAATGCATTACCCTAATTTTGTATTTTTAATCAAATGAGATCCCATTCAAAGCCCGTAGAAATCCAACTTCTCTAATAATATTTTTTTATTATTAAAAACATAGTTAACCGCTTTAGATTTGAGATTTTTGTGATATATAAAATAGATAAATATTTTTTTGGATTAATCTAGAAAAACATTTATCTAATTTATTATTATCTTGTGCATTTTCTTCTCTAAAGTGATTTCCGACCACCCATTAATTTTGATTCCAATTCATTTTTCTAGAGTGATTTTGGACCACGGGTTAATTTTGATTGCAATTCTTTTATCTTTCCCATGACTTTAAAGTGCATTATTGACCTAAAAATGTTGGATCTATTTTTCATGGAACTTAGTTACCTAATAATAAGAAACAAAAATAACAATTAATAAAACCCTAAAAAAATAGATGATAAACATACTCTCAAAAACATCATAAATACAATATGGTTTGAGTAATGTGAATGTATGAAGAAAGGTTACATGAAATTTTAAAAATTTACTTTTTTTTATAAGGAATAAAGTAGCTACATATTCAAGACTTGAGAAGATATGAAGAGCTTGATAAGGAATAAATAGTTGATGAAAATTCTTATTCTAATCCTAAAAGCTTACCAAAAAAACTAGAATAATATGATAAATAATATATTTAATTTTGCAATAATATGTAGTTAAAAGTAAATAATATATATATATATATATATATATATATAACCTAATTGTGTTGTGCGTGTATATATAATACTACTTCATATATATATATATATATATATGAAGTAGTATTACATTTTATACATATATAAATGATACTATTGTAGTAAATAATATTAAATATTATATTAACGACTTAAATAAGGGTATTTATACAATAATTTGGTTTAAAAGGATTATAAGTGAAAGGGAAAGGAAGAGAGAAGACCCAGAGGGGGGGCATAGGTCAAAGGGGAGGAAGAGAAACAATAGGCCGAGAAAGAGAAACCATGAAAGTAAAAAAAATAAAAGTAGAGGGGAGGGGGGGGAACAAGATAAGGGAAAGAAAGATGAGAAGAAGTAAAGAGGATAAGAGACAAATGTAAAAAGGAAGGATATTTTTAATTCATTTTGGCTAGTAGAGGTCACCAATTTTTACTGATATCAATGCCATTATCTCTATTGGCATTGTTAGGGTGTTTTTAAATGTATAAATTATACAAACAATATGTATTTCATGTATTCAATCCGATCATGCGATATTTTAAAGCAAGATATTGAATACTTCTACAAATCAATTACGGAAAATAAGCATGATCGTCAATCACAACAAGTAAAGAAATAATCAAATCAAACCACAACACAGATATTTTCCTAGGGAAAGCTTGCTGCTCATAAACCCTCCATCTCTATTGTATATTCACCAAGGAATCATGAAACAATTACAATGCACTCTTCTCACAAGAATCTCCTGCATTCTGCATATCGTCTCACATTGATCCAGACAAAATTGGGCCAACACTTAGCCAATTCTCAGCCTGTCTTCAGCCTGTCTTGCTCACAAAATTCCTGTGGAATGCAATCCCTATTCCTTAGGAATTTTAGCCTTCCTTGATTGCTCAAGTATCATGGGAAATATTGTGGGCACTTAATTGCATTTGGGCAGTTTTCTAATAACACAATTGATAGTCAACTTCCCTTTAACTTTTGTCTCAACTGGGTCTCCACTGGAACTCACATGCATGCAAATATTAATAGTAAATCATCATTTGCATGGAAGATCACTACATGTGAATTAAATTTGATTTAATTCACTTGATCTCTCACTAGTGCAACAAACAGTTACAACTAGTTCAACTGACTTTAACTCACCTAATTGAGTTAACTAATTACTCATGCATTAAACTAATGCACTAACTACAACTCGAACTCCATAACTGATAGAATCACTCTGCATGCCTCAACAACCACCCTCAACTCAAAATTCATGAGCTAACTGAGTTTATCACACTTAGTTAACTATTACAAGTGATTATGAGATAAGATTACATTTTATTGTCTAATTTAATTAAGGGATAATTAAATTTGACACATTTCCAATTTAATAAATAAATTGAATTGCAACTAATGTATTGATAGGACCCATCACTACATGACGTGTGGTCCCACACTAGTGTAGGTGTTGTCATGTTGTTTCTGGATGCTAATTTCACTATTTTTGCAAACTTCAACGCTCCCTCTCAACAAGAAAGGAATCAATCTGTCCTAATTCGGTACCTTGGAATGTCCTTGCATGCACACATGAACCTCTTGCATGTGACATGCAACTCTTGCATGAAACACTTCTATAGTGTTGTTTGCACATGCAACTTTTGCATGCAACACTTCTCTAGTGTTGTTTTCATATGCAACTCTTGCATGCAACACTTCTGAAACTGAATAGCCTCCAAACAACTGAATCAGTATAATGCATATGTCATCAAAGTCTTCTGACTATTGGTACCTACTGCACATGTCTACTGGACTCTTTGCGTTGTTGACATCTGCATCCATGGACTCTGCACTGTTGCCAACTCTGATCTGCGCTCCATTATCCGACACCTGTCACTCTGATTTATGTCTTCCTGACATCTGACTGCATCAATCTAACCGATCCTTCCTGCTTCTGTTATAATGTGGGCTCCTCGTAGCCAGGTTCGATCCATGAGACACATTATCTCAATGAATCTTGCCCAAATTTCTTCTTGGGATTAATTCTGCACATCGCTCCACCTCACACCTAGAGGTATAACTGCAATTACTCCCTCTGCCCATCTGGCTCGAAATTTCCCCCTCCTCGAGGTCTCTGCATGAGTGGTTTCTGCCACTCCATGATCCTTTGCATGTGGATGCTCCACATCTTGAGGTTAATTCTTTGGAACCAAGAGTTCCTCATCTGCATGCAAATCAAGCTCCCTCTCAAGGGACAATTGAATGGCTTTCTCACACTTCCCCCTGGTACATCCCTTGCATGTGTCTATCTGTGCAAGAGTACCCTTTGGAAGCCTCGTATAAATCTGTTGCATGACCTTTAAATCTTTGTGGTGTTGAGATTCAACAAGATGATGAGCTTAGTGAAAAGAGTCGCCTTCACTAAGTGGGCCCGCAGGCTATTTTTGGCGAAAGTCTATTTTTAGACATGTCGATCATATTCTATGAGTTGCAGGATGCTATTTGTGGATGGTTGGTCAAGTTGGAAAAAATAGATGGACTTCTATTTTTAGACATACTGGGCAGAATCTATTTTTAGATTGCGGTCTAAAAATAGATGTATAAATATTATTAGCTCTTAATAATATTTGGACTCTAAACATTATCTTATTCTCTTGGAGCACTTCAGTTAAGTGCACAGATGTGGCACAGGAGCTGACAGAAGGAATTACTCTATTCGTGAGGGTTAAGTGGAGCTATTGCATGGAGGACTTCATTTAGAACTCATGTGACAGAGTTTGGTGGAGTTGGAGAAGTAGTTGGTGGAGTTGTATTTAGTTTAACTCAGTTAGACTCAGTTGAGCTAGTTGTATCTAGTCTAACTGATTGATACACTAGTGAGAGTGGAGTGAATTAATTAATTAATTAATTCACAAATAATAACTCATTAATCAACTGAACAATACATCAGTTAACTACAGTGCATGGCAGTTTCAGTGGAGACCAGTGGAGAGATAGGTGAAAGGGCAAGTGTGACTGTAGTGACGACTATAGTGATGCATGAGTTGTCACTTTTCAATCGTGATTTTAATGAAGTTGCGTGAGAGCAAGGCGGAAAGTAAACTCTGAGCCATTCACCCGGCGAAGTTGCGGTAGAAATGAGCTAGCGGTGAGCAAAGAATGATACATGGACTACCAAGATCGGGCACGATTAGTGTGTAGCGATTGTATTATCTTTGAGATTGATATGATCGGAGAGATTGATATGATCGGCTTTGTATGAAGATGTACATGATCTCTATGACATATATTATATACAGATAGTTAGGGTTTTCAGCTTCAGGCTTTCCCGTTAAACAACTGTGTTAATGTGTGTGAATTTTTATTGTTTCATGTGTGCATTGCAATCTTGATTTAATTTCCGCAAATGATCAATGGTGGAATAGATTCTATATTTTGCATGAAGTTAAAATAGTGTGATATCAGAAGAATCTTGGACATATAACACATAAGTTATATAATTTATACATGGTATCAGAGCATTATTGATCATTGGAGGAGATTACAATTATTGAAGTGGTTGAGTTTTGTGCTGGTGGAATTCGAATTTGCTACAGTGTTTTCTTGGTGTCGAAGTTGAGCATTCATTGAAATGTCTTTCAACGGATTGCGATTGGAGTATGCCTTTGATGGGAGCTCGAATTACATAGCATGGAAGGACAGGATGGAAGCGGTGTTGGATGATAATGAGTTGAAGGAGTTCATAGATGTTGATATTCTGAAGCCTGCTTCTAGCGATGCAGCTGCACTTGACGCATGGAAAAGAAGGTAGCAAAGTGTCGAAGGATTCTGTTGGAAGGTGTGAAGGACCACATTGTGTCCAGCCTTCACAATAAAGCCACTCCATTATTAATGTGGAAGGCTTTGACAGACTTGTTCCAAATCAGAAGTGACCAGAGGAAGTTGGCGCTTAAAGACAAGCTCAGAAAAATTAAAATGGAGAAAGGGGACAGTCTACCAAAATACCTCACAAATATTGTCCACTGCAAGGATGAGCTGGGAAGTGTGGGGGTTACTATTGATGAAGAATACTTGGTGAGCTTGGCTCTCCTTGGGCTTCCGAAGAGTTGGCATAGCTATGAAGACTCTGTCAATGGATGGGAGAAAATGCCAGGATGGGAGCGACTTTGGTCAGATCTTGTGCAGGAGGAGATAAGGCGGGGTACCAGGGATGGATCTTCATCGAAGAATGAAGATGAAGAAAATTGCGCTTTGGCTGCCAAAGCTCGGAAAGGAAAAGGGAAGAAATCTTCCAAATCCAAAGCTAAAGGCAAGAAGCAGGATTTGTCCAAGGTGAAGTGTTTTCACTGTCACCAGCACGTGCATTTCGCCACTAATTGCCCACAGAAGAAAAAGAATAAGCAGGCTGCTAGATTTGTAGATGGAGAGGCCTTAGCCTCGCAGTTTGAGCTGGATTTTTCTTTGATCGCATGCTTGGTTTCAAGTGTGATGGCATCGGTGTGGTTTCTTGACAGTGGTGTGTCTTTCCAAATGACCAGAGACAAATATTTGTTTAGTGATCTGGATGAAAAGGATAGTGGAGTGTACATCAAGATGGGCGATGATGGTAGATACAGTGCGACTGGTATAAGGACCATTTCCTTTGAGAGGGAGTTTGGTAAACCTTTCATCTTGAAGGATGTCATGCATGTTCCAAGATTTAAGAAGAATATGATCTCTGTGGCGATGCTGGAAGACAAGGGTTATGATGTTGTTTTTAGCAAGGGAAAAGCCTTCCTATGCCATAAAAGAACTAGTCAAACCAGGAGGATAGGGATTCAAGTTAAGAATATTTATCAATTTTAGGTATATGGCTACGTAGCAATGGCAGGCAAAGCAGAAGGAGTGGTGAGCCGGGATGAGGGCGAATTGTGGCACAAGAGATTGGGCCATCTTCACCATGGCGCTTTGAAAATTTTGCCGCAGATTTCTACCGGGATTCCCAGGGTACACTTGCACAGTCAGATCAGTGCAAGGGATGTACTTTGGGAAAATTTGTGAATACCACTTTCCATGAGAAGGATAGTCACGCCTCGACGATCCTTGAGAGAATTCACACAGACGTGTGTGGACCTTTCTTGGTTACCTCAAAAACAAAGCACAGGTATTATGTGATATTTGTTGATGACTTTTCTCGTAATTGTTGGATATTATTTATGAAAAAGAAGAGCGAGACATAATCAAAGATCTGTGAGTTCAAGGCGCTGGTTGAGAAAGAGTCGGGGAAGCAAGTGAAAGCTCTAAAGAGCGATAATGGTGGTGAATACATCTATGGTGAATTCAAAGACTTCTGTAGCAAAGAAGGAATTCGAAGAGAACTCATAGTGCCTCATAACCCACAGTAGAATGGGGTCACGGAGAGGAAGAACAGAACGATCATTGGTGCTGCACAGGTGATGTTGCATGATCATGGACTTCCCATACACTTGTGGGCTAAGGCATGCAACACTACGGTTTATGTGCAAAACCGTTGTCCTCATAGAGCACTTGGCATGAGTACACCCGAAGAGGAATTTTCTGGTAAGAAGCCTGATATTTCTCATTTGAAGATTTTTGGCTCACCTGTTTACATTCATGTGACGAAGGATGCCAAGAAGAAGCCCATGGGGTTGGGATATTTGTGGGGGTACACGAAACACCCCACAATTATCGTGTATTTTCCAAACATTCGAATGATTGTCGTGCAACGGGATATCAAATTTCATGAGGAGAAATCCATGAAGTTGTCGCTTGAGAGGGAGCTACACTTGCATGCAGAAGAGGAGCTACTTGTTCCTAAAGATGAGCCTCGGGATGTGGATCAGCCACAAGAGGAGGTTCATGGAGTGGAAGAAACCACTCATGCAGCGCAAAACATCAGAGGGCGAAAGCGCACTACAGAAGCTGAACGACTGAATCTTGATGCAGTGCAGAATGTAGGAGCTCCTACATCACAACGCAGACAGAGACAGTCACCTGAACGATTTACTAGATACATGGCTCTGATGAGCAAGTGTATTGTGATGGAGCCATCCTCTTTCGAGGAAGCTGTGGAGGATCTCGCATGGGTAGATGCCATGGTGGAAGAGTATGAGTCGATTGTTAAAAAAAGTGCATGGGAGATTGTCCGAAGGCCGGAAGGGAAATCAGTGGTAGGTTCGAGATGGATCTACAAAGTGAAGCAAGCTACTGACGAAAGCGTCGAGAAGTATAAGGCAATATTTGTTGTCTAGGGCTTCTCACATATCAAGGGGATTGACTATGAAGAAACCTTTTCACCTGTCGCAAGGTATTCTTCCATATGGACCATCCTTGCTCTCTCAGCGCAGATGGGTTGGCACATTCATCAGATGGATGTGAAGACTGTGTTCCTCAACGGAGTAATTGAGGAGGATGTGTACATTGAGCAGCCTGAAGGATTCGAAATCTTCAGCAGTGAGTCACATGTGTGCAGGCTCAAAAGATCATAGTATGGGCTGAAACAAGCACCTCGTGCTTGGTACACATGGATAGATAGTTATTTCATTAGACTTGGTTTCACCAAGAGTGAGGCGGATCCTAACCTATACTAGATTGTGGTGGAGGGTAAGATTTTGATCATTATGCTTTATGTAGATGATTTAATACTAACGGGTGATGAACTATTGATACACTCATGCAAGGCAGATCTTGCAAAGGAGTTTGAGAAGAAGGACTTGGTCCTCCTTCATTATTTCCTGGGATTGGAAATTTGGCAGCGGAAAGGTGAACTGTTTGTGTCTCAAGGCAAGCATGCCCAGGAGACACTGGAGAAGTTTCACATGCAAGTCTACAAGCCTATCGACACTCCTGTTCCTGGTGGTTGGAGGAAGGAGGATGCTACATCGGCAGAGGTAGTGGATGCCACTGTTTATCGACATTTGGTTGGTTTGCTCATGTATTTATTCAATACATGACCAGACATATGCTATGCTGTGAACCAGCTTTCACAAGCGATGGTGAAGCCTACCAAGCTCTTTTGGAAGGTAGGAAAGCATGTCCTAAGGTATCTCAATGGCACATATGGGTATGGATTGTGGTACAGACAGTCGGATGAGGTGAAGCTGCATGGCTTCACAGATGCAGATTGGGCAGGAAGCCCAACAGAAAAAAAGATCACATCTGGAGGGATTTTCAGTATCATATCTATGGCAGTTTCTTGGTACAGCAGGAAACAAAGATCCACGGCACTCAGTTCAGCGGAGGCCGAGTACATGGCTGCAAGTTTGGCTGCATGCGAGGCTATATGGATGAAGAAGATCCTGGTCGGTTTGTTTAGCTCTCACTTATATCCTACTGTGACATATTATGATAATCAGAGTTGCATTAAACTCTCGGTTAATCCATTATTTCATGATAGATCTAAACATATTGACATCCGGTACCATCATATCAGAGATTGTGTGCAGCGGAAGATCATGTTGCTTTCTTACATTCCTACGGAGGATCAGGATGCAGATATTATGATGAAGGCGCTCACCAGGAGAAAATTCGAATACCTAGAGATAGGATCGAGGGTGGCGGATAATCCGTATCTTGTTGAGAAAGTCTTGAAGTTCAACAGATAGTGGAAGGTTTTGCGATGAAGAAGAGTCGCCTTCACTAGAGAACATGCCCGAGGAGCTATTTTTAGCGCATAGTCTATTTTTAGACTATGTCTATTTTTAGACATGTCGAGTCATGTATTATGGAGTTGCGGGGTTGCTGTTTCTTGGATGGTTGGTCAAGTTGGAAAAATATATGGACTTCTATTTTTATACATATTGGCGGAGTCTATTTTTAGATTGCTAGTCTAAAAATAGATATATGCAGATATTATTAACTCTTAATAATATTTGGACTACGGTGAGAATACGACGAGATGATGGAGCTTGGTGAAATGAAGTCGCCTTCACCAAGTGGGCCCGCAGGCGAATTCTTGCGCAAAGTCTATTTTTAGACTATGTCTATTTTTAGACATATGGAGCATGGTTCGGGGATTCCAGTTTGAGATTCTTTGAGCATTGGTCATGTTGGTAAAAATAGATGAGACTCTATTTTTTAGGTCGAAGAGGTCGAAGGCTATTTTTAGACTGCCTATCCTAAAAATAGGGAAGTCAAATATTATTTACCCTTAATAATATTTGGACTATAAACAGCAGTTTACTCTCTTGGAGCACTTTAGTTCAAGCTACAGAAGTGGCTCATGCATATGAAAGAGGAATCACGTGATTCCCAAGGGTTTGATGGCATCATGCATGGTTGACTTCAGTTTGACTTCAGTGGAAGAAGTTTGGTGGAGTTAATGAGACAGATAGTGGAGTTGTGTTCTGTTTATTTTAGTTGAACTAGTTGAGATTAGTTTAACTAGCTAATCAATTAGTTATGAGTGGAGTGAATTAAATATTATTTAATTCATTAATTAATAACTCATTATTCAACTCAAGAACACATCAGTTCACTACAGTGCATGATCAGTTCAGTGGAGACCAGTGAAAGAGGTAGATGAAAGGGTGGAGTTAGCTATCAGTGGCGACATCAGTTGTGCATGAGATTTGCACCACAATTGGAGGATTTGTCCATGACAATTGCACAGTCAAGCCAAGGAGATTCGAACCTTGGATCTCTATATAGACAGGCCTGGATTGCGCAATAGAGGCAAGGCAATTGGCGGTGAGTTTTGAACCAGTAACCTGTTCAAAACTGAGCTAGATTGTGTGTAACTTGATGAGAAAGTACTGAGTACTTGTGAGGAGTATTGTATTGAGTTTTGTTACATTATTTCTCCATTATAATATACACAATAGCTGCGGGGTTTTCAGCTATAAGCTTTCCCCATACATACTGTGTTAATGTGTATGATGATTTGATGTGTTATCACTTGATTTTATTTCCGCATGTGTGATGATCTGAGTGGAAGAGATTATGTGTTGCATATAAATTCGAATTGTATGTGATCAGGATAGTCTCGGTGGATAATTAATCATTATTCAGCAAATTTCTACATGGTATCGGAGCTATTGAAGCGGAGATTGATCATCACAGTGATTACAAACTTATTTCGGTAGACAGAGTCTGCATGCGGGCCAGGTAGCCTCCGGATTCATCTTTCTTCGGAAAGTGAAAGTTCTGGTAAATGCCCCTTGCAGTCAATCTCTGTGCTAGAAATAATTTGTTCTCACAGATCTAGAGCGGTTGAGCTTTGAGGTGGAATTCAAAATTTTGCAGCAGTTTTGTTTTTCTTGGTGCCGGTGTTGAAAATGTCTTTCAACGGTTTGCGACTCGAATATGCTCTTGAAGGCAGTTCGAATTATGTTGCATGGAAGGATCGCATGGAGGCGGTATTAGAAGATAATGGTCTGAAGGAGTTCGTAGATACGGATGTCCAAAAGCCCACTGATCCTGCTGAAGTCGAAGCATGGCAAAAGAAGATGGCGAAGTGTCGAAGGATCCTGTTGGAGGGCGTCAAGGATCATATTGTATCCGGCCTGCATGGAAAGGCTACTCCATATTTAATGTGGAAAGCTTTGACGGATCTATTCCAGAGTAAGAGTGACCAAAGGAAGCTGGCGCTCAAAGATAAGCTCGGGAACATCAAGATGGAGAAGGGCGACAGTATCGCCAAATACCTCACGAAGTTCACTCAATGCAGAGATGAGCTGGGAAGTGTGGGGGTGACTGTCAAAGACGAGGACATGGTCGACCTGGCTCTCCTTGGTCTTCCGAAGGCTTGGCACTCATATCAAGATAGTTTCAATGGTCGGGAGAAGCTGTCGGGATGGGAGCGCCTTTGGGCGGATCTCATGCAGGAGGAGATAAGGAGGACTACTCGAGATGGATCTTCATCAAAGGGAGCTGATGAAGAAAATTGTGCTTTGGTGGCCAAAGAAAAGAAGGGGAAGGGTAAGAAAACCTCTCATTCTGGTGCAAAGGGCAAGAAGCAGGATATGGCGAAAGTGAAGTGTTTTCACTGCCATGATCACGGACATTATGCTACCAATTATCCAAAGAAGAAGAAGAACAAGCAAGCGGGAAGATCTGCAGATGGAGAAGCTTTGGCGTCACAGTTCGAGCTTGACTTTTCACTGATCGCATGCTTGGTTTCAAGTGTGTTGGGATCGGTGTGGTTCTTGGACAGCGGTGTGTCATTTCATATGACGGGAGATCAATATTTGTTCTCAGATCTGGAGGACAAAGATTTGGGTGTGCACATCGAGATGGGCGATGATGGTAGATATAGTGTGACTGGTATCAGTACCATATCCTTTCAAAGGGAGTCTGGTAAACCCTTTGTATTGAAGGATGTCATGCATGTACCTAGATTGAAGAAGAACTTGATCTCTGTGGCGATGTTGGAGGATAAGGGGTATGATGTGGTCTTCAGCGAAGGAAAAGCCTTCCTGCGCAGTAAGACTACTGGAGAGACCCGGAAGATAGGGGTTCGAACCAAGAACCTTTATCAGTTGCAAGTAGATGGCTGCGCAACAATGGCATGCAAGGCGGGAGAAGTGGTGAGTCGGGATGATGAGGGCGAACTGTGGCACAGGATATTGGGCCACCTTCACCATGGAGCTTTGAAGATACTGCAGCAAATTTCTACTGGGCTTCCTAAGGGCACTCTTGCGCAGTCAGATCAGTGCAAGGGGTGTACTTTAGGGAAGTATGTGAAAGCCACCTTTCACGAGAAGGATAGTCGCGCCACGACGATCCTTGAGAGAGTTCACACAGACGTGTGTGGTCCTTTCTCAGTTGCTTCGACAGCAAAGAACAGGTATTATGTGATCTTTGTTGATGATTTCTCTCGAAAGTGCTGGATCTTCTTCATGCAGAAGAAGAGCGATACATTCGCGAAGTTCTGTGAGTTTAAAGCACTGGTCGAGAAGGAGTCGGGGAAGAAGGTGATTTCTCTAAGGAGTGATAACGTTGGTGAATTCATCTCGGCTGAATTCAAGGAGTTCTGCAGTGCAGAAGGGATTCGGAGAGAGCTCATCGCACCCCATAACCCACAGCAGAACGGGGTGGCTGAGCGGAAGAACAGAACAATCGTGGGTGCTGCACGGGCGATGTTGCATGATCGGGGCCTACCCCTTCACTTGTGGGCTGAGGCATGCAATACAGCAGTGTATGTGCAGAACCGTTGTCCTCACAAGGTTCTTGGCATGAGTACATCGGAGGAGGCTTATTCTGGCAAGAGGCCTGATATTTCCCATTTGCGGATTTTTGGTTCTCCTGTCTACATGCATGTGACGAAGGATGCGAGAAGGAAGCTGGATCCAAATGCTGAGGTTGGAATATTTGTGGGGTACACTGATACACCTCACAACTACCGGGTGTATTTGTCAGACAGTCGCAAGACTGTTGTGCGATGGGATATAAAATTTCAGGAGGAGAAAGCCATGTAGTGTTCGCTTGAGAGGGAGCTACACTTGCATGCAGATGAGGAGCTGTTAGTTCCTAAGGAGGAGCTTCCGGATGTGGATCAGCCACAAGAGGAGGTTCGGGAGGTGGAAGAAACCACCCAGGCAGCGCCAACCATCAGAGGGCGCATGCGCACTACAGAAGCTGAGCGACTGGCTCGGGATGCAGAGAAGGTTGTAGGACCACCTACAACACAGCGCAGACAGAGGCAGTCATCGGATCGGTACACTGGATACATGGCTCTTGTGAGTCAATGTGTTGTGACGAAGCCATCCTCTTTTGAGGAAGCTGTGGAGGAACCCGCATGGGTTGATGCCATGATCGAAGAATATGATTCGATCGTCAGGAACAGTGCATGGGAGATTGTCCCAAGACCGGTGGGGAAATCAATGGTGGGTTCGCGATGGATCTACAAGGTGAAGTAGGCGGCTGACGGGAGTGTGGAGAAGTACAAGGCGAGATTTGTCGCCCGTGGCTTTTCACAGATCGAGGGGATTGACTATGAGGAGACCTTTTCACCTGTCGCAAGGTACTCTTCCATACAGACGATCCTTGCTCTCTCAGCAGAGATGGGGTGGCACATTCATCAGATGGATGTGAAGACTGCGTTCCTTAATGGAGTTATTGAGGAGGAGGTGTACATAGAGCAGCCTGAAGGTTTTGAGATCTTCAGCAGTGAGTCGCATGTGTGCCGACTCAAGAGAGCACTGTACGGGCTGAAGCAAGCACCTCGTGCTTGGTACACTCGGATAGACAGCTACTTCACCGGGCGTGGATTCTCCAAGAGTGAGGCTGATCCAAACCTGTACCAGATTGTGGTGGAGGGGAAGCTGTTGATCATCGTACTGTATGTAGATGATCTGATTTTGACTGGCGATGAGCAGTTGATACTTTCATACAAGGAGGATCTTGCACGAGAGTTTGAGATGAAGGACCTGGGCATCCTTCATTATTTCCTGGGATTGGAGATTTGGCAGCGCAGTGGAGGACTGTTTGTTTCTCGGGGCAAGTATGCCCGGGAGATTCTGGAGAGGTTCAACATGCAAGGCTGCAAGCCTGTTGACACTCCTCTTCCTGGTGGTTGGAGGAAGGAGGATGCTACTTCAACGGAGGTAGTGGATGCCACTGTCTATCGGCAGTTGGTGGGGTCGCTTATGTATCTGATCAATACACGACCCGATATATGCTATGCAGTTAACCAGCTTTCGCAAGTTATGGTTAAGCCTACCAAGCTCTTTTGGAAGGCAGGCAAGCATGTATTGCTCTATATCAGAGGCACATCGGGATATGGTTCATGGTACAGACAGGAGGATCAGTTGAGGCAGCATGGCTTCACAGATTGGTATCATCATATCAAAGATTGTGTTCAGCGGAGAATCATGATGCTTTCATATGTTCCCACGGAGGATCAGGATGCCGACATCCTAACGAAGGCGCTCACCAGGAGCAAGTTCGAATTCCACAGAGGCAGGATAGGGGTTGCAGATAATCCATATCTCGCTGAGAGGGAGTGTTGAGAATGTATCAAGATGATGGAGCTTAGTGAAATGAAGTCACCTTCACTAAGTGGGCCCGCAGGCAAATTCTGGCGCAAAGTCTATTTTTAGACATATGGAGCATGGTTCGGGGATTCCAGTTTGAGATTCTTGAAGCATTGGTCATGTTGGTAAAAATATATGAGACTCTATTTTTTAGGTCGAAGAGGTCGAAGGCTATTTTTAGATTTCCTATCCTAAAAATAGGGAAGTCAAATATTATTTACCCTTAATAATATTTGGACTATAAACATCAGTTTATTCTCTTGGAGCACTTCAGTTCGAGCTACATAAGTGGCTCATGCATCTGACAGAGGAATCACGTGATTCCCAAGGGTTTGATGGCATCATGCATGGTTGACTTCAGTTGGACTTCAGTGGCAGAAGTTTGGAGGAGTTAATGAGACAGATAGTGGAGTTGTGTTCTGTTTATTTTAGTTGAACTAGTCGAGATTAGTTTAACTAGCTAATCAATTAGTTATGAGTGGAGTGAATTAAATATTATTTAATTCATTAATTAGTAACTCATTATTCAACTCAATAACACATTAGTTCACTACAGTGCATGATCAGTTCAGTGGAGACCAGTGAAAGAGGTAGATGAAAGGGTGGAGTTAGCTATCAGTGGCGACATCAGTTGTGCATGAGATTTGCACCACACTTGGAGGATTTGTCCATGACAATTGCGCAATCAAGCCAAGGAGATTCGAACCTTGGATCTCTATATAGACAGGCCTGGATTGCGCAATAGAGGCAAGGCAATTGGCGGTGAGTTTTGAACCAGTAACCTGTTCAAAACTGAGCTAGATTGTGGGTAACTGTATGAGAAAGTACCGAGTACTTGTGAGGAGTATTGTACTGAGTTTGTTACTTGATTTCTCCATTATAATATACACAATAGCTGCGGGGTTTTCAGCTATAAGCTTTCCCCATACATACTGTGTTAATGTGTATGATGATTTGATGTGTTATCGCTTGATTTTATTTCCGCATGTGTGATGATCTAAGTGGAAGAGATTATGTGTTGCATATAAATTCGAATTGTATGTGATTAGGATAGTCTCGGTGAATAATTAATCATTATTCAGCAAATTTCTACAGACTCTAAACATTATCTTATTCTCTTGGAGCACTTCAGTTAAGTGCACATATGTGGCACAGCAGCTGACATAAGGAATTACGCTATTCCTAAGGGTTTACTGGAGCTAATGCATGGAGGACTCAGTTAGAACTCAAGTGGCAGAGTTATGACACAGTTGGAAGAAGTAGTTATGGAGTTGTATTCAGTTTAACTCGGTTAGACTCAGTTGAGCTAGTTGTATCTAGTCTAACTGATTGATACACTAGTGAGAGTGGAGTGAATTAATTAGTTAATTAATTCACAAATAATAACTCATTAATCAAATGAAGAATACATCAGTTAACTACAGTGCATGGTAGTTTCAGTGGAGACCAGTGGAGAGATAGGTGAAAGAGCAAGTGTGACTTTCAGTTGTGACTATAGTGATGCATTGATTGCATCCAACACTCAGTGGAGATGCCAATGAGGATTGTGTGAGCAAGTTTGGAGCAATTCAAAATCATTCAGAGCCATTCTTCAGTAGGGATTGCGCAGCAGAGGCAGGCTAGCAGGTGGCAAAGATCTGTGCATGGATTTGCAAGATCGGGACTGATTAGTGTGTAGTGGTTGTATTGTACTGAGAGCTTGATATGATCAGCTTTGTATGAGGATTGTTACATGATCTCTATGACATATATTATATACACATATTTGGGGTTTTCAGCTTCAGGCTTTCCCGTTAAACGACTGTGTTAATGTGTGTGAATTTTTATTGTTTCATGTGTGCATTGCAATCTTGATTTAATTTCCGCAAATAATCAATGGTGGAATAGATTTTGTATTTTGCATGAAGTTAAAATAGTGTGAGATCAGGAGAATCTTGGACATATAACACATAAGTTATATAATTTCTACATGTAGATGGCCAAATCTCTTGTGCCATAACTCACCCTCATCCCAGCTCACCACTTTGTCTATTTTACCCATCAATGTCGTGCAACCATATACATCAATTTTATAGATATTCTTCACACGAATCCCAATCTTCTTGGCTTGTCTTGTGGCTTTGTGTCGAATGAAAACTTTCCCTTCACTGAAAACCACATCATAACCTCTATCCTCCAAAATTTCAACTGAAACTAAATTCTTTTTCAAGCCTGGTACATGCATTACATCTTTTAATAAAAATGTATTACTTGACTGTCTCTGGAAAGTAACTGTACCAATCTCGATAGAGCTATACCTTCCGTCGTCACCCATTTCGATATGCACATGGAGGTCCTTCTCCTCCAAGCTACTGAAAATTTCTTTGTCTCCCATCATGTGGAAAGATACACCACTATTCAAGTACCACCTTGATCCTATCGCACTTGACACCATGCATATGATGAGCGAGAAGTCCAACTCAAATTGCAAAGCCCAAGCCTCACCAGCTATAGATCCTAAAGCCTTCTTGTTCTTCTTATTTTGTGGACAATTAGTGGCATAATGTCCATGCTCTTAATAGTGAAAACACTTCACTCTGGACATGTCGTGCTCCTTGCCTTCTTCGCCAGTCTCAGATTTGGAATAGGATTTCTTTCCTTTCCCTTTCTTCGCCTTACCAGCTAAGGTGCAATTTTCTTCATCATCTTCCTTAGATGAATATCCATCCCTAGTATTCCGCCTGAATTCTTCTTGCAGCAAATCTGACCAAATTCGTTCCCAATCTGGCAGCTTCTCCCTCCCATTGATAGAGTCTTGATAACTATGCCAACTCTTGGGAAGTCCCAGAAGAGCTAGGCTCACCAAGTCATCACCCGCGACAATGATTCTGACGCTCCCAAGCTAATCCCAACATTGGACAAACTTTGTTAAATATTTCGGCATAGTGTCGCCTTTCTCCATTTTTATTTTCCTGAGCTTGTCCTTCAATGCCAATTTTCTATGATCACTGCTACTCTGAAATAGATTTTTCAAAGCTTTCCACATTACATATGGTATCATTTTTCCATGGAGACTTGAGACAATGTGGTCTCATACTGCCTCCAATAAGATCCTCCTCGCCTTTGCAACCTTCTTTTACCAAGCATCAAGATTTTCAGTATCAGCTGCAGCGAGTTTGGGAATGTTATTATCAATGAATTATTTCAACCCATTGTCCTCCAGTACTGCGCGCCTCCATCATGTCTTTCCACGCAATGTAATTAGAACTTCCCTCGAGTGCATACTCCAATATCAAGCCATTGAAAGCCATTTCGATCCTGATCTGCCTGTCGCACCAAGAATTCTTTTGCAAATTTGAATTCTATTTAGTCAGAAACTCAGCTTCTCCTCCACTATAGTGATTTCCTATGCTCTGATACCATGTATAATTTATACAAACAATATGTATTTCATGTATTCAATCTGATCATGTCATATGCTAAAGCAAGATACTGAATACTTCTACAAATCAATTGAAAAAAACAAACACGGTCATTAATCACAACAAGTAAAGAAAGAATCAAATCAAACCACAACACAGATATTTTTGGGGGGAAAGCTTACTACTCAAAACCCCTCTTTCTCTATTGTATATTCACCTAGGAATCATGAAACAATTACAATTCACTCTTCTCCCAAGAGTCTCCTGCACTCTGCCTATCGTCTCACACTGATCCAGACAAAATCAGGTCAACACTTAGCCAATTCTTAGCTTGTCTTTAGCCTACCTTTCTCACACAATCCCTATGGAATGCAATCCCTATTCCTTAGGAATTTCAGCCTTCCTTGATTGCGCAAGTATCATGGGCAATATTGTGGGTACTTAATTGCATCTGGGCAGTTTGCTAATAAAACAACTAATAGTCAACTTCCCTTTAGCCTTTGTCTCAACTAGGTCTCCACTGGAACTGACATGCATGCAGCTATTAGCAGCAAATCATCAATTTCATGGCAAATCACTAAATTTGAATTAAATCTAATTTAATTCACTTGATCTCTCACTAGTGCAACAAACAATTACAACTATTTCAACTTACTTTAACTCACCTAACTAAGTTAACTGATTGCTCATTAATTAAACTAATGCACTAACTATAACTCAAACTCCATAAATAATAGAATCACTTTGCATGCCTCACCAACCACCCTCAACTCAAAATTCATGAGCTAATTGAGTTTATCACGCTCAATTAACTATTACAAGTGATTATGAGATAAAATTACATTTTATTGTCCAATTTAATTAAGGGATAATTAAATTTGACACGTTTCCAATTTAATAAATAAAATGAATTGCACACTAATGTATCGCTAGGACCCATCACTACATGACCTATGGTCCCACACCAGTGTAGGTGTTGTCATGTTGTTTCTGGATGCCAATTTCAATGTTTCTTGTTGCAAACTTCAACGTTTAATTTATAAGGCTTTTCTTAACTTGTGTCTATAGTAATGGTCTTCCTTAGCAAGGATTTTGGTATCTTCCAATTTCACATGATGCTTTATTTTCATGGCTTTCTTAGCAATAGCCAAGTTCTTAATCCTTTCATGTTTGATGTTAGCACCATGCTTTTTGACCCTTTGTTTAAGGGAATTCCCAGTCTCACCAATGTAGCATTTTCCACATGGGCGTTCTCATCAAGTGGAAGAACTTACCCCCTGAAGATTCCACATGGGAGGATGAAAATTTTATACAGAAGAATCCATAACTACTCAAGCATTGAGGAAAACACTTTTTTGAAGGAGAGGGGCATGTTATATGCCTATAATACTAGTGTATCCCCTTATTATTATTGTTAGTGTAGCCCCCTTATTGTTATTGTTGTGTCCATGTAGTCCCCATTGTGTTATTATTGTGCCCCATAGAAGCCCGCTATTGTAATTTTTGTGCCCTTACATTATTATTTTTATGTGGGCTCTGATTATATTGGGACCACTTAGACTCCTATATATAGAAAGTAGGTTTCTTTCATTTGAATCATCTAGGAATAGTTCATTTCTGTAATGTAAAGGAGCTTGCCCCCTTTAAGAGGGTGACTTCTAAGTCGTTTATCTAACTTTTGTGAGTTGGTTGCATAACAAGCTAGCATCTAAAAGAAAGTGTGATTCCATAAATAATGTATATAGAAGGTTCAAAGCTAATGTGTTTAAAGGTATTATGAGTGGTAAGTATGTTGAGTAGTAGGCCAATGAGGGTAAGGTGAAAATTTATTACTAACATTCTTTATTTTAATAGTTTCATTAGCCTCTTCATTATAGATAAAAGATTGAGAGCGGTTGCTAAAGTTTTTCATAAAATGTTAAAACTGAAGGTTTCACCAAATGAGACTACATACAAGATATTGGGAATTATTATGAAGAGATGAGATATTCCAATAAAGGTAGTAGAGTAGCTCGATGTTGCACATAAAAGTAGTATTCAGGCCTTGTGAAAGAAAATTATCTATTATGTAATGGGGATGCACGTTGAAGCTTTGGAAGCTTGTGATGAATTGCGAGCTTCGGGGTTGGATCTTGATGTGTCTTGTTACACTATTGTATTAATTAAGCTTATAATATGTTCACGAGCATGCAAACTAATTTATGTTAATGCAATAATGGTTCAATTTGATGTACAACAATGGTAATAGGGAAGAACCAAGGAACATCTATGTCCTCTTTCGATTTATTTTTTATATATTAGGCATGTATTTCACAATAGCCCTTAAATTTTGAATGCATGGCCTCTTAAATAATAAGTGCACTAACTAACCAACTACCTACCTCTCAGAGAAAACAATATGGCTTAAGTGAAAACTAGTAAACCTCCAAATCCTGTGTAAAGGAAGGGAAATGCAATTTGCATAGACTGGAGCCTTTTGTATACAGTAATATAATTTTATTGTTGCAAATAGCATTCAAAGTATGATTGGTAAAAATCATGAAATGTCCAAATTCAAAGCATACCTTACAAGACCCGGAAATATTATTAGGAGATATTTCATTATTTATAAAGGTATGGTTGATGAGATATAAATAGTATTCACTAGTAGTTTTACACCATATTAGTTTGAATGGGCCTAATGGTTAAGAGAATGTTTTTTATCATAAGATATCACAAGTTCAAAACCAAAGGGGGGTGGAGTATGCATGTCTTCGTAGACTTAGTTAAATCGATGCGCGGAGGTGGATCCCTTGTCCCACAAACAAGGGGGTCTCATACACTAAAATTGGATAATAATAATAATAATAATTGTATATCTCTACCTAATAGGAGAACATTTCATATCTCATGTAGGTTTCATAGGAGGGCCTCATAAAATAAAATTGGAAAATAATAATAACAATAATAATAATTGTATATCTCTACCTAATAGGAGAATATTTGTTGGGATATTCCGACACATAGAAAATAGTTAAGAATAACTTAGTCTAATGTAGAGTTAGGTAAAGTGTGTTTCTTTACCATGTACATTTGTAACTTATAATCCGACGGTCACGATTTGTAGTGATCCGATGGCTATCTCTCACCTCGGTATTAATGGCACTTGATCCGTGGCTTAACACCCGATTGGTCCATGATCTCTATTTAAAGAGCATGGAGGGTCATTTGTCCGGTAACCGTTTATGAGAGAAACATATGTAACCTTTCTTTTATATTAATAAATTCCCTAAAGTGGCTGCGTTGGCTCAGGGCGTGGATTGTTTCCCTCTTTGAGGGTTTTAACCATGTGATTATACTGGTGTACTAATTTGTGATCTGTTTGTGAGCAGTGACCCTTGGTTCTTGATCTACGGAACTTACCCTGTAAATTCCTACATGGTATCAGAGCCATTTTGAGGGCCGCGTCCATTGTTGATCAAAATCCGAAGCTGGTTTGACTGCATGCGAATGTCGTTTTGTAGATCTACTATTTATGAACATTTTTGGCTTGGAGAACTGCTCGGTTGTGTCCGGAGCATCTGTTACAGTGAGGAACACCTTTCGTTCCATGCGAAAAGATTTTCGACTGCCCAAGTTATGTCAGTTTAGATCTGGAGGTATAAAGCATCTATTTTGCAGTTATATTTGTTAATAGTTCTGCTTATTTCATTTTTTTTTTCTGTATTAAGGTTTTATTTATTTGCCGGATCTATACCCTCTTCTCTGTGTATGCTCTTTGTTGTGCGCTTCGTGCAATCTCGGCAAATCAGAAACAGGAAAAAGGGATTTGTTTTGCTACATATGTTCTTTCCCCACGTCTTTGTGCAATCTCAGAAAAACAAAAATAGTGAAAAAATTGATAGTTGCCAGTAAGGCTAACCAAGAATCTAACATTCTGTTGTAAGGCTTTGCATTTTGTTTTTTGCTCGGTTTTTGTGTTTTTTGTGCAGGAAAAGGCAAGCACGCCGAAGGTTAATAATAATAATAATAATAATAATAATAATAATAATAATAATAATAATAATAATAATAATAATAATAATAATAATAATAATAATAATAATAATAATAATAATAATAATAATAATAATCCCTCCTTCCTCTTTTCTAAAATAACATATTCCTTTTACTATCTCACTTGGTGACGGGTTAGTTTATGAGAATAGAGGTCTTGGGTTCAAGTCTCCTTCTCAAGCTTCTTTTGTAAAAAAAATTTGTTTAAGGGGGCGGAATTTTTTTTTAAAAAGCCGCACTTCATCCCGTTCCCGCAACTATTCGGCATCTACAACTCAGATTTTTCAAAAGGCATAACTTCTTCATCCGGAAGCCGTTTTACGAGCCTTTTTTTTTTAAACGGCCTAATTTTTCGAGATATTTCCATTGGAGCAGTTATTTTTAGCTTTTCTTAGCTTCATTTAAAAATAAAAAAATAAAAATAAAAATAAAATAAAAAATTGGAAAGTGCATGCCTGGTTATTCTTAAAAGCACCAATTATTTCTAATGGCTACCTCACATGGTAGATATACTTAGAAGTAAAGGGATTTATAGAATAGCCACAGGTCAAGAAACTAACCCTTCCGATGATGATAAAGTTCCTAAATGGGAAAATAGACAAGATCAAGCACGAGGGTTGATAGGAATGTCCATTGCTCAAGATCTTCAATTTCACATCCTTGACATTGATACCCCTAATAAAGCCGTAGAAAAGCTAAATAATGTTTTTGGCATTCAAAATCAAATCAAGGCCCACCAGCTTAAAAATGAGTTGCTTACTTTGGACCCTAATAATTTCTCCTCTATTGAAGACTTTTTGTCCAAATTCAAGACCCTTAGACTTCTTTTAGAAGGGTGTAAGGTAAAAAAGGAAGATGGTAGCCTCATATATTGCATTCTTGCTAAGCTTGGTCCTTCATACTCTATATTTGTTTCCGCCTTCCATTCCACCAGAGAAGCCATCATTTCTTCAGGAACCACCTACAAGAATCCCTCTTTTGATGCCTTTTGTGATTCTTTGATAAGAGAACAAGAAAAACTTTTACACCTTGGTCTTATCACTGCTGGAAATGCTTCTGAGAAAGCCTTGGTAGCCCAAAAACAACCATATCAAAAGAATCCCAAGAAGCAGTATCCTAAAAAATATGGTCCTAAACCAAACAAGGGCCCTTAGCAATTTCAGCCGCAAACTGAAAAATCAAATCACCAAAATAACAAGGCAAATCAAAACAAAGGGAAGAAGACAGATAGACATTGCAACTTTTGCAATCGGGATGGCCATATAGAGTCCAAATGTTTTAAGAAGATGGAAGCCTTAGAAGTAGCAATGAAGAAGCACAACATCAATTTGGAGCACTCTTCACCTTCATCTTCAGGCATGGCACTTTCTGCTTGTGGTTGTCAAGCATCAAGATCTGGTTATGCATTAAATGTATCTTCTTCTTCTCCTTCTCATGAGTGGCTCATTGATTCTGGAGCTTCTTACCACATGGCTAAAAGTAAATCCATGTTTTCTTCTTTAAATGATTATAACACCAAACATATTTATGTTGGTGATGATAGATCTCTTAGTGTTGTAGGATCTGGAACCATTCATCTAGATAATGGTCAATTTAATGATGTACTATGTGTTACTACCTTGTCATGCAAACTTCTATCTTTTTATCAGATAACTCATTCAGGTGAAGGGAAAATAGTAGAATTATCACCTCATGATGTTGTAATCAAGGACCTCAAAGATCCTAAACATATTTTAGCTACTGGCATTGCTGATGATTCCATAAGGTTGTATAAGTTTGACAAATTTGGGTCATCATCTCTTCCCTCTATTTTTGTTTCTCATAATGATGATGTGAGAAAACTTTGGGATGAGCGATTTGGTCACTTAAACTATCGCTCTCTTCAAACTCTATGTAAGTAAAATATGGTGATGGGCCTTCCTATGGTATCTTGCCGGGATGGTGTTTGCTCTGGATGTGTACTCAAAAAACATTATTGGGATAGTTTTGACAAACGTGCCTCTTGGCACGCTTCAGCCCCTTTACAACTTGTGCACAGTGATTTATGTGGTCCACTTCCTGTTGTTTCTTTCTCTGGTTGCAAGTACTTATTAACTTTCATTGATGATTTTTCCAGACACACTTGGGTATATTTCTTAAAACTCAAGAGTGAATTTTTTAACATGTTCTTGGCCTTTAAGACCTTTGTTGAGAAACAATCTAGACATCAAATTCTTAAGTTAAGATCAGACAATGGCGGAGAATATGTTAACAACAAATTTATCAACTTCTGCACTGAGCATGGCATTCAATTGCAACATACTGTTCCATATACTCCACAACAAAATGGTGTAGCTGAAAGGAAGAATCGCACCTTAAAAGAAATGGCTAATTGTATGCTTTAATCTAAAGGACTTGGCCTCAATTTTTGGGCAGTAGCCATTAACTGTGCAAATTACATTGTAAATCACACTCCTACTAAGGTTTTAAAGAATATAACTCGAGAAGAAGCTTGGAGCTCAATCAAACCAGATGTAAGTCACTTTCGTGTTTTTGGAAGTGATGCTTGGGCCCATATTCCAGATGCGAAACATAAAGCCTTAGAACCTAAGAGTGAAAAATGTATTTTTTTTGGATATTCTGAAGATGTCAAAGGATATAGACTTCTTCAACCAAAATCCAAAAATATTATCATTAGAAGAGATGTAAAATTTGATGAAAATATATCGGCCTGCGAGCCTAGTTCGGCAAGTGTGGCACCTTTGGCCTGCAAGCCTGATTCGGCATATGTTCCACCTCTCTCTTTCTCTTCTATTTTTAATAGCATTCCTTCTAGTTCAGATGATGACAACGAGGATGAAAATCATCCTCTAGCTCGTGAAATTGTTCCTTATACTCCACTGCTTCCAAGATGGTTACGCTCTACTTGGGATGCAGCAGGTTCTCTTGCAGGTGACCCTGCCGATCGACGACGTACACGTTCTCAATTCGAAAGAGCTTCTTCCTTATTGGCTCAAGTTCCAGAAAAACTTGATCCAGAAACCTTTAAAGAAGCCTCCGGTCATCCAGATTGGGATGAAGCTATGAATGAAGAGTATCGTTCCTTATTGGCAAACGATACTTGGGATATTGTTCCTCTTCCAAAAGGAAGAAAACTTGTCAGATGCAGATGGGTTTACAAAACAAAGTTTGGACTAGATGGAAAAGTGGATAGACATAAAGCTCGTCTTGTCGCTAAAGGTTTTTCACAAGTTGAAGGCATTGACTATACTGAAACCTTCTCCCCTGTTGCCAAAATGAATTCTATCCGCTTTGTCCTTTCCCTTGCTGCCTCCTTTAAATGGGAAGTCCATCAGATGGATGTTAAATCCGCCTTCTTACATGGAGATTTGCATGAATAAATCTACATGGAACAACCCCCTGGCTTTATCCAAAAAGACTCCAGCCTTGTTTTTCACCTTAGGAAGTCTCTCTATGGTCTCAAACAAGCTCCTTGGGCTTGGTATGCCAAAATGGATAGATTTCTCTTAGATAATGGATTTTCTAGGTGTCATTCTGAAAACACTGTCTACACCAAGAAAGTGGGTAATTCCTTCACCATCCTTGTTCTTTATGTTGATGATCTTATCCTTACTAGTAGTGATCCAAACCATATAAACCATGTGAATTATAGCCTCAAAAAGAAGTTTGAAATGACAGACTTAGGACACTTTCATTATTTCCTTGGTCTTCAAGTCTTGCAATCCAAGGAAGGCATTACCCTCTCTCAGTCCAAGTATGGTTGTGATATTCTACACCACTTTCACATGGAAGAGTGTAAGCCTACCCCTTGCCCCTTTCAGTCTGGAGTCAAGCTTTCAATCAACTGTACTACCCTTGAAGTTGATGCTAGCTTATACCGTCAACTTGTTGGTAAACTTTTGTATCTAACCCATACCCGTCCTGGCCTTTCCTTTGCCGTTGGTCTTGTCACTCGGTTTATGCACCAACCTCATGAAAGTCACTGGAAAGAAGCTAAAAGAATACTTCGATATGTTCGAGGTACATTTCAGTTCGGGATTCATTACAGTGCAGGAGCATCTCCCTTGTTGATTGGTTTCACGGATTCTGATTGGGCTGGTGACCCTGATGATCGAAAGTCCACTGCAGGATATGTATTCACTCTTGGTTCAGGACCTATTACTTGGTCTTGTAAGAAACAAAGTGCCATCTCCCTTTCTTCAGCAGAAGCAAAGTATCATGGTGCAATTGAAGCCAGCAAGGAAGCCATGTGGCTTCGTCAGATCCTATCTAAATTTGGTCTTCATCAGCAACATCCAACTACACTTTGGTGTGATAATCAAAGTTCCATTCAGCTATGTAAAGATCTAGTTCAACATCAGCGTATGAAACACATTGAACTCCATATACACTTCATCAGAAAGCTCATTCATGATTGTGTTCTTGAAGTGCAGTATTGCCCGGCCAATGATCAAGTAGCCGATATCTTTACGAAGGCTCTCACAGAAGCGAAGTTTACCAAACTTCAATCCATGCTTGGAGTTCAGGAAAGTTGTCATTAAGGGGGGATAGGCACTAATGCCTCCTTCCTTCTCCTATTGTGTCACTTTTGTAAATCCTTCAGTCCTATCCCAATTTGTTCTTAAAGGGGGATGTTAGGATATTTTGACACATAGGAAATAGGCTCCTTTTGTGTCACCTTTGTAAATCCTTCAATCCTATCCCAAGTTGTTCTTAAGGGGGGATGTTAGGATATTTTGACACATAGGAAATAGTTAAGAATAACTTAGTCTAGTGTAGAGTTAGGTAAAGTGTGTTTCTTTACCATGTACATTTGTAACTTATAATCCGATAGTCACGATTTGTAGTGACCCGATGGTTATCTCTCACCTCGGTATTAACAGCACTTGATCCGTGGCTTAACACCCGATTGTTCCATGATCTCTATTTAAAGAGCATGGAGGGTCATTTTTCCGGTAACCGTTTATGAGAGAAACATATGTAACCTTTCTTTTATATTAATAAATTCCCTGAAGTGGTCGCGTTGGCTCAGGGCATGGATTGCTTCCCTCTTTGAGGGTTTTAACCACGTGATTATACTGGTGTACTGATTTGTGATCTGTTTGTGAGCGGTGACCTTTGGTTCTTGATCTACGGAACTTACCCTGTAAATTCCTAAAAAATTTCATATCTCTTGTAGGTTTCATAGGCTTTGAAAAAACATCAATACATAGAAAACACTAGGAAATGTGAACTTTCTTCGCAATTCATTAGTGTATTTGGGGTACATGATCAATGGAGGGGAACTCAATTATAAAAGGTTACCCTGGAGGCAATAACATTAAGATTTCTCTTTTACTCAAATTGGGCTACATTTACATCACATTACTCTTCATCTATGTTATTTTTTCATATGCTATGGACTTAGGGGGTTTCCTTTGCAACATTTGGTGCAATTTCTAGTAATCTTTACATGTATAAATACTTTGTTATGCATAGAAAAACCACTTTTTCAAACAAAAAAAATGGCTTTAAATAATAAGGAAATGTGAGGCCCATGAAAAACAGTTAACCTCAAATATAATGTAAAATGTATTCCCAGATTGAAACTTGACCACAACTTTTATATATATGTATTAACATCAAATATAATGTAAAATGGGTTCCATATTGAAATTTGACACACACACACATATACTTTAATTTTTCTTAACTTTATTATTACATATTTAATTTAATAGGTTTAGATTCATCTTAACTCTAGATCTACTCTAGATCTATAAAGGCTCACAGGGATCAAATACTTTTTCACTTTAAAAGAGGTTTGCATGTCGAGAGATCTGAGCTCTTGTTAGATTCTGAGTTAAGATGGATCCAATTTAATTCCCCCCTTTAAATAAGCTATAATAGACATAAATTCCATAGGTTCTCATTACCATGGGTCATTATTATTATTATTATTATTATTATTACTATTAAAGGATTATATTTATTTTATTTTATTTTGGAGTTAAACATTTTACATTACATTAAGTTACAAAATCTTTGCCATATTGGGTTGGAGAGCGTACACAAATTAATTTAAAAATTAAATATTATAATTATACATTAAAAAATGAAAATACCCTAATTATCTATGGTAGAAATATAGAAGAGTGAAAAAAATTTAGAAATATGTAGAGGGGTAGAAAAATATAGAAATGTCTGGTGGGAGTGAAAAAAAATTAGAAATATGTAGAGAGTGAAAATTTAGATAATTTCAAATAGGTTGTTTTTTTTTTTTTTAAATAATAATGTTAGTCAATTTGATGATAGTAGTGAATAATAATTATTCCATTACTAACTTTGATAATTGAACTATGATATATATTCTCACAATTTAAAAAAAAAAAAAAATGTAATTTAACTAATAGATCAAATAATTATTCCATTACTAACTTTGATAATTGAACTATGATATATATTCTCACAATTAAAAAAAAAAAATGCAATTTAACTAATAGATCAAATGTTTTTTTTACAATAGTTTTTAATCAAAAATCTGTAGAGATTTTTAAAACATTTGAGTTTAAGTTGTTTGATTTGCAAATTTTGAATATCTCAATTTTTTTTTCAAATACTGAATCTATTGCATTAAAAAAAAAAAAGTAATTTTAAATAACAATAAATACAATCTTGAAATTGCATAATAAAATTGGGTAAAAAAAGCCATTT
Organism: Pinus albicaulis; assembly: GCA_034641835.2. Classification (NCBI taxonomy): domain Eukaryota; kingdom Viridiplantae; phylum Streptophyta; class Pinopsida; order Pinales; family Pinaceae; genus Pinus; species Pinus albicaulis. The sequence continues at coordinate 1,057,359,820 of CM076575.1, read as the reverse complement.
CATCTATTGTAACCTCCCTCCAGCTGACATATTATAATGGATTAAGATTCTTTTTGAAAAGATAACTCCTATTTACTATGTTCAACAAACCAATAATTTGTTATATAATTTCAACAACTCAAACTTACCTTAACATCCATTAAACAAAAAGGTAATAATAGTTTACCTCACAAGTTTGAATGTCATGACTTAGTAAAGTGAAATATGGTGGCAAATTAAATGTTGGAATTTATTGTTATTTTTCGAACGATTATTATTATTTACCGTTTAGTTGTAACTACCGAGGGTGATCATATCCACTCATTTCTTTATTTTCTTGGGGAGACATCCAAAAAGGTTGTTTTATTATTTACCGTTCAGTTGTAACTATCGAGGGTAACCATATCCACTCATTTCTTTATTTTCTTGGGGAAACGTCCAAAAAGGTTGTTTCCTTACAAGGTTCTGATATAAACTTCGAGATTTCTAAAGTTTTTCCTGGATATTAATGACGACATGTTGAAACTTGATATCTGTCTTTCGAGACATCTGAAGTTTCCTCGTTGCAGGATATTAATGACATTCGACATGTTGAAGCTTGATATCTGTCTTTCGAGACATCCGAAGTTTCCTCGTTGCAGGATATTAATGACAGTCGACATGTTGAAGCTTGATATCTATCTTTCGAGACATCTGAATTTTCCTCGTTGCAGGATATTAATGACAGTGAACATGTTGCACCTTGCTATCAATCTTTCTGTTGCATCTTACTACGTGACTCAGCTGAAATTTAGGCCTATCAAACGAAATCTTGGCAAAGAATCCGATCTTCTGAGAGCTCCAATAGATTTCCTTCCCAAATTTGTTGCAAAGGAGCAATGCGAATTTCTGGATGTGGATGAGTACTACAGTAGGGAGAAGAGTTCTTCAAATGAAAAAAAAGATAAGTATTCTTTTTTATTTGATTTAAGAAGGCTATGCATATGCCTCTTATATTTAGTTTAGAAATGAATTGTTATATACGTAAAATAATGGCATTTGCATGAGATTAGTCTCTATTTAAATGATTTCTTAAAAATGTGCATACTATTATAATATACTTTTTATGCATAAGAATATGTGTATAATATTAATTTGTGTATTATGCTTTATTTCTTTAGGAAATAAAATGTAAAAGGTATGAAAGAAAAATAGTTACCTTTCATTTGAGTTTGAAAAAAAAAATTTATTTTTGCACGCAATAAAATTGCTATTTTATTTTTCATTTCCTGAAAAGAGAAACTTTTATGTATACATCATAGTATTACATTTCGAAGAGAAATGTATATGCATGCATTATCATTGTATTCCATTTCGAGGAGAAATGTCTATGCATGCATTATCATTGTATTATCATTGTATCACATTTCGAAGAGAAATGTCTATTCATGCATTATTAAATTTTTGGAAAAGAGAAATGTGTGGGTATGAACCAAATAATGGTGTTATGCATTAGACCTTTAAAAAAAAAGGATTATTTAGTGCATGTACAAAGAGAAACCAATGTGTTATATAAATATATATTTACATGCATGGAAAATATTAATTGTGTGCTAGAATTCTGGACACTGAAACATGTGTTTAATGGTTATTGTATCATGTTTATGCATGCAAGATTCATATTATCTTTCGTTGGAAAGAATATATAGTTGTATGTGGGAAATGATAGCATGCTTAGTTAGACTACATTGGGAAATATTCTTTGGGTAAGAAGATGAATTACATACATAAAACCCATATTAGTGTGTTGATTTCCTTGGAATATATAAGTGGGTAATGTTTACATGTATTTGTATGTTTTATTACATAAGTTTTAGGGAAAAGGAAACATGTTTTGCATGCCTTATTATGCTAAAATTCCCTCGAAAAAGAAAAGTGTGTTTACACTCTTGATTGTGTTAAGAATTCTAGTGAGAAGATTCTTTTGGAAACCATATGCAATTCGTATGCATAGGAATAACATTTGTTGTGTTAGCTTTCTTTACATGAACCAAAAGTAATATCTTAAGGGTTAGTTATTTGGTTTAAACTTATGTAAATCACATGCTCGAAGATCGTAACTGATGTATCAGTTTCTTTTAAATAAATGTTGGGAAGATGTATCTATTGTATTGTAGGAACGCATGCTTTTGCGAGGGGAACATTAGTTAATGTGATGACTTATAACTAGCACATATGCAGTATGTGATGTTAAAGGGAGAATGTCAAGGTATTTTACTTTCATGTTATGCATATACATGAGTAGATGGAGAAGCCTCTCTAGTATAGATTTATGAAATGGTTGACTAATACTTTATGAATCTTGACATCAATGTAGGTTGAAGGCATCATTAGTAGGGAATGATGGTGACATGTACAAAGGAAATATTATGCTTAACCTGGTGGTAGGTAAATGATTATGGTTCATGCAGATAAGTGCAAGCTGCAAGATGATCCAATATACGATGGTCCATTGTAGGGCATCCATGCCACCAAAATATGAAGATATGAAGATTAGTGGGTAAATGATATCATATTTATTGTAATGGCTTTAAGCTAGATATTTGTATATTTCATTGTAAGATTTTATAACGATGGTTAAGGGATGGTCTCCCTTATAAGCCATTGAGTGAGGACTGAACACCCTCACGAGCGTTTAATAATAAAATTAAACGTTTGTTGGTCTTCACCCTATGGAGTTTCTAGGGTATATTGGTGTTCAATGATGTGATTGATTATTGTGTCAAATTGATGATGTTGATTCCTTTCTTGTTGTGATGTTCATAATGTCAAGTATGTGATAACTACATGAGTAATGAAATGAATGGAAGGTTATATCATACAGTTTTATGTTAATGTACTACAATAGAGGTTGTTAATGGTTAAGCAACTTACTATTCTTATTCTAAGGTTACATTATGAACTGGTGAACATTCTATGTAATGATGAGTAAGGAATATTTAATAGTGATTTGGATAGTTACCCGTAGGTAACTTGTATAAATTTTTTTAACTCTTAGCATTTCCATGTGAAGTTATCGGTGTATGTTACAAGTGGTATTAGAGCTAAAGGTTGCAGCACTGGCGCCTTTGGGATTTGTTAAGTGAAAAGAAATTGAGGTATGCTACTAATGGACATCATTTAAGGTATGAATCTAGAAATCTACATATTGATTGACATATGATTCTGGCAATCTACACATTGAATGATATATGTAGTAGTCTACTCTTGACATGAGATGTGTGATTCATGTTTATAACTACATTAAAGAGTAATAAGTAATAAATGTTGTTGCAAAACTGTTTTCATAACATTGGAATCCTGATGAGAATGAAAGAAAATAAAACCTTTGTTGTACTTATCAACAACCTGAGTACTCACTAGTGAAAGTGAGAGTCGTTTATTAACAGTGTTTATATGACATATTACTCATACATTTAGAGGAAATAACTAAAGTTACCACGCACTACTTAAAAAAGATGAGTGTGTATAGTGATGGTGTGTGAAACTAATAAATGAATGCAAAAGGTGAGGAAAGTCCTTATATAATATGATAGAGTGCTTTAAAATTAAATTGAAGGAAGCCTTTTAAATGTTAAAAATAATTAATGGGTCAAGTAGTGAGACTTGACTATAATGAATAGTTGATTGACTCGTCTTTGAAAGAGTCATCATGGATGCATTAAGACTATTAGTGGCATTGAATGACTAGTTTTTGAATGAGTAGTTTCATGGATGCATTAAGATTATTAGTGGCATTGATTAGTTAGTGTTGTATGACTAACTAATAAAACCTATATGCATGAATTGGTTTTGATTAAAGATTATTGCAAGTTGTGAACAAGTAGTTACTTCATGTGACAGACTGTTGGTAACAATACACTATTGGAATTGGAAAGGTTAGACTATTACCCGTGTGACTGTTACCCCAATCGTTATTGACACACATTAATTAATGAATATTTATATATACTTGTATGCATGACAAAATTGTATGCAGGAAATTAAAATGATTGTGTAAGATAATACGTGCTTAAGAAATGCATATTTACGATTAGCATTATTGCTTATAGTAAGCGTGGGTATCTTAATGGCAACAGAAAACCTGTGAAAGTAAAGCATCACAAATATTGAAATGTGAATTGCAACAGTAATTGATAAAATATCATGTTATAATGTGCATGATTTTGTTATTTGGGAAATAATAATGTATAACACATGTATGTTATTCATGTTTCTTGTTAATCTAGATATCATTGGACCCAGGTGGAGGGCCAAGTATGATGTATGGTGTACTTAAAGTTTCTTTTTCTTTATGTATAATGTGTACATAGTTCATTATGTAATTTACTATGGGAAACAATGCTAAAAGAGAAATTTAACATGCCATGTTGAGAATGCAACAAGATGATGGAGCTTAGTGAAAAGAAGTCGCCTTCACTAAGTGGGCCCGCAGGCTATTTTTGGCGCAAAGTCTATTTTTAGACTATGTCTATTTTTAGACATATGGATCATGGTCTATGAGTTGCAGGATGCTATTTATGGATGATTGGTCAAGTTGGTAAAAATATATGGACCTCTATTTTTAGACATTGGGCGAAGTCTATTTTTAGACTGCCAATCTAAAAATAGATCAGTCGAATATTATTAGCCCTTAATAATGTTTGGAATATAAACATTATATTATCCTCTTGCAGCACTTCAGTTTGATGCTTGGATGTGGCACATGCAGCTGACAGAAGGAAATACGCTATTCCTAGGGTTTATTTGAGCTATTGCATGGTTGAATTCAGTTAGAACTCATGTGGCAGAGTTTGGTGGAGTTGATGAGACAGTTGGTGGAGTTGTGTTCGGTTTAACTTAGTTGAACTAGTTGTATTTAGTCTAACTGATAAATACACTAGTGATGAGTGGTGTGAATTAATTATTAATTAATTGACTAATTATTAACTCATAAATCAACTAAAGAATACATCAGTTAACTGCAATGCATGGACAGTTCAGTGGAGACCAGTGTTAGAGGTGGGTGAAAGGGTGAGTCTACTATCAATTGTGACTATAGCTGTGCATGAGATTTGCACACACATTGATTGAGATTTCCAATGAGGATTGCACAGTACAAGCCAGTGGGATTCGAACTTGGATCTCATCATTATTCATCTTGGATTGCGCAGTAGAGGCAGGCTAACAGGTGGAGGAGATTTGAACTTGTGACTTGTTCATATCTGAGCTAGTTAGTGTGTAACAATCGGAGATAGTGCTGAGAGCTTGTGAGGAGTTTGTACTATGATTGTTACATGTTCTCTATCATTATAATATACAGATAGTTGGGGGTTTTCAGCTGTAAGATTTCCCCATTACATACTGTGTTGATATGTGTGATTGATTAATGTTTCAATGTGTGCATGCGATTGTTTTTAATTTCGCAAATTGATGATCAATGGTAGAAGAGGTTATGTATTATGCATGAAGCTCAAATAGTGTGTAATCAGGATAATCTCGGTGAATAACTCATCTATTATTCAAATTTCTACATGGTATAAGAGGGAAGTTGATCATCGGATCTATTACAGTGATTACATTTTATTTCTTTAGGCAGAGTCTGTAAGAGGGCCAGGTAGCCTCTGGATTCATCCCTTCTTTGAAAGGTGAAATATCCAGTAAATGCCCCTACAGTCTAACTCTGTACTAGAAATACTTTGTTCTCACAATTTCAGATCAGAAGCGGTTGAGTTTTGAGCTGGTGGAATTCGAATTTGCAGCAGTGTTTTCTTGGTGTCGAAGTCAAAATGTCTTATCAAGGATTGCGATTGGAGTATGCTCTTGAAGGCAGCTCGAATTATATTGCATGGAGAGATAGGATGGAGGTAGTGTTAGATGATAATGGGCTGAAGGAGTTCATAGATGCTGAAGTTCCAAAGCCTACTGATGCTGCTCAAGTTGAGGCTTGGCAAAAGAAGACAGCAAGGTGTCGAAGGATTATGTTGGAGGGCGTGAAGGATCACATAGTATCCAGCCTGCATGGTAAGGCTTCTCCATTTTTGATGTGGAAAGCCTTGACAGATTTATTCCAAAGCAAGAGCGACCAGAGGAAGTTGGTGCTCAAGGATAAACTCAGGAACATTAAGATGGAGAAAGGAGACAGTATGCCCAAGTACCTCACGAGGTTCGTCCAATGCAGGGATGAGCTGGGAAGTGTGGGGGTGACTGTAGATGAGGAGGACTTGGTGAGATTGGCTCTCCTAGGTCTTCCGAAGAGTTGGCATTCCTATCAGGATTATGTTAATGGTCGGGAGAAATTGCCAGGATGGGAGCGACTGTGGTCGGATCTTGTGCAAGAGGAGATAAGGTGAAGTACCAGGGACAGATCTTCATCAAAGGCATCTGATGAAGAAAATTGCGCTTTGGCTGCCAAAGCAAAGAAGGGGAAGAGCAAGAAATCTTCTCAATCCGGTGCGAAAGGCAAGAAGCAGGACATGTCCAAGGTGAAGTGCTTTCACTGTCACCAACACGGACATTATGCCACAAATTGTCCGCAGAAGAAGAAAAATAAGCAGGCTGCTGGATCTGCAGCTAGAGAGGCCTTAGCCTCATAGTTTGAGCTAGATTTTTCACTGATCACATGCTTTGTTTCAAGTGTGATGGGTTTAGTGTGGTTTCTGGACAGTGGTGCGTCTTTTCACATGACAAGAGATCGAGATTTGTTTACTGATCTGGATGAGAAAGATCTTGGAGTGCACATCGAGATGGGCGATGATGGTAGATACAGTGCGACCGGTATCGGTACCATTTCCTTTGAGAGGGAGTCTGGTAAACCCTTCGTATTGAAGGAAGTGATGCATGTTCCAGGATTGAAGAAGAATCTTATCTCTGTGGCGATGTTAGAAGACAAGGGATATGATGTTGTCTTCAGTGAGGGAAAGGCTTTCCTGCGTAGTAAGACCACTGGAGAAACCCGGAAGATAGGGGTTCGAGTCAAGAACCTTTATCAATTGCAGGTAGATGGTTGCGTAGCAATGGCATGCAAGGCAGAAGGAGTGGTGAGCCGAGATGATGGCGAGCTATGGCACCAGAGATTGGGCCACCTTCACCATGGAGCTTTGAAGATACTGCAGCAGATTTCTACTGGCCTTCCTAAGGGTACTCTTGCGCAGTCAGATCAGTGCAAGGAATGTACCTTGGGAAAATTTGTGAAAGCCACCTTTCACGAGAAGGATAGCCGCGCCACGACGATCCTTGAGAGAATTCACACAGACGTGTGTGGACCTTTCTTAGTAGCTTCGACAGTAAAGCACAGGTACTATGTGATCTTTGTTGATGATTATTCTCGGAAGTGCTGGATCTTCTTCATGCAGAAGAAGAGCGAGACATACTCAAAGTTATGTGAGTTCAAGGCGCTGGTTGAGAAGGAATTAGGGAAGCAGGTGAAGGCTCTTAGGAGTGACAATGGTGGTGAATTCATCTCTGGAGAATTCAAGGACTTTTGCAGCGCAGAAGGAATTCGAAGAGAGCTCATAGCACCTCATAACCCACAGCAGAACGAGGTTGCTGAGTGGAAGAACAGAACGGTCATGGGTGCTGCACGGGCGATGTTGCATGATCAGGGCCTTCCCATTCACTTGTGGGCGGAGGCATGCAATACTGCAGTATATGTGCAGAACCGTTGTCCTCACAAGATACTTAGCATGAGTACACCCGAGGAGGCGTTTTCTGGTAAGAGGCCTGATATTTCCCATTTGAGGATTTTTGGTTCACCTGTTTACATTCATGTGACGAAGGATGCCAAGAAGAAGCTGGAGCCGACTGCAGAGGTTGGGATATTTGTGGGGTACACTGATACACCCCACAACTATCATGTGTATTTTCCAGACAGTCGCAAGACTGTTGTGTGATGGGATATCAAATTTCAGGAGGAGAAAGCCATGAAGTGTTCGCTTGAGAGGGAGCCACACTTGCATGCAGATGAGGAGCTATTAGTTCCTAAGGATGAGCTTCAGGATGTGGATCAGCCACAAGATGAGGTTCATGGAGTGGAAGATACCACTCATGCAGCGCAAACCATCAGAGGGAGGAAGCGCACTACAGAAGCTGAGCGACTGGCTCAAGATGCAGAGAAGGTTTTAGGACCACCTATAGCACAGCGCAGACAGAGACAGTCACCGGGCCGGTACACTGGATACATGGCTCTTGTGAGAAAATGTGTTGTGACAAAGCCATCCTCTTTCGAGGAAGCTGTGGAGGACCCCGCATGGGTAGATGCCATGGTGGAAGAGTATGATTCGATTGTCAGAAACAGTGCATGGGAGATTGTCCCAAGGCTAGAGGGGAAATCAGTGGTGGGTTCGAGATGGATCTACAAAGTGAAGCAGGCAGCTGACGGGAGTGTGGAGAATTACAAGGCAAGATTTGTTGCCCGAGGCTTTTCACAGATTGAGGGGATCGATTATGAGGAGACCTTTGCACCTGTCGCAAGGTATTCTTCCATACGGACGATTCTTGCTCTCTCAGCACAGATGGGGTGGCACATTCATCAGATGGATGTGAAGACTGCGTTCCTCAACGAAGTCATTGAGGAGGAGGTGTACATAGAGCAGCCCGAAGGTTTTGAGATCTTCAGCAGCGAGTCGCATGTGTGCAGGCTCAAGAGAGCGCTGTATGGGTTGAAACAAGCACCTCGTGCTTGGTACACACGGATAGACAATTATTTCACCGGACTTGGATTCTCCAAGAGTGAGGCGGATCCTAACCTATACCCGATTGTGGTGGAGGGTAAGTTGCTGATCATTGTACTTTATGTAGATGATTTGATTTTGACAGGTGATGAGCTGTTGATACTCTCATGCAAGGAGGATCTTGCAAAAGAGTTTGAGATGAAGGACTTGGGCCTCCTTCATTATTTCCCGGGATTGGAAATTTGGCAGCGTAGTGATGGACTGTTTGTTTCTCAGGGTAAGTATGCCCGGGAGATACTGGAGAAGTTCAACATGCATGGCTGCAAGCCTGTTGATACTCCTCTTCCTGGAGGTTGGAGGAAGGAGGATGCTACTTCGACGGAGGTAGTGGATGCCACTGTTTATCGACAGTTGGTGGGGTCGCTTATGTATCTGGTCAATACACGACCCGATATATGCTATGCTGTTAACCAGCTTTCACAAGCTATGGTTAAGCCAACCAAGCTCTTCTGGAAGGCAGGCAAGCATGTATTGTGTTATCTTAGAGGCACATTGGGATATGGATTGTGGTACATATAGGAGGATGAGGTGAAGCTATGTGGCTTCATGGATGCAGATTGGGCAGGAAGCCTAACGGATAGAAAGAGCACATCTGGAGGGATCTTTAGTATTGGGTCGACAACAGTTTCTTGGTACAGCAGGAAGTAGAGATCCGTGGCACTCAGTTTAGCAGAGGCCGAGTATATGGCAGCGAGTTTGGCTACATGCAAGGCTATATGGATGAGGAAGATCCTGGTCGGGTTGTTCGGGTCACACTTGGAGCCCACTGTGATTTATTGTGATAACCAGAGTTGCATTAAACTCTCGGCTAATCCAGTATTTCATGATAGATCCAAACACATCGACATCAAGTACCATCATATCAGAGATTGTGTGCAGCGGAGAATCATGTTACTTTCATACATTCCCACGGAGGATCAGGATGCTGATATCTTGACGAAGGCGCTCACCAGGAGCAAATTCGAATACCGCAGAGGTAGGATAGGGGTTGCAGATAATCCATATCTTGTTTAGAGGGAGTGTTTAAAATGCAACAAGATGATGGAGCTTAGTGAAAATAAGTCGCCTTCACTAAGTGGGCCCGCAGGCTATTTTTGGCGCAAAGTCTATTTTTAGACTATGTCTATTTTTAGACATATGGATCATGGTCTATGAGTTGTAGGATGTTATTTGTGGATGGTTGGTCAAGTTGGTAAAAATATATGGACCTCTATTTTTAGACATACTAGGTGGAATCTATTTTTAGACTGCCAGTCTAAAAATAGATCAGTCGAATAGTATTAGCTCTTAATAATATTTGGACTATAAACATTATCTTATCCTCTTGGAGAAATTCATTTCGAGCTACGGATGTGGCACATGCAGCTGATAGAAGTAATTACGCTATTCCTAGGGTTTAGTTGAGCTATTGCATGGTTGACTTCAGTTGGAACTCATGTGACAGAGTTTGGTGGAGTTGATGAGACAGTTGATGGAGTTGTGTTTGGTTTAACTTAGTTGAACTAGTTGTATTTAGTCTAACTGATAAATACACTAGTGATGAGTGGTGTGAATTAATTATTAATTAATTGACTAATTATTAACTCATAAATCAACTAAAGAATACATCAGTTATCTGCAGTGCATGGACAGTTCAGTGGAGACTAGTATTAGAGGTGGGTGAAAGGGTGAGTCTACTATCAGTTGTGACTATAGTTGTGCATGAGATTTTTGCACACACATTGATTGAGATTGCCAATGAAGATTGCGCAGTACAAGCTAGTGGGATTCGAACTTGGATCTCATCATTATTCATCTTGGATTGTGCAGTAGAGGCAAGCTAACAGGTGGAGGAGATTTGAACTTGTGACTTGTTCATATCTAAGCTAGTTAGTGTGTAGCAATTGAGATAGTGTTGAGAGCTTGTGAGGAGTTTGTACTATGATTGTTACATGTTCTCTATCATTACAGATAGTTGGGGGTTTTCAGCTGTAAGCTTTCCCCATTACATACTGTGTTGATATGTGTGATTGATTAATGTTTCAATGTGCGCATGCGATTGTTTTTAATTCCGCAAAATTGATGATCAATGGTAGAAGAGGTTATGTATTATGCATGAAGCTCAAATAGTGTGTAATCAGGATAATCTTGGTGAATAACTCATCTATTATTCAAATTTCTACATGCTATACAGTTGTGAACAATTGTGAAAGGATAGAAGGCCTGGGTTGATGGTAGTTGCCTACCCAGAGGGGTTGATGGTGCTTACCTGCCTGGATTTCCTCTCCCTAGAGATATATGATCTCAGTAGGAAAGAGAGTTGGCCAAGATTGTGAGGGGGAAAAACCTAAGGCAACTCTATTGATTTTGGAGCATGTTGGAGGTGGCCCAAAATTCCTCATAAACGGGACGTTGTTAGAGGAATAGCCATGATGTTGCCAAGAGGAATCCATACTGGACCTGGAATGGTCTTTTGTTAAATGACTGTCTGGATGTGAAAATGACTCGATTTGGTTACGGAAACTAACTCCCATGGGTTGGGAGGAGCATTTTGTTTACCATTGTGGTTCTCATAGCAGAACAAGTTAAGTAATCATTGATGTGTTATATTAAAATGAATTTTATATGATTATGTAAATATCTTATGTAGATATTAAGAAGAAAGGAGTTAGCGCTCGGAAAATGAATTACTAAATGTATAAGTTCATTTATTTTATTACTAATTTTTTGATTGTCTTAGCAGAGGCTAGGATATGCCCATGGTGCATTGATTGAACATTGGTATGATTAGAGAGCTAGGTGCTCTCTGAGTACTTATGGAAGTACTATGATTAAAACATCTCTTGATATTTCATGAATGTTTGATAGTTGCAAGTATTTCATTTTATTGAAATTATATGACTAATGTGATTGAATTTGTTAGTCATACATTACAGGCACTTTCCATGGAGTGTTGATGGGTTGTTCAACCATTCTCAGAGAGCTTGTGTAAAGGCCATCATTACTTCCAATAGTAATTGGTAAGTAATGGTAAGTTGATATAGTAATGGTAAGTTGGTAATGGTAGAGGCAAGGGAGAAAGGTAGAGGAGCAACAAAGAGGCATGGATCAACACCAAAATTATCATTAAGGCAAAGGAGTAGAGAGGAGCAGTAAAAAGGCAAGGAGCAGCATTAGAATCTTTATCAAGGAGCAAAGGCGGAAAAGGCAACAAAAAAGAAAAGGAAACTGTTGAGTCTCAAAAGTGTTTTCCATATTCATACATATTTCCATTATGTCATTACCATTTAGCTCTCATTTCATAACTATCTGACCTAAAACCCTACATCAAGTAACCATTTTCATAAATATATGGGTTAGGATCCTTGTCTTCCAAAGTTATTTATTTTATGTGTTTAAAGTGAATTTATGATTAGAAACTATAAAATTAACATAGTTTCATATATCTATATATGTGTTATGAGTTTTGTGACATGTGTAGGTCAAAAGGAAGCTTCTAAAAGACCTTTATGTGGCCTTCCAAAACCAAATTCGAATTTGAGTGGAGAAGATCATGGGATCATGAAGACATGTGTCTCATTTCCTTTTTGTATTGAAACTCTAAGAAGATATGTGTCTCATTTCTTATTTGTATTGAAACTCTAAAAAGACATGTGTCTTATCATTTCATATTTTGATTGTAACTCTAGAGATAGAGGGAGAGATTCATGGAATCTCATTAATAAGATAACTTCTCATATTTTTGTATAAATAGGGGAAGATTTTTCCTATCAAGGTTAGTGAAAAATAGGAGAAGAAGAGAAAGGATTAGAGAGTGTTTTGTAACAAAGCTTAAGATGGAATGGGATGTAGATTTGTGAGTTTATCAATAAAGAAGTTCAGTTCTTTGATGCTGTTTTGATTACAACTTTAAGGAGTTGAAGAATTTCACCAAATTGGTAGCAGAGGACCCCTGCTATTCAAGGAGGTTTTACATGTTTTCTAGATAATTTATTTTCAATTCTGTTTTGTCATATTTCCTTACTTAGATTGCTTTCTGAAATCATAGCTTTTAGCATTATTTTTCATGTCATTTGCTTAGATAAAGGATCCTCATGATATTGCAGTTAGTCTCTTTCTCAAGCTTTTCCAGTACATCTCTATTAAATGAATTGGATTCAATTGTGATATTCTGAGTTATTAGCATTTCATTTTCTGTTATTTAGTTAAAAAGAAGATCCTCATTATACTGCAGTTAGTCTCTTTCAAAAGCTTTTCCAATAAACCTCTAATTCACGAATAAGACTAAGTTGTAATATTGTGAGTTATTGATTGTTTTGCTTCGTAGAAGATCCTTATCACATTATGATTAATCTCTTTCAAAAGCTCTTCCAATAAACCTCTAACTCATGAATGAGATTTAGTTGTAATGTTATAAGTTGTTTCAACATTTCCTTTTATGTTTTAGGAGATCCTCATTGCATTATAATTAATCTTTTTCACAAGCTCTTCCAACAAATCTCTAACGAAATGAATCAGATTAAGTTGTAGTGTTTTGAGTTACTTTTCATTTCATGAATGTTCATTTAGAAGTTGTAATATCCATGGATTAGGACTCTCTGTTTTCATCATTTTCTAATTAGGAACAGAACTTGCAAATAATTTCTGTTTTAATTCATTTATTAACATATCATTTTCTCCCTTATTGACATAAATCTAACTTCATCTTTTTAGCATAGAGTAGCATACTAAGAATCAAACATAAAAACCCCAAGACATCAATAAAACACTAAAAACAATGAAGTAAGAAAAAGGGATACTTGGGCACATATAGTGCATCACACTTCATCAGTTTACTAGCCCTGGTTGATAATTTATGTTAGCAATTTAGGACACTAAATTGACTAGACATTTTGGCGTCGTTGCCGAGGATCGAACCCGGATCACCCGCGTGACAGGATTAGAGAGTGTTTTGTAACAAAGCTTAAGATGGAATGGGATGTAGATTTGTGAGTTTATCAATAAATAAGTTTAGTTCTTTGATGATTTTTTGATCACATCTTCAAGGAACTAAGGATTACACCAAATTGCCAGCAGAGGACCCCTGATATTCGAGGAGGTTTTACATGTTTTCTAGATAAGTCATTTTCAATTCTGTTTTGTCATATTTCCTTATTTAGATTGCTTTCTGAAATCATAGCTTTTAGCATTATTTTTCATGTCATTTGCTTAGATAAAGGATCCTCATGATATTGCAATTAGTCTCTTTCTCAAGCTCTTCCAATACATCTCTATTAAATGAATGGGATTCAATTGTGATATTCTGAGTTATTAGCATTTCATTTTCTGTTATTTAGTTAAAAAGAAGATCGTCATTATACTGCAGTTAGTCTCTTTCAAAAGCTTTTCCAATAAACCTCTAATTCACGAATGAGACTAAGTTGTAATATTGTGTGTTATTGATTGTTTTGCTTCATAGAAGATCCTTATCACATTATGATTAATCTTTTTCACAAACTCTTCCAGCAAATCTCTAATTAAATGATTCAGATTAAGTTGTAGTGTTTTGAGTTACTTTTCATTTCATGAATGTTCATTTAGAAGCTGTAATATCCATGGATTAGGACTCTTTGTTTTCATCATTTTCTAATTAGGAACAGAACTTGCAAATAAACTCTGTTTTAATTCATTTATTAACATTTCCTTTTCTCCCTTTTGACATAGATCTAACTTCATATTTTTATCATAGAGTAGCATACTAAGAATCAAAGATAAAAACCCCAAAACATCAATTAAAACACTTAAAACAACGGAGTAAGAAAAAGGGATACTTAGGCACATATAGTGCATCACACTTCATCAGTTTACTAGCCTTGGTTGATAATTTATGTTAGCAATTTAGGACACTAAATTGACTAAACATTATCTAACTTCATCTTTTTAGCATAGAGTAGCATACTAAGAATCAAAGATAAAAACCCCAAAACATCAATTAAAACACTTAAAACAATGAAGTAAGAAAAATGGATACTTAGGCACATATAGTGCATCACACTTCATCAGTTTACTAGCCCTGGTCGATAATTTATGTTAGCAATTTAGGACACTAAATTGACTAAACAAAAACAAAAGAGAAAAGGCAGCAAAGGCCACAAGCTTGGGTCAAGTCGTGAACATATTGAATCAAATCGTGAATGTACTGGGTCGAGTCGTGCACGAGTGGGCAGAGTTGTGAACGTGCTAAGAAAATTAATGAATGCGTTCAACTAGTGGAGAAATTCATGAACGTGCGGGCAGAGTCGGGCTAGTTTGCATTCAGAACAATGCATGAAAGCGCATGCAACATATGTAGTTCTGCAGGCAGAGTCGGGTAAATTTCTAGAAAAACATGTTCAAAACAGTGTTCGGCGAAGATATCGCAAATCAAAATCACAACAGAAGGCCTGATCGCATATCACAAATCGCAGCGGAAGGAGTATCGCAAAACAACAAAGACACATAAATTGTGAAATGTGAAGTGCAGGAGATGACGTGGTAGTGATGTTGAAGTGAAGTGGCGATGACATGGCAAGGTGACGTGGCACAATGACGTGGAGATGACGTGGACCTGGCCCGCATATCACACATCGCAAGCTCAGGAGGATAAGCACTCAAGAATCATGTTAATATTCCGAAGTGCGAAATGCAATAAGAGTATCGGATGCAATAAGCTTCAAAGCTAAAATCTAAGGAATTTAAAGTCCGATTGTGGGACCCAATTGCATATCGCACATTGCAAGCTCAGAATGGATATCACTCATGAATCACATTGAAATGCTGAAATGTGAAGTGTGATAAGAGCTCAGATGCGATACCTCTCAGAGTTTAAATACTAAAGTTTTTAAAGTCTGACGTGGGACCCATTCGCATATCGCAAATCGCCAAATCAAAAATATGAAGATCATAAGAACAAGGTTGAATCACTGAAATACGAAATGTGATATGAGAAAGGACGTGATGCATTTTCAAAGGTAAATTCTAATATATTTCAAGTCTGGGGTTAGGTGTATTTCCTTAAGAAATCGCATCGAGAGAAATAAAGAAGTCTATAACATATAATACATAGGATCTCCGAAATGCGATAAGAGTACCAGATGCGATGTAGTTTCAAAGAAAAATTCTAAAGGATTTCAAATCCGGAGGTATAAGGTTTCCCTTTGAGAAATCACATCGGGATTTGGAAGAGATATGCATAACAAGAAACGCATGAGAACGCCAAAGTGTGAAGTGCGATAATGAAGTGGACGCAATACAAGTCAACATTGAAGCCTAAAGGATTTCAAGTCCAAGAGTATGGGTTTTCCCTTTGTTAAATCGCATTGGAGAGAAAAGAAGGATCATAACGTAAAACAAGGTTAGTACAATCGTTTAATAACAAAGTCTGAACGAAACAGAAGGAGATTCGGGTAAGTGACCCGATACAAAGCAAAGGAGCAGCTGAAGGCTAAACGATGCAGGCATGAGCAGAAGAGGCAGAGTCGGGCAAAAGGAGATATGGTGGCACTATTGGAAATGTGTCATCTGGGTCGAGTTGGGAAAAAATCATTTGTGCAGAACTAATATGATATAACTACATAAACATAAAAGACAATGACATCATCAGAAAGTACAAACGCACAGCGAGCCAAGAGCTAAAAGGGCTTAGTGAAATATACTTGTTGTAACTGTAAATGTAAATTCATTGATTATTTTATATTGTTTTTCATGCAAAGGACAGTCTCCGTAGGCATAGGAAAAACTCCAATGACTGATGTAATGATTATTTCTGATTTAATAACCTGAATTGAAGTGTAAGGAATCGAATGGGTGGAAGGCGAGACAGGCATGTTCACTTCGTATTCCCTGTAGAATGCAAAAAGTCAGGAGTAATATGTATAAGAGATGTAATATCAGTGTGCATAACGAGGTTAGAAATATGTAGAATGAAAGTGAGCCAAAGAATGTAAGAGAGCTACAGAAGGTTGGAGAGTGAAAGAATAAGAGAGCGTCGATAGATATTTTGTGCATATCAGGAGCTGATATGAAGTAGATATGAAGGCTGAAGAGGCAGCAGTGGAGGAGTATAACAGAGTTGATATCTAGGTAAATCAACATTTTAGGTTCATGCTGAGTGAGGGGATTGTATTCTCCTTTCAAGTTGTAGCTTGATAAATTTCCAGTTGGCGTTGGGTGATGTAGGAGCCTCTTGTAGGTTGTAGCTTGCAGAAAATTTATGGGAGTTGATTCTTCCTTGCAAGTTGTATCTTGAAGAAGTTGAGGTAGGAGCCTCCTGTAGGTTGTAGCCTGCAGAAAATACATGGGATTTGGTGCTTTTGTTTCAAGTTGTAGCGTGATTGATGTCCAGTTGGAGCCGGTTAAGGTAGGAGCCTCCTGTGGGTTGTAGCCTGCATAAAATAGATGGGGGTTGGAGCTTCCTTGCAAGTTGTAGCTTGCAAAATTTGAGGTAGTAGCCTCCTGTAGGTTGGAGCCTAAATAAAATCAGTGGTGAGAAGGAGTTGGAGCTTTCCTTTGCATCACAACAATAATAAGATGTGGTTTTCTCCCTTATGGGTTTCCAATTATATCTGTTGTATATGTTCTTGATGATTATGTGTTGATGTGATGTATTATTCTGCTTAATTACTTGTTGTGCACACATTCAGTTTGTTGATTCAGTATGTATTAAGCTGCTTATAAAATGAAATAGTTAGTGAGCTAAATGAAAAGAGTGTTAATGAACAGGAATATACTAAACTAATTCACCCCCCCTCCCCCCTCTCAGTTTAGGTAAGGGTTCATCAATTGGTATCAGAGCCAATTCCTTTATAATAGTTTAACAATTGGAAGGAGGTCCTAGGTCCCCAAAATGGCTAGCCTAGAAGGATGCTCAACAAATAAAGCCCCATTGTTTACTAGCACAAACTATGCTTTCTGGAAAATAAGAATGATGACATACTTAATGTCTCTAGGAATAGAAGTTTGGGTTGCTGTGGAAGAAAAATATGCACCAAAGGAAACTGACACTGAGAAAGAAGCCAAAGAAAATTTCATAACTAATGAAAACACAATGAATTCACTCTTGAACAGTCTAAGTGAGTCATAATTTATCAAAGTAATGCACAGTAAGACTGCCAATGAAATCTAGGATATATTAGAAAATATTCATGAGGAAGATACAAAGGTGAAGATGGCCAAACTACAAGCACATAGAACTCAGTTTGAAAACTTAAAAAATGAATGAAGATGAAGATATAGTTGCATTCTTCTTAAGAGTTGCAGAATTTGTGAATATCATGATAAGCCTAGGAGAAGAAATTGAAGAAAGTGTTGTAGTACAAAAATTATTGAGATCTCTACCACCTAGGTTTAATCCTAAGGTCTCTGCCATAGAAGAAACAACAAACTGGGAAACCTTGACTAGGGACCAATTACTGTTGAAATTTGGGTACCGGAGGACAGGTGGTTCCCTAAGGCTTTGATCTTTGGCCTAGTGAAAAGTGTCCAAAAGAATTTATTTTTTCTCCTAAAGTGACTTTATAATTTTTATAAAGTCAAATCTAATTTAAAAGTGACTTTAAGTGATAAAGTTACTAAACTCTAATTTAAAAGTGACATTAAGTGATAAAGTTACTAAAGTCTAATTTTAAAGTGACTTTAATAAAGTCAATGTAAAATTAGAAAGGAAAAGTGACTTTGGAAATAAATGACTAAGTGGGTCTTTATTAAAGTGGGGTGAATTAAAAAATAGAAAGTGAGATTTAAATGAGCATTTAATCTCAACCCTAGATCTCAATCTATCTCGGCCATTGGATTTAGGGATTCTCCAAAAGTCACTTAGGGTTAGGTTAAAGGAGGGAAAGGAGGAAAAGGTCATTCATTCTTTCATGAGCAGATTGAGAGAAAGAGAGCAAAAGAGCAAGGGAGATTTATGAGCATAGAGGAGAAAGAGGGCAGCTGATAGAGACTTCAGCAAAGACCGTACAGCTGCAAAGAGGCACGGTTTCCAAGGCAAAAATCTGTACAGCAAGTGTTGGGCACATTTTTCGAGGGAGAGAGGCACAATTTTCAAGGAAGACCATATAGCAGCTTTAGCATTCATTTCTGGGCAGATTCTGGGCACGAAAATCGAGGAGAGAGACTGTTGGTTGGTGGCACGAATTTCCAGAAATCCGTACAGCAGCAGAACAACAGCTTCAGCACAGATTTTGAGGCAAAGGAGCACAGATTTCGAGGAGAAAAAATAGCTGGGTTTTCCGTACAGTCCGTACAGCCGTACGGCCGTATTGCTGGGCACAAAAATCGAGAAGCTCACTCAGCATTTAATGCTGTTATAAAAGCTGTAAAATTTCTGTTTTGGGTTTTTACTGTTTTGCACGTTTTCCAAGGTAGAGTGAATGCACAAAAATCGAGATAAGTACAGTTGTTTAGTTGCTGAAATTTTTGCTGTAATTTCTGCCTCACTGTAAAATCATTTTCAGAAATAAGAAGGAGCTCTCAAACTGGTTTTCCCCAAGAGTTGTAGGGGGTTTTTCCAGGGTCATGTTGACCAAAAATATCTGTGTCAAAATGTGTGAATGATTGTTTTATGCTTGCTGATTTTTATTTCTGCATTTTCCAGCATTCTGAAAAATTTCCAGAATTTGTGTTTTCAGCAAAATTTATTTTCCAGTTGTTGAATGTATGGATATGGGAAAGGGCATTTAACTATTTTGGAGAAATAAGGTGAAACTAAAAACCGGGATGGGAAAACAAGAAATTTCTACATGGTATCAGAGCCTGAGTGCTGAAGAGCAGTTTGGGACAGCAAGGAGGAAAATTACAGCCTACTGATTTTTCACTCAGAAAATTCCAGCAAGCTGATTTTTCACAAACAACAGTTTTATCTTTACCACGGCAGTGCTATTTTTCAGTTTTAGGACAGCAGGATGTCTTTGGGACTGAGGGTGGAGGATAGGTTGGATGGGCATTCCAATTACAGCAATTTGGAAGGAGAGAATGCAGAATATCTTTGAGGAGGCAGAAGTCTGGGACATTATGGTGCATACCGCACAAAACCCTGTAAATGTGCCTACTGATGCTACTCAGTTGGCAGAATATAATAAAAAGAACAACAAGGGTAAGAGACTGATTCTAGACGGAATCAAAGACCATTGCATTCCTCATGTGAGAGGAAAGAGAAATTCTCATGAGATGTGGACAGCATTGTCCAATCTCTACCAGAGTACCAATGAGAACCGGAAAATGGTCCTGAAGAAGAAGCTGAAGACCATTAAGATGGGTAATGATAGTGCAGCTGTATATCTCACAAAGATTACTAATGTGAGAGATGAGTTGGCAGCGATTGGAGAGGTCATTCCACCCACTGAGTTGGTGCGGATTGTAGTGAATGGCCTCCCCCGTTCATGGATGAACTTTGCTGATGGGGTTTGTGCACGTGAGACCCTTCCCACATGGGAGAGGTTTTGGGATGATTGCATTCAGACAGAGATCAGGAAAGGTCAGCTTGGGGCAGCCAAGCCAGTTGAGTAGGATGAGGATGTAGCACTGTTGGTAGGACGCAAGAAAGGCAAAGGGAAGAAGCAGGCTTCCACAAGCAATGGTGGGGGCAAAGGCAAAGGTAAAGGTAAACAAGATAACACACAGAAGGACTATTCCAAAGTGAAGTGTTGGAATTGTCAGAAGATGGGACACTATGCAGTTGTGTGTCCGGAGAAGAAGAAGAAGTAGGGGAAGAACCAGAGCATGGCAGCTTCAGCAGAGGTTGAGGACTTTGCAGATCGTTTTGACCGAGAGTTTGGGTTCACTGCGTGTGAGTCCTCTAGTGCGGGATCATCTGCCATAGAGGTTCAGAGGGAGCATGCATTTCCCTCGACTAGCGGAGCATCTTCGGGTATCTGGTATGTGGACAGTGGGGCTTCACGTCACATGACAAGAGTCCGTGAGTACTTCTCAGAGCTTTCAGAGAGTGGCACTGATATAGAGGTAGTACTCGGTGATGACAGAGTTGTTAGAGCAGTCGGTGTGGGGACATTGACATTTCAGAGGGAGTCCAAACCTCCCTTGAAGGTGTCAGATGTTCTTTATGTGCCAGGGATGAGGAAGAACCTCATATCCGTCTCAACTTTAGAGGATAGAGGATATGAGGTACTGTTCAGGGGAGGACAGGTGTTGATGTATCCCAGGGGCACTCCAGCTGATTCAGCTAGAGTGATAGGTGTACGCCATGCAAAGGTGTACAAGTTTTCATTTCAGCCCCTTTTGGCATTGAGCAGTAGTACCGACAACAGAGCTAGCAGTTCTGAACTGCGTGAGATTTGGCACCGCAGGATGGGGCACATGTATCATGGGGCCTTGAGGACTTTGCGGAAGATCACTACAAGTGTGCCAGATTTCAGTACTGATCACTTTGATACTTGCAGAGGATGTGCGATGGGCAAGTTTGCCAAATCCCCTTTTCCCAGCAGTGACAGCAGAGCGACTGGGATACTTGATTTGATTCATTCCGATGTGAGCGGTTGGATGTCTCATGTTTCCTTGAGTGGATATGAGTACTATGTGTTATTCATTGATGATCACTCCAGGAGGACCTAGATTTATTTCTTGAAGACCAAGAGTGAGGTCTTCAAGCGGTTTCAGGAGTTCAGAGCTCTTGTGGAGACACAGACAGGTCGGAAGATCAAGTCCCTGAGGTCGGACAATGGAGGAGAGTACACCCTTGGAGATTTTGTTGACTATTGTGCGGAGGCAGGCATTAGGAGGGAGTTCACTGTTCCTTATAACCCCCAGCAGAACGGGGTTGCGGAGAGGAAGAACAGATCCATCGGAGGGGCTGCCAAAGCCATGTTACATGATCAGGGGTTGGCATTGTTTTTGTGGGCAGACGCCTACAACACAACTGTTTATTTGCAGAACAGGAGTCTGCATCGTGCCTTGGGGCACATGACTCCGGAGGAGGCTTTTTCTGGGAAGAAGCCTGATATTGGTCATCTTCGTATCTTTGGGTGCATCACATACTCCTACATACCCAAGGAGAAGAGGACCAAACTAGAGCCCACCGCAAAGAAGGGTATCTTTATGGGCTACAGTGAGACCTCAAAGGCCTTTCGGATTTACATTCCTGCGCAGAGGAAAGTTGTTGTCAGGCAGGATGTGAAGTTCGAGGAGGACAGGGCCTTTAGGAGGTCACGGGAATTAGAGTATCTGGATAGGAGGTCACGGGAATTAGAGTAGCCTAAGTGGCTTCAGGACACCTTGAGAGATGCCACATTTGTTGCTGAGCCTAAGAGGCCGGTCAGAGAGAGCAGACCACCTGAGAGGTTTTGTAGCTATATGGAGTTGGCTACCAGCATCCTTGACTCTGAGCCTTTATGAGGAGGCAGCTAGCTAGCAGGTCTGGAGAAAGGCCATGCAGGAGGAGTATTCTTCTATCATGAAGAATGAGGTTTGGGAGGTGGTGCCGAGGCCTGAGGGAAAATCCGTGGTTACTTCCAGATGGCTTTACAAGGTAAAGCATGCTGTAGATGGCAGCATTGAGAAATTCAAAGTGAGGTTTGTGGCTAGAGGGTTCTCCCAGGTAGAGGGAGTTGATTATGAGGAGACCTTCATGTTGAAAATGCAGCAAGATGATGGAGCTTAGTGAAATGAAGTCACCTTCACTAAGTGGGCCCACAGGCTATTTTTGGCGCAAAGTCTATTTTTAGACTATGTCTATTTTTAGACATATGGAGCATGGTCCAAGGGTTGCAGTATGTTATTCTTGGAGTATTGGTCATGTTGGTAAAAATAGATGGACCTCTATTTTTAGACTGCCTATCCTAAAAATAGAAAAGTCAAATATTATTTACCCTTAATAATATTTGGACTCTAAACTTCAGTTTACTCTCTTGGAGCACTTCAGTTCGAGCTACAGAAGTGGCTCATGCATCTGCCAGAAGAAAATACGCTTTTCCTATGGGTTAGGTGAGCTCAAGCATTGTTGAATTCAGTTAGGACTTCAGTGGCAGAAGTTTGGTGGAGTTGATGAGACAATTGGTGGAGTTGTGTTCGGTTTAACTTAGTTGAACTAGTTGAGATTAGTTTAACTAGCTAATCAACTAGTAATGAGTGGATTGAATTAAATATTATTTAATTCACTAATTAGTAACTCATTATTCAACTCAAGAACACATCAGTTCACTACAGTGCATGGACAGTTCAGAGGAGACAAGTGAAAGAGGTAGATGAAAGGGTTGAGATAGCTATCAGTTGTGACATTAGTGTGCATGATATTTTCACCACACTTGGAGACAATTGACAATGATGATTGCGATGTCAAGCCAAGGAGATTCGAACCTTGGATCTCTCATTAGACCAGCCTTCATTGCGCAATAGAGGCAGGCAATTAGTGGATGTGTTTTGAACCTGTGACTTGTTCAAAACCAAGCTATTTTGTGTGTAACTTATCTGAGATAGTACTGAGTACTTGTGAGGAGTATTGTACTGAGTTTGTTACATGTTATCTCCATTATAATATACACAATAGCTGAGGTGTTTTCAGCTATAAGCTTTCCCCATACATACTGTGTAATGTGTGTGATGTTTTGATGATCTTTTGATCGCATACTGCTCGTTTTATTTCCGCATGTGTGATGATCTGAGTGGAAGAGATTATGTGTTGCATATGAATTCGAATTGATATGTGATCAGGATAATCTCGGTGGATAAATATTCATTATTCAGCAAATTTCTACATGGTATCGGAGCTATCGGAGCAGAGATTGATCATCACAGTGATTACAAACTTATTTTGGTAGACAGAGACTGCATGCGGGCCAGGTAGCCTCTGGATCCATCCTTTCCTTTGAAAGGTGATACATTCAGTAAATGCCCCTGCAGTCGATCTCTGTGCTAGAAATAATTTGTTCTCACAGATCAAGAGCGGTTGAGCTTTGAGCTTGGAATTCGAATTTTGCAGCAGTTTGTTTTCTTTGTGCCGGAGTTGAAAATGTCTTTCAACGGTTTGCGACTCGAATATGCTCTTGAAGGCAGTTCAAATTATGTTGCATGGAAGGATCGCATGGAGGTATTATTAGAAGATAATGGACTGAAGGAGTTCATAGATACGGATGTCCAAAAGCCCACTGATCCTGCTGAGGTCGAGGCTTGGCAAAAGAAGATGGCGAAATGTCGAAGGATTCTGTTGGAGGGCATAAAGGATCACATTGTATCCAGCCTGCATGGAAAAGCTTCTCCATATTTAATGTGGAAAGCGCTGACAGATCTATTCCAAAGTAAGAGTGACCAAAGGAAGTTGGCGCTCAAGGAGAAGCTCAGAAACATTAAGATGGAGAAAGGCGACAATATCGCCAAATACCTCACGAAGTTCACTCAATGCAGAGATGAGATGGGAAGTGTGGGGGTGACTGTCGAGGATGAGGATATGGTGGACTTGGCTCTCGTTGGTCTTCCGAAGGCTTGGCATTCATATCAAGATAGTGTCAATGGTCGGGAGAAGTTGCCGGGATGGGAGCGCCTTTGGGTGGATCTCATGCATGAGGAGATAAGGAGGACTACCAGGGATGGATCTTCATCTAAGGTATCTTATGAAGAAAATTGCGCTTTGGCTGCCAAAGCAAAGAAGGGGAAGAGCAAGAAGGCTTCTCAGTCTGGTGCGAAAGGCAAGAAGCAAGACATGTCCAAGGTGAAGTGTTTTCACTGTCACCAGCACGGACACTATGCCACAAATTGTCCGCTGAAGAAGAAAAATAAGAAGGTTGCCGGATCTGCAGCGTGAGAGGCATTGGCTTCTCAATTCGAACTGGATTTTTCACTGATCGCATGCTTGGTTTCAAGTGTGGCGGGATCAGTATGGTTCTTGGATAGTGGTGCGTCATTTCACATGACCGGAGATCGAGATCTGTTTTCAGATCTGGAGGAAAAATATCTTGGAGTGCACATCGAGACGGGCAATGATGGTAGATACAGTGCGACTGGTATCGGTACCATTTCCTTTGAGAGGGAGTCTGGTAAACCTTTCATATTGAAGGAAGTTTTGCATGTTCCAGGATTGATGAAGAACCTGATCTCTGTGGCGATGTTGGAAGACAAAGGGTATGATGTGGTCTTCAGCGAAGGAAAAGCTTTCCTGCGCAGTAAGACTACTGGTGAGACCTGGAAGATAGGGGTTCGAGTCAAGAACCTTTATCAGTTGCAAGTAGATGGCTGCGCAGCAATGGCATGCAAGGCGGGAGAAGTGGTGAGTCGGGATGATGAGGGCGAACTGTGGCACAGGAGATTGGGCCACCTTCACCATGGAGCTTTGAAGATCCTGCAACAGATTTCTACTGGGCTTCCTAAGGGCACCCTTGCACAGTCAGATCAGTGCAAGGGGTGTACTTTGGGGAAGTATGTGAAAGCCACCTTTCACGAGAAGGATAGTCGCGCCACGACGATCCTTGAGAGAGTTCACACAGACGTGTGTGGTCCTTTCTCTGTAGCTTCGACAGCAAAGCACAAGTACTATGTGATATTTGTTGATGATTTCTCTCGGAAGTGCTGGATCTTCTTCATGCAGAAGAAGAGCGAGACATTTTCTAAGTTCTGTGAATTCAAGGCGTTGGTTGAGAAGGAATCGGGGAAGCATGTGAAGGCTCTTCGGAGCGAAAATGGTGGTGAATTCATCTCAGCTGAATTCAAAGACTTTTGCAGCGCAGAAGGGATTCGAAGAGAGCTCATCACACCCCATAACCCACAGCAAAACGGGGTGGCTGAGCGGAAGAACAGAACGATCGTGGGTGCTGCACGGGCGATGTTGCATGATCATGGCCTGCCCCTTCACTTGTGGGCTGAGGCATGCAATACAGCAGTGTATGTGCAGAACCGTTGTCCTCACAAGGTTCTTAGCATGAGTACACCGGAGGAGGCGTTTTCTGGAAAGAGGCCTGATATTTCCCATTTGCGGATTTTTGGTTCTCCCGTCTACATGCATGTGACGAAGGATGCGAGAAGGAAGCTGGATCCGACCGCAGAGGTTGGAATATTTGTGGGGTACACTGATACACCTCACAACTATCGGGTGTATTTGTCAGACAGTCGCAAGACTGTTGTGCGACAGGATATCAAGTTTCAGGAGGAGAAAGCCATGCAGTGTTCGCTTGAGAGGGAGCTACACTTGCATGCAGATGAGGAGCTGTTAGTTCCTAAGGAGGAGCTTCCGGATGTGGATCAGCCACAAGAGGAAGTTCATGCAGTGGAAGAAACCACACATGCAGCACCAACCATCAGAGGGCGCAAGCGCACTACAGAAGCTGAGCGACTGGCTCAAGATGCAGAGCATGTTGTAGGACCACCTACAGCACAGCGCAGACAGAGACAGTAACCGGATCGGTACACTGGATACATGGCTCTTATGAGTCAATGTGTCGTGACAGAGCCATCTTCTTTTGAGGAAGCTGTGGAGGAACCCGCATGGGTAGATGCCATGATCGAAGAATATGATTCGATCGTCAGAAACAGTGCATGGGAGATTGTCCCAAGACCGGAGGGGAAATCAGTGGTGGGTTCGCGATGGATCTACAAAGTGAAGCAGGCGGTTGACGGGAGTGTAGAGAAGTACAAGGCGAGATTTGTCGCCCGTGGCTTCTCACAGATCGAGGGGATCGATTATGAGGAGACCTTTGCTCCTGTCGCAAGGTACTCTTCCATACGGACGATCCTTGCTCTCTCAGCGCAGATGGGATGGCACATCCATCAGATGGATGTGAAGACTGTGTTCCTCAACAGAGTCATTGAGGAGGAGGTGTACATAGAGCAGCCTGAAGGTTTCGATATCTTCAGCAATGAGTCGCATGTGTGCCGACTCAAGAGAGCACTGTACGGGCTGAAGCAAGCACCTCGTGCTTGGTACACACGGATAGATATTTATTTCAACAGGCTTGGATTTTCCAAGAGAGAGGTGGATCCTAACCTGTACCAGATTGTGGTGGAGGGGAAGCTGCTGATCATCATACTGTATGTAGATGATCTGATTTTGACGGGTGATGAGCTGTTGATACTTTCATGCAAGGAGGACCTTGCTAGAGAGTTCGAAATGAAGGATTTGGGCCTCCTTCATTATTTCCTGGGATTGGAGATTTGGCAGCGCAGTGGAGGACTGTTTGCTTGTCAGGGCAAGTATGCCCGGGAGATTCTGGAGAGGTTCAACATGCATGGATGCAAGCCTGTTGACACTCCTCTTCCTGGTGATTGGAGGAAGGAGGATGCTACTTCAGCGGAGGTAGTGGATGCCACTGTCTATCGACAGTTGGTGGGGTCGCTTATGTATCTGGTCAATACACGACCCGATATATGCTATGCAGTTAACCAGCTTTCGCAAGCTATGGTTAAGCCTACCAAGCTCTTTTTGAAGGCAGGCAAGCATGTATTGCGCTATATCAGAGGCACATCGGGATATGGTCTATGGTACAGACAGGAGGATGGAGCGAAGCTTTCTGGCTTCACTGATGCAGATTGGGCAGGGAGTCCAACGAACCGGAAGAGCACTTCTGGAGGAGTTTACAGCATTGGGTCGACAGCAGTTTCCTGGTACAGCAGGAAGCAGAGATCCGTGGCACTCAGTTCAGCAGAGGCCGAGTACATGGCAGCTAGCTTGGCTGCATGCGAGGTTATTTGGATGAGGAAGATCCTCGCAGGTTTGTTCAGGTTGCATTTGGAGCCTACAGTGATCTACTGTGATAACCAGAGCTGCATCAAGCTCTCGGCTAATCCAGTATTTCATGATAGGTCCAAACATATCGACATCAGGTACCATCATATCAGAGATTTTGTTCAGCGGAGAATCATGATGCTTTCATATGTTCCCACGGAGGATCAGGATGCCGACATCCTGACGAAGGCGCTCACCAGGAGCAAGTTCGAATTCCACAGAGGCAGGATAGGGATTGCAGATAATCCATATCTTGCTGAGAGGGAGTGTTGAGAATGCAACAAGATGATGGAGCTTGGTGAAATGAAGTCGCCTTCACTAAGTGGGCCCGCAGGCGAATTCTGGCGCAAAGTCTATTTTTAGACTATGTCTATTTTTAGACATATGGAGCATGGTCCAGGGGTTGCAGTATGTTATTCTTGGAGTATTGGTTATGTTGGTAAAAATAGATGGACCTCTATTTTTAGACATTTAGGTCGAAGTCTATTTTTAGACTCCCTATCCTAAAAATAGAAAAGTCAAATATTATTTACCCTTAATAATATTTGGACTCTAAACTTCAGTTTACTCTCTTGGAGCACTTCAGTTCGAGCTACAGAAGTGGCTCATGCATCTGACAGAGGAATTACGCTATTCCTTGGGGTTTGGTGATCTCATGCATGGTTGACTTCAGTTAGGACTTCAGTGGCAGAAGTTTGGTGGAGTTGATGAGACAGTTGGTGGAGTTGTGTTCGGTTTAAATTAGTTGAACTAGTTGAGATTAGTTTAACTAGCTAATCAACTAGTAATGAGTGGAGTGAATTAAATATTATTTAATTCATTAATTAGTAACTCATTATTCAACTCAAGAACACATCAGTTCACTACAGTGCATGGACAGTTCAGTGGAGACCAGTGAAAGAGGTAGATGAAAGGGTTGAGATAGCTATCAGTTGTGACATTAGTGTGCATGAGATTTGCACCACACTTGGAGGCAATTGCCAATGATGATTGTGCTGTCAAGCCAAGGAGATTCGAACCTTGGATCTCTCATTAGACCAGCCTTGATTGCGCAATAGAGGCAGGCAATTAGTGGATGTGTTTTGAACCTGTGACTTGTTCAAAACCAAGCTAGTTTGTGTGTAACTTAATGAGATAGTACTGAGTACTTGTGAGGAGTATTGTGCTATGTACTGTTACATGTTCTCTCCATTATAATATACACAATAGCTGAGGGGTTTTCAGCTATAAGCTTTCCCCATACATACTCTGTAATGTGTGTGATGTTTTGATGATCTTTTGATCGCATACCGCTTGTTTTATTTCCGCATGTGTGATGATCTGAGTGGAAGAGATTATGTGTTGCATATGAATTCGAATTGATATGTGATCAGGATAATCTCGGTGGATAAATCTTCATTATTCAGCAAATTTCTACACTTCGCTCCCGTGGTTCGATATACTTCGATCCGCTCCATTATATCGATAACAGCAAAGATGGGTTGGAAGATCCACCAGATGGATGTGAAGACCGCATTTCTCAATGGCTTCATACAGGAGGAGGTGTACATTGAGCAGCCACAGGGCTTTGAGGTGCATGGGAAAGAGTCCCATGTGTGCAGACTGAAGAAGGCCCTTTATGGCCTGAAGCAAGCTCCCAGAGCTTGGTACTCCAGGATAGATACATACTTGCAGAAGATGGGTTTCACAAAGAGTGAGGCAGATCCGAACCTTTACTATATTGTGATAGGTGAGGAGGCTCTCATTCTGGTGTTTTATGTGGATGACTTGGTCATTACGGGTGCAGAGAGACTCATACAGCACTGCAAGAGAGATCTTGCGACGGAGTTTGAGATGAAGGAGATCGGCTTGATGCATTACTTTTTGGGTTTGGAGTTGTGGCAGGAGGAGGGGCATTTCTTCCTGGGGCAGGGGAAGTATATTGTGGACATCCTTGGCAGATTCCACATGGAGGATTGTAAACCCATGTCGACACCGATGATCACCAACTGGAAGAAGCTTCATGCTTCGGATTCCGAGTTGGTGGATCCTACATTGTACAGACAGCTGATTGGTTCCTTGATGTATTTGGTCAACACCAGACCAGATATTTGTTTTGCAGTCAACACGATGAGTCAGTTTATGTGTGAGCCTAGGAAGGTTCACTGGGTGGCTGCAAAACACATTTTGCGATACTTGCAGGGGACAGTGGATTATGGTCTGGACTACAGGCAGGGGGATGGAGTGAGATTGGTAGGTTACATTGATTCTGATTGGGCAGGTTGTGCTTCTGATAGGAAGAGCACTTCAGGGTGCTGTTTTGGGTTGGGTTCGACAGTTGTGTCATGGTTCAGCCGAAAGCAGCAGTCAGTAGCATTGAGTTCAGCGGAAGCAGAGTATATGGCAGCCAGTCTAGCTAGTTGTGAGGCCATCTGGCTTCGCAAGATGTTGTTTGGATTATTTGGTCAGCCGTTGAGACCTTCAGTGATTTACTGTGATAATCAGAGTTGCATTAAACTCACGGAGAATCCAGTATTTCATGACAGGTCAAAGCATATCGGGATCAAATATCATTTCATCAGAGACTATGTTCAGAAAGGAGCTGTGAAGCTTGAGTATATTCCCACTGATGAGCATGTTGCAGATATTCTTACCAAAGCCTTACCACGGGGCAAGCATGTCTACTTCAGAGACAAGATGGGTGTGGTGAGGAACACCTTCCTCGGTAAGAGGGAGTGTTGAAATTTGGTACCGGAGGACAGGTGGTTCCCTAAGGCTTTGATCTTTGGCCCAGGGAAAAGTGTCCAAAAGAATTTAATTTTTCTCCTAAAGTGACTTTATAGTTTTTATAAAGTCAAATCTAATTTAAAAGTGACTTTAAGTGATAAAGTTACTAAAGTCTAATTTTAAAGTGACTTTAATAAAGTCAATGTAAAATTAGAAAGGAAAAGTGACTTTGCAAATAAATGACTAAGTGGGTCTTTATTAAAGTGGGGTGAATTAAAAAATAGAAAGTGAGATTTAAATAAGCATTTAATCTCAGCCCTAGATCTCAATCTATCTCAGCCATTGGATTTAGGGATTCCCCAAAAGTCACTTAGGGTTAGGTTAAAGGAGGGAAAGGAGGAAAAGGTCATTCATTCTTTCATGAGCAGATTGAGAGAAGGAGAGCAAAAGAGCAAGGGAGATTTATGAGCAGAAAGGAGAAAGAGGGCAGCTGATAGAGACTTCAGCAAATACCGTACAGCTGCAAAGAGGCACGGTTTCCAAGGCATAAATCCGTACAGCAAGTGTTGGGCACATTTTTCGAGGGAGAGAGGCACGGTTTTCAAGGAAGACCGTACAACAGCTTCATCATTCATTTCTGGGCATATTCTGGGCACAAAAATCGAGGAGAGAGACTGCTGGTTGGTGGCACGAATTTCCAGAGATCCGTACAGCAGCATAGTAGCAGCTTTAGCACATATTTCGAGGCAAAGGAGCACAGATTTCGAGGAGAAAAAGTTGTTGGGTTTTCCGTACAGTCCGTACAGCCGTACGGCCGTATTGCTGGGCACAAAAATAGAGAAGCTCACTCAGCATTTAATGTTGTTATAAAAGCTGTAAAATTTCTGTTTTGGGTTTTTACTGTTTTGCACGTTTTTCAAGGCAGAGTGAATGCACGGAAATCGAGATAAGTACAGTTGTTTAGTTGCTGAAATTTTTGCTATAATTTCTGCCTCACTGTAAAAGCATTTTCAGAAATAAGAAGGAGCTCTCAAACTGGTTTTCCCCAAGAGTTGTAGGGGGTTTTTCCAGGTTCATGTTGACCAAAAATATCTGTGTCAAAATGTGTGAATGACTGTTTTATGCTTGCTGATTTTTATTTCTGCATTTTCCAGCATTCTGAAAAATTTCCAGAATTTGTGTTTTCAGCAAAATTTATTTTCCAGTTGTTGAATGTATGGATATGGGAAAGGGCATTTAACTATTATGGAGAAATAAGGTGAAACTGAAAACCGGGGTGGGAAAACAAGAAATTTCTACAATTACTTGGCAACCTAACAGCATATGAGATGATACTTCCTAAAGGGAAGTCAAACATGAGGGAGGCTACCTTTAAAGCAGACAAGTGCATAGAAGATAAGAAAGGTACATGCTCATGCTCTGATGAAGAAGAAGCCAAATTTGTTAGAAGACTGGACAGAGACACATGTAAGTATAAAGGTAAACTTCCATTCAAGTGCTTTAATTGTGGAAAAGTGGGCCACTATGCCTCAAAATTTCCCAATAAGATAACAGAGAATCAGGCTAAAAGGAAAGAGAAAAGAAGCTCCTATAATATGCAGAAAGGGAAGAAACTTAAGAGAAAAAACTTTTTTTCCCAGCAAGATAGCAGTCCATCTGAATCCCCAGATGAAGGTGGAATCTCATAATTCACACTAATGGGTATGGATGATCTTGAAGATGATCTCCTGGAATATGAAGAATAAGGTGAGGTAGACCTTGAGGGGGAGTTGGTGAGTGTCGTAAAGGAAATCGATAGACTCAAGCTCAAGACTAGAAAGAAGAGGGTAATCCTTTTGAAATATGTTAACGAAGAACCAAACTCTAAATATTTTATTAAGTTGAAGATTGAACTAGAAGAATCAAGGAAATTAGAAGACATTCTGTTGCAGCAAATAAGAGAGAAAAGTGAGGAATGTGGAAGATTGGAAGAATAGATGGTGAGTCTAAGGAAGAAATTGGAAAAGGCTCAAACTGATTTAACAATGAATATTTAGCAGTTAAAAAGTGTTGAACAATTGGACAGGATATTGAAGGCACAAAGATGTCCTCTTGTAAAGGTTGGGATAGGATATGAAGGAGAATCTAGCAAGTTGAAGGCAGAGGATAAGAAAGCTATTACTTTTGTGAAATATGTAATAAAGGAAAAAGATAACTCTCATAAATCTGAGATTATTTCAACTAGAAGACTGATAGAGTAAAGGAGAAGGTTGTGTGAGAAGCTTGAAGATGAGATTGCCTCCATGGAGAACTCAAAGAAGGCAAACATTGAAAGGGATGATGAAGCAACTCAAAAAGGATCCATAGAAGCAAAAAACAACAATAACTTGATGTGTAAAGAAACAAATAGAAACAAGAAGCAACATCAAGTGACAAAGAATGGGAGGAAGAAGCAAGCAGTTGCAAAAAGCTCAATTGTTTTGGAAAATGAATTGAACAATTTCGGAAGATCTCAAGGGAGGTTCTTTCCTCCTATGAGAAGTATTACATGTTTTACCTGCCATAAACCTGGACATGTAGCAGTACATTTTAAGACAAAACAAATCAAGTTTAACCAACAAAATATTCAGCAAATGAGAAGACTACCTCAAGCAAACAAATGGAAAGGAAAACCTTTTACCACTAGTAGAAAATGATGAAATTAGTGACTAGGTGACTAAAAAAGTTAGTCACCACAATTATTTCAAGTGAATTACTACTAAATTTGAGAAATTTTAAGTGACAGAACTAAAAATGACTAACTTAAACGACTAATTTAGTTTAGGGATAAAATATATGACTATATAATAAGTGACCAAACTAAAATCGACTAACTAAAATGACTAATTTAGTCCAGGACTAAAATATATGACTAGATAATAAGTGACCAAACTAAAAACGACTAACTAAAATGACTAATTTAATCTAGGACTAAATATATGACCAAATAATAAGTACAACAAGTGTATGAATTAGTCATTTATGTTAGTAATTGTTAATTGTGTCACTCTAGAAATGAAATATTGCAATTTTGATATTGAAGTGTGATTTGGTCGAATTTTATTGGTTGCAGTGTATTTTGGTGGCCCAATGGGAAGCTTCCACGTGGCCCAATTAGAGGCCACCACGTGGCTCTTCCACATTGGCTAAAAAATTGTTAAAGGTTGAAAGGCCTTGGCAGGAATCAAACCTGACCTGCCATAACAAACTCCAAAGCCTTACCATCTCACCTATAGGTGGTTCTCAACCATAATGTCTGCCACTTATATTTGAATGACATGTATGGGCGCGTTGGGAGGAAGGGTCGAGCGGTGAGCCCTGACCCCAACTAGTCGTATCACACCCACAGGACCTGTCACGGAGGCGGACTGAGGAAAGGAGCATGGACCAACCCTAAGTCCTAGTCATTTTCATAAGCCATGTTCACAAACCCACATATTTTAACTATAAGAAACTTTTTATTATTAATATTATCTCTCTCCCTCTCTCTTTATATATATAATTCGTGGATATGGTTGCAATATTCATTCATGATTTCAAAATATATTTTCACTGATCTTTTATTCTTAAGATTTGTAAAAAAAATATTTAAAAATAAAATCTTTGAAGATAGCTTATACTCTAGTTAATAACATATTTACCATAGTTTAATTTCCAGTATAATTTGAGTAAATCTTTGCATAAAAAATGGATATGAATACTTAACTAGGATTACTTCCATAATTATTTATGTGGTCCTTAACACTTGTGTAAAAGTACAACTATAAATGTATAGTTTTATTAGTGGTTACTACCCATCAAGTAAATAATTTGTCCACTTCACTTCTCTTTTTTTTTTTTTTAAATTTCCAAAACAAATCTATATAGAACTGTAAACATATCTATATAAAATTATATTTTACTATTGAGTATTATTAATTTAAAATATATGAAAATAATTATAAATATTCAATTTCCTAACTATCTAAAAATAGTAACCTTCCAATCAATATAAAATTATATTTTCCAATTAAGTATTTTCAATTTAATCTATATAGAATTCTATTTTCAATTTAATCTATAAAGAATTCTATTTTCCAATTAATTATTATTAATTTAAAATAAAATATATGTAAAAAATCATAAATATTTAATTTGGTAATTCACTAAAAATAAAATTAACGTTCAAATCTATATAAGATTCTATTTTTCTTATTAATTAATGTTATTAATTTAAAATATTTTTAAATAATAATAAATATTCAAATGTGTAACTATGGCGCCATAATGAATATCCTATGTAACATTAATTTAAAATATTTTTAAATAATAATAAATATTCAAATGTGTAACTATGGCGCCATAATGAATATCCTATCAATTGTGTAACTATATGAAAATAAAAAGGGCGCCATAGTGAATATCATTTCAGAAAAACAGAGTTGTGCGCCCCATTCGACCTCTTCAATCATCTAGGGCATTCGACCTCTTCAATCATCTAGCGCAAACAGTGATGAAAAACCCGAGCAAGATGTTAGATCACGCCGGAGGAAAAGGAAAATTTACAGCAAAAGGAAGCAGAGTACTCATCCCTCGGCACCACTGCAAATGCATGGTTGCAACCTAACCTAAGTGGCGAAGGACTAACAACTCGTGAGGGGGACAATGATTTCAGAAAAACAGTGTTGTCCGCCCCATTCGACCTCTTCAATCATCTAGGGAAAACAGTGATGAAAACCCCGAGCAAGATGTTAGATCACGCGGGAGGAAAAGGAAAATTTACAGCAGAAGGAAGTGGAGTACTCATCCCTGGGCACCACTGCAAATACATGGTTGCAACCATGGTTTGTAGAGCAAGTCAAGGCGGCAACAGAGGATGAAGTCTAGATATAGAGGACAGTCTTATTCACATTGTTAGGATCCAGACAGAAGTGAATAAGACTGTCCTCTATGGATGCCCAAGATCATGGTAAGATGAATGTGGAATAGTTTTGCATTTCTGTAGAGTCTATACTCATTGTTGACAAATGAAGAAGTATGAGTGGGCATGTAGCTATGTATTTTATCCTGATGCAGACAAATTGGAACATCACTTTGTAGGTAATCCTGTGGCAACAAGGCGAACTTCTCCACTCCCATCCAGAACACCACCACCTCCACCTACATTGAAAGACCAAGATCGTCAGTCACCGCCTATGGTACAACTAGATTCAAAGGCAATGCAAGGTGGTGTTGGTAGTGGGAGCTCTTTAGGAGCATTTTGGTCAAGTCAGTATGCACAGGAATCTGTGCCTGTGGATGACAAAGGCCCTGTGTTTGATAAGGATCCTGGGAGTGAAAGTGTATTCAAGCAGAGGTCACAAAGCCCCGAAACTCATCCAAAACAAGGCATTTTAAGTTCACCAAAGGAAAACCAGCCCAGAGCTGGACACATTTTGAAAAGTGGTATGTCAAACTTTAAGAAGAAGGTGCATGCCTCACCACAACCTACAACTCGGCAGGGATATGATGAAATGAATTCAGATATAAGCCAGATAAGGCTTAGCTCTGAAGATACTAACCAAGGGGATGAAAACACAATCGACTCTGGTGTATCTCCAGTGAAGGCTTCAGCTTCAGAATTTGGTGGGCCATTTCATGACGATTCATTTAATGCATTTGTTGCAGATTTCGATAACCATAAGCCCACCACTGGAACTAGTGTGTTTGGCAAAGAAAGCTTACAAGTAGAAGTGGATAGATTGAAAGAAGAGCTCGAGCAGGTGCGCTTAGAAAAGGCAGAAATCACATCAAAGTATGAAAAATTGACAGCTATCTGCCGTTCTCAAAGGCAAGAGATCCAAGAGTTAAAACAAACCTTGTCTACAGCATCTGCTCCGAACTTCACCACATTCAGTAAAGAAGGTAGCACAAAACCAGTCATATCCCAACAGACACAAGTGCAACAGCTGAAACAACAGCAAAAACACCGGTTGGTCCCTGGAAGCTGGCACTCAGGCAACAAGGTTTGTTCCTATTGCAATAATTTCTGATGCTGGTTGTGTAGTGTGCTTGATATTCCTGCATCTTAAAAATCTTTTTAGAAATATGTTATCTCTAGAAATCCTTTCTTCTCGAACAAAAAAAATGTAATTTTATTTCATATAGAGTGAAATTACATACAGCAGATGATAAAAGCATTCATAATAACCTTAACACGGGTCAACAGTAAGATATAGATATGTCCATCATATACTGTCCTTATAGTAAACACTTTATATCATCCTACATATTTCGACAAAAATGGAGATCAACGGTAATCAAAATAATACAGAATATAACTGTTTCCATTTGTCCATCAAAAAATATTTCTGCACAGTTCTCTTATACAAATTCAGTCATTAAAAACATGCTATTTATTGCCTTGTCAACAGAAAATGAAAACCGTAGTAGAAAGAAGCATGAGTAAACTGTGAGCACAGTTCAGCCTGATCTTCCATGATGACCCAGCCACTTCTAGCTAGACTGAGATGCTCCTTTGACAATCCATCAGCCATATGATTCCTTTTTGTGTAGATGTGGGTTAAAGAGATAGAATGATTGCTGATAAGTGATCCAATCTAGCTGAAAAAATTGGTACTTCCGCTTCCTTGGAACTTTGACAATTTGAGTGCAACAAGATTTATTGACCATGCCAATTGATCTTCCTCATTCTTTAACCTCACAAAATTGGATCTAAGTTTTTCAATATACAAATCCCATATAATATATATCTGCATCTTCTTCCCCAAGATCCAGATCCCTCCCAGTACTTGATGCCAAATAGTGGTTCTGTTCACATTGGCAATTTGTGATAGATCAAAGAAGCCCCTGGATAGCAAATACAGAGTGATATGGTCTGGAATCCTATAATCATTACCACAACCTACCCAGGAATCCACCCCAAATTTTACCCTTGTTCGCCTCATCACTCCAAACAAGTCTGTTACCTACTAATCGAAAAGTGAAGACAACCATCCATTAGTTAGGCTCTTTAGAGGATTTCTTATTAGCCATCCATTGCTTCATAGGAAATATACTTTTCTTTTATCACTTGGGCATGTGAGCCATCACTCCAAGTCTCCATGCACTTTTTGCTTATAAAGCTTTGGAAAATAATAAAATGTTCTAAAGTCCCTATCTACCCTGGGCTTCTGGAACTGATATCCTCTTCCAATTAACTAGTGGTATACACTCTCTATCTTTGCACTTAGACCGAATAAATCTATAGTATAACCTTCTAATTACCTCCAAAACTCCCTTTTGTATCCAGGATAAAGACATCCAGCTCTCTAACACTGCTTTGACCAGGACCAAATGACCCCCTCTAGACAACCAATGATTGCACCATAAGTTTAATTTTTTTCTCCACTTTTGTGATAAGACATTGCTGACATGTTTCTTGATATTTATTTGGGTAAAGTATAAAGTCCAGGTACTCCATATCACTCTCCATATCAAACAGTTGATAAGGAAACAGAGCAGACATAAAAGACTTGCTCCTTATCAGTGATGCCACAAGGAACGGGTACTTATTGTCATTGTTCCACATCCCTGTTGCCAAGCAGAAAAGATCTATAATATCTTTCAGTCTATCTGCACTTCTCTTAGATCTATCACACAAATTTAGTAACAAAAAGAAGATATGGCAAAGTACAAGTATTTGCAACTTTGATTTCTTTAAAATATCCAGCCCTAAGAGCTTCCTTCAAGCCCCACTAAGGCCTTCTGCTACAATAGGAAACAAGAGTGGAGAAATGAGGAAACAGAGGAGACAGAAAGACTTAATCCTCGTCAGTGATACCACAAAAGGAAATGGTGCTGGTCCAAATCGATCTGCATACCTTTTGCCAAGCATAAAAGATCTATAATATGTTTGAGTCTAGCTGCATCCCTCCTAGAGTCATCGCAGAAAATTAGTGACAAGTATGTCACCAACAAAAAGATTTGACAAAGTACAAGTATTTATAACTTTGATTCCCTAAGAATTTTGAACCCTAAGAGTTTCCTTCAAAGCACCAGTAAGGCATTCTGCTACAATAAGAAACAATAATGGAGAAAGGGGGCATCCCTGTCTCACTTTCAGGTCTAAAAAACTGAGCTGTAGCTCCATTTATAATAAGTGGAGAAAGATACACAAGTGACACAATTCATCACAAATGTAACAATCTGTGCAGAGCATTCCAAATGTATTATCATTAATCACAGGTAGAGCCAGCTGACTGTCATATGCCTTTGAAATTTCCATATTCACCACCATAGCCTTGAGCTTCTCCACTTTAATAGAATTTAATTCTTCTTGTGCCACCCCCACATTCTCATGGATCGACCTCACTTCCAGGAAACTAAACTGCTCACCAGAAATCTGATTTGGCAAAATCTCCTTTTACCTGCAGGAAGTTATCTTGGAGATGATTTTATAAATGAAATTACAGAATGAAGTCGGCCTGAATTTTAGAAATGAACTGGGGTTATCAGTCTTTGGAATCAGTGCACTGTGCAGTAAAGGTAGCATTATAGGATGCCAGTATTTTTCCAGAGAATCTGGACTTCTCATTAACTTTCCACCAGTCTTCTTCTATGAAATGAAAACATCCTCATAAGAATTCCACAGGCAGCCCATCAGGTCTGTGGCTCTTATATTTTGAAAACTTTGAAGAATCCATTACATTTTGGTTGTCTTCAGGATTTGCAAAACTAGGGAAGAATGTAGACATTCTTAAAACCTAAGCTATTGTTGCTCTTCGCTCACCCTTATAAATAGATCCTAAATAACTCACACCCTCTTGCACTATATCTTTGAAGCTAGTTGCCAGTAATCCGTCTGATTTTTCTACCCTCCACAGTGTATTTTTTTCCTTTAGGTTGCAAATGATGAAAAAACTGACGAGTTTTCAACCCAAGCTTGTAGCCACGATGCCCTACTTTTTAGACTCCAGGAATTTTCTTTATCCAAAAACAGTGCCCTCTTCTTTGCAGTGTTGCAAACATCTCGATAACATCCCGATTTTATCTCAAAATCACGATTTTTTGGCCTGGCCAATTTTTGCCTATTTTTACTGATATTTTCCTGATTTTTACGATTTTTTGGTTTTCTAGACCCTTGCCGATTGTCTCCCGATGTTGAAGTTCGCAACATTGCTTCTTTGCTTCCAGCTCATTCACCTCTAATTTTGTGACTCAATTAAGAAACCAAAACCATCACTTGTGTACAGGGAATCTAGTTTTGCCTCCACTTCCTAGAGCAACCTCTCCTTGTGTATTTTTTAAGTTGCCAACTCAATGGACCTGTTTAGCCCTTTTGAGGTTCTACTCAAATTGTAGAGCAGTTGATCCCTGAGAAGAACCATCAAATGAAATCCAGACATCCTTTAGTTTCTTGACATATTTCTCCTCCTTAACCATTCAGGATCTAGGTTGAAGGGACGAGGGCTTTTTTCTTAGTAGGAGCCAATTCTAGTATTACAGGGGAGTGGCCAGAGTCCCCTACACACAAGACTGACTATTTGATCTGATAGCTTCATCTAAAAAGAGGTCTGATATAAGAAAATGGTCCAGCCTTTTCACAATTCTATCTACTCCAGCCCTCTTATTTCTCTATGTAGGGGAGAACTTTATTACCTCAATATCTATCAGCTCTACTTCATTTGTTTTTCAAAACTATACTTTGATAGATAATCCACATGAGCAGGTCCCTATATCTCTAAAGCACCCAAGGAGAAATTGAGATTCCCACCCAAAATTGTCAAACCTTGGTTGAGCCATCCCCGGTGTAAGACTCTGTCCCAACACTCAACTTTGTCAGTATATGGGCCATATATGTTCAGGAGAGAAAGTTCTCTTGGCAGGTCTTGGCAGTATAGTTAGCACCCAAATCTGAAGAGAATGACCAACAATTAGAGTAGGTGAAGGACTGTTTTCTCCACCCAAAGATTAGTCCTCCCACCTCCCTAGCATCAATAAACGTAAATTGCCATCCCATAAAAAGCCATTCCAAGTCACCTACGATTCTACCCCATACATTAATAGTTCAATGTAGCGCATAACATCTGGTGTGTGCACATTAACTAGCCCCTTAAGAACAATTTTTTTGAGGGATTGAATAAATCCTTGTTTAGGGTTAGGGCAATAATTTAAAACTGACTAACAGGGCATTTGTTCCTCTTGGAACTCCTTCCAGCAATAGTTATTTACTACCAAACAATATCTCATTACAAGTGTGTTTTTGTGCTAATGACATACAGGATTTTTTTCCCTTAATACTAATTTAGTGAGCTTTTTTCATCCACAAATTCTAAGCCACCTTCAACATCATTAACGAAAATAAAACCCTCCTTATTTATAGGATGGAGATTATATTTTCAGGCATCAACATTTTATCCTCATATATGGACATGAACTCCTTATCATCACTCAAGTTCACAGTATTAATGGAAGAAGTGGGTTCCTTATCAGGCCAATCAAATAATTTTGATATTAAAAACTGAAAAGAAGATTCATCAAAAATTAAATTCAAGGAGGCCTTTGGGTTGGGGACATACTAAATTAGTAAGTTCTTTAATTGGATATCCTACTTCTATGAGCTTAAACTGTGGATATTTCTATGGAGTATGCTTAGTCTCCAACTTGACTACTTTTTGTGGACACTCCAAGGGAGTCAATGGCAACTGAAGTTTTTCCTATACACCCTCCACAACACCATCAGAGCCTGTGTCCATTAAAGAAGTCCGAGTCTACCCCTTTTTACTTGGTGTCTACCTTTTCCAACTTTTCTCTAGAATCCTCAGCTTGAGACTCTTTTCAGGGCCAATTCTGTTTCTAGTTAGGCATGCTTCATTCCACTGCAAGTTG
Organism: Pinus albicaulis; assembly: GCA_034641835.2. Taxonomy (NCBI): domain Eukaryota; kingdom Viridiplantae; phylum Streptophyta; class Pinopsida; order Pinales; family Pinaceae; genus Pinus; species Pinus albicaulis. Next base: position 1,057,318,861 of record CM076575.1, on the reverse strand, counting down.
GCAATAGGAATGGCATCTCATGCGCTGAAAATGAATGCCTTCATATTCCATAATTTATTCAAACTATAGGTTACCTTTTTTAGAGCAATTGCCTCTGCCAAGCCCTCCCTTAAATCCACACCCACTAATATGTAAGCCATATTCATAACTACTGTACTCCTGAAGGATAGATCTGCTTATAAAAATGCCAAGGGAGTTTCTGATTTCCCTGAAGACATCATTGGGCCAAAAGGTTACAGAAATACTTGGTTAATTTACCCAGATTGGAACACAGTCCATTCTTTTCATCTTTGCATCAAACACATGTGACTAATGTTTGAAGAGTAATGGTTGGAAGCCCCATTTCGACTGACTATTTAGAACCTTCTTTGCAACTTGGTGAGATCAAAGTACAAAAGCCAATCATTCTTGAGTTAGCGCAAAACAATTTGGTAGATAGTCCAAGAATGGCACCAATTTTCCCACCAACCACTACTTTAGAATCTTCTCCGCTTTTCTCCTTCCCTGAAACTTCCCAACGATTGCTGATCCCACCATATCTAAAATTCCATCCATCTTTACAACTTTTGCCAACACCCAAGTTTACTGGATCCTTTCTCCTCTCGACACACTTTCGGCTCTGCCAAAACCCATTCACCTGACCATCTGATACAGGATTCATAACTTAACTACCCCTCTCCAAGTGGAGACTAGGATCCAAATTTGCCGCCGTCGGTTGATCACTGGTAAACCCATGGTAATTACTACTTATCATGAAATCCAGACATGAATCCACTTGTAGAATTACGAAACCCTACCACAATCCAAAGAGAGATTGCTGGATACCTTTCTAAAACCTAAGGGATGAGTAACCTGTGAACACGAGCCTTCAATACACTTGGACTTTTGGATAGTTGTGTCTCTGAGCTCCACACACGCATGAGTAAAGGCACCAGATTGAGATCTGCCTTAGATACAACCACCCAAGCATTGTATGGATGAAAAGGTATCCTCTTCTGACATCACCTGCTGCAAACCCACTGCCCCAGGGTACAAAACTGTCTTGAATACTGGTGAGCTGTTTAGGTAGACCTAGCACACTAGGGCAGGACCAGATTGGAAGACCCTCAGATGATTCATCTGAAAATCCCAAAAATTCTTTGTCCATCAGTTCGCCCCCTTCATCCATCAGTCCATCCCCAATTGGCCTATTGTATTCCAAGGATAAAGCTCTTATTTGATGGACCACCTGAAAGTATAAAATTTATGTATCCTCTAAAATCATTTGATTCCTAGCTAGCCACAATCCCAAACATATCCAAACTCTAGAAATCGGAAATCCTATGTTGTTCTTTAAAGGAAAAAATAGAAAGAAGTTTTATTTTTATATAAAACTGGTTATTATATTAGTGGGTCTACAAACCTGCAATTTCAGGAATATATGTAAACTATACTTCAGAAACCGCCATCCCAAAACTGGTCCATACCTAAAATATGAAACTGCCATGACCCAAAAAATATTTGCTATAATTTAAATCACCTGGCTAAACCTTATCCACTGTACAATTTTGTGAGATATTATGTAGTAGCTTGACCTATTCCTAAAGCATAGGTGAGTCTAACTTCCCCTCTCATCCTCAAGAACTCCTCTATCCTTACCTAGGTAGCTTATTATTGGCTGCTCTGTCAAATTTTAGACATATCCACACTTCAAGGATTGTGTACAAACTTAAAAGCGAAGACTCTGGTTTACCATTCATTTATTCCATATTATAACATTTATGCGTCCCTTTTGTGTAGACTCTGTCCATTACCTCCTTCAAGTTCCAACATTGATTATATTATTTTCCCCTCAAGTAGGCAGCCTCATCTTGGTTTGCAGGGTTTCCTTGACTGAAATGGTGACACCTCCATATGGTTCCTTCTCTACTGACTATATCCTCACAAGTCCAAACAATGATAAAAGTAAACTTCCAAAAAGCTGATTTTTTCAACAAATACGCAACAATGCCTTTGCAAAATTTATGATACACTGTTATGCAATCTCCATTCATATATTCTCCTTTATGTAACTATAAGCTCATGTATCTATTAGTCTTGCTTGTATCAACAGATGGTTGAGCATCTTCACAACGTCTCTTCAGCCCATGAAAGCCTCTCTTCTCAAGATTATTATGGGTTAGAATCTTATCATGGCGTGTGCCATGTAAAGGCAATGATTTGGATTGTCAAATGTTATCCCGCAACCTTTTTCTTACCTCTAGGTCTCTCTGTCTAAGTAGGGGTATTTGATAGCTCTATTTGACTATATATTGTTTATTTCTGTCTGGATCCTAACAATGTGAATAAGACTGTTCTCATGCTTCCTCCAAAACTCTAGCTATAAATTTTAAAATTGCAATATGTTAAAACATATTAACATGACTGTTTATTTTGTTTAAAATTACGCAAATTCACAACATATATATGTATTATGTAAAGGGAGAAAAACAGAAAAGGAAAAATAAGAACCTATGTTTTCATTTAAAACAAAAATCCAATACATATTCATATTAAGCTTAGATCCAAACAGAAAAGGTCGAAACATCTAGCCCCATTGGAAAATTTTCCACATAAAAAGACACCAAATACTGCCTGAAACATGGACGCTGAGTGAGCTATTATCAAATGGCTATCATATAAACCACAAAATTGAAATTTTGTGTTTGTTCTTATTCAAGTTCGAGTTTATTTCAAGACTGCTACAGTCTATGGTCATGTGCGATTATGAATTATATGTTGAGAATTTAAGGGCTATAGATTAATACAAATTCTCTTCGATAACTACTTGTGAGCTTGCTGAGTTAATCCTTCATCAAGTCAATTATCAAAGTGCTTATACAAATGTAGAGACAAAATTGATCTTTCTTGTAAAAGAGTATTTTGCAATATAGTTAGGAAGGTAAATCTTTGATTTACCTTCCTTACTTGAGGTTTCTGACTTTTACAATTCTTTCTTCAGAGATAACTTAATCATATCCTTTAGTCAATATCTCAATCTTTTAGTTACTTCAGCAATTACTAACCTTTAGCTGCTTCTGTAGAATACGTCCTTTAGTTACCTTGGAAGTTGTATCATTCATTTCTTCCTTTAGATAGGTTTGCAATCAAAACTGTTCTTGTATTTACTATCTTTCAAACGATGTCACCTTCAGACTTATACGTAGACAATCTTGTCCTTAGATATTATTTGTTATACCTTCAAACTAGTTCTTTCTTTTAGTTGGTTCTTGCATTGTCAACTTCATAGGAAAGAATTCAGATTCTTTCAAACTCAATGTAAGCAGCTATTCCGAGATCCTCGAATGTTCTATTTCACTGTGTATACGTATTACTGTTTTGACCTTATTTTGTGCTTCGATTGTAAATACTTCACTGTACATGTCTCTAACTTCTGTTGACCATTTCTGTGAGACCCTATGTCATGATACCATCAAATTGAAATGGCATACTTCTCATCAAGCTGTGATGGCACTGAACCAGTGAGACCTTTCTCACTGTGGTAGCATGAAACAGTGATAGATTTTTTATTGTGGTAGTTCCAAATTGTAGTGTCATACTCATCATGTGATTGGTTATACCGAGACTGTAGTTGACCTGTGATTATAACACTGAATATCTTCACTGTAATACGGATTATACTGATATCTTTTTGTCACACCGAGCCTTAACTGTAAATACACCTTTATAACTCATTCTCCTCACTGTTGTGGTATCGAAATAATCTTATGAGAGTAGTATTGAATTGAGGCAGAGGTAATTTCAACACTGTGATGTCATTGAGATTGACCTTTCTTGTGAACTTGCACTTAGTTTAATTATTGGACTGTCTTACTATGATTTGAGCCCTTTTGACATAGGTCCTTTTAGAATGTTTCGAGTCCTTTCAAACTGCCTTTGATCATAACCTAGCTCTGATATCATGTTAAGAATTTAAGGGCTATAGATTAATACAAATTCTCTTCTTGATAACTACTTGTGAGCTTGTTGAGTTAATCTTTCATCAAGTCAATTATCAAAGTGCTTATACAAATGTAGAGACAAAATTGATCTTTCTTGTAACTGAGTATTTTGCAATAAGTTAGGAAGGTAAATCTCTGATTTACCTTCCTTACTTGAGGTTTCTGACTTTTACAATTCTTTCCTCAGAGATAACTTAATCATATCCTTTAGTCAATATCTCAATCTTCCAGTCACTTCAACAATTACTAACCTTTAGCTGCTTCTGTAGAATACGTCCTTCAGTTACCTTGGAAGGTGTATCATTCAGTGCTTCCTTTAGATAAGTCTGCAGTCTGCAATCAAAACTGTTCTTGTATTTGCTATCTTTCAAACGTTGTCACCTTCAGAATTATACGTAGACAATCTCGTCCTTAGATCTGATTTGTTATACCTTCAAACTAATACGTAATTCCTGTTCTTTCTTCCACCTTTTGTTAACTTCAAACATGACTGTAATTGTTACTTAAATATCTGCAGTACCTCAGAGACAGATCTGCAAATCTGTTCTTTCTTTTAATGTGTTCTACCCTAGACGTTAACTTAATCTTTGCTCCCTTCTTTATGTTGTATTGCCTTAGTAGAATCCACAAAATTTTCTTCTTTTGCACGTTGTATAACCTCAGTATCATCCGCAGATATGTTCTCTTAACCGTAGCATATGTAGGGTATATATAGTAGTTCTAGCCAAGTAATTAAGCCGACCTTATAGCCATTAAGTAGGTTGACTTTAACATTTGTTTGTAGGCCAACTTCATAGGCATATCTTCAACGTTTGTAAGCCATTCTTCTGCAACGTCTTTGAGGTTATTCTTCACGCCTTTTACATGACTCTTAATTACACTTATGTACCTAATAGACATCAAGAAGAAGTCTATAGACCTATACTAAGAATCTTGCTCATGAAACCCATGAAGCAAGTAAACCAAAAATTCATTTTATTATTATTGACTTCATCTTTACATAAGTACATAATTACATAGTCATTATAAGGAAGACCTACCTATTTACACTCTTCAACATTATAACTATATATAATTTTGATGTTTCTAGGTTGGAGATTGTACTATTTTCATTGGAGGATGCTACTATTGATGCGCACAAGGCTCTTGAGTTACTTGGTAGGATTCTCGCAAAATTGGTTGTTGAAGGGATATTCTTTATTCAAGATACAACAAGGGAAATCAAGGATGGAGGTACATAGCTAGGAATCTTATTAGAAACGAGGGGATTTTGAGGTATTTCTCAAGAAGAAAATTTCAAGGTAGTCTGCTCACAATTTTAATGCCTGATCAATTTTGTAGTTTATTTGTGATCTCTCATGTTGACAAGTGAATGGTTGGTTATTTTTTAGTTGTGCTCACATTTGTTGGTTCCTGAAGCTCGAGCACTTTATAAAAAAAATAGGCAAAGTCAAACAACACAAATGGTCCACTAGCTCTCTTTTCATTTGCTAATATTATAATGAAGTTTTATTAGAGGCATTGTTTGTTTGTTTATTTTGGTTAGAAAAGGGTTTGCTCTTGGTTTTATGTGATTTTCAATTTATCGTATGTAGGATGTTGAAAAATGGGAAAGAATAACGTGACATTTATTTTGCAGAAATTGATGCTGAAAGAAAATTGCTTTGACATTGTTGATGTTAAGGTATATGTTGTATAAACTATTTATAGTCTAATTTATGTTATATTCTAGTGTTCATTGTCTTTCATTTCTTACAGTGCATTGTATTTTCTTTTGTGTTCAGAAAATGAAATTGGTATTGATGGTAAAAAGCATGAATTGAAAAAAGAGAAGAGCAATAACATTGGAGCGACAAATGCAAAAAGAGAGAGGAGAACTGGTCTGGTGATACCCTTTGAACCAATATCTCGGATAAGACACACATATAAAGACCGATGATCAAGTCTTCAGAGTTGGTGAATTCACCTGTAATGCCTTGACAACACAACGATAATGTTTTGAAGTGATGAAACATCATTTCATGTGTAAATTGTAGTCCAACTAATATAAAGTTGGAAACTCATATTGTAATATTTTAACATTTCATATAATATAATTTATGTGATTGAAATTATTTATAGTTGCACTTGATGTTGTTTAGTTTTGTAATTAAAATATGTGACTTTGTGTTTTCATATTAGATGAACATGCACATTGTATGACATTTTTTAAATCATACAAATTAATTTATGTTGATTAATAATGAACACAAATAAAATGAATATGCGACTAAATTAGTCATTTATAATGATTATTAATGAAATGAATATAAACTACTAAATTAGTTGTTTATATAATGAATAAATGGCTACTGCAAATGATAAATTTGTGACTAAAAATGATGACTAAATTTTGCATATATACGACTATTAGTAGCTAATTTACAGTATCTTATAACACTACTAAAATTTAGTCACATTTCTTCGGTCATTAATTGGTTTCAAACAATGACTAAAATTTGCATATATATGACTATTAGTAGCTTATTTACAGTATCTTATAACACGACCAACATGTTGGTCATAGTTCTTTGGTCATTAATTGGTTTTCTCGGGTGATCATATAGTAATATATTTAGTCATTAATTGCGACATTTAATGACCAAATAAAAGACCAAATCAATGACTAAAATAATGACTAAATCAGTGACCAAATGAATGACTAAATGAATGACTAAATCAGTGACAAAATGAAAGACCAAATGAATGACTAAATTAGTGATCAAATCAGTGACTAAATCAATGACCAAATCAATGACCAAACATACAACTAGATAACAAAATTGAGATAACCAATTAATGACTAAGCTAAAAACGACCAAAAGTTGGTCGCGTTATAAGATACTGTAAATTAGCTACTATTGGTCAACGACCGAAAAATAGTCATTTATATGCAAATTTTAGTCGTTTTTTTAGTAACAAATTAGCCATTTTGTACTAGTGTATACTAAGTACATAAATCATTTCCAAGGCTACTATCATTCATGCAATGAATTTGGACATAAATATGTTGAATGTAAACTATGTTAAAAAAGGAGCACAAAATGTTATACATAAGCTCAAACGTACCTAGGTAAAATAAGATGTTATGTATGCCACAAGTTTGGACACAAAGCAAATGACTATAGCCTGCCATATACATTAAAGGACTCTAGACAGATGATGGAACCAAATCAAATCAGACCAAACTATGAATCAAAAGGAGATGCAGATATTATGAGCAACTCTAACAAACTATGGAAGAAGAAGAAAAAGGGGGAGCTTGTTACTTCAATAACATAATGAATCCATCATAGAGTCAGGGGGAGTTGCTCCAGGAAGCAACGTAGATATCCAGTTAGTGATAGACAAGAAGCAAAATCCTAATTGGAGAGCAGTTCATAAAAGTCCCCATAAGAGTTGTCAAAGAGGAGCTTCTTGGAATAAGAACAACTAAAAGTTCAGGAAGGGGAAGGACAATTCCTCTGGCAAAGAACTATAGAGGAAGAAGGACACATGAAGCATTCAATAGCCAAACAGGTTAAACGAAGAAGATAAAGCAGCAAGCAGCCATGGTGGTAAACGGAACATTAGTCATGATCTTGGTAACTAAGAGGATGATTACACTGTGTGTCTCACTACAAGTGTTGATAATGAAACAAAATCCTTTTAAGAAGGATGAATAAGAAAAGTGTTATTATCATTATATCATTAAAAATATCCATCCCAAGTGTTATTATTGGAGCAGTGGTATGATACAGGTCCTTAGGATCAGAATATTATGGTATGCATCATGATGGTGGTATGGCAGAAATACATCAAGGAATTAGTCCCGGCATTATCAGCATTATAATATGTGTGGATTAAGTTCTGGTTGCTCTGATTAGTGCAAAGTATATTCTATTTGAAAATGATGGAGAATGTCGAGCTGCGTTATCAAAGCATGGAAAGGTCAGTAAAATGTCAAAGCATCATTATCTTATGTTCGTTGATGTGTTATGTTGAGCGTTGAAGAATCACATAGTTTTGGATATGAATGTCCACCTTTTCAAGTCAGTATTGATATACTTTCAAGGCCTCTTTCTTAAGTCATCCATAAGCTTTTTGAAGTCTATCTGATGAAACTTCAAGTAGCCAAATTGAAGATGTTTCCCGAAGAACATGGTGATAGAATAGTTTAAGTGTCTGAAGTATGATGGGTTAGTTGTGTTAATATTACTATTGAAGGTCAAGAGTATATTATTGATTCATCTAAAACTTACTTTAGAAGAAAAGAATGATTGATATTTCACCATTGCAGAGAGTTGATCATTGAACTACATACCCCCTTGTGTCATAAATAAGTGTATAGTTGATAGTAAGATTGTCCAATGCATGGAATGTATCAAGCATCAAGGGTTTTATGTTTAAATATGTAAATATTTAGTATTAAAGTCATTGGGACTTTTAGATTGAAAGATATTGTCTATCTTACAATAAAGTGTAATCTTTGTTTGAACTCATTGTTCACATCAGCATCGAGGGCTTTTGACTTGTAGTGATTACATCTTCATCATAAGTCTAGCACATATCACTATCATCAAGCAGCAAGGGACAAAAGAACAGAACATTCTATGGTGACATGCCTTCCATCATTCTCATGAGTTGTGATAGCATTAGTTTGTTGCATATATTCATTTAATAACAAAAGAACTGAATGAAGGATGCTTATACTGAACTCAAAGAGGAGCTTCTCTAGGAATCACCCAAGCATTATTATTGGAGCAACGTTGGTATTGGAGCAAGCACTGTTGATGTGTTGAGATTACGTTGAAGTTGGGAATTTTTTTTATTTTGGAGGAAAAAAGGTTAATGATGCCAGAATCAGATTTTGTATATTGTTGATCGTTGTTGGGAATAGTAGAGAGCTCAATGCAAATAACTGAGAGTGTGAAGGGTATCGTAACTATGGTTGTCTGTGCGAGCCGAAGTGAAAATTACTACATGGATTATCAATGGGTATCATATTATCTCATGGCCTTGGATGCATAGACATTTTTGGCATAAGTGTATACCGCAGAGATCAGATATATCAAGCTCTAACCATTAGTTTTCCTTAAGCATGTGTTACACCTAAAATTTATGTAACAGTGTTATGTGGGTGAATTTGAGAATACCTTATAAGAAAGTATGAGCGACTGGCCTATGAACCAAGTTCTGTGCAAAGAAATCCTTGAATCTGCAATGAAATCATTGTGTAATCTAGTAGTAAAGGTGAACCGTGGCTGCAAAAGATATATTGGCATCATCATATTTGAACAGATGTGTGCTACAGATGTGTATTGCAGAAGAAGACATATTCCATCTACAATATTCCTCAACATATGTATCTCAGATAAAGATCATAATATAGACTGAAGTATATTTGGAGCAGAATTTATATATCGTATGGAGCAGTCTCAATATTTTAGTATTATTTCAATGATGCATTTCTGATTATATAAGTTTGGTATAGTTTGTTCTATAGAGTGTCCTTATCATCACTTTTAGCACTATACAAGTGCAAGGAGTCTGTACTTTGGGATGGTATCAACTTACTGTGTATATACATACAAGTTCAATGATTCCCAAAGTGTTCTCCCAACAATGTTTATACACCAAATGGAGTAGAAGCCCCGACCAGGTATGTGTAAAGAATGAAGAATGCTCATGCAGAACTATAGTAAGGAAATGATGGAAAATCCATTGGAAAAAGAAGTAACCCTTTTCCATTGATGTCAAAGGGGGAGGAAAAGCAAGAAGAGGAAGATAGACACTTCTCAGAATGAAAGCGGGAGGAAGTGTTGCCATCAATGCCAAAGGGGGAGACTGTCGGAAATATTTTCATTGATGGCAAAGGAATAGAAAGGAGCAGCACCAAAATTATAATTGAGAACAAAGGAGAAAATCAGGATCAATTGGATTATAAAGAAGCAATGAGGCAAATAAGACAAAAGTTAAGTGGAGAAGCATAAAAGAGAGTCAGAGGAGCAACAAAAAGTAAAAGAGAGGTAGAGGAGCATCATTAGAAGCAAAGGAGCAAGGCTGAGGAGCAACAAATAGGCATGGATCAACACCAGAATTATCATTAAGGAAAATAAGTAGAGAGGAGCAGTAAAAAGGCAAGGAGCAACATTAGAATCTTTATCAAGGAGAAAAGGCAACAAATATAGCAAAATGAGCAAAGGCAGCAAAAGAGCCAAGGTATCAAAGGCAACAAAGGTAGCAAAGGCAGCAAGCTTGGGTCAAGTCGTGAACACATTGAATCAAGTTGTGAACATACTGTGTCGAATCATGCACGAGTGGGAAGAGTCGTGAATGTGCTAAGACAAGTAATGAATGCGTTCAACTAGTGGAGAAAGGCGTGAACGCAGGGGTAGAGTCGGGCTAATTTGCGTTCAGAACAGTGAACGAAGGCACGTGCAACACGTGCAGTTATACAGGCAAAGTCGGGTAAATTTCTAGAAAAACATGTTCAGAATAGTATTCGGCGGAGATATCACAAATCACAATCGCAACAGAAGGCTTGATCGCATATCGCAAATTACAGCGGAAGGAGTATCACAAAACAACAGACACACAGAAATTGCGAAATGCGAAGTGCGAGAGATGACGTGGAAGTGACGTGGTGATGATGTGGCGATGATGTGGAAGTCACGTGGTGATGACATGGAAGTCACGTGGCAAGGTGACGTGGAAAAATGACGTGGACTTGGCCCGCATATCGCACATCGCAAGCTCATGAGGATAAGCACTCAAGAATCATGTTAAAATGATGAAGTGAGGAATGCGATAAAAGTATCTGATGCCATAAGCTTCAAAGCTAAAATCTAAAGGATTTAAAGTCCGGCTATGGGACTCAATCACATATCGCACATCGCAAGCTCAGAAGGGATAACACTCCTGAATCACATTGAAACGCCAAAATGCGAAGTGCAATAAGAGCCCGAACGTGATACCTCTCAGAGTTTGAATACTAAAGTTTTTAAAGTCTGGCGTGGGACCCATTCGCATATCCCAGATTGCAAGATCATAAAGATGAAGATCATAAGAACAAGTTTGAATCGCCGAAATGCGAAATACGATATGAGAAAGGGCGGGATGCATTTTAAAAGGTAAATTCTAATATATTTCAAGTCTGAGGTTAGGTGTATTTCCTTAAGAAATCGCATCAGGAGAACTAAAGGCATCTATAACATATAATACATAGGATCGTCGAAATGCGATAAGAGTACTGGATGCGATGTAGTTTTAAAGAAAAAGTCTAAAGGATTTCAAATCCAGAGGTATAAGGTTTCCATTTGAGAAATCACATCGGGGTTTGGAAGAGATATGCGTAACAAGAAACACATGAGAATGCTAAAGTGCAAAGTGCGATAGTGAAGCGGATGCGATGCAGGTCAACGTTGAAGCCTAAAGGATTTCAAATTTGGGAGTATGGGTTTTCCCTTTGTTAAATCACATCGGAGAGCAAAGGAGGATTATAACGTAAAATAAGGTTAGTGTGACCATTTAATAACAAAGTCTGAATGCAGCAGAAGGAGACTCGGGAAAGTGACCCCACACAGTGCAAAGGAGCATGTGAAGGTTGAATGTCGTGGGCACGAGCAAAAGAGGCAGAGTCGGGAAAAAGGAGATATGGTGGCACTGTTGGAAACGTGCCAGCTGGGTTGAGTCGGGCAAAAAGTGTTTGTGCAGAACTGATATGATATAACTGCAGAAACATAAAAGACAGTGATAACAACAAAAAGGACAAACGAAAAACGAGCCAAGAGCTGAAAGGGATGAGTGAAATATACTTGTTGTAACTGTAAATGTAAATTCAATGATTATTTTATATTGTTTGTGATGTAAATGCAAGTCTCCGTAGGCATAGGAAAAACTTCAATGAGTTTTTTAATAATTATTTCTGATGTAATAACTTTAACTGAAGTGTAAGGAATTGAATGGATGGAAGGCAGAGAGACGGGCCTGTTCACTTCATGTTCCCTCTAGAATGCAAATAGTCGGGAGTTATCTGTATAGGAGATGTAATATCATAGTGCATAATGAGGTTAGAAAGCTACGGAATGGAAGTGAGCGGAAGAATGTAAGAGATTTGCAGAAGGTTGGAGAGTGGAAGAATAAAAGAGGGCTGATAGAGATGTTGTGCATATCAGGACCTGATATGAAGTAGATATTAAGGCTGAAGAGGTCACAGTGGAGAAGGAGTATAACAGAGCTGATATCCAGGTAAATCGGCGTTTTAGTTTCATGTTGAGTGAGGGGATTGTAGGCTCCTTTCAAGTTGTAGCTTGATAAATATCCAGTTTGAGTTGGGTGAGGTAGGAGCCTCCTGTAGGTTGTAGCTTGCAGAAAATTTATGGGAGTTGATGCTTCCTTGCAAGTTGTAGCTTGCAGAAGTTGAGGTAGGAGCCTCCTATAGGTTGTAGCCTGCAAAAAATACATGGGAGTTGGTGCTTCTATTTCAATTTGTTGCTTGATTGATGTCCAATTGGAGTTGGTTGAGGTAGGAGCCACCTATGGGTTGTAGCCTGCAGAAAATAGATGGGGGTTGGAGCTTCCTTGCAAGTTGTAGCTTGCAGAATCTAAGGTAGTAACCTCCTGTAGGTTGGAACCTATAGAAAATCAGTGGTGAGAGGGAGTTGTAGCTTGCCTTTGCATCACAACAATAATAAGATGTGGTTTTCTCTCTTATGGGTTTCCACTTATATCTGTTGTCTATGTGCTTGATGATTATGTGTTGATGTGATGTATTATTCTGCTTAATTACTTATTGTGCACACATTCATTTTGCTGATTCATTATGTATTAAGCTGCTTATAAAATGAAATAGTTAATGATTTGAATGAAAAGAGTATTAATGACCAGGAATGTACTAAGCCGATTCACCCCCCCCCCCCTCTCAGTTTAGCTAAGGGTTCATCACCTTCCTATTTTTATTTATCGATCCCGCAATAATATAGTTGTAGAAGCAATGATTTAAATTTCGTAAATAAATCTTGAATGTTCTCAAAGCTATTTGGATATAAGGAATTTAGCTCATTTTCGAGAATATGAGCCCGCTTCTCATCCTGCATTCCAAATAAATTCTCCAATATTTTCCAAACCTCATTCAGAGTGTTGCATGTGTCCACATGGAAACGCAATGCTGGAGATATGGACAACAATAGAAGACCAAAAGCCTCGTCCATCTTGTTGAATTATTTGGATTTTTCAACGGCGGAATTACGTTCAACTTTCGTATTCATAACTATCTGATACAAGCCTTTGCCTCTGAGGTGAAGAAAAATCTCTGGCTTGTAATGGAAGTAGTTATACGGAGTAAGAATAGTTGAAGATGAGAACTCCATTGCAGCAATTCTCTAATATTTTGATATGCAAATCAAATCTTTGAACAATTTCCAATTCTATGCTCTTCAAACCTACAAAAAATTGTTCATGCAACTTCTCCAAACCCTTGTAGCTCTAATACCATGTAAAATTATTAGAGCACAAATATGGATCTAGTTGAAGAATAATTGCACAAACTTGCCAAGTTGAAAAAAAAACAATTAGAATTGAAAATGAAATTAATTCAACAATATTAGTTTTAGAATCAATACATAAAAGCAACTGAGTTAAGCTTAGTTGTACATGCAATAACTATGGATAGTTAAAGCTAACTGAAGCTAAGTGTGCTTTATGTTATGTTAATGTGCACATGCGCCACATGCAAGCACTAGAGTTAACTAGCTAAAGACAAGTGCACATCACATGCAATATGTAGAGTTGAACTAAAGCTAATTAAGTTAAGACTAACTATGTGCATGTACAACACTCGAATTAACTAGCTAAAGAAAAGTGCACATCATATGAAATATCTAGAGTTAAGCTAAAGCTAATCTATGTGCATGTACACCAACACTTTGGCCCTTGGACAAGGGTTTTAATGCCTCTATTGGCCGTGGTGAGAAGCACTGTAAGCAAAATCCAAGCCGGAAAAGGTTGAGTCTTCGTTCTAAATCTCTGAAACTTCTTGAATCCACTCAAATTGAGCTTACCCCTCTAGGTGCTATGATGAAGCCCTTCGCCGATGGCTTATACTAATCAAAATTCTCAAGAACCAACATATTGAGTTGAAAAACCCAGTCTGCAGACCTATAGAATAATTCCCATGCATCTTTTCTTGCAGCATTGCTTGACAGTCTTGAGCCCTCCTCAGGTGAGCAATGACTCCTCCTCAGACCACATCTTAATGTAGACTAAAGAAACCTTGACATTTGATACTGAAACAAAGTCTAGCAAAAAAAACCAAAAATCTTATAAACTCATTCCAAGATTTCATAAAATCGAAAGCAAGAAAAACTAAAGTTATAAACATACCTTCTCGTTACTCTTGTCCACAAAAACTTGTTACTTCGAAGAAGTCCAGTTCATGGCTCACATGAACACCCATGTCCACATCAACACCTACTAACAATTTTCATCATCACCCAACATAACATAAGCAACCCGCTCAGCCAATTGGTCAATATAGTCGCCTTCTCCATCCGTTCCACTTAGCCTTGCTAGGGTGGAGAGATTCTCCAAGGAAATCAACTTGAAAAACGACAAACCCCAAACCCCATTTGGAGGGGAATATTACCATAGTCAAATCTGAAATTCTTCAGGAGAGGCGTGGTCTGTCGGTGAGAAAATCAGTCGGCAATCAAAAATCACTGTATACCAAGTATGACGACAAAGCATAACCCCCTTTTCACACGCCATTAAATGGTCGGTGTTGGCTAACCGCAGCATCATTTTATGCTTCCAATACATTCAACTAGCAACGTTGGCCAACTACATCATCATTCTGCACTTCACAGAGCATTAAACTGCCGGCGTTGGCCAACCGTGTTGGCCTTCCCACACAAGAGGGACAATTCCACGCGTCAGTTTTTTATCTGAAGAAGGAGAACGAATATGGAGTTATAGGATTGGTTGGGACTAATAGTGTCTCCTACACGATTCGACTCCCAACAAAACGTGAGCCGCGTGATTCGAACTCCCGACAAGACTAGAGGGCTGCGTCGACCAATTTTTTTGGTATGAAATCCATACTGTCACAATAGTCTAATTAGACTGTTTTTTTCCCTGAAATAATTGGAATTCAGGTAATATTTAAAAAAATTCTAGCAAAGATTTTTGTAAATCTAGATTATAGCTATCAAAATTCAATATTTTGGGTGCTTTAGAGGTTTTTAATGGTGCTGAATCCATTTCCATCATCAAAAACATGATTCAAACACTCCTATTACAAGATTTCTTAAAAAAAAATTACCCAAATTGCGACCAATTTTAGCCATCCCAGCAATTCCTCTTACTAGATAAAGAGTTCCCTATATGTCACTGCCCGAAATAACCGGGACCGTGCATTGGAGTCAACCCTGCCGTGTTGACTCTGATATCGAAAATTTTGGCTATCGAACGAGACTCGAAGGCGCGTAACAACTACCGAGACGAAAGTGAGGAAAGACTTTAGTAGCAACCATGGATTTGCCATCGGGAGCTGCGCAGCAGACAAACTTGTAAGCCGAGAAAATAGGCAGAAAAGCTATAACCATTTTGTCTTTCACTCTCGTTGATTCCTGAATTTTGTAGAAAAATGTTTCGGGTGTTGACCATGGAACTGACCCCATGTTCCTGTTCACGATTTCTTCATTATATCAGTAGGTCTTTCACAGCAATCCCGCTTGAGTAGGGTCGGGAGTCTTTGCTTTTCGGTGTGTTTTCATTGAAATTAAACACAGAGTTGTGATTAAGCCATGACAATTTTGGGGTGTTTGGGCCTGTTATTGATTCTCCAACTGATATGCCTCATTTCGTATCAAGAGGTAATCCATGCTTGTTGGGGTAGCAGCAATACTGATTGATTCGGGCCGGGAGTCCTGTTGAGTGGACGCTGGGTTGTTAGGATAGGCGATCAGTGAAACCATGAGAAAATTCGGGGTTAAGAATTCCAGTGAGAAGATTCTTTTGGAAACCATATGCAATTTGTATGCATAGGAATAACATTTGTTGTGTTAGCTTTCTTTACATGAACCAAAAGTAATAGCTTAAGGGTTAGTTATTTGGTTTAAACTTATGTAAATCACATGCTCGAAGATCGTAACTGATGTATCAGTTTCTTTTAAATAAATGCTGGGAAGATGTAGCTATTGTATTGCAGGAATGCGTGCTTATGCGAGGGGAACATTAGTTAATGTGATGACTTATAACTAGCACATATGCAGTATGTGCTGTTAAAGGGAGAATGTCAAGGTATTTTACTTTCATGTTATGAATATACATGAGTAGATGGAGAAGCCTCTCTAGTATAGATTTATGAAATTGTTGACTAATACTTTATAAATCTTGACATCAATGTAGGTTGAAGGCATCATTAGTAGGGAATGATGGTGACATGTACAAAGGAAATATTATGCTTAACTTGGTGGCAGGTAAATGATTATGGTTCATGCAGATAAGTGTGAGCTGCAGGATGATCCAATATACGATGGTCCATTGTAGGGCATCCATGCTACCAAAATATGAAGATATGAAGATTAGTGGGTAAATGATATCATATTTATTGTAATGGCTTTAAGCTAGATATTTGTATATTTCATTGTAAGATTTTATAACGATGGTTAAGGGATGGTCTCCCTTATAAGCCATTGAGTGAGGACTGAACACCCTCACGAGCGTTTAATAATAAAATTAAACGTTTGTTGGTTTTCACCCTACGGGGTTTCTAGGGTATATTGGTATTCAATGATGTGATTGATTATTGTGTCAAATTGATGATGTTGATTCCTTTCTTGTTGTGATGTTCATAATGTCAAGTATGTGATGACTACATGAGTAATGAAATGAATGGAAGGTTATATCATACAGTTTTATGTTAATGTACTACAATAGAGGTTGTTAATGGTTAAGCAACTTACTATTCTTATTCTAAGGTTACACTATGAACTGGTGAACATTATATGTAATGATGAGTAAAGAATATTTAATAGTGATTTGGATAGTTACCCGTGGGTAACTTATATAAAAAAATTTAAGTGCTGGCATTTCCATGTGAAGCTATCGGTGTATGTTACAAGTGGTATCAGAGCTAAAGGTTGCAACACTGGCGCCTTTGGGATTTGTTAAGTGAAAAGAAATTGAGGTATGCTACCAATGGACATCAGTTAAGGTATGATTCTAGAAATCTACATATTGATTGATATATGATTCTAGCAATCTACATATTGAATGATATATGCAGTAGTCTACTTTTGACATGAGATGTGTGATTCATGTTTATAACTGCATTAAAGAGTAATAAGTAATAAATGTTGTTGCAAAATGCTTTTCATAACATTGGAATCCTGTTGAGGATGAAAGAAAATAAAACCTTTGTTGTACTTATCAACAACCTTAGTACTCACTAGTGAAAGTGAGAGTCATTTATTAATAGTGGTTATATGACATATTACTCATACATTTAGTGAACATAACTAAAGTTACCATGCACTACTTGAAAAAGATGAATGTGTATAGTGATGGTGTGTGAAATTAATACATGAATGCAAAAGGTGAGGAAAGTCCTTGTATAATATGATAGAGTGCTTTAAAATTAAATTGAAGGAAGCCTTTTAAATGTTAAAAATACTTAATGGGTCAAGTAGTGAGACTTGACTATAATGACTAGTTGATTGACTCGTTTTTGAAAGAGTCGCCATGGATGCATTAAGACTATTAGTGGCATTGAATGACTAGTTTTTGAATGAGTCATTTCATGGATGCATTAAGATTATTAGTGGCATTGATTAGTTAGTGTTGTATGACTAACTAATAAAACCTATATGCATGAATTGGTTTTGATTAAAGATTATTGCAAGTTGTGAACAAGTAGTTACTTCATGTGACAGAATGTTGGTAACAGTACACTATTGGAATTGGAAAGGTTAGACTATTACCCGTGGGACTGTTACCCCAATCGTTATTGACACACATGCATTAATGAATATTTATATATACTTGTATGCATGACAAATTTGTATGCAGGAAATTAAAATGATTGCGTAAGATAATACGTGCTTAAGAAATGCATATTTACGATTAGCATTGTTGCTTATAGTAAGCATGGGTAGCTTAATGGCAACAAAAAACCTGTGAAAGTAAAGCATCGCAAACATTGCAATGTGAATTGCAACAGTAATTAATTAAATATCATGTTATAATGTGCATGATTTTGTTATTTTGGAAATAATAATGTATAACACACGTATGTTATTCATGTTCCCTGTTAATCTAGATATCATTGGACCGAGGTGGAGGGCCAAGTATGATGTATGATGTACTTAAAGTTTCTTTTTCTTTATGTATAATGTGTACATAGTTCATTATGTAATTTACTATGGGAAACAATGCTAAAAGAGAAATTTAACATGCCAGACAGTTGTGAACAATTGTGAAAGGCTAGAAGGCCTGGGTTGATGGTAGTTTCTTGCCCGGAGGGGTTGATGGTGCTTACCTGCCTGGATTTCCTCTCCCTAGAGATATATGATCTCAGTAGGAAAGAGAGTTGGCCAAGATGGTGAAGGGGAAAAACCTGAGGAAACTCTATTGATTTTGGAGAGTGTTGGAGGTGGCCCAAAATTCCTCATAAATGGGACGATGTCAGAGGAATAGGCATGATGTTGCCAAGAGGAATCCATACTAGACCTAGAATGGTCTTTTGTTAAATGACTGTTTGGATCTGAAAATGACTCGATTTGGTTACGGAAACTAACTCCCATGGGTTGGGAGGAGCATTTTGTTTACCATTGTGGTTCTCATAGCAGAACAAGTTAAGTAATCATTGATGTGTTATATTAAAATGAATTTTTATATGATTATGTAAATATCTTATGTAGATATTAAGAGGAAAGGAGCTTAGCGCTCGGAAAATGAATTACTGAATGTATAAGTTCATTTATTTTATTACTAATTTGTTGATTGTCTTAGCAGAGGCTAGGATATGCCCATGGTGCATTAATTAACCATTGGTACAATTAGAGAGCTAGGTGCTCTCTGAGCACTTATGGAAGTACTATGATTAAAACATCTCTTGATATTTCATGAATGTTTGATAGTTGCAAGTATTTCATTTTATTGAAACTATATGACTAATGTGATTGAATTTGTTAGTCATACATTACAAGCACTTTCCATGGAGTGTTGATGGGTTGTTCAACCATTCTCAGAGAGATTGTGTAAAGGCCATCATTACTTCCAATAGTAATTGGTAAGTAATGGTAAGTTGATATAGTAATGGTAAGTTGGTAATGGTAGAGGCAAAGGAGCAAGGTAGAGGAGCAAAAAAGAGGCATGGATCAACACCAGAATAATCATTAAGGCAAAGGAGTAGAGAGGAGTAGTAAAAAGGCAAGGAGCAGTATTAGAATCTTTATCAAGGAGCAAAGGCAGAAAATACAACAAAGGAGAAAAGGAAACAAAAGAGAAAAGGCAGCAAAGGCCGCAATCTTGGGTCAAGTCGTGAACATATTGAATCAAATCGTGAACGTACTGGGTCGAGTCGTGCACGAGTGGGCAGAGTTGTGAACATGCTAAGACAATTAATGAATGCGTTAACCTAGTGGAGAAATTCGTGAATGTGTGGGCAGAGTCGAGCTAGTTTGCATTCAGAATAATGCATGAAGGCGCGTGCAACATATGCAGTTATGCAGGCAGAGTCGGGTAAGTTTCTAGAAAAAATGTTCAAAATAGTGTTCGGCGAAGATATCGCAAATCGAAATCGCAACAGAAGGCCTAATCGCATATCACAAATCGCAGCGGAAGGAGTATCGCAAAACAACAGAGACACATAAATTGTGAAATGTGAAGTGCAGGAGATGACGTGGCAGTGATGTTGAAGTGAAGTGGCGATGACATGGCAAGGTGACGTGGCACAATGACGTGGAGATGATGTGGACCTGGCCCGCATATCGCACATCGCAAGCTCAGGAGGATAAGCACTCAAGAATCATGTTAATATTCTGAAGTGCGAAATACAATAAGAGTATCAGATGCAATAAGCTTCAAAGATAAAATCTAAAGGATTTAAATTCTGATTGTGGGACCCAATTGCATATCGCACATCGCAAGCTCAGAAGGGATATCACTCATGAATCACATTGAAACGTTGAATGTGAAGCGCGATAAGAGCTCGGACGCGATACCTCTCGGAGTTTAAATACTAAAGTTTTTAAAGTTTGATGTGGGACCCATTCGCATATCGCAAATCGCCAGATCAGAAATATGAAGATCATAAGAACAAGGTTGAATCGTCGAAATGCGAAATGCGATATGAGAAAGGATGTGATGCATTTTCAAAGGTAAATTCTAATATATTTCAAGTCTGGCGCTAGGTGTATTTCCTTAAGAAATCGCATCGAGAGAAATAAAGACGTCTATAATATATAATACATAGGATCTCTGAAATGCGATAAGAGTACCAGATGCAATGTAGTTTCAAAGAAAAATTCTAAATGATTTCAAATCCGGAGGCATAAGGTTTCCCTTTGAGAAATCGCATCGGGATTTGGAAGAGATATGCATAACAAGAAACACATGAGAATGCCGAAGTGTGAAGTGCGATAGTGAAGTGGACACAATGCAAGTCAACACTGAAGCCTAAAGGATTTCAAGTCCGAGAGTATGGGTTTTCCCTTTGTTAAATCGCATTGGAGAGCAAAGAAGGATCATAACGTAAAACAAGGTTAGTGCAGTCGTTTAATAAAAAAGTCTGAACGCAGCAGAAGGAGATTCGGGGAAGTGACCCGACACAAAGCAAAGGAGCAGCTGAAGGCTGAATGATGCAGGCACGAGCAGAAGAGGCAGAGTCAGGCAAAAGGAGATATGGTGGCACTATTGGAAATGTGCCATCTGGGTCGAGTTGGGAAAAAAGCGTTTGTGCAGAACTAATACGATATAACTATAGAAACATAAAAGACAGTGACATCGTCAGAAAGGACAAACACACAGCGAGCCAAGAGCTGAAAGGGCTTAGTGAAATATACTTGTTGTAACTGTAAATGTAAATTCATTGATTATTTTATATTTTTTTTCATGAAAATGATAGTCTCCGTAGGCATAGGAAAAACTCCAATGATTGATGTAATGATTATTTCTGATTTAATAACCTGAATTGAAGTGTAAGGAATCGAATGGGTGGAAGGCGAGACAGGCATGTTCACTTCGTATTCCCTATAGAATGCAAACAGTCAAGAGTAATATGTATAAGAGATGTAATATCAGTGTGCATAAAGAGGTTAGAAAGCTACATATTGAAAGTGAGCTAAAGAATTTAAGAGAGCTACAGAAGGTTGGAGAGTGGAAGAATAAGAGAGCACCGATAGAGATTTTGTGCATATAAGGAGCTGCAGAAGTGGAGAAGGAGTATAACAGAGTTTATATCTAGGTAAATCAACATTTTAGGTTCATGCTGAGTGAGGGGATTGTATTCTCCTTTCAAGTTGTAGCTTGATAAATTTCCAGTTGGAGCTGGGTGATGTAGGAGCCTCTTGTAGGTTGTAGTCTGTAGAAAATTTATGGGAGTTGATTCTTCCTTGCAAGTTGTATCTTGAATAAGTTGAGGTAGGAGCCTCCTATAGGTTGTAGCCTACAAAAATACATGGGATTTGGTGCTTCTGTTTCAAGTTGTAGCGTGATTGATGTCCAGTTGGAGCTGTTTGAGGTAGGAGCCTCCTATGGGTTGTAGCCTGCATAAAATAGATGGGGGTTGGAGCTTCCTTGCAATTTTTAGCTTGCAGAATTTGAGGTAGTAGCCTCCTGTAGGTTGGAGCCTCTAGAAAATCAGTGGTGAGAGGGAGTTGGAGCTTTCCTTTGGATCACAAAAATAATAAGATGTGGTTTTCTCCCTTATGGGTTTCCAATTATATCTGTTGTATATGTTCTTGATGATTATGTGTTGATGTGATGTATTATTCTGCTTAATTACTTGTTGTGCACACATTCAGTTTGTTGATTCATTATGTATTAAGCTACTTATAAAATGAAATAGTTAATGAGCTAAATGAAAATAGTGTTAATGAATAGGAATATACTAAACTGATTCAACCCCCCCCCCCTCTCAGTTTAGGTAAGGGTTCATCAATTGATATCAGAGCCAATTCCTTTAGTAATAGTTTAACAATTGGAAGGAGGTCCTACGTCCCCAAAATGGCTAGCCTAGAAGGATGCTCAACAAATAAAGCCCCATTGTTTACTAGCACAAACTATGCTTTCTAGAAAATAAGAATGAGGACATACTTAATGTCTCTAGGAATAGAAGTTTGGGTTGCTGTGGAAGAAAATATGCACCAAAGGAAACTGACACTGAGAAAGAAGCCAAAGAAAATTTCATAACTAATGAAAACGCAATGAATTCACTCTTGAGCGGTCTAAGTGAGTCATAATTTATCAAAGTAATGCACAGTAAGACTGCTAATGAAATCTGGGATACATTAGAAAATATTCATGAGGAAGATACAAAGGTGAAGATGGCCAAAATACAAGGACATAGAACTTAGTTTGAAAACTTAAAAAATGAATGAAGATGAAGATATAGTTGCATTCTTCTTAAGAGTTGCAGAAGTTGTGAATATCATGATAGGCCTAGGAGAAGATATTGAAGAAAGTGTTGTAGTACAAAAATTATTGAGATCTCTACCACCTAGGTTTAATCCTAAGGTCTCCGCCATAGAAGAAACAACAAACTGGGAAACCTTGACTAGGGACCAATTACTTGGAAACCTAACAACATATGAGATGAGACTTCCTGAAGGGAAGTCAAACATGAGGGAGGCTACCTTTAAAGCAGACAAGTGCATAGAAGAGAAGGAAGGTACATGCTCATGCTCTGATGAAGAAGAAGCCAAATTTGTTAGAAGATTGGACAGAGGCACTGTAAGTATAAAGGTAAACTTCCATTCAAGTGCTTTAATTGTGGAAAAGTGGGCCACTGTGCCTCAAAATGTCCCAATAAGATAACAGAGAATCAAGCTAAAAGGAAAGAGAAAATCAGCTCCTATAATATGCAAAAAGGGAAGAAATTTAAGAGAAATTTTGTTTTTTCCCAGCAAGATAGCAGTCCATCTGAATCCCCAGATGAAGGTGGAATCTCATAATTCACACTAATAGGTATGGATGAACTTGAAGACGATCTCCTGGAATATGAAGAATAAGGTGAGGTAGACCTTGAGGGGGAGTTGGTGAGTGCCCTAAAGGAAATTGATAGACTCAAGCTAAAGACTAGAAAGAAGAAGGAAATCCTTCTGAAATATGTTAACGAAGAACCAAACTCTGAATATTTTATTAAGTTGAAGATTGAACTAGAAGAATCAAGGAAATTAGAAGACATTCTGTTGCAGCAAATAAGAGAGAAAATTGAGGAATGTGGAAGATTGGAAGAAGAGATGGTGAGTCTGAGGAAGAAATTGGAAAAGGATCAAACTGATTTAACAATGAATATTTAGCAGTTAAAAGGTGTTGAACAATTGGACAGGATATTGAAGGCACAAAGATCTCCTCTTGTAAAGGTTGGGATAGGATATGAAGGAGAATCTAGCAAGTTGAAGGCAGAGGATAAGAAAGCTATTACTTTTGTGTAATATGTAATAAAGGAAAAAGATAACTCTCATAAATATGAGATTATTTCAGCTAGAAGACTAATAGAGGAAAGGAGTAGGTTGTGTAAGAAGCTCGAAGATGAGATTGCCTCCATGGAGAACTCAAAGAAGGCAGACATTGAAAGGGATGATGAAGCAACTCAAAAAGGATCCACAGAAGCAGAAGCAAACAAGAACTTGATGTGTAAAGAAACAAACAGAAACAAGAAGCAACATCAAGTGACAAAGAATGGGAGGAAGAAGCAAGCAGTTGCAAAAAGCTCAATTTTTTTTGAAAATGAATTGAACAAGTTCGGAAGATCTCAAGGGAGGTTCTTTCCTCCTATGAGAAGTATTACATGTTTTACCGACCATAAACCTGGACATATAGCAGTACATTGTAAGACAAACCAAATCAAGTTTAACCAACAAAATATGTAGCAAATGAGAAGACTACCTCAAGCAAACAAATGGAAAGGAAAACCTTTCACCAGGTACATAAATCATTTCCAAGGCTACTGTCATTCATGCAATGAATTTGGACATAAATATGTTGAATGTAAACTATGTTAAAAAAGGAGAACAAAATGTTATACATAAGCTCAAACGTACCTAGGTAAAATAAGATGTTATGTATGCCACAAGTTTGGACACAAAGAAAATGACTATAGCCTACCATATACATTAAAGGACTCTAGACAGATGATGGAACCAAATCAAATCAGACCAAACTATGAATCAAAAGGAGATGCAAATATTATGAGCAACCCTAACAAACTATGGAAGAAGAAGAAAAAGGGGGAGCTTGTTACTTCAATAACATAATGAATCCATCATAGAGTCAGGGGGAGTTGCTCCAGGAAGCAACGTAGATATCCAGTCAATGATAGACAAGAAGAAAAATCCTAGTAAAGTACCCATCAGAGTTGTCAAAGAGGAGCTTCTTGGAATAAGAACAGCTAAAATTT
The DNA here is from genome assembly GCA_034641835.2 of Pinus albicaulis. Classification (NCBI taxonomy): domain Eukaryota; kingdom Viridiplantae; phylum Streptophyta; class Pinopsida; order Pinales; family Pinaceae; genus Pinus; species Pinus albicaulis. Next base: position 1,057,294,240 of record CM076575.1, on the reverse strand, counting down.
CAGAAAGGGGAAGGACAATTCCTCTGGCAAAGAACTATAGAGGAAGAAGGACACATGAAGCATTCAATAGCCAAACATGTTAAAGGAAGAAGATAAAGCAGCAAGCAGCCATGGTGGTAAACGAAACATCAGTCATGAACTTGGAAACTAAGAGGATGATTACACTGTTTGTCTCACTACAAGTGTTGATAATGAAACAAAATCCTTTTAAGAAGGATGAATAAGAAAAGTGTTATTATCATTATATCATTACAAATATCCATCCAAAGTGTTATTATTGGAGAAGTGGTATGATATAGGTCCTTAGGATCGGAATATTATGGTATGCATCATGATGGTGGTATGTCAGAAATACATCAAGGAATTAGTCCCAGCATTATCAGCATTATAATATGTGTGGATTAAGTTCTGGTTGCTCTGATTAGTGCAAAGTATATTCTAGTTGCAAATGATGGAGAATGTCGAGCTACGTTATCAAAGCATGGAAAGGTCAGTAAAATTTCAAAGCATCATTATCTTATGTTCGTTGATGTGTTATGTTGAGTGTTGAAGAATCACATAGTTTTGGATATGAATGTTTGCATTTTCAAGTCAGTATTGATATACTTTCAAGGCCTCTTTCTGAAGTCGTCCATAAGCTTTTTGAAGTCTGTCTGATGAAACTTCAAGTAGCCAAATTGAAGATGTTTCCCGAAGAACATGGTGATAGAATAGTTGAAGTGTCTGAAGTATGATGGGTTAGTTGTGTTAATATTACTATTGAAGGTCAAGAGTATATTATTGATTCTTCTTAAACTTACTTTAGCAGAAAAGAATGATTGATATTTCACCATTGCAGAGAGTTGATCATTGAACTACATAACCCCTTATGCCATAAATAAGTGTATAGTTGATAGTAAGATTGTCCAATGCATGGAATGTATCAAGCATCAAGGGTTTTATGTTTAAATATGTAAATATTCAGTATTAAAGTCATTGGCCCTTTTAGATTGAAAGATATTGTCTAATCTTACAATAAAGTGTAAGCTTTGTTTGAACTCATTGTTCACATCAGCATCAAGGGCTTTTGACTTGTAGTGATTACGTCTTCATCATAAGTCTAGCACATATCACTATCATCAAGCAGCAAGGGACAAAAGAACAGAACATTCTATGGTGACATGCCTTCCATCATTCTCATGAGTTGTGATAGCATCAGTTTGTTGCGTATATTCATTTAATAAAAAAAGAACTGAATGAAGGATGCTTATACTAAACTCAAAGAGGAGCTGATCTAGGAATCACCCAAGCATTATTATTGGAGCAGCGTTGGTATTGGAGCAAGCACTGCTGATGTGTTGAGATTACGTTGAAGTTGGGAATGTTTTTAATTTGGAGGAAAAAAGGTTAATGATGCCAGAATCAGATTTTGTATATTGTTGATTGTTGTTGAGAATAGTGGAGAGCTCAATGCAAATATCTGAGAGTATGAAGGGTATCGTAACTATGGCTGTTTGTGCGAGCCGAAGTGAAAATTACCACATGGATTATCAATGGGTATCATATTATCTCATGGCCTTAGATGCATAGACACTTTTGGCATAAGTGTATATCGCAGAGATCAGATATATCAAGCTCTAACCATTAGTTTTCCTTAAGCATGTGTTACACTTAAAAGTTATGTAACAGTGTTATGTGGGTGAATTTTAGAATACCTTATAAGAAAGTATAAGCGGCTGGCCTATGAACCAAGTTCTGTGCAAAGAAATCCTTGAATCTACAACGAAATCATTGTGTAATATAGTAGTAAAGGTGAACCGTGGCTACAAAAGATATATTGGCATCATCATATTTGAACAGATGTGTGCTGCAGATGTGTATTACAGAAGAAGACATATTCCATCTACAATATTCCTCAACATATGTATCTCAGATGAAGATCATAATATAGACTGAAGTATATTTGGAGAAAACTTTATATATCATATGGAGCAGTCTCAATATTTTAATATTATTCCAATGATGCATTTCTGATTATATAAGTCTGGTATAGTTTGTTCTATGGAGTGTCCTTATCATCACCTTTAGCACTATACAAGTGCAAGGCGTCTGTACTTTGGGATGGTATCAGCTTACTGTGTATATACATACAAGTTCAATGATTCCCAAAGTGTTCTCCCAACAATGTTTATACACCAAATGGAGCAGGGGCCTCGCCCAGGTATGTGTAGAGAATGAAGAATGCTCATGCAAAACTCTAGTAAGGAAATGATGGAAAATCCATTCGAAAAAGAAGTAACCCTTTTCCATTGATGTCAAAGGGGGAGGAAAAGCAAGCAGAGGAAGATAGACACTTCTCAGAATGAAAGCGGAAGGAAGTGTTGCCATCAATGCCAAAGGGGGAGACTGTCGGAAATATTGTCATTGATGGCAAAGGAATAGAAAGGAGCAACACCAGAATTATCATTGAGAACAAAGGAGAAGATCAGGATCAACTGGAGTATAAAGGAGCAATAAGGAAAATAAGGCAAAAGTTAAGTGGAGAATCATAAAAGAGAGTCAGAGGAGCAACAAAGAGTAAAAGAGAGGTAGAGGAGCAGCATTAGAGGCAAAGGAGCAAGGCAGAGGAGCAACAAATAGGCATGGATCAACACCAGAATTATCATTAAGGAAGAGGAGTAGAAAGGAGCAGTAAAAAGGCAAGGAGCAACATTAGAATCTTTATCAAGGAGCAAAGGCAGCAAAGACAGCAAAATGAGCAAAGGCAGCAAAAGAGCAAAGGTATCAAAGGCAACAAAGGTAGCAAAGGCAACAAGCTTGGGTCGAGTCGTGAACGCATTGAATCAAGTTGTGAACGTACTGGGTCGAGTCGTGCACGAGTGGGCAGAGTCGTGAATGTGCTAAGACAAGTAATGAATGCGTTCAACTAGTGGAGAAAGGCGTGAACGCAAGGGTAGAGTCGGGCTAATTTGCATTCAAAACAGTGCACGAAGGCACGTGCAACACGCGCAGTTCTGCAGGCAGAGTCGGGTAAATTTCTAGAAAAACATGTTCAGAATAGTGTTCGGTGAATATATCACAAATCACAATCGCAACAGAAGGCCTGATCGCATATCGCAAATTACAGCAGAAGGAGTATCACAAAACAACAAACACACAGAAATTGCGAAATGCGAAGTGCGAGAGATGACGTGGTAGCGACATGGTGATGATGTGGCGATGACGTGGTGATGACGTGGCAGTCACGTGGCAAGGTGATGTGGCATGATGACGTGGACTTGGCCCGCATATCGCACATCGCAAGCTCATGAGGATAAGCGCTCAAGGATCATGTTAAAATGATGAAGTGTGAAATTCGATAAGAGTATCGGATGCCATAAGCTTCAAAGCTAAAATCTAAAGGATTTAAAGTCCGGTTGTGGAACCCAATCGCATATCGCACATCACAAGCTCAGAAGGGATAACACTCACGAATCACATTGAAACGCCAAAATGCGAAGTGCGATAAGAGCCCGAACGTGATACCTCTCAGAGTTTAAATACTAAAGTTTTTAAAGTCCGGCGTGGGACCCATTCGCATATCGCAGATTGCAAGATCATAAAGGTGAAGATCATAAGAACAAGGTTGAATCGCCGAAATGCGAAATACGATATGAGAAAGGACAAGATGCATTTTAAAAGGTAAATTCTAATATATTTCAGGTCCGAGGTTAGGTGTATTTCCTTAAGAAATCGCATCGGGAGAACTAAAGGCGTCTATAACATATAATACATAGGATCGTCAAAATGCGATAAGAGTACTAGATGCGATGTAGTTTCAAAGAAAAAGTCTAAAGGATTTAAAATCCAAAGGTATAAGGTTTCCCTTTGAGAAATCACATCGGGGTTTGGAAGAGATATGCATAACAAGAAACACATGAGAACGCTGAAGTGCAAAGTGCGATAGTGAAGCAGACGCGATGTAGGTCAACGTTGAAGCCTAAAGGATTTCAAGTTTGGGAGTATGGGTTTTCCCTTTGTTAAATCACATCAGAGAGCAAAGAAGGATTATAATGTAAAATAAGGTTAGTGTGACCGTTTAATAACAAAGTCTGAATGCAGCAGAAGGAGACTTGGGAAAGTGACCCGACACAGAGCAAAGGAGCATGTGAAGGTTGAACGTTGTGGGCACGAACAGAAGAGGCAGAGTTGGGCAAAAGGAGATATGGTGGCACTGTTGGAAACGTGCCAGCTAAGTCGAGTCGGGCAAAAAGTGTTTGTGCAGAACTGATATGATATAACTGTAGAAACATAAAAGACAGTGACAGCAGCAGAAAGGACAAACGCACAATGAGCCAATAGCTGAAAGGGCTGAGTGAAATATACTTGTTGTAACTGTAAATGTAAATTCAATGGTTATTTTATATTGTTTGTGATGTAAAGGCAAGTCTCCGTAGGCATAGGAAAAACTCCAATGAGTGTTGTAATGATTATTTATGATGTAATAACCTGAACTGAAGTGTAAGGAATTGAATGGGTGGAAGGCAGAGAGATAGGCCTGTTCACTTCATGTTCCCTCTAGAATGCAAACAGTCAGGAGTTATCTGTATAAGAGATGTAATATCATAGTGCATAATGAGGTTAGAAAGCTGCGGAATGGAAGTGAGCAGAATAATGTAAGAGAGTTGCAGAAGGTTGGAGAGTGGAAGAATAAGAGAGGGCTGATAGAGATGTTGTGCATATCAGGAGCTGATATGAAGTAGATATGAAGGCCGAAGAGGTCGCAGTGGAGAAGGAGTATAACAGAGCTGATATCTACGTAAATCAGCATTTTAGTTTCATGTTGAATGAGGGGATTGTAGTCTCCTTTCAAGTTGTAGCTTGATAAATTTTCAGTTGGAGCTAGGTGAGGTAGGAGCCTCCTGTAGGTTGTAGCCTGCAGAAAATTTATAGGAGTTTATGCTTCCTTGCAAGTTGTAGCTTGCAAAAGTTGAGGTAGGAGCCTCCTATAGGTTGTAGCCTGCAGAAAATACATGGGAGTTGGTGCTTCCGTTTCAAGTTGTAGCTTGATTGATGTCCAATTGGAGCTAGTTGAGGTAGGAGCCTCTTGTGGGTTGTAGCATGTAGAAAATAGATGGGGGTTGGAGCTTCCTTGCAAGTTGTAGCTTGCAGAATCTGAGGTAGTAGCCTCCTGTAGGTTGGAGCCGATAGAAAATTAGTGGTGAGAGGGAGTTGGAGCTTGCCTTTGTATCACAACAATAATAAGATGTGGTTTTCTTTCTTATGGGTTTCCACTTATATCTGTTGTCTATGTGCTTGATGATTATGTATTATTATGCTTAATTACTTTTTGTGCACACATTCAGTTTGCTGATTCATTATGTATTAAGCTGCTTATAAAATGAAATAGTTAATGATTTGAATGAAAAGAGTATTAATGACCAGGAATGTACTAAACCGATTCACCCCCCCCCCCTCTCAGTTTAGCTAAGGGTTCATCACCTTCTTGTTTTGATTTATCGATCCCGCAATAATATAGTTGTAGAAGAAATGATTTAAATTTCGTAAAGAAATCTTGAATGTTCTCAAAGCTATTTAGATATAAGGAATTTAGCTCATTTTCGAGAATATGAGCCCGCATCTCATCCTGCATTCCAAATAAATTCTCCAAGATTTTCCAAGCCTCATTCAGAGTGTTGCATGTGTCCACAAGGAAACGCAATGCTGGAGATATGGACAACAATAGAAGACCAAAAGCCTTGTCCATCCTGTTGAAGTATTTGGATTTTTCAACGGTAGAATTAGGTTCAACTTTCGTATTCATAACTATCTGATACAAGCCTTTGCCTCTGAGGTGAAGAAAAATCTCTGGCTTGCAATGGAAGTAGTTATATGGAGTAAGAATAGTTGAAGATGAAAACTCCATTGCAGCAATTATCTAATATTTTGATATGCAAATCAAATCTTTGAACAATTTCCAATTCTATGCTCTTCAAACCTACAAAAAATTGTTCATGCAACTTCTCCAAACCCTTGTAGCTCTGATACCATGTAAAATTATTAGAGCACAAATATGGATCTAGTTGAAGAATAATTGCATAAACTTGCCAAGTTGAAAAAGAAAAACAATTAGAATTGAGAATGAAATTAATTCAACAATATTAGTTTTAGAATCAATACATAAAAGCAACTGAGTTAAGCTTAGTTGTACATGCAATAACTATGGATAGTTAAAGCTAACTGAAGCTAAGTGTGCTTTATGTTATGTTAATGTGCACATGCACCACAACAATCACTAGAGTTAACTAGCTAAAGACAAGTGCACATCGCATGTAACCACTAGAGTTAACTAGCTAAAGACAAGTGCACATCACATGCAATATGTAGAGTTGAACTAAAGCTAATTAAGTTAAGGCTAGCTAATTAAGTTAAGGCTAACTATGTGCATGTACAACACTCGAATTAACTAGCTAAAGACAAGTGCACATCGTATGCAATGTCTAGAGTTAAACTAAAGCTAATCTATGTGCATGTACACCAACACTTTGGCCCTTGGACAAGGGTTTTAATGCCTCTATTGGCCGTGGTGAGAAGCACTGTAAGCAAAATCCAAGCCGGAAAAGGTTGAGTCTTCGTTCTAAATCTCTGAAACTTCTTGAATCCACTCAAATTGAGCTTACCCCTCTAGGTGCTATGGTGAAGCCCTTCACCGATGGCTTATACTAATCAAAATTCTCAAGAACCAACATATTGAGTTGAACAACCTAGTCTGCAGACCTATAGAATAATTCCCATGCATCTTTTCTTGCAGCATTGCTCGACAGTCTTGAACCCTCCTTAGGTGAGCAATGACTCCTCCTCAGACCACAACTTAATGTAGACTAAAGAAACCTTGACATTTGATACTGAAACAAAGTCTAACAAAAAAAAACCAAAAATCTTATAAACTCATTCCAAGATTTCATAAAATCGAAAGCAAGAAAAACTAAAGTTATGAACATACCTTCTCATTACTCTTGTCCACAAAAACTTGTTACTTCGAAGAAGTCCAGTGCATGGCTGACATGAACACCCATGTCCACATCAACACTTACTAACAATTTTCATCATCACCCAACATAACATAAGCAACCCACTCAGCCAATTGGTCAACGCCTTCTCCATCCGTTCCACTTAGCCCCGCTGGGGTGGAGAGATTCTCCAGGGGAATCGACTTGAAAACCGACAAACCCCAAACCCCATTCAGAGGGGAATATTACCATAGTCAAATCCGAAATTCTTCGAGAGAGGCGTGGTCTGTTGGTGAGAAAATTAGTCGGCAATCAAAAATCAATGTAGACCAAGTATGACGACAAAGCATAACCCCCTTTTCACACACCATTAAACGGCCGGTGTTGGCTAACCGCAACATCATTTTATGCTTCCAATACATTCAACTAGCGACGTTGGCCAACTGCATCATCATTCTGCACTTCATAGAGCATTAAACTGCCGGCGTTGGCCAACCGTGTTGGCCTTCCCACACAAGAGGGACAATTCCATGCGTCAGTTTTTTATCTGAAGAAGGAGAACAAATATGGAGTTATAGGATTGGTTGGGACTAACAATGTCTCCTGCGCGATTCGACTCCCAACAAAACGTGAGCCGCGTGATTCGAACTCCCGACAAGACTAGAGGGCCCTAGGCGTGGCAGCAGAAATACGTCGGCCAATTTTTTTTGTACGAAATCCATTGAACCTATAACTAACTTTGTAAAAACATAAAAATTTCACTAAATTTTTGCACCATATTGTCACTATATATAGCAATAGTCTAATTACATTGCTTTTTTGCCTTGAAAATCATTGAAATTTAGGTAAGATTTAAAAAAATTCCAGCAAGGATTTTTGTAAATCCAGATTATAGTTATCAAATTTCAATATTTTGGGTGCTCTAGAGATTTTCGATGGTGCTGAATCCATTTCCATCATCAAAAACACGATTCAAACACTCCTATGGCAAGATTTCTGAAAAAAAAAATATCCTAATTCAGACCAATTTTAACCATCCGAGCAATTCCTCTAACTAAATAGACAACTCCCTATATATATCACTATCACTATCACTACCCAAAATAACCGGGACCGTGCGTTGGAGTCAACCCTGCCGTGTTGACTCTGATATCGAAGATTTTGGCTATCGAACGAGACTCGAAGGCGCGTAACAACTACCGAGACGAAAGTGAGGAAAGACTTTACCAGCAACCATGGATTTGCCATCGGAAGCTGCGCAGCAGACAAATTTGTAAGCCGAGAAAATAGGCAGAAAAGCTATAACCATTTTGTCTTTCACTCTCGTTGATTCCTGAATTTGGTAGAAAAATGTTTCGGGTGTTGACCATGGAACTGACCCCATGTTCCTGTTCATGATTTCTTCATTATATCAGTAGGTCTTTCACAGCAATCCCGCTTGAGTAGGGTCAGGAGTCTTTGCTTTTCGGTGTGTTTTCAATGAGATTAGGCGGACACAGGGTTGTGATTAAGCCATGACAATTTTGGGGTGTTTGGGCCTGTTATTGATTCTCCAACTGATATGCCTCATTTCGTATCAAGAGGTAATCCATGCTTGTTGGGGTAGCAGCAATACTGATTGATTCGGGCCGGGAGTCCTGTTGAATGGACGCTGGGTTGTTAGGATAGGCGATCAGTGAAACCATGAGAAAATTCGGGTTTTTGGGCCTTCTGGGGTTCATGCTAGTGATTTTCCAACTGATATGCCTCATTTCGTCCCAGACCGTTGTTTCTCCAGGACAGGATGTACAGTGTCTTCAGAATATTTCCCGGGAATTGAAGGACCCTGACGATAACCTCTACACCTGGAACTTCCAGAACAATACCATGGGGTTTATTTGCAATTTTCTGGGAATTACTTGTTGGCATAATGATGATAACAAAGTGCTGTCAATTTCGCTTCAAGATATGGGGCTTCAAGGTGAGTTTCCATCTGGAGTAAGGTACTGTACGAGTATGACGAGCTTGACTCTCTCTCAAAACAAGCTCACGGGGTCCATTCCTAAGGAGCTCTGCCAATGGCTTCCTTATCTGGTAACCATTGATCTCTCCCAGAACCAGTTTACGGGAACTATTCCTGCTGAGCTTCATAATTGCACATACCTCAATGTCCTCCACCTGAATGGCAATCAACTTACAGGGGAAATTCCCTGGCAATTGACACGGCTCGACCGTCTGAAGGACTTAAATGTGGCAAACAACGAGCTTAGTGGAACTATACCTTCATTCAGTCACAACATCAGCGCCTCTAATTTTCAGGGTAACCCTGGGCTATGTGGGTTTCCCCTTTCAAAAGCGTGCGGATCGAACGAGCCAGTAAACCCCATGGTTGTCGCGGCTTTTCTTCTCTTTGGCTTAGTGTCGATTGTCTGGATTTTTCTTGGTCTTCATTGGATGATATCTGAAGCAAAAAGCAGAAGATCTGTTAAAATCCCATTGGCAACATCCAAAGAGCCCAGCGATTGGCAGAAATATGTACGAGTTCGGAGATCCGTTAAAGTTCGCTTGTTCGAGAAGCCAATGAGAAAGATGAGATTGGATGATCTCCTGGCTGCCACCGACGACTTTAGCGAAGACAATATCATATTCTGCGGTAGAACAGGTATACTCTACAAAGCCAAGCTGCCCGATGGGTCTTTGTTGGCAGTAAAAAGGCTCCGCTCATGTTCACAGGGTGCAGAAGATTTCAAGTGCGAGATGAAGACATTAGCCCATCTGAGGCACCGAAATCTTGTCCCTCTTCTGGGCTACTGCATTCTAGACGAAGAGAGGCTGTTGGTGTTCAAAAATATGTGCAGGGGAACGCTCCTCAGCTGCCTCCATGGCGTTTATGGTGAACATAATCTGCTCGACTGGGCGACGAGGCTGAAGATCTGTATTGGCACAGCCAGAGGACTCGCATGGCTTCACCACAGCTGCGATCCCCACGTCGTGCATCGCAACATAAGCAGTGGAATCATCTTTCTAGATGAAGAGTACGAACCGCGCATTAGTGGATTCGGATTGGCGAGACTTCTGAATCCCGAGGACAGTCATTGTGTTACCATTTCTTGCTCTGGACAGAAGACTGATGAGGTTGTAGAGGAATTTGGGTACGATGCTCCGGAAACGTGGAGGAACTCGTGTGTCGCGACATTGAAAGGCGATGTGTACAGTTTCGGGATACTTCTGTTGGAGATAATCACGGGGTTAAGGCCGCGTGACACGATCATGGATGAAGAAAGTGGAAATGAAATGACTTTCCTTGAATGGATCCATGGTCCCTTTGTTCATGAGGGCGTGGAGTGTATAGAGCAGGCAATACAGCGCAATCGTGCGAATCAGATGAATGTATCATCAGAGGATTGGATACACCGTCTTTTTGCAGAGAAAGATTGTGTTGAGCGGGTAAAAGACAGGTATCGGGCTAATCAGATCGCGGAATTATCCGACGAAGATATTTCAGCCGTTGCAGAGGTGACGCTCGTGGCATTTGAATGTGTGAATATTGATCCAGGAAAGAGACCATCGATGTATGACGTGTACAAGCGTTTGATGAAGATTGGAGAGAGGTATAGTACCATTTCAGACGACGACCACGACGAGGAAGTCTCACTTCTTCAACACAATCAGGCATCATCCGGTTAATGGCTATGTTGTTGACATAAAAGTGTTAAATAGATATAATGTTTAATAGATGTTTTTGCATCTAATTTTGAAATTATAAAATAATAAAATTGTGTTATTTTATAGTTTGAGCTGGTTTAATAGTTCAGAGTCGAGTGGGTTTAATGGTTGAGAGTATGTGTTTCTTCCTAAAATGTTACAGTTTCAAAATTAGACAGAGTGGAGTATGTATGCCTTCTTAGATTTGGTAGTCAAAATCCCTGCAGAAACAAGGAAATCTTATACACCAATTTAATTTGGTTTCTGAAACCTATATTAGAAAAAAAAAAGACTTTATATAATTAATTATACAGACTCAAAATCTACAATTATCATATATTTTATTAGAAGAAAAAAAGAGATTATAATTTCTAAAAGACAAACATTCTATTAATTGATTAACGAAATGACTCTCTAGGTAAGATACCTGGAGAGTGTTCAAACACTCCATACAAGCACTGACTATTGAGTCAGATGAGCCTCAAACATATAGCCTTACACACTAACCACACTGACCAGATGATTTCAGCCACTCCCTAAATATTAAGATTTGAGACCTAATCTTAAAGTCTCAATCCTATCCAAAAAGTTAGCTTTCACTAATATCTTTCAAAATAAATAATTATACAAAATCAAAATCTACAATAATATTATATATATTTTTAAAATTAAAAATATATTTAAGAATATGCTTAATAAAGAGATCTTCATTTGAAACATTATATATAAAATGAAAGAAAAAAAAAAATAGAAACAATATTTGTAAAAACTTACCTTCTATGTTTTTAGTCATTGCAACTTTGATCCATTTTGACTCTATAGCACAAATTTTTTTTTTTTAATGATTTTCTTAATATATTACAAAATTAACTTCCCTGCAGTGTTATCCCTCACATTTTATCAATACTTGCTATAATTTTTAGCATTTAAAAATTTCAATATCATTCACCATTTTTAAAATAAGTTTGTTTTCATTCTATCCTTTCTTTTAATATATTATAAACTTAACTTATTATATTTTATCATTCACATTTTAAAACAGTCTTTCCATTAAAAAAACTTCTATCTTTATAATTAAATTATCTTTAAATTACAATTATTATTTAATTTTTTATTAATTATAACTATTGTAAAATATTTGAACATATCTGTTCAATCCCACCATCCATACTTATTTGTATTTTTTTCAATACTTAGTTTTACGCGCTTGTAAATCTACTCTGAATTTCTGAAAAATTATTCATAATATTAAATCACCTAAATATACATCATCAAAAAAATTCCTGTCTGCCGATATCAGCTAAGTAATCAATGATCAAATAAAAATGAGAAAATCCTGGTTAAGCCACAACCTTTTTTACCGTTTTCATCGAAACTGCTAAATTACAATTCCACGCCAGGTAAACTGAGTATATAATTATTTGAAAATTAAATTACAATCCGCTTACTCATAATTAAATAAACAATATCCTGGTTAAGCCACACCCTTTCAATATCCCACGAAACAATCGATTCAATATCTCAAGTTGACTCATGAATATCAAGGCATGTAATTGTAATAAATATGGTTTTTTTAACCCATGAGAGAGATTTGACAATGAATTTTTAGGACATGCAAATATAATTCAAAAATTAAGAGTCACAAATTAAAAGAAAGTCGCAAGAATAGTTGTGAAAGAGTATGTGAGGAGCTCTAAATCCACCAAAGGGGAAGAGGTAACGGGATTTAAAAGGATGAGAAATAGCCCTACTTTCTTATGTTTCTTAATATTAATCGTCTCATGGCGTTCTCCTTACTAAAAGCCCCTCTCAACAATCATTCAATCGGTGGTTCGTGAGAAACTCTATTTTCATAATTATGAGAACATGGGTTTACTACAAGTCTTGAGGAGTATAAGTGACTCCATCCCTTTTTATATGCTCACTTTTTTCATGAAAATTAAAGTTGATCATTTCTAGGAGGTTTATTCAATTCATCACTTCAACTAATGTAATCCATTTACTCATGCTTTTACATGCTACACTCATGGCCATTCACGTTCAAAACGTACAGGAGACCAAGGAGAGATAGAGAAGAGGGAATGGTAAACCTAAGAAGAGAGATGTAAGATGCAAAGGAGTAAAGAGTTGCTCATTGGAATCAAGAGCCACGACATTAGAGAGATGTAGGATGCAAAGGAGTAAAGAGTTGCGTATTGGGATCAAAAGCCACGATAGAGTTTAATTGGGTTGATCTTCAAAGGTAGACAATATATTGGACTCTTTGTACACACTTTGAAGAGTAGTTTAATGGAGAAGATTTTAAAGAGACCGCTAAATATATAAAGGAAGAAGAGAGTGCCATGGCTAGGATGGATGTAATGTTGTTTAAAGGACTTTATGTTGAATACTTTGGCTTAGTTTATCAATACAATTGGGTTAACTGAGTAACTTAGAAGTATCTTAGAAAAATGTACCTTTTCCCTACTCACCTCAGCTGGGAGGTGGCATCCACATAAAATTGCTTATGGTTGAGTGGAAAATTTATCATTGTAAAGTAGTTTCTTAGGAACAACTTGTTTAGAGATAAATGTTTCATTTCTTTATTTGAATTCCTATTATAATTTTGAAACTAAGCTTGTGTAAAAAAATTTAGGTGTGACTTGGGATGGAATTCATGATTGTATGATGTTTTGGTGCTTAGTTTTGCATGCTTGGGATACTTCATTACTTAATTGTTTATTTGGTAAAATTCAAAATGAGATGAGGTTATTTGAATTTGAATATACTTATGCATTCAAGTTTGGTTGGCAAAGGTGTGGACAACTTTGGTATGTATGATGATGTAGGTACGAGTCAAATCCAATTATTAATGGCCCCTTTGAAATATTTAAGCATTTATATTTTGGAAAAAATTTGAAGCTTGAGGCCTTGTTTATTATTCAATGTTTAGACCCATTACCAAGTTCAAAGTGATAGCTTTTAATGTTGATCGTTCTTTATTTTTTTTTATAGTGATCGACCTTTGTTGCTTAATTCAAAAGGCTCCTTCACAGTAAGTCAATGGGTCCTATGTAATCAAAGACATATCCTTTGAATTGATTATTCTACCTTAGTTTGAAATGGTTTTGAATAGACCAAAAAATCACTTTTTCAAACCCAAAAAAAAAAAACTCTAAATACTAAGGAAAATACATTAGGGTTCCACTAAAATGACAAAAAAGATAATCAAAAGCTAAAACATAGTGGTGAGGTCCAAGAAAAAGAGTTAACATCAAACATAATGTAAAATGTTATCCATGTTGAAAATGGATCACAACTTAAAAATAAAGCTGGATATATTGAAAGTTGCATTTAATATTACACTCTAAAAAAAAGTTAGCATGTCAAGAGATTTGATCTTTCTAGACTTTTGGCAAAACCAGAATTAAGATGAATCTAGTTTAATTCCCCCTTTAAATATGTTATATTTTACATGAATACCATAGATCAATAGTATAGAATTTAAATACCATGAATTAGTTTGTTTTTATTATTATTTTATTTTTATAAAGTTATTTTTATTTTGTTATTTTTTTATTTAATTTTTTTGATAAATTTAAAATTTTTCATTATATTAAGTGAGAACGTCTCCACTATTAAAAAAAAAAAAATTTAAGTTTTAAAATTATAATATAAATTAAAAATTTAAATAAGTTAATTATCTAAGATATAGAAATATAGAGTGAGAGTGGAAAATACATAATTTCAAAAAAATGAATTTTTAATATATATATGAATAAGAAAATGTGATTTTTTTACCATCAATTTTAATAATAAAAATATTATATAGATTTTTTAAAACTTCAAATCCAAATTGTTTGAATTGCAGATTTCAAGTATCTCAAAAATTTTTAATCACAATCTTAATTTAAAAAAACCTATTTCATCTATTAACTAAACTTGTTCTTATCTTCGATTGATGTGGACATATTCCGTCCGAAGTCGTTGTACTAAATTACGGCCATTCCTGTTACTTCTTGACCAGAGGAGTCAAGAATGGCGTGTTGATTCCGATGTAAAATATTATGATTATCCGAGAAGAATTGCATACGATCTTGACGTGTACAAACGTGAAAATATCTTGATGCTTATTTGCTATTTAAGTCATTTTATTTAATTAAGTTAAAATGTAGTGGTGTATTTTGACTTGCTTCTGTGTTTAAAGTAGTATGCAGAGACGATAAACAAAAAGTCATATATAAGGTAGTGGTATATTTTGACTTGTTTATGCTTTTAAAGTAGTATGCAAAGATGATTAAAAAAATTCATATTTGATATTCACGTTAATTTATTTAATATTTAATTTTATTTATAAAATATATTTTAATATTTAGATGTTTTTCTTAATTAATACTAAGATAAAAGTGAAAAAATAATTTATTTACTAATGGAAAAAATAACTTATTTAAAAAAAATATTTATTTAAAAGAGTGAAAGCCATACAAGTAAGTGATGTCATTTTTAAAAAATATAATTGAAATTTTTTCATTGTGTATTTATTCATGTTTTAAATTAAAAAAAACTTAAATATTTTATCAAGATTTTAAAATGAGTTATAAAATTGGAAAAAAATACAAATTAATTGTGCTTACTCTAGAACCCAATATTTTCCAGATGTTGTAATGTAATGTCTAACATTTTTTACTAAGTCAAATTACATAAAAATAAAAAATTAAATTGAATAAAATTATTAATGTAATATAATGTAAACATTTTAACTCAATCAAAATAAAATAAAAAGGTAAAAATAAAAATATCCCTATAAAAATAAAATAATTATAAAAATAAAAATGGCCCATAGCATTGGCCCATGGTATTAGGAACTCATGGTATTCATGTGGAATATAGACTATATAAAGGGAGAAATTAAACCACTCTAGATTCATCTTAACTCAAAATCTACAGAGAGCCCAATGTATCAATTATTTTGAGATGAAAACCTCTTTTACAGTGAAAAGAGATTTGATCCCTGTAGGCCCTTGGTAGATCTAGAGTTAGGATGTTTTATTTAATGTGAAGGGCTTTACATCTCATCATTCGCCCACTGCAAGACATCCTTAATTTGAAATTACATCTATAAAGAATTTAAGCAGAAAGCAGTAACATGTACAAAAGTGAAAATCTTGACTTTAAAGCGCCATTTTTGAAGGTTCAAAAACTTGCATTGTGTAGAGGGATCTTCCTCAACACTTAGGATCTCATCTTCTAAGATGATTCCATATCATCATGAATTTGTCAAGAGAAGAGAAATCCAAATTATTCTTCCAAGAACTATGATAATACACATTAAGTAATTAAAAAAATTAGTCTATAGTCCTCAACATATTCCAAAGCATTTTTCTTTAGAATTATTGTGTTAAATGTCACATTTAGGGTTCCCTGATTATTTACTTATCTCTCAACAAATCGTCAACCCAAATAAAATTCCCTTATATTTCGTTAACCCTCAACAAATCCTCTTCCAACATACGATAGGTACCCAAATAAAATTCCTTTGTCTTCGTGTGTTTGAAGAAAAAATTCTAACATATTTCCTTAACTCTCAAAAAATACTCCTCCAACATGTAATAGAAACCCAAATAAAATTCCATCATCTTTCCTTACCCCTCAAGAGATCCTTAACCAACATGTTATGCAAACCCAAATAAATTCCATTATCTTTCCTTAATCCTCAACAAATCCTTCTTCAACATATTATAGATACTAAAATAAAGTTCCATTGTCAAATTGTATCCAAAGCACGACTTTTGATTTTCCAATTGTATCCAAAGCATAACTTTTCTCCTTTTTGAATGAGCATGTCACTAATTTTAGTTCTTTTTGGATATTTAAGCTCAATGCCTCACTGGGTCCATCATAATGAGAAAGTAATAGTGGCTAGGTTTAGAGTTACACATGACAATTCATATTTAAAATGTGTAGAGATCTTGATACAGTGTAAGCTATCCATTTTTTTGGAGTGCTAGAAACTACAATGTCCATTTCTATGGAACAAAATGGATTGTTCCACAACAATATGACCTAATAGTAATATATAAGGGGGAAATTAAACCAGCCTAGATCCATACTAACTTCAGATCTACCAAGTGCCGAGAGGGATCAAATCTCTTGATATGCAAACCTCTTTTACAGTGAAAATATATTTGATCCCACTCGGCCCTTGGTAGACCCAGAGTTAAGATGGATCTAGGCTGGTTTATTTAATGTGGAGGGCTCTACATCTCATCATTGGCCCGCTACAAGACATCATGAACTTAAAATTACGTCTATAAAGAATTTAAGCATGAAGCAGTAACATGTACAAACGTGAAAATAACTTGACTTTAAAGGGTCATTTTTGAAGGTTAGAAAAACTAGCATTGTGTAGAGCATCCATATAGGTATCTTCCTTAACACTCTCATCTTCTAAGATGACTCCATATCATCATGAATTTATCAATAGAGGAGAAATCCAAATTATTCTTCCAAGATGAGCTATGATAATATAAATTAGGTAATTAAAAAATTATTCTATAGTCCTTAAAAGATTCCAAAGCATTATTCATTAGAACTATTTCTTTAAATGTCACATTTAGGGTTCCTTGATTCTTTTAACTCTCAAAAAATCCTCCTCCAACATGTTATAGAAACCCAAATAAAATTCCATTATATTTCATTAACCCTTAACAAATCCTCTTCCGACATGTTAACAGATACCAAAATAAAATTCCATTGTCCAAGCGTGTTTGAATAAAAACTTATGGCATATTTACTTAACTCTCAACAAATCCTCCTCCAACATGTAATAGAAACTCAAATAAAATTCCATCATCTTTCCTTACCCCTCAAAAAATCCTTATGGAAACCTAAATAAATTCAATCATCTTCCTTTGTTGAAGTTTGCAACAAGAAACAGTGAAATTAGAATCCGAAAACAACATTCAACACCAATGCCTAGTGCATTAAGCACCTACACTAGGGTGGGGCCCACAGGGTTATTTTGGTGCATGTCTATTTTGGTTATCCCTTAATTAAGATGGAAAATAAATTGTAATCTATTCTCAATGATAACTTGTAATAGTTAACTGAGAGTGATAAACTTAGTTAGCTAGTGGATTTCCAGTTAGAGGTAGTCGGTGAGGCATGTAGAGTAATTCTAGTTGTAACAGAGTTCGAAGTTCAGTGGTGCATTAGTTAATGTAGGTTGTAATCAGTTTAACTCAGTTATGCTAGTTGTAACTGTTTGATACACTAGTGAAAGATCAAGTGAATTAAATATTAATTAATTCAAAATTAGTTATCTCACATGCAACTGAGGATTTACTATTATTAGTTGCATGCATGTCAGTTCCAGTGGAGACCCAATTGAGATCTAGGTGAAAGGGAAGTGTAACTATCAATTGTGATATTAGCAGGCTACCCAGGTGTAGTTAAAACACCACAGGATGCCCATGATACTCAGCACAGTATAGGAAGGTTTTAATTCCTTGTGAACAAGGATTGCGTTCCTCATGAAAAGCGTGAGCAAGGCAAACTGAAGACAGGCTGAGAATTGGTTGAGTATTGGCCCAATTTTGTCTGGATCAGTGTGAGACAATTAGTTGAATACAAGAGGATTCTTGTGAGAAGAATTGTACGTAATTGTTTCATGATTCCTTGTGGAATATAAAATATATGACAGAGGGGTTTTGAGCAGTAATATTTCCCCAGGAATAACTGGTGATGTGGTTTTGATCTATTCTTCTTTGCTTCATGTGATTGACAATTGTATTATTTTTAATTCCGCAAAATAATTTTAGAAAATATTCAATATTTAAATTTAGTACATTGTTATATCGAGTGAATCCAAGATATACATGCAAGTTGTATAATTTCTACATGGTATCAGAGCTATGTTATAATTTTTCTACATGGTATGAGAGCAGGAATTATTTGGGTGCACGAGTTTGTAGAGAATATATGAAAATTTTTATGCAAATTTTTTGAAAAAAAATAGCACAATTGGATTCCTTGCGAAAAAATACCCAAATTGAAAAAAAAATCAGTCTAATCAGAGTTCAGATGAGGGAGATATCGTCGATTTAAAATCAACTCTTTTTTTAGAAAATTTTGCGATGATGAGACAATTACAATGTGTGCGAGTTGGAAAAGGAAAGGTGTTCCTTAAACACAAAGCAACATGACAAGGCAAGAAGATTGAGATTCATGTGAAGAATCTCTATATACTTGATGTAGATGTGATATCTATAGAGCTTCCAACCATTGGGAAGTGTGAGAAAGCCATGCAATTGACCCTTGAGAGGGAGCTGGATTTGTATGAAGGTAATAATGAACCTCAAGATGTGGAGCAGCCACATGCAGAGGATCATGGAGTGGGAGCAACCACTCATGCAGAGAAATTTCGAGCCAGATGGGAAGAGGGAGTGCATGCAGCTATACCACCAGGTGAGAGGTGGGGTGACATGCAAGATTAATCCCAAGAAGAAATTTGGGTAGGATCTTAGAGATGGTGGGTCTCATGGATCGAAACTGGCTACGAGGAGCCCACAGAGAAGCAGTAGTAGGATCGGTTAGATTGATGTAGTCAGATGTCAGGAGGACATGAAATCAAAGTGATAGTGTCAGATACAGGAGAGCAGATCAGAGTTAGCAGCAAGTGCAGAGTGCATGGATGTAGATGTCAACAGTGCAGAGGATCCAGTAGACATGTGCAGTAGCTAGCAGCAGTCAGAAGACTTTGATGACAAATGAATTTACTGATTTAGTTGTTTGGAGGCTATTCAGTTTCGGAAATGTTGCATGTGCGAGAAACACTAGAGAAGTGTTGCATGCAAGGGTTGCATGTCACATGCATGGAGTTTCATGTCGCATGCATGAGTTTCATGTCGCATGTAAGGACATTCCTTTCTTGTTGAGAGGGGTGTTGAAGTTTGCAATAAGAAACAATGAAATTGGCATCCGAAAACAACATTCAGCACCCACGCCTTGTGCATTAAGCACCTACACTAGGGTGGGGCCCACAGGTTTATTTTAGTGCATGTCTATTTTGGTTATCCCTCAATTAAGATGGACAATAAGCTATAATCTATTCTCAATGATAAATTTTAATAGTTAACTAAGAGTGATAAACTCGGTTAGCTAGTGGATTTCAAGTTAGAGGTAGTTGGTGAGGCATGCAGAGTAATTCTAGTTGTAACAGAGTTCGAAGTGTAGTGGTGCATTAGCTAATGCAGGTTGTAATCAGTTTAACTCAGTTAAGTGGATTAAACTCAGTTGTGCTAGTTGTATCTGTTTGATACACTAGTGAGAGATCAAGTGAACTAAATATTAATTAATTCACAATCTGTGATCTCACATGCAACTTAGGATTTACTATTATTAGTTACATGCATGTCAGTTCCAGTGGAGACCCAATTGAGATCTAGGTGAAAGGGAAGTGTAACTATCAGTTGTGATATTAGCAGCCACCCAGGTGTAGTTAAAACACCACATGATGCCTATAATACTCAACGCAGTGTAGGAAGGTTGTAATTCCTTGTGAATAAGGATTGCATTCCTCATGAATTGCGTGATAAAGACAGATTGAAGACAAGATGAGAATTGGCTGAGTATTGGCCCAATTTTGTCTGGATCAGTGTGAGACAATTAGCTGAATACATGAGGATTCTTGTGAGAAGAATTGTATGTAATTGTTTCATGATTCCTTGTAGAATATACAATATATGATAGAGGGGTTTTGAGCAGTAAGCTTTCCCTGGGAATATATGGTGTTGTGGTTTTGATCTATTCTTATTTGCTTCATGTGATTGGCAATTGTGTTGTTTTTAATTCCACAAAATATTTGTAGAAACGATTCGGTATTTAACTTTAGTACATTGTTAGATTGGGTGAATCCAAGATATACATGCATGTTTTGTAATTTCTACATTCTTAACCCTCAACAATTCCTTCTTCAACATGTTATTGATGTGAATCTAAATGTTAATTTTGTTGTGTTAATTTCATCTTCAGAATATAAACAATTTATTGATCTTGTGCTTCATGTGCATGGGTTTTTTGAGGTGTTTGTGATTGTTAAATAGGTAAAGTATTAAGTTTCATGTTAAATTCATGAGCATTATAACTTAAAAACATAATACTAAACAACAACAATAAAATGTACAACAAACCAGCGAAATGATCCATTAACAATTTTTTTTGATGAAGGAGTTCACACCTCTCGGGCTACATCTCGTTGGTCCAGCTTCCATGGCTTGGGCCTTTGTATTAGCTCAAATGTGAAAAAAGTGTTGTTGAAAATCATCTAATGCTCCTGAAACATTCTTCAATGTGTTCAGAATATCCAAATCATCTAGAATAGACTCTTCTTTCTCTTAATTTGGTCGAATTTTGGTCCAGTTATGCTTCGTTCAATTTTCCCCCAGGAATCTCCTCCAAAACTGGAGAGATCTCTAGTTAATGCAGCTAATTTTGGGAGTCACGCCTAAAATGACGACGAGCTCTTCGCTGTCGTTTAGTTTCCATTAAATTTTGAGCACTTTCATTTTTGAGCTTTAACACTGAGCACCTGATAATTCCTCCCCACTAGAAGCCTTTTAGACCCCAAAATCTCTTTGATTACTAATCATGTAGAAAAGGGTACTGTTCCCTCACCCTTCCAGTCTCAATCTGTTAGGTCCCTATATTACTAGTATAGTCCCTTATTGTTGTTAGTGTAACCTCCTTATTGTTATTATTGTACCCCTGTAACCCCCATATTGTTATTATTGTGCCCTTAAATTATTATTGTTAGGTCGGCTAGGATTACATTGTGGCCCCATGGACTCCTATATATAGAAATGAGGTTTTGTAATTTGTATCATCCAAGAATTGTTCATTCTTGTAATGTATTGGAGGTTGCCCCCTTGAAGTGGTTTATTTCTAAGGCGTTGATATCTCTTTTCTTCTATTTTTGGAACTGGTTTCACAACATTTGGTATCAGAGCTTTGGATTCTAGGGTTTCGCTGCTCAAAACAGGTCATTGTGGAATTTTCGCTATAAATTTTTTTATACGAAGGTTCAGAAGCTGAAATTTTTAGTGTAGTGTGCGAATCCAAAATCTAGAGGAACATTGTCGCAAAATTTCAGAGCTTGGTTCACAATATTTTTGGAGATATAATCTGTGTAAGTTAGGTCATTTTGCAGTCTCCTGAATTTAACCTAAACAGGTCATCATGGAATTTTTGCTATAACTTTGTTTCTACCATGGTTCAAAAGCTGAAATATTTAGAGTGCAAAGCCAAAATCTGGAGGAACATCGTCGCCAAATTTCAGATCTTGGTTTGCAATATTTTTTGAGATATGATCTATGGAAGTTAGGGCTTTTTCAGGCTTCTGAATTTCATCTTAAAGAGGTGACCGTGGAAAAATATTCATAGCTCTCTCTCTGAGCATTGGATTGGAATGATGTAAAAAGTGGCCACAATTACACATATTTTAGTTTGTTTTCTATCAATTTCAGAGCCAAAGGAGGAAAATGTGACACGTGGCAAGTCATACAATTTCGCTCTATTGAACTAGTCCATAATTGGGTCATTGTGGGAGATTAGACATAACTTTGTCTTGAAGAATCCAAATCAGATCAGACCTGTGGAATTTGAAAGAAGCTTCAGAGGGTTACTACAGGGCTGAATTTCAGATATTGAGGAGCTGCAATTATAGAGATAATTCAATTTCAATATCAAGATCCTCAAAAACAAGTAAAAGGTGTGTATTTTTTTTTTTTTTTTTTTTTTCCGAATTGCATAAGTCTTGTTTGAAGAATCAAGTTGAATTGATTCCAAGGGAATATTGTAGTAGATATCAGTATTGGATTCTAAAATTTCCCCTAAAAAGAATTCAACACCCATTAAGCCTTTATAAGGCTCTACTATGACTCATGAAGACGAAGAAGTGTGGACACTCATTCAAAAGTTGCAGCAAGATCCTAGTACATCTGATACATTTAGTTGGAAAAATGATTCCTTATGGTACAAAGATCGCTTATATCTTTGTAAGAATTCCCAACTAAAACAAAAGATTCTTCTGGAATTGCACACTTCTCCTTTAGGAGGACACTCAGGAGTTTTAAAAACTTACCACAGGGTGAAGAAAGAATTTTTTTGGGATGGCCTTAAATCTGATATTCAAAAGTTTGTGGCGGAATGTTTGGTTTGCCAGCAGAATAAAGTGGAAACAATTAAGACCCCGGGACTTCTACAGCCTTTATCCATTCCAAGTCAATGTTGGGAGGAGATTTCAATGGATTTTATCACAGGTTTACCTAAGTCCGAAGGAAAGAGTGTCATCATGGTGTTAGTTGATAGACTTACCAAGTATGCACACTTTTGTGCATTATCTCATCCATTTAAAGCAAGTACAGTTGCTACTACATTTATGGACAGAATTCAAAAGCTACATGGAAGCCCAAGGGTTATTGTGAGCGACGGAGATCCCATTTTTACTGGAAATTTTTGGACGGAGTTATTTTCTTGTTTGGGTACTCAATTAGCTCATAGCTCATCTTATCATCCTCAATCCGATGGTCAAACTGAGATAGTAAATAAATGTTTGGAAGGATATCTTCGTTTTTTTGTATCTAATAAACAAACACAATGGGTCAAGTGGTTACCTCTCGTTGAATGGTGGTATAAAACTTCCTTCCATATTGCAGCAAAAATGACCCCATTTATGGCACTTTATGGATATCATCCACCGTCCATCACATCATATTTAAGAGAAAATTAGAAGGTTCAAGCAGTGGAAGATCACATCGAGCATCAACAAGAAGTTCTCCAACTCTTAAAGGATAACCTAAATTTGGCACAAAATCGAATGAGACAATAGGCAGATCAACATCGCAGCGAGAGAAGTTTTGATGTAGGAGACTGGGTATTTTTATGGCTACAACCATACAATCAAATGTCCCTCAAGCAAGCTAAGAAGGATAATAAATTATCGCGAAAGTACTATGGTCCTTACAAGGTGTTGCAAAAGATTGGTACTATGGCATACAAATTGGAGCTTCCTGCTTCTTCACGAGTGCATCTAGTTTTCCATGTTTCATGCTTAAAGAAGGTTATAGGTGAAAATCTTCCAGTTCAAATAATATTGCCAGAACTTGATGAGGAAGGCAAAATCATATTGGAACCTGAAGCAGTCACAGAAACAAGAACTTGACAGCTACAAAATCGATCAATTTCAGAGTACCTCATCAAGTGGAAGAACTTACCCACTGAAGATTATACATGGGAGGATGAGAATTGTATACAGAAGCAACCAAAGCTACTCAAGCATTGAGGACAACACTTTTTTGAAGGAGAGGGGCATGTTAGGTCCTTATATTACTAGTATAGTCCCTTATTGTTGTTAGTGTAACCCCCTTATTGTTATTATTGTACCCCTGTAACCCCCATATTGTTATTATTATTCCCTTAAATTATTATTGTTAGGTCGGCTAGGATTACATTGTGGCCCCACTAGGATTACATTGTGGCCCCATGGACTCCTATATATAGAAAGGAGGTTTTGTAATTTGTATCATCCAAGAATTGTTCATTCATGTAATGTATTGGAGGTTGCCCCCTCGAAGTGGCTTAATTCTAAGGCGTTGATATTCTATTTTTGGAACTGGTTTCACAACACAATCCACTAAATTTTTCCCATTTTCATCAATTGGAGCTTTTCACAAAAACTAAGCTTTTTCCCTGACTCTTGCGACCCTCTCTTGCTATTGTTAACACTGTCATGCTGAAATTTCCATGAATTGGCAGAGCAAAAAGTTTTCCTTGCAGAAAAAAAACTTGTTCCCACCTCGGTCATAAATCAAAGGAAACTTAAAAATATCTCACCTTGCACATTGTCGTCATGGCGATTCTTAATTGATCTTGCTTTGTACTTGCATCGACTCTTGACCAAGTATTTTTGCCATTGCCATGTACCTTTTGGAAACCAAAAACAAGCACTTGTGGAACCCATGCCTTCTTTGTCAAATTACTTGGCGCTTTCTCTTTGACTTATGCACTCTCTTGCACCGACGTCTTGTTTCCAAGACTGATGTTGGCTGCTGCAAATCTGTCATATCTTGTTTACCTCCTTTCAAAGGCAACCTGTTAGAGTCCTGAAATATCTCATTACAAGCATAAGAAACTTCAATGAAATCAAATTTTTCATTCTATACATCTTTTTGAAAGGCCTCATTCAGAACATTTCTATGCCTGATCATTAACAAAGTCAAATTTTGACTTGCATTCACTATTCTCTTCATTTCTCCTGCATGTATAAGAGACAAACTTGTCTTCTTCTTATGCTCTCTAACTATGTACTCAATTCCATATTTAAACTAGTGATACTTATTCTCATGGAGATGAAATACTGCTTTTGTATCATAAATATATGGACTTCCCAAAACAATACCTGAAATCTCAAGCGGCACCACATCAAGTTCAACTTCATTAAGAAAGTTTGAATTGATGGAAAACCTTAGTATGCACTTCCTTGTTACCTGCAAGTTTGCATTCTTGCATATCCACCCTAAAGGATAAGGTCTTGGATGTATAATAGTTTCAAGGTTTAGCTCCTTAACTAAGTATTCGAAAATCAAATGAGCTTGAGAACCATTATAAAAAAGTGTGTCTATCTTGGTATGTTTAGAAAAGACTCTATTATGGAAAAGTTCAATTCTCGTATCTTCATCGAGTTACATTAGAAAAACTTGAAGAACTAATGCTTTCTATGTTCTTACCTTTCAAACCACGTTTCAAACCCATGGATGTAATCTTTGTTTCATCTCTTGAATTTGAACCTAAGTCACATTCAATGATAGCAACAATTTTCCCTTTCTCTTTGGCTTTCAGTTTGTTTGGCTTCAAATCTGAATGAAGTTGCCAACAATGGTATTCATCATGGCCATTCTTCGAACAATGTTTACATGTGAGTTTATCTTTCTCTCTTTTGATAGAGCTATTTCTCTTTCCTCTTCCATTAAACTTGCCCTTTACTTTACCCTAATACTCAAGGAAACTATCACTTTTCTCATCTACACTCTGTTTCCCTCTTGCTTCTAAATGTGTGGCTTGAATGCAAACCTCATCTAAGTTTGTGGGATTGAACATGAGAATAGTGTGTCTAAGGTAACTGCGCAAACCCCCAATATACTTTAACAAATTTTCTTGAGAATACAAATTAATAGCCAAAATAAGAGCTCTTATCCTAAATTCATGAGTATAATCTTGCACAATATACCCTTTCAATTGTCTAAAATTTTTCCAGTCCATAATGGATTTTTGCATGTAAGCTAGATGATAAAATTTCCTTTTAATGAAATCAATAAAACTTGACCAAGACATTAAGATCTTACCATAGTTTTTCATCTCTTCTTGAGTCCTTGCTTCCCACCATACAAGCGTTGATCCTTCCATCCTCAAGGAAGCTAATTGAATCTTTATGTAATCTTTATGAAGGTTCTAAATTCTACAATAAACCTCCAATTGTCGAATCCAATTATCCAAATTCTCTGCATTTACGTCGCCATTATACATTGGAAGCTCAAATTTGACATCAATTTTGAGTAAGGGAGTTTTTCCTTTTGTGGTTTTTGAGTGAGTAAGGGTATTTTTGGCTGTGGAAGTGGAAGATGATGTTGATGGTGAAGATGAGGATGATGATAAAGATGGTGGAGATGGAGGAGTTTTTCTTCCTCTGCCCTTTGAATTCCTCTCTTCAAAGAGGGTCCTAACCCTTTCAGTTAGTTCATAGAAAGCCTTCTTGAAAGCTTCCTCTTCTGAAAGACCTTCAATCTCTCCAAAAACTGACATTATGGTTATGGATTCAAGCTCAGCTTCTGGTGCAACTTATACCTCTTCAATCTCAGCTAGAGATAAAACTTGAGGTGTTTCAAGTGCAACTATGAGTGAAAATTTGGGTGGAGATGGTGCCCTTGTGGCTCTCCTTCTTCTGGTCCTAAACATAGGACTAGAAACCAATAGTTTTCCTTCTCCTCTCTGCAGCTTCAACCTTGTAAGAATCACAAATTTGCAACCATTAAAACCCTACTTGCACAAAACTCAAGAAAATCAAGCAAATAACCTTTGCAACCTTCCAACCAGGTTCTGATACCACCTTGATCTGAATCTGAATGTTATTTTTGATGTGCCAATTTCATCTTCATAATTATAAAGAATTTGCTGATCTTTTGCTTCATGTGCATGGGTTTCTTGAGGTGTTTGTGAGTGTTGAACAAGTAAAAGTATTGAGTTTCATGTTAAATTCATGAGCATTTTAACTTAAAAACATAATATTGAACATCAGAAATAAAATGTACATAAAACCATCAAAAGGAGTCATTGACACAGTGTTTTGATGAAGGAGTTCACCCTTCCTAGGCTATATCTCCTTGGTCTAGCTTCCATGGCTTGGGCCTCTCTATTAGCTCAAATGTGAAAAAGTTATGTTTACAATCATCTAATGCTCCTGAAACCTACTTCAATCTGGTCAGAATGTCCAAATCATTTAGAATAGACTCTTCTTGCTCCCAATTTGGTCAAATTTTTCTCCAATTATGCTTCATTCAATTTTTATGTAGGAAAATCCTCCAAAAATAGAGAGATCTCCAGTTAATGCAACTAATTTTGGGAGTCCCACCTAAAACGACGGACTCTGCCATTTCTGCCGCCATTTAAAACTAGATTAATTAAATGATAAACATTTTTTAATTAAAATAAAACAAGCTCTTAGCGCTAAACATGCTCTAACCAAATCTGGATTAGTGATATGGATTAGCGTGGTTAAATATCATTTAAGGGTTACTTAAACTACACTTAACACTAACCTTCCACCCATTATCAAAACACTCCACTCCTGGTTTTACCATTGCGGTCTTATGGTGAGGGGGCTGACCCACAGGGCGGGTCCCCTCCATACCCTCGCCGATCAAACCTTATGTATATAAATATATGTTGTGGGTTTATAATGTTAATTCTTATGGTCTAGTTTAGTGGTATATTGTGTGCTCGCTTGGGGGAGTTCGTGGGGTCAAGCCCCGACATCCACCCTTCCGTCGATATATATATATATAGATATTGCACCAATATATATTAATAAAACCTTTGGACTTAATAAATTCGGACTTTGGAGTTTGGTTCTACCCATATAAAATTAGACCTTGGGCTATATATGCGTATTTCGACCATTGCATAAAATTTGAACCTTGGAACCATAATTCGGAATTCGACCATAGGATATAATTTGGACCTTGGAAGGGGGCACGTGGTGGCCTCTGGGATAGCCACGTTTCCTCATGCCATTGGTTCTTGAAACCTCCAATAAAATTGAAACAAGTCACCCAGCTTAGCAACCATCCACAGATTGACACTTGGCATGGTGTCATGGGAAAAACTAAAAGAATATTCCCCAAAATATTATTTTTTTTGCTGACTAGACTGCCATGTCAGCATTCTGTCCTTTCAACAATTTTTTTTAGTTGTTTTAGAAAACGAACAACATGCTCTATCTTTCTCATCTGGAGCCAGTTTTCGATGAAACGAATTGCACCAGATTCCTGGCGACGACCTCTTCATTGTCATTTAGTTTCCATTAGATTTTGAGCACTTTAATTTTTTAGCTTTAAAACTTGAGCACCGGAACAGTTATAGATACTAAAATGAAATTCCATTGTCGAATTATATCCAAAGTAGGACTTTTGATTTTATGATTGTATCTAAAGCATGACCTTTTTCCTTTTTGAATGAGCACGTCACCAATTTTAGTTATTTTTTGGTTATTTCAACTCAATGCCTCAATGGGTGGATCATAATGAAAAGTAATAGTGGATAGGTTTAGAGTTACACATTACACTTCATATTTAGAATGTGTAGAGATCTTGATACAATTTAATCTATATAGTTTTTTGGAGTTCTAGAAATTACAATGCCCTATTTCTATGGAACAAAATGGATTGTTCCATAGCAATATGACCCTATAGTAATGTAAAATGGTGAAGGATATTATAATTTGATATGGGCTTGGAGCCAAAAATGGATTTATAAGGTTTTAATTCTAGTTAATTTAGTCATGCATTCTAGCTACTCAAACGAAAGAAAATAAATAACTTCAACTAATTTTTTGATAAGGAATTTTTTAATTGATTCAATGTTTTAGATGTCTATTCTCTCTTATTTTGGACTAAACAATCCAAAAATATCCATCCCATAAAACAAGGTCAATATTGATTCATGATTTGATACAAGCACATATGAAATATGTTTAAACCCCATAATATAAAAATAATGTTCTCCAAAATAACAAAGGTAGAAACCAAAATACACGAGCAAGAAAAAAGGAAAACTTAAACTAGGTTGAAAACCATCAAAAAATCTTAAATTAAATTTACTAATTAATTCCCACACTGTCTTTCAATCTCATTCATTCTCATATTGGCTTGAATTTACTAATGACAACCCTAGTACACCCTAGCTCTCAAATTTTTGTTTGCTAGTTTATGTGAGTCTTGAGATGACTAGAACGACTAAACTGTGGCTTGAGTAGTTGTGATCCAGGGGCATCTAAGCTATCAAAATAACCCAAGGATCACACCCAACCTGGGACACACCAACCCTTGGCATGAATTGATTTTTTCCCATGGAGTTCTGAATCGGTGACCTTTACAACATGGATTTCCTTAACATAACACTCTATCCCCATCTACTCTACGAGTGGTGGGCTACCCTAACTCTCAACTTTGATTGTTTTCTTTGTCGTCAATTCAAAATAGTCCACAAATCCTTGGTGTAGAGATTTAACTAGAAATTTTGATCCTAGTGAAAATTACGCACCTACCCTATGTGGGACCCTTAGGCTATTTTTAGGTGTATGTCTATTTATATTGCATGTTTATTTATAGATGTAGGTATATTTATAGATGCATGTCTCACTTTATTGTCCCTGAATTTAGATGGACATTAAACTATAATATATTATTAATGAGAACTTGGAAATAGTTAACTGAAGTGGCAAATCAATTAGCTAAGTGATTTTCGAGTTAAGTGGTTGGTTGGTGGGACATGCAAGTTGAATTTAGTTGTAATTGAGTGATTCGAGTTGTAACAGAGTTGGAAGTGCAACGGTGCATGAGTTGTGAAAGTTGTAAGTAGTTTAACTCAGTTAAGCAAGTTAAACTCAGTTGTGATAGTTGTATCTGAAGATACACAAGTGAGAGATTAATTGAATTAATTATTAACTAATTCACATTCAGTGGTCTCACATGAAACTAAAGATTTACTACTATTAACTACATGCATGTCATATCCAGTGGAGACATAATATAGTTCTAGGTGAAAGGGAAGTAAATTATCAGTTGTGACATTATCCGCTTGCACACAAGCAAGCATACACACATTGGATGTGCCCATGAGGATTGCGCAGTCAAGGCAGGCAAAAAGGCATTAATTCAGGGACTGATTTAAGCAGGGATTGCGCATTGGAGGTAGGCCGTCTAGAGACAGTAAATTGAGCAAGTGATTTTCCAATTTCTGTATGACAATGTGAGACAATTAGCTGATGTACTGAGAGCTCTTGTGATTGGAGTTTTGTATTTAATTGTTTTATGATCCATGATATAATATACAATAGAATATAGTGGGGTTTTTAGCTGTAAGCTTTCCCTGAGAAATTATCTGTGTTATGTGTGATTGATCTTTCTTCATGATATTGTAATTGATGATTGTGTTTTTAATTCCGCAAATATTTGTAGAAGAGATTCAGTATTTAACTTTAGCATATTGTTAGATCGGGTGAATCCAAGGTACGTATGCATATTTTATAATCTATACATGGTATCAGAGCACAAGAAATTGTAGAAGTGAAGTCGGAGTTGAGTTTGTTGTTTGATAGAATTCGACTTTGCAGAAAGACTTTCTTGGTGCTACAACTGATTCAAGGTCGAAATGGCTTTCAATGGCTTTAGGTTAGAGTATGCACTCGAGGGCACCCCAAACTAAATTTCTTGGAAGGACATGATGGAGGCGGTACTCGAAGACAATGGCTTGAAGGAATTCATTGAAAACGGTGTTCCTAAGCCAGATGATGTAGATGTTGCCAATCTTGATGCATGGAAAAAGAAAGTGGCAAAGGCGAGGAGGATCCTATTGGAGGGAGTATGAGACCAGATTTTCTCAAGCCTCGACGGGAAAGCCACACCATATGCTATGTGGAAGGCTTTGACGGATCTATTCGAAAGTAACAACGACCATAGGAAATTAACGCTCAAAGATAAACTTAGGAAGATCAACATGGAAAAGGGCGACACCATTCCAAAGTATCTCACAAATTTTGTCCAATGTCGGGATGAACTGGGGAGTGTGGGAATAATAGTCGTTGATGATGATTTGGTGAGTTTGGCTCTCATAGGACTTCCTAAGAGTTGGCACAGTTATGAAGACTCTGTCAACGGAAAGGAAAAATTGTTGGATTGTGAACGACTGTGGTCAGATTTGGTGTAGGAGGAGTTCAGGTGGAACACCAAAGATGGCTGTTCATTAAAGCATGATTATGAAGAGGGTTTTACTTTGGATTCCAAGGCGAATAAGGGGAAGGGCAAGAAACTCCATTCTATATCCGAGTCTAAAGGAAAGAAGTAGGACATGTCTAAGGTGAAGTGTTTTCACTGTCATGAACATGGGAATTTTGCTACTAATTGTCCATAAAATAAGAAGAACAAGAAGGTTGCTGGAGCTGTAGCTCGTGAGGCCCTTGCCTCAAAATTTGAACTTGACTTCTCCTTGATTTCATGTATGGTGTCAAGTGTATTGGGATTGGTGTGGTATTTGGATAGTGGCACTTCCTTTCACATGACAGGAGACAAGGAAATTTTCAGTGAATTGGAGGAGAAATATCTCCAGATGCATATTGAGATGGGCGACGATGGATGGTATAGTGCTACTGGGATTGGTACCATTACCTTTCAGAGGGAGTCAGGTAAACCATTTCAACTAAAAGATGTGATGCATGTACCGGGTCAAAAGAAAAATTTGGTCTCAATCAAAATGTTGGAGGACAGAGGCTATGACACTGTTTTTAGTGATGGAAAAGATTTCCTGTGACATAAAACAACAAGTCAAGCCAAGAGGATAGGGATTTGAGTTAAGAATATCTACAAGCTTGAGGTAGTTGGATGCGCTGCTATGGTGGGAAAGGCAGAGAAAATGGTGAGCCGGAATGAGGGTGAATTATGGCACAGGCGATTGGGCCATCTTCATCATGGAGCCTTGAAAGTCATGCATCAAATATCTATTGGAATTCCAATGGGAACACTTATTGAGTTAGATCAGTGCAAGAGTTGCACCATGGGGAAGTATTTAAATTCCACCTTTCATGAGAAGGAGAACCATGCTTCGGGGATCCTTGCACTCAGACGAGTGTGGACCATTCTTGGTTGCTTCAATAACAAAACATAAGTACTATGTAATATTTGTTGATTAATTTTCTCGTAAATGCTAGATCTTCTTCATGCAGAAGAAAGATCAAACATTCTCCAAGTTCTGTGAGTTTAAGGCATTGGTGGAGAAAGAGTCGGGGAAGCAAGTGAAGGCTCTTAAGAGTGATAATGGTGGAGAATACATCTCTAACTAATTCAAGAAATTCTGCAGAAAAGAAGGAATTCAAAGAGAACTCATAGCGCCTTATAACCCATAGTAGAATGGGGTCGTGGAGAGGAGGAACAAAACGATCTTGGGTGCAAAACGAGCGATGTTGCATGATCAGGGCCTACCAATGCATTTGTGGGCAGAAGCATGCAACACTGTGGTTTATGTGAAAAACCATTGAACTCATAGAGTACATGGAATGAGTACACCTGAAGAAGCCTTTACTGGTAAGAAACTAGATGTTTCACACTTTAATATTTTTGGCTCATCTGTTTATGTGCACGTGACCAAGGATGCCAGGAAGAATCTGGATTCAACTGATGAAGTTGGGATTTTTGTGGGGTACATAGAAACACCCCATAATTATCGTGTGTATTTTACAAACAATAGAATGATTGTTGTGCAACGAGATATAATATTTTATGAGGGGAAAGACATGCAATTGTCGCTTGAGAGGGAGCTGGACTTACATGCGGAGGAGGAACTGCTGGTTCGCAAAGATGAGTCTCTAGATGTGGATCAGCCACAAGAGGAGGTTCATGGAGTGGAGGAAGCCACTCATGCAGCCATCCATCAGTAATGGCAGAAAGGGCACCACTGAAGATGATAGGCTGAGACTTGATGCTGCAGAGAATGTAGGAGCCCCTACTTCACAGCGCAGACATAGACAATCTCCTGACCGATTTATTGGATACATGGCTCTTATGAGCAAATGTGTTGTGACCGAACCATCTTCCTTTCAGGAAGAAGTGCAGCAGCCTACTTGGGTTGATACAATGGTGGAGGAGTAGGACTCCATTGTCAAAAAAAATGCTTGGGAAATTGTTCCAAGACTGGTTGATAAATTAGTGGTAGGTTCGAGATGGATCTACAAGGTAAAGCAAGCTGCTGATGGGAGTGTGCAGAAATACAAGGCCAGATTTGTGGCTTGGGGATTCTCACAGATCGAGGGGATAGATTATGATGAGACCTTTGCACCTATCACAAGGTACTCTTCTATAAGGACCATTCTTGCACTCTCAACGCAGATGGGCTGACGCATTCATTAGATGGATGTGAAAACTGATTTTCTCAATGGGATCATTGAGGAAGAGGTGTACATAAATTAGCTAGAAGGTTTCGAGATCTTCAATAGAAAGTCGCATGTGTGCCAACTCAAAAGAGCATTGTATGGGCTGAAGAAACCACCCCGTGCTTGGTACACTTGGATAGACAACTATTTCACCGTACTGGGCTTCACCAAAAGTGAAGTAAATGCAAACCTGTACCAAATTGTGGTGGAGGGTAAGATTTTAATCATTGTTATTTAGGTTGACGATTTAATATTGACTGGTGATGAGCAGCTGATACACTCATGTAAGGAGGATATTACAAAGGAATCCAGAATGAAGGATATGGGCCTCCTTCACTATTTCCTTGGATTGGAAATATGGCAGCGAGATGGTGAAATTTTTGTGTCTCAAGGCAAGTATGCAAGGGAGATGTTGGGTAAGTTTCACATGGTGGGCTGCAAACCCATGGATACTCCTCTTCTAGGAAACTGGAGGAAAAAGGATGCTACTTCTGGAGAGGTTATGGATGCTACTGTCTATCGAGAGTTAGTGGGTTCGCCAAAGTATCTAGTGAACACGGGACCCGACATTTTCTATGTGGTTAACCAGCTAAGTCAAGCTATGGTTAAGCCTACCAAGCCCTTTTGGAATACGGGGAAGCATGTCCTAAGATACTTTAGGGGCACATCAGAGTATTGTTTATGGTATATACAAACAGATGGATTGAAATTTCATGGCTTCACGAATGAATATTGGGTTGGAAGTCCAATGGAAAGAAAGAGCACATCAGTGGGGATCTTTAACATTGGATCTACAACTGTTTCTTGGTACAACAAGAAGCAGAGATCCATGACACTCAGTTCAGTGGAAGCGGAATACATGGCAGCTAGTTAAGCTGCATGTGAGGCTACCTGGATGAGAAACATCTTGGTTGTTTTGTTTGGTTCTCATATGGATCTGACAGTGATTTATTGTGATAATTAGAGTTGCATTAATCTCTCGATTAGTCCTGTATTTCATGATATATCCAATCATATATATATCTGGTACCATCATCTCAGAAATTGTGTGGAGAGGAGAGTTATGTTGCTTTAGTACATTCCCATGGAAGATTAGGATGCAAATATTCTGACGAAGGCACTCACCAGGAGAAAATTCGAATACCATAGAGATAGGATCGGGGTGAAGGATAATCCCTTTCTTGTTGAGAGGGAGTGTTGAGATTCAACAAGAAATTTTGATCCTAGTTAAAATTAAGCACCTACACTAGGTGGGGCCCTCAGGCTATTTTTAGGTGTATGTCTATTTATAGTGCATGTCTATTTATAGATGCATGTCTATCTTTATTATCCCTTAATTTAGATGGACATTAAACTACAATCTATTCTCAATGAGAACTTGGAAATAGTTAATTGAAGTGGAAAATCAGTTAGCTAAGTGAATTTCGAGTTAAGTGGTTGGTTGGTGGGACATGCAGGTTGAATTTAGTTGTAACTAAGTGATTTGAGTTGTAACAGAGTTGGAAGTGCAGTGGTGCATGAGTTTTGCAAGTTGTAAGTAGTTTAACTCAGTTAAGTGAGTTAAACTCAGTTGTGATAGTTGTAATTGAAGATACACTAGTGAGAGATCAAGTGAATTAATTATAAATTAATTCACAATCAGTAGACTCACATGCAACTGAAAATTTACTACTATTAACTGCATGCATGTCAGATCCAGTGGAGATCCAGTTGAGTTCTAGGTGAAAGGGAAGTAAAATATTAGTTGTGACATTATCCGCTTGCACACAAGAAAGCACACACACATTGGATGTGCCCATGAGGATCGCGCAGTCGAGGCAGACAAGAAGGAATTAATTCAGGGATTTCTTTCTACAGGGATTGCGTAGTGGAGGCGAGATATCTGGAGACAGTAAATTGAGCAAGTGATTTGCCAATTTTTGTATGACAGTGTGAGACAATTAGCTGATGTACTGAGAGCTCTTGTGATTGGAGTTTTTTATGTAATATTTTCATGATCCATGATATAATATACAATAGAATATAGTGGGTTTTTTAGCTGTAAGCTTTCATCGGGAAATTATTTGTGTTGTGTGTGATTGATATTTCTTCATGATATTGTAGTTGGAAATTGTGTTTAATTCCACAAATATTTGTAGAAGCGATTCAATATTTAACTTTAGCATATTGTTACATTAGGTGAATCCAAGATATAGATGCATATTGTTTAATTTCTATACTTGGAAATTATGAAGGAATCTCTTTTCAAAATACATTTAGTTGAGAAGCATCACTTTATTAGGCCGATAAACGTGTACCTATTTCAACTTTTGGATGTGGCCCTGAGAATTTTTTTTCCCCAAAATCAATGGATAGGATTTCTACTTAGGAAATTATTATTCATCATATAACATGTTGGAGGGTTATGATTTCACACAATGGTTTCATTTTGCGCGTTACAAAAAAATTTAATAAATATTGAGGTGGCGAAGTGACGTGTTGGGTGGAGGCGAATTGGTTTGCCATGATCTCTCCTTTTGAATTCCAAGGAAATGCTTCATGGTTAACTATTTCAAGATGCTCCGAGTTATTAATATTTACATGTCTTTGGTGGATCTTTTTACCATGTGTTTTCCCACGTCAGAGATGCAATGAAGAGAAACGTTCGGAGATGGAGATACACGACTTCCTTCTTGTTGATGGCAACGATTTTCAATTTATCCCAGATCTTATTCGCTTCTATTTTTTTTCTATCTTGGATATTGTGCTTTTGTTCTTTAAACGTTACAAGAACTTCAACCCATCGAATATAAAAATCCATCCCCTCCAACGGCTGAATCTGTTAAAATAAGCTAATTACTCTCCCATGAAGAGTTTGCTATATTTAGGGAGGCAGTAAACTGAGTGTTAAGTCAAGTTAAGTGATAGATTAATCTAGTGTGTGGTTTCATGTCAAGTTATATTAGGTGAGTCACTTGTCGAAAATGTTTAAAAACTCTTCACCAAGTTCATTGTAATCAATTTTGTGTGATCAATATAGAAGCGCTGCAACTGATGTTATTGTGTGTGAATTATTTGTGTTATTTTGTGTTTTTACTCTTCTCCCTTTCCAATAGATTGGTATCAAAGCCAAGGTCATAGAGATCAGAGTGAAGATTTTTCAGACTTGAAAGAGAGAGCAGATTCTATGAGAAAGAAGAGATAAGTATTTTTTTTCTCTGGGTTGAGCTATAACACACCTTACAGTGGTATTCAGGGCATTATAAAGCAAGAGGTACTAGTGGAGAGACGCGTTAAAGCACCCAAACTAAACGTCCAAATTCAAAACGCACGCTTCAAGCAACGTCGGTAGCATTAGAGCACTAACGCTAGTCCTCTTATCGTTCGAAATATTAACACGTAGGCCTCAAGAAAGCAAGGCCACGTTAATACAGTGAAGAGAGTATTTTAATAAAAGGGTCTAAGTCATAAGTGACATGCAACAAGGTTAAAATATTCTATCTTCATGAAAAGAGGTAAAAAATATATATTTTTGGATCAAATTCATTTCTTAAAAAAAGCGCTTTTGACTTACTATATAGTGAGATGTTATAAATTTTAATGGGCTTCATTTGCATTCTCCCTTCATAAAAGGACAAAGATTTTAGAAATATAAAAGAGGGCCATATTTATGATATTTTGAAGTAACACCTTTATTGGAGGCATATATTTTTAAAAGGAGTTTTATTAAAGTTTGGAAGATAGCATTTTTGAAAAGGCATGTGGGCAACTTGAAATGTTTTGAAAAAGAGATGTTAAAATGTGGTTTGAAGGTTTGTGTTATAAAGGTTTTTGAGAGTTTTATTTAAAGTGATTTTTTAGAGGATTAAAAGAAATTAATTTTTATTAGTAAGAGTATTTAGGGCTTTGAAAAGTTCGCGAGTCTACAAAAATGTTTTGGTGTTTTTTCAAGGATGACGGGTTGTGTGTGTGAAGATTATGCCTTATAGGGGCGCATATTAAAAATCATATTTTTTTCGGGGGTGATATGGAAGATAACTTCATGCAACAGGAAAGAAACTATAAGAAAGAGGAATGACAGCAATCATGGGTCGCAAAAAACCACTGAAGAATACTAAGAAAAGGGATAAAAAACAAGAGGCAAAGATTGTTGTCATGTTTAGAGAGGTTCAAGCCGCAGCCAAGGAACTAAGATGCATAGAAAAAGAAAAATATTCCCTAGCTTTGAGTTTCATTCAACAAGCAATGAATGAAACAGTTATGTGCAAGGTTGAAAAAGCTACACTTCCAAGGACGCATGGAAGAAATTGAAAAAATAATTTTGTGTAAGGGAGAGTGACATGCAGCATCAAGAAGTGTCACAATTTTTTAATTCAACCGTAGATCTGAGAGTAGAAGAACAAGACTCTGAGAGGACAAAAAAGCTTGGAGAATCCCACTCAAAAGTGAAATATGGTCATAAAGACTATAAAATTGAGACCCATTATGAAAGTATGCACATGGATGAAGAAGATGCAACAAATATTGCAAAGAGAGAAGTTGAAGCCTCTGTATGTGAAACAAAGCAAGAGTATATCAATACTCAAGCACTCCATTTTAACTTGAATGGTGCAAAAGATGGTGAATCCCACTGTGAAGAAACACATGTGGATGATGACCGCAAAGTGAGATGTGCATTGGTGAATCCAGTCATAGCCGATGAGTTTTCTAAAGCTAAAATTGTCAATGAAATTGAAAATGAGAACATGCATGCTCGGATAACCCACCATAGTGTGAATGAACATTATTTTGATGATATGTGTGGTTTCGTTTTTGAAACAGTAATTGATTGTGGCAATATGGTAAGCACCATGTTTGATAAAGAATTGAAGGTTGAAGCTACCGTTGTAGCAACAATTTATGAAGCAGTTGGAACTACTCATGAAGTAGTGTGTGAACAAGAAACAAAGAAATAAGTGGTTTGGTGGATCCAAAAATTGGAATTGTTGAAGTTAAATTTGATGAAGAACCATTAAATGGTGATGAGTGGTTGCACATGATGCAACAGAAAGGACATATTTCTATGTTGTTATTTGGTGAGAGAAACCCACTTGTGTTTGGAAGGCAAGTGGAATACAACATGTTTGCAGCAGTAGAGGTTTGTAAATAGTCGAAAAGAAGGTAGAGAAGGAAGATGTAGAGCAGGAAGCTCTCACTAAAGAGCATAATAAAGATGTTTTTAACATTGTTTTTGAATATCCAGGTACTCAAAATAGCATGGAGAAGAAGTTGAAATCAAGGTTGTAATAAGTTTGATGCATATTTGAAGCTTATTGAAGAATGGATTCAAAAGCCAATTGAACAAATTGATGTGATTCTTAAAGAAACAACTAGAATAAAAGAATTGAATGAAATGGTGAATAATGATCTTGAGTGTGCAAATTACAGGAAGAATGCAACAGTACCTAGTGATGAATGTGAAGAGAATGATATGGAAATTTCTGAAACCAAGGAAGAATGAATTAAAACCATTTTTCTACAATGGAGTCAAGAAGATACAAGATTATGCTATCAAGAAATATGGAAGAAAGAGAGTCATAAATACAAGCGCAAGAAGCAAAGAAAATAAGACAATTTGAAGATGTAATGTTGTGGAAACAGTCCATGGTTGAACAAATATTTGAAGAGAATGGTGTAAAAGGCAAGATCATATTTTTTTTCAACACAAATTCAAGAAAAGTCAAAGAAAAATTGTAGCAACAACAAGTGAATAAAGCCTATTGCAATAAAGTGAAACAAAGCATGAAGCAATTTTGAGGATATAGAATCTTTAAGAAAAGAGAAAAATGAAAAACTGTAAAAGTTTTGAGTCATTGTATGTCTAGTTGAGACATAGACCAACAAGCATTTTTGAGTGATAATGAATCAATTTCTATTGAAATCCTAGTAGGCATAGTTAAGTCATGTTTGACTTATGTTGAGTCATATGGTCATAATTAAGGGGGAGTGTTAAAATAAGCTAATTAATCCCATATGAAGATTTTTCTATATTTATAGAGTCAGTCAACTGAGTGTTGAGTCAAGTCAAGTTAATTTATAAATAAATTTAGTATGTGGTTGCATGTCAAGTTATATTAGGCGAGTCGCTAGTCGAAAAGGTTTAAATACCCTTCACTAGGTTCATTGTAATTAAGTTATGTGAATCACATTTCTGTCATCAATATAGAAGCACTGTAGCTGGTGTTATTGTGTGTGAATTATTTGTGTTATTTTGTGTTTTTACTCTTCTTTATTTCCAACAGAGTCAAGGCTATACTTGCAAGGAATAAATTGAGCAATGCCACAAGTCCATAGTCCTCCTAGACATGATTTTTCCTTCTTTAGAGAATGTAATACACCAATTTCAGTTCAATTCTAGTTACGATACCATGCACCTAACATTCTTACTTGTGATAAACCATTATAAATACTAGACATGGAGTGAATTCAAGGCTGAATTTAGGATAAGAGTCATGGCCTATGTAGCAGACTCAAAAGATTCAAATAACCCTTTTTCTTAGGACAGGGTTCCAGGTCTCAAAAATGAGGTGATTGAGCCTCTTATATTGGAGAAAATGTCTTGTGAAGTGAACGATACTGCTCTCATAGAATTCACCCACTTAGTATTCTCTATAAAGAAATGGACAATTTTAGTCATGTAGTGGCAACTTTAGCCAAAAATAAAATTTCTGCACAGTAACCTTCTTACCTTTTCCATGCTGATGGCTGATGTGGGTTTATGGGTTATTATGGATCATAAAAAATATTTAAGAGAAACAATGTAATCTGATGAGTCTTTGTTTGTGCATATTGAAAATATTCTCGAATGGATATTACTTTCAATGCATTTATTTTGTAAAATAATATTTATGGTCCACGGTGTCAAGACTCTGCTTTGTACAGATACAAGGCGGGTGGATCAAAACTGAATAAATGAAGGTTTTTCATTTCTTGATGTGAAAGTACACTTTTTTTTATAATAGATGTCACAATTAAGAGGACCAAAAGATGTATACTTATTATGTATATTTTATTTTAATATATTTAATATTATAACCATTAGTTTTGAATAATTTGATCATATCAATACAAATTGTGGAAGATTATGGGTTTTGTTTGAGTTCTTTAAAGTGGATTACATTGATACAAGAAAAAAAAACGTCAAATTTGAAAAATGCACTGATGGAACACATAAAAATTAACCAAAAAGTTAGTTTTCCTAGCAATTAATTATATAATCCACTTGAGCATAAATCTATTAATCTATTAATAAAAGTTTTGACATTACCATTTGATAGATTTCTCCAATATTATATTTTCATTACCAAATAAATTGAATTAAGTAAATTGATAATTAAATCTTCCTAAAGGACCATTCAAATATCTATATACATACTTTTCAGTATGCATTTCCTTATTATTTACTCAGCATAGACATGGTGATGCCTCGAACAAATTGAATTCAGATGAAACCAATACAGACTAAGCATATGAATAAATAAATTTCATCAAACCAAGCCATTAAAATAGCTCAAATTTGTTTCTTATGCATAAATCATGAATAAATTTCGAGGGATGCCACA
This sequence comes from Pinus albicaulis, assembly GCA_034641835.2. Taxonomy (NCBI): domain Eukaryota; kingdom Viridiplantae; phylum Streptophyta; class Pinopsida; order Pinales; family Pinaceae; genus Pinus; species Pinus albicaulis. The sequence continues at coordinate 1,057,253,279 of CM076575.1, read as the reverse complement.
ATTGAGAACACCCAATAGAGGAGAACACACATGGATAGAGTGAGTGTTGTATCATTGAATGTATGGGCTCAATTCCTTTCCTTATATCTAACATCCAAAATAGGGTTTGATGTCTTTCGTTGTAACTACCATCAAAATATTTGTAAATATGAATTAGCTACTATGGATTGACATATTGGGCGAGTAGAAAATTATAATACTTCAAGAATGGTAATCAAGTATCTTGGATAAAAAATTATGTCCAAAGTTTCCAAACATTTTTATGAAAAGATAAAAGTTATTGTATAAAAGGTTAATATAGACTAAAAGGATATTAAAATGATTAAAGTCTTATAATTTGTTTCGTAAATTTTCCTCAAATTTTGAAATGTTTCTATAATGATTCAAAATCATTCTTCAATAGTATTTTTTTATTGCATGTCATTCGAGTTAACATAATGAAAAGTGTATAATAATTTTAGATATGTTATAAATGTCATTTGAAATTTATAAAAGATTTACTTAATATTTTTTTGTAATCCAACTTTATGTAAAGGATAAGAAATATGCAAACTAGTTGAAGGTATGCAATTTTTAAAATAGTTTCAAAGTCAACATACCTTTTTTCTAAGTAATCTGGCCCCACAAGCAATAATATCTCCTCACGAGCTCCCCCCAAATCATGTTTAAGAAATGAAAACACTTAAGCATTTGGGCATATGATTTAAGGGTGTGTGATAAAGGTGATCTGTTGTTCTAGATTTAACCCCAAAATTTTACTAGTGAATAGGTTTGAAGCTTTGTTTGGTTTCGCAACAAGTCATATTTACCAAGTGAATCATTTAACCTTTTTCAAAATTAGTTCTTCTTAACAATAATTTTTAATTTCTTCAAAAGACTATATAAATCACAAATTAAATGTGATCCCTACAACAAGGATGATATTGTATTTTTATTCATATATCTCATTCACAAAAAATTTCAATTAAAATCCAATGGAAAGTAAAAGGGATTGTGAGAAGAGAATGAAATAGAAAAGTGATTATAAAATAATAGGTGTTAGGAATAAAATTAGAAGAATTGGAGAGTAAATAAAAACCTAAAGAATCCAAAGAGAGGCTAAAAAATGACAAGAGGGTGAAGATAGAAAAGTTGATGAAGAAGATATTGTATAATAATCTATAAGGTTGTTGACATAAATACTAGGTATACTAAATATAACTCTCGCTAACTCCAATATATATATATATATATAATTTGATATAAATATTTAGAATATTACAAGATATGATAATATTGTACACATGGTTAGGTACATGAGGTAAACATTTAAATTATATGAAATTCAATGATAAAAGATCATTGAGATGCTTTTATTTTTTATTTTATTTTTTTATTTAAAAGAAAATTTAGAAATTAAATAAATATAAGTAATATATTTTAAATAATTTATTAAAACAAATTTGCTTTAAACATGTTTCATCTCAAAAACAAATACGTTAGCAAATTAAGATTAGAAGTTAAAAATAATTGTGTTATATTCTTATTTAGTAATAATGAATTACATATATCCCTGGTGGGGGTGGAAAACGTGGTGGGAAAGGGGGTTGGGGGGTGATCCCACCATTCCAGTTTCTCAGAATTCATTTAAGAGGGGGGTGGCTTGGTCAACCTCCCACATGCAAAATCATGTGATGTTTAATGTAGTGTACCAATATGAAGCACCAACATTCTATTTTCGTTCTCACTTGAAGTGGAGGTCTACTCCTTTTAATATGGTATTTCCCTAAATATCCCTTGCTTCATGTGGGATTTCCTAGACGTTGCGGTTTGGGGAGGTTTTCTCACAGTATTGAAGCCACTCTGATGGAACTTCTATAGTTGAATTTCATGCCTTGGAATTCGTTTGTCCTCATTTTTTGCACTTGAGGTAGTATGAGCTATCAGAGAGGTTGCAATGGTTCATGGAACCTAGGCATGCCTAATCATGAATGGTGTATATAGAAGAATCTCATAAGGGAGAGGGTTCCTCTCTGGCATCATAATTCACATACATCAGTGGTTCCCTCCAAAAGTAGGTTGAACCTAGACATCTAGTGTAGCAAGAATGAAATTCTCGTAGGAAGAGGAGACTTGCTCATGACAGTGATGGAGTGATGAGGAGGTAGATCCATAACCAACATTAGTGAGCATACAAAGCTCATTTAGTGAATACCTATAATATCCCTAGAACTAGACATTATAATTTTATAACATGAAAATATTAATGACAATATAGGCTTGAATATACACATTGCAATGTCAAGCAATTGAAGGCTATCTACCACATTGAGAAGAAGCCAAACAATGAAGGAGAATTGATAGATGTATATGCACATAGATATCAAATCATGAATATATGTGAGTCACACTTTCACGAGATTAAATTAACGATTTTTCCACTTTTTTTATGTGTGATTAAAAACAAACTCATTGCTATTCTTGCATATGCATCCTCACTCAAACACCACACACTCACTTAGGCATCATAGGGGACCACATAGTAACATATATATGGAATTCATATTCTATATATTCACTTGCATTTTCACATGTGCGACTTTTGTATATGCTCACTTCCATATCTATGTGCATATGTTGAATTTGTGTATATATGGAAGATGGATTTTGTATATGCGAAACTTCTATATATGCACATAAATATGGAAGCACAAATATGCAGAAGTCACACATACGTAGAAATTCAAGTGCATTTATGGAAGTTGACTTCTATATATGTGCTTGCATATATATGTGCATAGACAAACTACACACATATGAAATATTACTTCTATATATGTGTAGTTTCTGTATATGCACATAGTTGTGGAAGTGGGCATATACAGAAGTCACACATATGTGAAAATGCAAATGAATTTATGAAAGTTGTATTCAGTATTTGTGCTTGCATATCTATGTGCATAGACAAAACTACACACACATGAAAGATGAATTTTGTGTGTGCAATTTTTCTATATGCAAATAGATATGTAAGCACATATATAGAAATCAACTTTCCTATATGCACTTGTATTTCTGCATATGTGTGACTTGTGTTTGTGCACCTTTTCATATCTATGTGCATATACATAAGTTACACATAAACGAAAGCCATCTTCCGTATATGTGAAACTTTTATATATGCACATAGATATGGAAGAATGCATATATAGAAATCATACATATGTGGAAATGTAAGTGAATATACACAGATATGGACATATATATCCACACTTCAATATCTATGTGCATATACAAAAGTTGCGCATATACGGAAGATGGATTCTATATATGTGAAACTATGTATATGCACTTAATTATGACATCTATTAGAAAAAATGTACTTTCACATCAGTAAATGATGAACCTTCATCTATTAAATTTTGATCCCCCCAACCTGTATCTATACAAAGCAGAGTCTTGACACCACAAACTAGAAATATTATTTTTCAAAATAAATGCACCAAAATTAATATGCATTCGACAATATTCGCGATGTGCACAAACATATATTCACCAGACAACAAATTTTCTCTTAAAATTTATCATGATCCATAATAACCCATTAACCAACACCTGTCATTAACATGGCCACGGTAGGAAATTTACTGTGCCGAACAATTATTTTTGGCTAAAGTTTCTAGTGCATCACTGAAATTGACCCTTTTGTTACAGAGAATACTCTATGGGTGAATTGTCTGAGCGTAGTATCGTTCAGTTCACAAAAATGTTTTTCCCATCCAAGATGCTCAATTGAATCATTTCCAAGAACTAGAACCTTGTCCTAAGATTAAGGTTTCTTTGAATCTTTTCGGTATACTACATAGGTTGAGACTCATCCCCAAAAATTCGCCTTGAATTCACTCCACTCCTAGTATTTATAATGGTTTATCATGAACTTGAGAATGTTGTGCACAATATTGTAACCAGGATTGAACTTAAAGTGGTGTATTGCATTATGCAATGAAGGAGAAAGCATGTCTAGGAGAACTATGGAGTTGTGGGGTTGCTCCAACTTTTTCTTACAATTATACCCTAGAGTCACCCATTGGAGGGGATAGATTTTTAGATTGGAGGGGTTGAAGTTCTTATAAAATTTAAACAAAAAAAGAATAGTATCCAAGATAGAAAAAAAACAATAGTGAAGAAGATCCAAGATAAACTGAAAAGCACCGCCATCCACAATAAGGAAGTCATGTATCACCATCTATGAACCTATTCTCTTCTTTGCATATCAAATGTGGGAAAATAGGAGGTAAAAGTATCCACCAAATACATGTAATATCAATAACTTAGATCCTATTACGACAATCCTTGAAGCACTATCTTGGAATTCAAACGGCCAAATCATGGCGAACCATTTTTTCTCTACCTAACACATTACTTCACCACCTAAATATTTATTAAAGTTGTTCGAAACACACAAGATGAAAATTATGCATGAAATCGAAACCCTATAATGGGTTATATGATGAATACTATTTTACTATGAAGAAATTCTATCCATTCATTTAAAAAAAAATTTCACAAGGTCACATCCAAAAGTTGAAATAGGTATGCCTATTAGTGTAATAAAGAGATGTTTCTCAACTAAATGTACTTTAAAGAGATTCCTTCACAATTTCCAAGAAGTTGTGGAATATTTTGATTTGAGGGTAAAGAAAATAATAAAATTTTAAAACTAGGGTAGCCCACCAGATGTAGAGTAGATAATGAGAGGGTGTTATGTTAAGGTACTCTATGGTGTAAAAGTCACCCATTGGAAAATACATGGGAGAATATCAAGCCATGATAAGGGTTGGTGTAGCCTAGGCCGGGTGAGATCCTTAGGTAATTTTGATGGCTTATATGTCCCTAAATCATAACTATTCAAGCCATGGGTTAGTCATGCTAGTCATCTCAAAACTCACATAAAATAGCAAACACAAAGTTGAGAGCTAGGGTGTACTACGGTTGTCATTAGAAATGTCAAAGAAAATATGAGAATTAATTTAGGCTTCATTAGTATGGGCATAACTCATAATGTTGGTTGAAAATTAAATGTCATTTATAAGTTGTTGATGGTTTTGAACCTATTTTTAGTTTTCCTTTTTTCTTGCTCATGTATTTTGGTTTCTATCTTTGTTATTTTGCAGAACATGCCTTTTGTATTATGGGGTTTAAAAATATTCCATATATTCTTGTAGTAAATCATGAATCAAAATTGACCTTGTCTTATGGGATGAAACATTTTGGATTGTTTATTCCAAATTTCTATTTTGGGATATCGCCTCTGGTGCTACGTGGCAGCTTGTAGTGATTTCGCACCCCCCCCCCCATCCAATAACACAACCATCCATGCCCCCCTTTGAAATCCGGTTTCTGGTTTGCAATTCAAACACAACACGGGCTTCTAGGTGGAGCACTCAGTTATGGTTTACTTAGTTTGTTCAGGAAATCTTCGTTAAAGAGCCAGGTACGCGTAGTACGATTGGCCATTTCACAACTGATTAAGTGGAAATCATGAGAATGAGGGCGTGGAGGCTTCCAAACAGCATGTGGAATCATATGATGATAGCCAGCCTGCCCGCCTGTTCATGGCCACTCCTCGCCACACCGTTTGAAGGCTCCCAGATTTGGCCTCCATGGTCAATCATGCCTTTTCTCTTTACTGTTTGATTGTGATGTTTTTCTGGTGAAATCTCGATTTCACCCATCCCTGTTTTGATTTTCTAAGTCCAGAAGTAATTGCTCGATGTACGCTCTATAAGTTAGGTAGCATATTTTTATTTCACAAGTATGGGCCGATCATAAATGTTATAGGATTGTAGACCCTCAGGCAGAACTCTATATGTAGAGATTTCATAAGTGAAAGAAGGGTTCTGAATTTTGGAGAATTTTGTTGTAGTTCTGTATGATTGTGCTCCCTATGCTCCGAGATACATATTTGGAAGAGCTAATTTGAACTTAATATGACACATTGTTATTTATTTGGATTCCATATGGGGCAATGAGTAATATGTATATGTTTTCTTCTGTTTATCAGTATTCTCCTTTTATGTATAATCATCTTTCATGCTCCGTTGCTTTGATGATTCGTTTAATGTAGCTGTCGGTGGTCTACAATTTTATTCATGAATTTGTGTCTATATAACGATCATGTGTTAATGCTCATGTATTAAGATATTGCACTCCCTTAATTTGTGCTCCATGAATCTCTGTTGTCGTCCATATCTCATTCATATCTTCTTCCTCTGAGTTCATGGGAGACGAATTCTTAAACCTCATAAGCCTGTCTCTTGTGGGTTCCTTCTCCGTTCTTTCTCAACACCTCTGCATATTTTTAAATCTTTTTTTCATTGTTTTGTACTTGGCCCATTTGAAAGTCGTCAAGCCTCACAGGTTCCTGAGCCCTCTCACAGTATAGGGAATTCACATGAATCAGAATCCAAGATCTTATTCATTCCTGAACCACCAAAACCATCAGTCTCTTTATCCATATTTTGTCAGAGGTACCCTTATAATTGTCTACATTTAACCTCTGAATTTAAGATGCCCTAGGCACTGGTCTTTTGCAACTCAAGGTTGTCTCTAGGAGATACAACAGTAGGCAAGCACAAATGACCAAATAGGCTATGTGGTTGTAGTGTAGGATGAGCAGAGAGATCAGGAACAAGTATATAAGGAATTAATTCCTTAAGAAGAAATTAAACACAACATCATCATCTTATCAAAACAGGGCATGTATTACTCATGAATCTTGCTTAAATAACTGTAAATACAATGAGTGAAAGAAATAGATATGTAATGGAAAAAGAAAGCATTCAATGGAGTGACTTACTAAAGAAAAACATATCCATACAATCTCTCCACATGAATCCCTAAATTTAAGTTGCAACTTTTCTCTGTATTCACTGTATTACTTAATCAAAATAGAAAACACTAGTTTTAATGTCCAATGTTCCAACTCTTGAAACTGATTAAAAACTACCTCATATAGCCACAGAGGTTTAAATCCTCCCTTGGAGGTCGAATTTTCTAGCAAGAAAATCAAATACATGCATCTATCCAAATTCTATTACACACTAGGGAGGTTACTTAACAAATTCCTCCTTTATCTAACCATCAAGAGACATATCCTCAAAGCAATAAATGGAGGATAAGACACCTATTAAATTCCATTTTTACCATTTACATTTACATTTTGACTTTTACATTCATTTACTTTCATATTTTGAATTTTACAAAAGTCAAACTAGAAATTAGAGAAAATTACACAGTGAAAATTTAATTAAAATCTAAAAAAAGTACAAAAGCGTAGCGCCATTTTGGAGGCCATTTTTAGGCATCTTCTTGAAGCCAAAATTGAAATATGAAATAACGATAAACTAGCCTTGTTTGTCTAGTTTCAAGAACATCTTGAAATTATGAAAATGACCCATGGGAAGGCCTTCAAAAACTCATTCTCCCAAGGTGTCTCAATAAACGCCGCGTCTACTCCAAAACAGTGGTAGAAGCATAGATATGAGGTGGTTTTTTGCATTTTTCTTCAAAACCTTATCTTGTCATGGAAAACCAACTCCAGATATGGAATTTACTCATCATTATCTATCCATCAATGTATAAATTTTCATTTGGATGCCCAAGGAAAAAGGGTCGCGACGCTTCTGTGTGCCAATTTCTGCAAAAATTGTTTTCTTTGGAATGGTAGGGACGCAAGCCTCCTCCAGTTTCAGAATATGCTTCTTTGATTGTCCACAATCGTCTCTGCAAAAAGGTGACCAAATCAGGAAATTGCACAGTCAGAAAAAGAGGCTGTGAAGATGTGAATGGATCTCTCATTCAGTAATACCTAGGTAAAACCTGAGAGAGGTTTTTGTTACTTGGAATGTTAGGAACAAAAACCTCCACAATTTTCCCAAAATTCATCTCCCATGGTTCACAATATTCTCTTAACAAAGATGTCTAAAATAAGATTTTTCTAGAAATTTTCACAAAAGGGTCGTGTCATGCAAAAAGGGTCGCACAAAAGGGTCGTGCTACTTTGAGAGGGATTTTGGAGGTCTTCCCAAAGGATTCTCGGGCTACAAGTGATATGGTTGGAAATCTTATGATGTTTTCTACAAAGTGGAATCATTAAGAACTTCAAACCCGTTCTCCAAACCCTTGAAAAATCGATTTGAAGACAATTTGTCCAAAAGTGCAGAAAATGACATTAGGGGAATTTTGAGGTCTAAAATGGGCCTCCTAAGGAAATAATAAAATAATAGTTAAACCAATAAAATAATATTTATGAATTTGCAATTCATTTTTTGCACCACAATCCATGTAACCATAGTTAAATTCAATTCAAAAGTTGTACCAAAATAAAATTAATAAAAAAATTATATTTATGTGACTATAAATAATAATGAGCTTTTCAAGAAAAAATCATTATCATTGAACAACTAATGCATTTTTTCTTTGTACTTAAATCATTTAAAATAAAATATAAATATAAATTCATAAATTCTTAATTATATAATATGCTATTAATTAAAATATATGTTATTTAAATTGTATACTATCATGTAATTAATATACTATATAAAAATAATATAATAAATGTAATATATTATTTTATGTATGAATTTTATATTCGATATTAAATTGATTTGATTTATAACATAAGAAGAAATAATATATAATATAAAAATGAATATAATATATATTCTATAATATTTAGATTATTTTTCATAATATAATATATAATAATATATAATATTAATATAATTCTACTGAAATGGATTAAGTTGTATCTAAAGAAAAAATGTATTGAAATAAATTTAATTTATATTTATAAGTATAATATAAGATTTATATACATTGAAATTTATATTTTTTTTTGCCCCAAACTATGTTGAACTTAATATAACTTTTTTCAACATACACAACTACTATACCTTTTTTCATCAAATAAAACTAATATTTTTGTCTTTAATTTTAATATTTTTGTATTGTTATTAATATTATAATAATATTATTTATAGATTTGATTTATCCTAAGATTACAAGGTAACATTTTTATTTATTTTGATTTCATATGTATAATATATATGTATATATATTAACTTATAATTAATTTGAAATTGTAATATTAAATAAAATGAGATGAATATATAATTTAAAAATAAATATATGAAAATATATAAATATAATATTGATTGAAAAATGTGTAAAGATCTTAAGATTGTGTACAGATATGGATTGTTTCTTTCAAAAAATATGAAGTGACAATAATAATATTTTATTCAAAAAGTGTGAAATGACATTTATCATGAGTACTTTACTTTATGACTTTAAAAGTACTTAGAGCACTACCATGGTTAATCGTGAGTTTTTATCCACCATTGAGAATGTGACCATACATTTAGCTCAAGCAATGCCACCTCAAGCATTAGGGATGATGTCATCTCCTAAAATGTGATTGGTTGTCATAAAGTGAATTTTGATTGTACATTTTCCTCAGAAGGCCCATTTTAGACCTCAAAATTCTCATGAGCCTGGAGAAACTGTATTTTGAAAATTTATCTAAAACCATAAACCTATGCATAAAATGAAGGAGGTTTGTGTTATTTTTACTATCATTAACAAAAACCTCGTTCACTTTTGTAAAATTCATATTTTTTACTTCAAAAATTTATTTTGAAGCTCAATTGTCCAAGTGTGCATTGTGAACCCTAGCAAATGATCACAAAACTCTGAAAATTATGCCATGGGTCTGAGTTGACTCAAACCTAGAAACTTTCCCTCCTTTGTTTTACTTTTTCTTCTAATTTTCCGTGATGTTTTTTGTATGATAAAAACCCTAGCTTGATGGGAAGGAAGGAAAGGGTGGAATCTAGGAAAACAGGGGAAAATGGGGTAGCAAGTTTGGGGGGAAATGGAGGGGATAGGAGATAGGGAAAATTGTGAAAAATTTAGGGGAGATAGGGGAGTGTTTTAGGAACATATTTCAAATGGAATTCCTTTAAATGTATAAGGGAAATATGGGAAAAAGGCTAAAACACATTCCTAACCGAGAATCTCTGCAAAAATGCAACGAGAACTAGGGTTTGAGTGAAAATTGGAGTAATGAGAGGTATGGATGATATGGAATGATTTGTTAAGGCATATCGGTGATGTATGAAGGTTTTTATGTGATAAAACTAGGGTTTTTCTAGCTGAAAGCTACCAAACATCTCAACAATCCAAGAACTAGTTTGAAAACCATAAAGGAGGGAATCCACTCTTTGCGGAAGATATTCACTTGAAGGAGAAGTAAGGAATGTTCACTTACTATTTTGGAAGCACCTGAACCTTTAAGAAATGGTGAAGTGACCCTTCTTTCACCTTCTTATGAAAAAATTTGGACAAAAATGGTGGCGAAATGAAAGACACCTAGATGCTGACCTAGGTGAAAACATGGTGACTAACCTAAGGCTGTAGATGATAATGGTGGACAAGACTCATGAAATTATGATGACCATGAGTGAATGGAGGGAGAAGCGCTTACCTAGATAACAACCAATGATCAAATTTTATTTTAAAACTTATTCGAAACTATAAAATGTGACTATGAGACCCTAACAGGACATGATAAGAGCCCATTGATCACTGGTGACAGGATGTAAAGACTGACACTAATATTGGCTCCAGATGGGGATGACAACTCCTCGGAGGTGTCAAGAACATCGTAGACCAAGTAGCCTTATCCATTGGGCATGCAGTCAAAATTTTAAAAGCCAAACAGAATACTGAAAACTTGACATGATAAAATGATTGACTCTCACTGAAATAAAAACTTACAAACTTATTGATGGCAACATATCACCGAGACTTGAGGGCTTCAAATCCAGATGAAAACCACCTGCCTGCTCAAGACATATGTACAATCATGTGAAATGATCCTTCCAGTGTAACCAATCCAGCAGATGGCTACTTACTTGAATTCTTCTCTCACTTTCCTTGAGCATGCAGAAAAAACAAAAGATAGGCAACTCCGAGTGTTCACTGAAAATGTCCTCATGATCCATAAATTCAAGAAAAGATATCATCCCTATTGGCTGCAACAAATCAATGTAAGGATCTTCAATAATTTTAAATGTTACCTTGTCTTGAGATCCAACAAAAACACAATCACACCCTTCATCCTGATCTGAAACAACACTTGGTTGTTGCTCCATAGGAAGTGTTAGCATGAATCCTTTGTCGAAGAGTACGAAAAAGGACCACTTTAGCTACGCATAACTAATAGCCCTAACAACAAAAGTGGCTACCAATATCTTCAGATCTGTGGTTAGTTAAACAAAAAGAGCTGCAAAACACCAGACTTATGCATGAAAAGACATTAAGCAGTAAAAACAGGGGTTTGCTCCATATACCAATAGACAAGACAAGAACAATTTTTGAAAGAATATTTATATTAATTAGGCACCTGGGAGGAAAAAAAGAAGGTGTATCCAATTCTCCTCAGTGGGATGGGTTCTTGGAAGTCCTCATCACTTCAGATCTAAGATTTCTCTCTCTTGTTGGTGTAGAAAACCCACACAAAGAATAGAACTCAAAGGGAGCTCACACAGCAAATGGTAGAAAAGAGTGACCAAGTGTATAGATCCAGAGTGATCTAATAGGCAACAAAAGGTGAAGAATGGTAGGAAAACCCCTCCTATTTATAACAAAATATTGGGTCATTCTAGATCTTGGTGCATGATTAAAATAATGTTAACCAAATCTAGATCCACCTTTTATGGAATATTTTATTATATTTGTTTGAGGGAAAAAGTATTTGACTTGGGTCAAATCCCTTTATTTGTTAATAATAAATAAATAAATGATTTATTTATCTTTTTAAGGAAGTGGTTGAAGGATAATTAAATAAATAATGATTTATTTAATTATTTGTGGGTGATTTGGTCATATTTAACATGGAATATTATCTAAATAAGATTTAAATAATTATTCCTAGAAAATAATAAGATAAATAAAGGTTTATCTAATTAATTTCTTTGTTTTTGGGTTAAACATGACTGGGAATAATAATTAAATTATGGTTTAATTAATTATTCCATGAGGAAAATCAAACAAATATAGGTTTGTTTAATATTTCCTTTTGGGGTTTCCTGTTTGGACCATAAACAACCTAACAAATGTGGTTTATTAAGTTATTTAACATAGTGAAGGCAATTTTACTTAGGGTAAAATTGGTCTTACATGGTGTACTTGGGTCCATCTAATGATAATAGGTTAGATGACCAAAAATGGTGTAACAGATTGCCCCCCAGCGTGCGAGTGTCAGGAGCAAATCGTATGACCGAAGTACGTTGTAAGAACACAATCACTAGACAACAAAAGGGATGTCAGAGAGAGAAATGTGAGGTAGATAGTGTGCTGAAGGACTAGACCCTGAGGAGACGAGACTCGCAGGTGCAACAAGTCTCTTTTTATGAGAGGGTACATGTGCTGAAGGCGGCGGGGGAGGCATACCTATGCCCGCCAAGACAAAGTACAAAAGAATAATGTGTCCAGTAAACAAGGGACCGAACCATAAAGTACAACCGGCATAATCATGAGCCAGATAAAAATACAATGAGGAATCCCATATACATGTTGTGCCTGGGATAACAGCCAGGACTTGTACAATAATATCTGAGTACATGAGATACACATACAACCCAAATGCCCCCTGTAAATGGGGAAGGGCTCACAAAATCTGACTGATACATGCAAATCAAAGAGGCGCTGCAAGTGACTAAGGCCAACATCATCAAATATCTGGAGCGACATCGAAGGCTGCAAGGAGGAGGTCATCCGGGCATGTGGGGGGCTACCTGTAGGGCCACCCCCTCATGAGGGTTGAGACATCTCACACACACCTGGGAATCATCAAGAGCTACTGCTGTATCACTGAACCATCAAGTATACGGATCTCGGTCATGCTGAAAGGAGCTGGCGTGTAGAAACAACCAAGTCAAAGGGAAATGAGAGATCCCTTTGCCTGATCCGAGGCACCGAACAAGAGTGGAAGCTGGAACCAAGGTACACCACCCTCTAGACCTAGCTTCTGGAATGAATGAGCTGATGTCGACAGAAGAAGGTCTGCCATAGGTGAGGCGATGAGAGATCCTCAACTAAGGCACAAGAGAAAATAGTAGAGCGACGGACAGACTGACACTAATGGTGATAGTGAAGTGGAAAGGACTGAGTAGCGAATGGACGACTTCCCTTGTTAGAGCATAAAGGGCATGAATGACATGGCAAAAACTGACAAAATATCATAAGGGATAGGGGACAGTGGGACTGAAGGTCATAAAGTGCGACACAAGAGAGAGACCAAGCAATGAAGGATGGAGGGCTATAGCGGGGTACAAAGGGACTCGGGATAGGCTCCATGAAGGATATGATGACTCAACTTGGATGCTCTAAACAAGGGCGACTCAATGGTGCTGCCACACAGTAAAGGCCCAATGGGGGACCATAAAAACATGAGGACAAGATGGGAACTCATGACGAAAATTGACACGAACAAAGACAAGTAAGGAGGCAAAATGGTGCCCCAAGTACAAGTGTCGTAAGTGAGGAAATTCGATTTTAAGGAGAGGTGAAGTGACCCTTCTTGGACAAAATGTGTACTGTTGAAGTATCAAATCATAAAAAACTAACAGATACCCATTTGAGGGCTCGGTGAGAGCTTTCCAACGGTGCAGACGGTTTGTCAAACGGGGCTACGGTGTGGTCGCAGCGGTCGAAAGAAGAAACAGGGGTTCTCTTTTAATAAGGCAGTTTTCCCTCCAAATTCACTCATTTTCTATTGTTGCTGTGGTGAATGTAGAGAGGAGAGAAGGCCCTAAATCTTGCGGCGAGCGTAGCGGACAAACCGACCGTTGGAATCGAGATCCGTCAGTTGCAGGTAAGAGGCCTAACCTTACTCTTTCATTTTGATGGATTGAAAGTTCAGTTTAGGGCCCAAAATCCGAGAAACAGACCCTCCTTATTCTCTATGGCCGGGTCGCACTTTTTGGGCCAAAAAGTGCGACCTGGGATGCAGGTTTCAGGGCAAAACCTACGACCTGGTCCAGAATTGGGCAGAAAACTGCGACCTAGGAGATGAGGGGGTGTTGGTGCTGTTTCATGGCTGAGAGTTGGGTTTTTGTGTTTGGGTATGGTATTCCCGATCTGTATGCTGAAAAAGATGATGTTTTTGTGTAGGTATGGCAGATTTACGGGTTAAATGGAGAGAGAGAGACCTGGGTACATTACGGGCAGAGATCCAGGCGGATCAGGGTGTCCGTCGTGTGTTGGCCAGGTTTGGGGTTCTAAAGCTTTTGGAGAACCCTTTGATGAGAGCAGGAGAGCCCTTATTGGCCCGGATTATCAGTTATTGGGATCCAGAGCATGAGGTCTTTGTAGTGCAGGGGTACAGGATCGAACTGACAGTCCAGGATGTGTATTTCCTGACGGGTCTCCCACCACTGGGAATGGTGGGAAACACGCAGCCAGTATTACCGTGGGGGCGGCATATTATGGAGTTTGTGGAACGACATTGTCGACTGGGTCTCCAAGTCAAGGGGACTCGGATACCGATCGGGGATCTAGAGAGGCTAGAGACCCTTGCAGTGGCCGCAGCGGTGCTGCGTATCCTGGGCAACTAGGCGTTCCATCACATCACCGGGGGGCAGATGATGCTTGTGGAAAGTGTGTTGAGTGGGACCTACTATGGGTGGGCCCAAATGATGCTGGTGTCGTTAAAACGATAGTTGTCGCTCTGCAAGCGGCAAGTGAACCACAATTGCTCGTATGGGACTTTATTGTGCGCCTTCTTCTTTGAGAAGATCCCGACCTTGCGACCTCGTATACAGCTTCCAGATGGGGGCCCGAGAGAGCCCAGGATGCGCCGGTGGGGGCGGATACTGTGCAGAGGAGGAGGAGGGGCGGTCGGGCGAGTGTTTCGACCTGAGTTTTTTTCCCATTGGGATCAGATGCCGTTATACATAGACGACTATCCCTATAGTGGGATGAGTTATTGTGGAGATCCGGACCTGCCACTTCCGCCTAGTCGAGTCTGGGGGCCCGATGGTAAGTGACAGATTGCTATTCTTGTATGGGCATGTTACAGTTTTTTGAATAGTAGCTAGGGTACTGATTCATGTACTGTTGGTATGCAGATATAGCACCGGTAAAACCGGGCGGATATATGGGACGACCGGCAGCATCTGGAGCTACAGGTCCGAGTGGGTCGAGAGCAGCGCATAATGAGGATGTGGCCGCCCTTCTGGAGGACATCCGCTGTAGATGCGAAAGGTTTTTGACCGAAGTATCAGAGCGCGGGTGGCAAGAATTAGACGACCAATACATAGAGCCATGTGTTGGTCTACCCTCGGAGTGGCGAGGTGTCATGCGGTGCATGGCGATGGCCGGTCAAGCGGTGCGTGATCTACAGGCTGCAGGGGCATAGCCATTGGCTCGGGATCTGCCAGATAGTGATTAGGTGTGGGGCATGTGGTGCCCCCTAGTGTGTATGTAGGGGCAGGTGGTGCCCCCAGTTTTGAGTTTTTGTAACATGCTATGGGCATGTCATATGTATCAGAGTAGATGGACTCTAAACACATGTTTTTGCGACACATATTATGGATATGCATCATTTTTAATGATTATAAATGTTATTGTCTTGTATGAAATGCGTGTGATAAATTCCAATCTAGAACATGGTTTGCAATACTATCTACATAATGATTTTGTTCTCGAGGTACATGGTTGAAAGTTATGGTTTCAAATGCACGTATCAAGAGTTTCACTTGTAAATAGCGTCTAAACAGCACAGGGTTATGCACACGATAAACACCATTTAGTTGCATGACAAGAAGTATGGAATCCAAACGAATGTGCAGATGGAGGATGCGATGGAAGAGGGCATCGACTAAGAGACCACGCACTGCATCATATTCGGCCTGATTGTTGGTGGCAGAACCAATGCAGACCCCGTTGGAGAGAACAAGGGCATGCAAGGGGGTGAAGATGGCCCAACCTGCCGAGGCTAGATTCTGGGAATAACGACTTGCACCATCGGCATAACCGATAAAGGGTGTGGACGGGGGGTCCCGCGGAATGGTGTGAGAATACAACAAATGAGGGGAGGGGAGACAATGACGGCAGCGTGAGTGGACAAAAGACATCGAGCGGCAACTGCGGGAGGGAGTGCAATGAGCAGGATGACTATGAATCATATACAAACTAGAGGGTGGTATATGAGGGCTATCGGAAGTATGGTGAGGACTCGGGTTGCGGAGGTCAACAGAGATACGGGTGGAGTGATCTCGAGTATGGGTAGAAAAAAGGTGGTCAGGCGAAACGACAGGGGAGGATGCAGGGGGGCGGGGCTCTGAATGTCTCGCAGAGGAGGATAGGTAAAGAATGGTTGTGGTAGACTCCGTCATCTGAACATCAGGGGGGGAATGTCGATGGGGGCGGGGGGATCCTCAGGCTGGACTGAAGCATACTGCGCGAGTATGGGAGAGGCGGATTGATTCTGTTCAACCTCATACTCTCAGACTACCTCTAAAGAGGCGCGGTAATGCGTTAGGTGAGGACAATGGTGGGAGTAATGGCCATGAACACCGCAAAAAGCACAGGGTTTGTTGGTGCGGAGAGTCTTGGGGTTCTTGGTTACGGACGAAGAAGGAATGGAGGCTTCAGGGACCGTAGCTTTAGGGAACACGACTTTAACCATGGGATGAATACGGGGTAACTCGGGACAAGCATGGGTGGCATGACCGGCGACATCACATAAGGCACAAGTTTTTGCTAGCGGAGGAGGGGCCGGGTCAGTCGTAGTGGTCTTGTCTTTGGGTGCCCCCTTGCAAGCTTTGCCTTTCTTCCCGGGAGCCGTCACGACAGGAGAAGGGTCTTGTAGAGGTGATGGGGGCACAGGGGCAACGGAGGAAGTGAGGGGGACCGGTTGAACTGGTGTCAAAGCCATGTAGGGTTTGGGGTGACCAGGAGGGGTAGCTGCTGGAGGATCAAGGTACCAGACTGGTATGCCCAAGGTCAGGTTAGGGAGAGAGAGGGTGGCCATGATGGGGACTAAATATACTCTGGGAGGAGGAGCTAGGAAAGGTATCTGCCCAGCAGGGTAATGACCAGGAGGGACGGCTCTGAGATGGTTAAGGCCTGGGGGAACCGATCCAGGAGGATAAAGGGGTTTAGGGATACCAGCTGTAGGGGGAGGGCCAGAAGGAGGAGGTTCGGCTGGCTGAGATGAATGGCTAGGAGCGGGTTGCGGAGGGCAAGGGGGAGGTTGCTGACTAGCCGAGGCAGGCCGCTTATGGGCAGCCTGAGACGATTGCATCATGCAAACATTCGATAAGCTGGGATCAGTGATGGGAGGAGGAGGGAGATTAGGAAAAGTTCCAAGCAAGGAGGAATCTTTGTAAACGTCGGGGGAGACACTGGTCAAGGAATCGACGGTTTGCTTGTTGGCTACAGAAGAGATGGTCATCTCAGGTGAGGTCTGAGATTTTGGCTCATGATATGTCAACTGGTCAATTGTGACTATCTTTCCATTATGGGGGAAAGACATCTTGCAGAAAACCGCAGATGGGACAGCGGACATAGCATAGGTGTAGCTTCGCCCCAATAGAATGTTGTAGTCTAGTGGGGCGTCGATGACTTCGACGTCAACGCAAACAGTCTTACCGGTGAGGGTGATAGGACAATTACGAAACAGGCCAATGGGCTGGGAGGCGTGGCTGTCCCATGCTCGAAGGGTGATCGTGGAAGGGGCTAGCTCAGGGGATCCGAGTTGCTTCCAAATCGAAGCGGACATCACATAGGTGGATGCCCCCTCATCAATTATACACCGTGAAATGTTGGCGTTCCGGATTTTGACTGGGATTTGGAAGGCGACGGAAGCAGGAAGAGGGGGATGGTCCGATTGAGTGGCATCGAAAACAATCATTTGGTCATCAGCAGGATCTACAGCGCCCACGGCAGATAGTAGAGCCTTCTTTTGGGAAGGGCACGACTGGAGGAGTTCCAGTGTGGAAATGGCAGCAGGAGATTGTGCCAAATCGTCTACTATACTATACAAATGAGCAGCTCGACCAGAAGCAGCGTTTCGACGTAGGGGTCCCTTAGGAATCTTGGTATGAACCTCAAATTTGGGTTGAGGGATATGTAAGGGGCCACTGGATGTCGAAAGAGGCTCTGTAGAACCTGAAGAAGGAGGCTCGGGGGCAGACTGAGCAGGAAGCTTGGGATACTGGCGAGACCGAGTTTGAAGGTGAAGGTCAACAGTCGGGGAAGGATCAGAGTGCATCATAAGGATCTGGTAATCAGAGGAACCAAAAAGGGAAGGGGGAGTGGCGACTTGGCTGTCAGGTAGTTGGGTAGCCATGAATCCTTGCTGAGGGAAAGGATCAGTAAGCACAGCTAGTTGGGTAGTGGCCACATTAGGAGGAGCATGAGGGGAGGCGTGTTGTCCGCGCAATGTGGCTTGAGACTCCCACATCTACCGCATCTGGGGTAAGAGGGGACAATCGTGGGTGTAATGACCATAAACACCTTAACACGAACAAGGCTTATTTGTGCGAAGCGGCCTGTCCGGCTTGGGCTGAGTGCCCTGTTGCTGGTTGGTAGTGTTAGTGTCCACACCAGGATTGGGTCCACGGGTACCAGGGGTAGATGGGTTTTGATTGCCTCTCAACCTTCTTTGCGAAGAAAGGGGATTAGTTGCGCCTTGCTATGCAAATACTTGCCCTGGAGGGGGCTGTAAGTGCTGTTGCGGGTTTGGAGGAGGCAGGGGAGATGGAAGCGCATATGCTGGAGGAGCTGGCGCACCAGGCTGCGGATAAAGGTAATGGTTGGGTTGGGCAGCATTGAGGTAAGCAGGAGGTTGGGCAAAAGGAGGAGGCATGCCGTATCCTGGATACATGCTACCGGGAGGGGGAAGAGTGCTAGAGGTGCTGGCCCCTCCCTGAGGGAGACCATAGCCCATAGGAGGTTGAGCGTACGAATGGGAAGGGGCTCCAACGATACCGTCGGCGGAATGAGATGCCTGGGGAGGTCAGGAAGAACGGTATAAACATAACCAAATTGAGCGTAGATCAGGTCATATTTCAAGGCTATTTGGAGGGCGACTTCTTCAGTTTGAGGAAAGTGAGAGGCGACATCTTTGCCGATGGGAGCTAAGAGGGTGCGAAGGAACCAGTCCATGTAAACCCGATCTTCGAAGGGGGGGGCTCGACATAAGATCCGTCTTCGTCGCCATTCTTGAACATGGGCGGAAAGGTAGGTTGAAGAGGTTTGCTTGAATGAAGTCAAGAGCTCCATGCCAGTATCGTATTGGAGAGGGAGCTAGAAATAAGATAAAAAGGCTTGGGCAAGGGTCGCAAAGGTGGTATGGGAAGAGGTGGCTTGGTCAACATACCATTTAGAAGCTTCGCCGGTAAGCGTGCGTTGGAACAAACGAAGATGGATGGAGTCATCGGTAATGGAATTGGAGGAACACCACATGTGGAAAGATCGGACATGATTGGTTGGATCTTCTCCAGCAAGGCCTTCAAACTTAGGGATGTCGGAGGGGAGCTTGGTTGGCATAGCAGGCCAACCAACATCGTGGCGGATAGGGTCATTGATCAACTGATTGAAATCGGGGAGGCTAAGGCCTGCAATGTACGACAGCAAGGGTATGGCCGAGGTAGTTCCTGTGGTGGTTCCGCTAGTAGTGGTTCCGGCATTAGGGCCTGGAGCACCGCTAACGTTAGGCCCTGGACCAAACATAGTGAAGGTGACAGGGGGAGAACCAGGAGGAGAGGGATAACCCAATGAATCAGAAGAGGAGTCAGAGTGCGGACTCGGAGGAGGACTGGCTCGACGACGGTGGGACGGAGCAGGTCGATCAACCGGAAATTGAGGGTGAAGGCCAAGAAGTCTCCGGGAAAGGCACCTTGGGGGCGCAATGATGACGGGAAGAAGGAAACCGACAAGGGCAAACACGGATAGAATCAAGTGAGGTCAAGGGTAGAAAATGTGCAGTGACAATTGATTTTAGAGTCTTTGCCAGGCGGTGTTAACCAGGTGCTTCTTCACTTAGGGTCAGTGTGTGGCGTGCGTTAATTTTAATTTTTAAACCCTTTCCGTTTTGAGAGCAAGAAAATGTGTGCTGCGTAACTGAAAATAAATATGCAGAGAACAGTATATAATGCTGAAATAACAGAAAAATAACAGCTACTATTGCATCGATTCAACCCAAGAAGGCGGGTCGCTCAAAACTAATGTAAAAAAGGGCAAAAATCTAGTCAAAACACACTTAAAAAGAGGCCAATAGATCTAGGGTCAAAAGGGACAGGGATCTAAAGGATAAAGCTGCTGAAAAGAGGAGCAGATCACAGCCAAGAGACAGAGGCAAGGTGGCTGGAAAAAAGGGAAGAAATCAGCAAAAAGAGGAAAGGATAGGGAGGAGGTCCTAAAGAGAGGTCCAAACAAAACGACAAGAGGTGATTTAAAAGGAAGGAAGGCTGATTTAAAGGGATCTGAGGAGGAGGTTCCAGATCTGAAAAAAGGAAGGCTGAAACTCTGAAAAACAGACGGCTGAAACATCTAAAACTCTTCCACAAAAAGTGGAGGGTACTAAAGCCCTAGGGGGCTAGGTTCCCACTTAGATGAGTAGAAACAGATTAGAACTTGGTCAAAGCGGGCTAAGACAGAGGCTGGAAAACCCTGACAGAAGCTTCAGCAAAACCCAGAAAAATTGCAGAAAAACTACTGAAAAATTGGCAGGTCGCAGGTTCTAACTTGTTTTCAGTGCAGGTCGCAGAAAAGAGGCTGAAAAGTGCGACCTGGAGGTCCAGGTCGCAGGTTATGGGCCAAAAAGTGCGACCCCCCGTTCTGGTTGTCTCGGCAGCAGATTTTCAGAAAAGTTGCCGTCTCAGTTGCGGCTGGTGTCGCTTACCTGCGCAATAGGGCCAGAAACACACGGAAGTTCGAAATTTTAATGTTTTAGGGTTTTATGTGAGAAAAACAACATAAAAATAGGGAAAATAAACAGCTGAAAAGAAACCCTAGGGTCTGAAGTAGCTAGATATGCAGGAATATGAAAAACGACAGCGGTCGTAATTTAAAACCCGTGTGGAGTTGCCATTTGTTAGTATGAATCCTTTGTCGAAGTGTACGAAAAAGGACCACTTTAGCTACGCATAACTAATAGCCCTAACAACAAAAGTGGTTGCCAATATCTTCAGATCTGCGGTTAGTTGAACAAGAAAAGAGCTGCAAAAAACCAGATCTATGCATGGAAAGACATTAAGCAGTAAAAACAAGGGTTTGCTCCATATACCAATAGACAAGACAAGAACAATTTTTTGAAAGAATTTTTATATTAATTGGGCACCTGGGAGGAAAAAAAGAAGGCATATCCAATTCTCCTCAGTGGGATGGGTTCTTGGAAGTCCTCAGCACTTCAGATCTAAGATTTCTCTCTCTTGTTGGTGTAGAAAACCCACACAAAGAATAGAACTCAAAGGGAGCTCACACAGCAAATGGTAGAAAAGAGTGACCAAGTGTATAGACCCAGAGTGATCTAATAGGCAACAAAAAGGTGAAGAATGGTAGGAAAAACCCTCCTATTTATAACAAAATATTGGGTCATTCTAGATCTTGGTGCATGGGTTAACCAGATCTAGATCCACTTTTTATGGAATATTTTATTATATTTTTTGGAGGGAAAAGGTATTTGACTTGGGTCAAATCTCTTGATTTGTCAAAAATAAATAAATAAATGATTTATTTATCTTTTTAAGGAAGCGGTTAGAAGATAATCAAATAAATAATGATTTATTTAATTATTTAAGGGTGATTTGGTCATATTTAACAAGGAATATTATCTAAATAAGATTTAAATAATTATTCCTAAAAAATAATAAGATAAATAAAGGTTTATCTAATTAATTTCTTTGTTTTTGGGTTAAACATGATTGGGAATAATAATTAAATTATGGTTTAATTAATTATTCCATGAGGAAAATCAAACAAAATAGGTTTGTTTAATATTTCCTTTTGGGGTTTTCTGTTTAGACCATAAACAACCTAATAAATGTGGTTTATTAAGTTATTTTACATAGTGAAAGCAATTTTACTTAGGGTAAAATTGGTCTTACATGGTGTACTTGGGTCCATCTAATGATAATAGGTTAGATGACCAAAAAATGGTGTAACAGGAAGGTATAGGGAAGTATGACCTTCTGCTATATGAGTGTTGGTTGTAAATTCCTCAAGCATAGGAAAATTTGATTCTATCACTGGCATACTATTTATCTCAACCTCATTTTTCATCCTTTCATAGTCTAAGTCATCTTTGAACAAAAAAAATTCTTCAAGATTGGCAAACATGACAGCCTTATCCTCTTCATGAAAGACAACAGTATATGTTAGTTGATCTCCTTGTAGGAATTCATCATCACAAATTGGCTTACTCACAACAAATTCCCGTATAGTTTCATCAATATCATGATTGTCATCATTTAAACTTAGATTTTCATTTTCAATAATGGAAGATGTTTCACTCACACATTCTTTAATGGGGTATAACATGAAGTTTTAGGAGCTGATCTATTTCATCTTCAGACAGAGGAGAAACTTGAGTTTTGTAGTAGTTAACATTGGCTTGATGCTTTTCATTTTCAAGATTAGAAATAAGCATTTCTCTATTTTGGTCCCAGTTTGTTTCACCTAAGGAATAAGATACCTATTCTTCCTGGCGATGGAAAGGGTTTTCATACAAAGCCTCAAGGATATCTTCATCCATGATCTCTTCATCACCATAAGTATTCTCTAGATTTTGAATGAAAACCTCAAAATGTTCACACCAATCCTCAACCAATGACAAAGAAGAATGAGATTCTCTATATTTTTCAAAGAATGTTGAATGAAAATATTTAAGAGAATAGATAGTAGTAGATGGAAGACCTTCATACCAAGATTGTACTTTTCCTTCTAAGTTTTCCATGAACATCTTCATCATATAGTCTTCGGGAAACTGAACACTCATCTTGCGTGCATGCATGTGAAATTTAACGAGATGTAGAGCATCATAATCTCCTTTCCCGTCTTTGAAATTTGGGAGATAAGTCTTCCAATCTACACAAGGCATGTGGTTGGAAAACCTGGAATGTGATCTCTTTTTAAAGGAGCATACCTTCAAGCAATTGAATCCATATTGAAAACAATGAAGTCACCAAGAATTTCTTCAGACTACCGGTTCTTGAAAAGTGGAGTCGCCATGAAAATTATGAACCTTTGGATTCTTTGACACTAGAGTCTCCAGGTGAATGATGCACAACCTTCTTTGTGTCTGACCGTTGTTCACCATCAACAATCAAATATGATTATTTTCATTCTTTCTTAGGGAAGATTTGTCACCTCGATCCCCAACAACTACGCAAAAATGTTAGCACTCCACCAGATCTCCGAAGGCTGAGGAGGAGACCGGAAAATGTAACCACAAACCAACTTGACCTAGTAGCTAGCCATACTAGGCTTAGAGGGCTCTCTCAATGAGATCACAACCAAATTGACTGGATTTTGGAGATTTTAGGCTAGATATGCAGATTAGGGTTGGGTTGTTTTAGATGTTTGTGCTGGATGAAATTGGACCTTTAGAAGTTAGGCTTGAAAACAATTTTAGGGCTACAAGAGCAAAAATTATAGGGGAATGAAGGGGCAAGGTAGCCAAGCTCAAATTAACAAATAATTTGTGTATTTTTAGTGTAGGATGAGAAGAGAGATTAGGAACAAGTATATAAGTATGAGTTCATTCCTTAAGAAGAAATTAAACACAACATCACCATCTTATCAAAACAAGGCATGTATTACTCATGAATCCTACTTAAAGAACTGTAAAGACAATGAGTGAAAGAAATAGATATGTAACGGAAAAATAAAGCATTCAATGGAGTGACTTACAGAAGAAAAACATAGCCATACATTCCCACCACATGAATCCCTAAATTTAAGTTGTAACTTTTCTCTGTATTCATTGTATTACTTGATCAAAATAGAATACACTAGTTTCAATGTCCAATGCTCCAACCCTTGAAACTGATTACAAACTACCTCATATAGCCACTGAGGTCTAAATCCTCCCTTGGAGGTTGAATTTTCCAGCAATAAAGTCAAATACATGCATATATCCAAATTCTTCTACACACTAGGGAGGTTACTTAACAAATTCCTCCTTTATCTAACCATCAAGAGACATATCCTCAAAGCAATAAATGGAGGATAAGACAACTATTCAACTCCATTTTTACCATTTACATTTACATTTTTACATTTAAATTTATATACTTTCACTTTTTGAATTTTACAAAAGTCAAACTAGAAATTGGAGAAAATTACACAGTGAAAATTTAATTAAAATCTCAGAAAATTTCAGAAGTATAGCGCCATCTTGGTGGCCAGTTTTAGGAACCTTTCTGAAGTAAAAATTAAAATATGAAATAATGGTAAACTATATTTGTCATTCGATTTTCCAGATATCTTGAATTTTTTTAAATGACGCATGGGAAGGCCTTCAAAAACTAATTCTCCCAAGGTGTCTCCATAAGCACCGCACCTGCTCCAAAATAGTGGCAGAAGCATAGAAATGAGGTGGTTTTTTGCATTTTTCTTCAAAACCTGATCTTGTCATGGAAAAAAAACTCCATATATTGCATTTAATCATCATTATATATTCATCCATGTAGAAATAAGTTCATTTGGATGCTCAGGGAAAAAGGGTCGTGCCCCTTGCACGATGCTTCTCTATGCCAATTTCTGCAAAATTTTTGGGTTTTATGGAAAAACAGGTCTCAAAGATGGAGTCATATCTCTTTAACCATGAAACGTTTTGCAAAAATGAGAGGGTTTTTTTTCTTTGGAATGTTAGGAATAAAAACATCCTTATATTTCCTAATATGCCTCTCTGATTCTCCACAATATTCTTTTCAAAAAGGCGACTAAACTAGGAAATTGCATAGTCAGAAAAATAAGCTGTGAAGATGTGAATGGATCTTTCATTTTGTAATACTTATGTAAAATATGACATAGGTATTTTTTATTTGGCAAGTTAGGAACAAAAACCTTTTCCATTTTCCCAAAATTCGGCTCTGGCTATTCACAATATTCTCTGAAGAAAGGTGTCTAAAACATGATTTTCTGGAAAATTTGACAAAAGGGTCACATCGTGCAAAAAGGGTCGTGCAAAATGGTTGCACCACTTTGAGAGGTATTTTGGAGGTATTCCCAGATTATTTTGGGGCTTCAAGTGGTATGGTTGTAAATCTTAGGATTTTTGCTACAAAATGGAATCATTAATCATTTCAAATCCCTTCTCCAAACCCTTGAAAATTTGATTTGAAGACAAACTAGCCAAAAGTGTAGAAAATGACTTGGAGCAACTGTATTTTGAGAATTTATCTCAACCCATAACACCTGTGCATAAAATGGAGTTTTTTTTCTTTGTCCTATTATTGACAACAACCTCTTTCACGTTTGTAAAATTCATCTTCGTTACTTTAGAAATTGATTTTGAAGCAAAATTGTCCCTGTGTGCACTCTGAACCCTAGAAAATGATCACAAAACCCTGAAAATGATGCCATGGGTCTGAGTTGACTCAAACTTGGAAAATTTCCCTCCTTTTTTGTAATGTTTCTTCTCATTTTCCATGGTTTTTTTTTGTATGATATAAACCCTAGCTTGATGGGAAGGAAGGAAAGGGTGGAATCTAGGAAAACAGGGAAAATGGGGCAACAAGTTTAGGGAGGGAAATGGAGGGGATAGGAGTTAGGGAAAAATATTAAAAAATTAGCAGAGATAGGGGAGTGTTTTAGGAACATGGTGCAAGTGGAATTCCTTGAAATGGATAAGGGAAAGAGGGGAAAAAGGCTAAAACACATTCCTAACCCAGAATTTCTGCAAAAACACAGTGAGAATTAGGTTTTGAGTGAAAATGGGAGTAATGAGAGTTATAAATGACGTGGAATATTTTGGTAAAACATATAGGTGATGTATGGAGTTTTGTATGTGATTAAACTAGGGTTTTCCCAGCTGAAAGCAACCAATCATCTCAACAATCCAAAAACCAGTGTAAAAACCATAAAAGAGGGAATCCAATCTTTGCTAAAGAAATTCACTTGAAGGAGAAGTAAGGAATGTTCACTTATTGTTTTGGAAGCAACTGAACCTTTAATCAATGACGAATTTACCCTTTGTTTGCCTTCTTATGATAGAATTTGGACATTTATAGTGGTGAAATGAAAGACACCTTGACACTGACCTAGGCGAAAACATGGTGATTGACCTAAGACTCTAGATGATAATGGTGGACATGACTCATGAAATGATGGTGACCATGAGTGAAATTAGGGATAAGTGCTAACCTAGGCAACAACCAATGATCAAATTTTATTTGAAAACTTATTTGAAACTATAAAATTTTACTATGAGACCCTAATAGGACATGATAAGAGCCCACTGATCACTGGTGACAAAATTTAAAGACTGACACTATCATTAACACCATTATTGATTTAAAATCATATACTAGTGAGGATTCTATAAGGGTTTTCTCATTATCATATTGTATAGAATGAAACCATATTGAACCTAATTGTAATGGTAAAAATTTCCATTTTTATGTCTTGCATCCAAAATACACTTCACAATTGGTCATTGGTTGTTACTAGATAACATGATAGTGAACTCATTCAAGGTAGACATATTTTTGTTGACATTTAGTGTTGTTCATTAAAATATATCTAAAATATTTTTTGATTTTTATGTTTTTTATAATATTTGGAATGATGGAATATTGTGGAGAATAAAATCACGACTCTTCCTAGTCATGAAGATATCCCTGAAATTTTAGCTCTCTTATACAACTAGAATGGTTACATCTACAATTTGTCACAAATGTATGAAACTATGGAAATAATGTGCCATAGGAATGTACATACTTGGTACTTAAGGTTTTTGAAAAAAATGAATATTTTTGTAATTTATAGATAGTAATAATTTTTTTAAGATGATTCCCCCCATACATATATGAAAATAAATCATGCTACAAATATAGTATTTCATGGTCCTTTCTTTGAATAAATTCGATGTGATTCTTTATAGTTTTTAAAGGGGTGTATTTTATTTCTAGGAGTCTAAAGAGATGGTAATTGCTAATGCATGAGATTCTAATATAT
The DNA here is from genome assembly GCA_034641835.2 of Pinus albicaulis. NCBI lineage: Eukaryota > Viridiplantae > Streptophyta > Pinopsida > Pinales > Pinaceae > Pinus > Pinus albicaulis. The sequence continues at coordinate 1,057,226,039 of CM076575.1, read as the reverse complement.
AAAAAATTATAATATACTTTCACACTATCTTAACCATGGTGTTTTGAAATTTATATGAATATATTTTTCATAGTTATAAGAGAAAAGGGGAAATTTTTAGAAACAATGGAAACCAAGACACTATTGAGAGGGGAGGTGAACCTATAGTGTGGCCAAATTATACAATTTTCAAAAACTATACTTTTTAAACACTTTATAAATTGTTCATGAATCAACAACACAAAACTTAACATATTCATCATCAAGCACATGATAAACATATCAAAAGAAACCAATTCAATTTGTTACAAGCTTCAACTTGATTACATCATTGCCCCACAATCTAATACTTGTCGGTTTACCGACTGCTACTAAAAGGAAATTCTATCCATGCTATTTTATCAGTCTTCACTAAAAGTGACTCATGCCCCTACTCATTTATCAGCCTCTGTTGAAAGCCTACTCTTTCCCTTACTCATTTATCAGTGTTTGTTGAAAGGGACTCTTTCTCCTACTCGTTTATTAGTCAATACTCAAAGGGGTTACTTCCCCTGTTCATTTACCAAAAATCACTGGAAGGGACTCTTTCCCATGAACATTTACCAAAACCCAGTTGAAGGAGATAGTATCTCTGATCTACAAGCTACCAATTTCCATCCTTGATGATCCATATTTCATCCAATTTCAAACTAGAAAAAATAAGACTCTTATGTCATAAAAAAATAAATATGCTCACTGCAACTGCTCACCAAATCCACCATAAAAAACCTACAACAATCTCTAATTATTGATAAAACCACCATCACGTTTAGTAATTTCATATTACTGAACAAATCACCAAACTTTATGCACTAACAACATCAACACCAATTAATTTTCTTCCTTGTCAAAGACATTTGAAACAACAATAGTTCTCTTTGATTCACCTATGACGCATACCCAGACTAATATGAATAATGCTACACCAGCAACTCTCATCCACACACTCTTCTCTCTTGCAACCCACAAAATTTTTTGCTCAAATTCTGCTTTTAAGGAATTTTGGACTGATATTTTTGGATTGAGCTTTGGTTGACTTGCCCTCATATATTTTCATGAATCTTCAATTTTTTATTTTTTCATGTCCATTCTAGTATTCTGAGCTAATTTATAAGTTATCATTCACTGCTCATCTATTTCTTCTTGAAAAACTAAGCTTAATTCTTGAAATATGTTGTTCAAAAATTTGTTACAGGATTTAGATGAGTTTTTTCTAAATATCGCGAATCTCCAAGTTTGTCAATATTGTTAAATAGGCCTCCTAACAGTCTATTATGCTACCATAACTCTAATTATTATTTTTAATGCCAAATCGAGTTTTCAAGTCATTCATGCATTTAGTGCTTACTACTATGTTTGGCTTAAATATCAAACAATGTCACTAAATTATTACTTACCAAAATTGTCAACTCGTTCATCCATGAAAATTTATAGCAACATTGTTTATTCGAAAAAGTAACTAATGATTGTTCATGTCAAATCCCAAAGGTTTTATTAAAATTCTACCAAAATTTAGTTGTTGAATCATTCATCCATGCACATATCCATTTCTCTTAACCATAGGCTCAAAGCCTTTTTAATAAGCCACTGCTAAAACAATGTTTCCAAATAAAACTAAATGACCCTTTTTAATTTTAATACAAATGTTGCAAATTTTGTTGATTTTTCTCTTAACCTCCATTTTCTCGCCTTCTTTCCTGCTTTACACCCATATGAATAGGTGTTGTGACGATTGACTAGGATTTTAGGTGCTTACCCTGTTTAATCCTGTCAGGGGTTGAATTCCTTTGTTATTTTCTCCCACATCCTTTGTCTCATTTCTACGAAAAATTACCAAGCATCATGTGTTAGCACAGTTCTTTGTTAAGTCATGAGTATATTTTAAATTTTTTGTTTTTAGGATTAGATTTTGTAAATTAAAAAAAAAAAATTGAGCTCTACCAAAATTTCCGATAGCACCTATTTTATCCCTTTTCGGGAAATCTATTTTAATTTTGTTTCTATTTGTTTTTATTTAATCCAATGTGTTGGAATCACGATTTCCGTTAGACCAAAGCCCACAGGCATTAGTCTCTGCTACAATTTCCAAAGTTAGGATCCATGAGAGGCGGTTAGTCCATGTCGCGAAACACATGGGGAACGTTGAACCCAATGTCCAACAATCTCCCCCCCAATGCGAGCCGAGTGAGTTTCGAACTGAAGACCTGTCTCTCTGATACCACTTGTTGGAATTAAAATTGCTATTAGGCCAAAACCCATAGGCATTAGTATCTGCTACAATCACCATAGTTAGGATCCATGAGAGGCAGTTAGTCCATGTCACGAAACACACGGGGAGCGTTGAACCCAATGTCCAACACGATGCTACCGGAAATTCCGGTAACTTCCCCTGCTGTTTTAAAAGATAAAAAAAGTGTATCTGCTTTGTGTCAAGCCCATGTTTTTGTTTAAAAATTTTAAAATATTTTTATTAAGATTTAAATCACGTGATAGGAGTGGTATGTGGTCAGTCATGTTAAGTTTAAGTCATGGGTATATGTGTAGTGTATATTAGTCAATCCGCAATAACAAAAACAGTCGTTGATCTTGTCGTGTCTGTCAGTTGATTTGGTTTAGTTTCATGTCAAAGTACATGATTATCGATTGGAAAATATCATGGATCTGTAGTCTTAATGGGATGACCGTTTGGCTGGTCACTCGCAGACGCTCCTGGAAATTTAGGCCAATAATCAACATGCAGTGAAGGTGACTGCCAGTCATAGATCCTCTTATTTCAAGCCACTTGTAGCATGCCATATAAAGTTACACAACCAATTGAAGACCATAATTGCTATTACATGGTGCATACTACGGTCAAGGATACTTACCATAATGAAAATCTATTGCATGGGAGGGTGAACCATTGTAGTTGTTTTAAATCACCGAGAAAGAAGGAAGAATATGATTTGTGAGCTTAGTTGTTGAGGAACGATATTTTCTAGAGTGAATCTTGAGGAAGGAGTCTTAGATTTTAGACAAGATCTCATAGGAAGACACAAAAACACATGTTAGGTGAGCTCTTCTAGCTTTTCCACCTATCATATTTTAGCAGACAGACTTATTAGTTACTGAAGATGACTAAAAGAGGAGGAAAGCTAAACCAAATTGAACCATAAGGATCTGACCTAGTGGATGAAAATTCAAATGTGAGAAGGTTGTTTGTTAAAGAAGGGTGGTATTCTCTGTGCTCAATATTGGGAAGCTCTCACTTACGAGTAGCTCAAGGGTTTGCAAATTATTTCAATGGACAGGAAGCCACCATGTATGGTCTTAAATTGCAGGTATCAATAGATTCAATTGTTGAGCCATTAAACCTTCCACAAGAAGGAGAAAGGGGGTTTAAAGGTCAAGTAATCACTGGAGGAGACCTCAATAGTTTCCTCAAATATGGACATAGAGATCCTAATTAGGCCAAAGGAATTCCCAACAATTTCCTTAAGAATGAATGGGCAGAAGCTGTTAAACTCATCAAAATTTACCTCACTTGTGAAAGGAGGTATACAATAATGTTTCTTTATCATATGAAATTTTTATTTCATATTGCAAGTATGAAGACCCTCAACTTGCCATACTTTTTTCTGAAGAGTCTGTCAAATATGTTAGCCAAGATTCAAACACACACAAATGCTTCAGAATAAAACTTGTGTCATCAAGCTCTCATTAAAGTGTTAGTTGAATAAGAGCCAAGTAAAAGAAATCAAACATGGGAGCATCTCTTGTTTTACAGGGCAGGCCAACTTGCACCTACACCTCCAACATCACAACAACATTGTTAGCCTGCAAAAGGAACAAAGAGAAAGGCTAATAAGGAGAATATCCATAAGGCCAGGAGTAGAAAAGAAAAGACTCCTTTAGTCAAGGTTGAGAGGAAGTTGGAGAAAGGAGAGAGCTCATCAATAAAAAACCATAAATCCATGAAAATGGTGCCTCCCATTTCTCCTTTTCCTAATTTCTATACCAGAGCTCAAAGAGGAAGGTCTGCAACTGTAGAAAAATATAAAGCATAGGTTCTACCAGAAATTCCAGAAGTAGACATTCAAAATAATATGCAGAAAGAGTATCAGCCCACAAAGTCTGATGAACAACTCCTCAAATATGCAGGGTATGAGATCAATAGCAAGGGAAAGAAAGAGGATACCAAACTTGTTGTTGGTACCAGAAAAATACATATCAGAGATAGCAACAAGTTCAGAATCAAGTCTGAGGCTCTACAAAATCCAAGTTTGTTGAGATAGGTCATTGATGTATAAGGAAAATCTAAAGGGTTAAAGACAAATGAGTCCAAGAAGAAAGAAAAAAACAAAACCCCTTCAGAGCAGCAAACAAAACCCTCAAAAAGAAGAAATATCCAAAAGGGTTTAAAGGAGGAAAAGGCCAATGTCAAAGAAACAACCACAAGGACCACAAGATCAAAATCAGCTGTTGACAAAAAATCAATCTTAGAAAAGCTTGTTGAAGTTGTAGACCACATGGAAGAAAGGTAAAAAGGTTTCTCAATAAAACACATTTATGCTTATCAAGTGTAATTTTGAACAACAACTCAAATTTAAAAGAGTATAAGTTTGCATAGGTTTTTTAGAGTTTTATGTGCATTTTTGAAAAATAAACAGAGTGCTACCAGAAATTCTGGTAGCGTTACAGTATTTTTGCAGTTACAGGTTTTTACAGGAATTTCCGGTAGTGCATGTTTTAAATGTTTTTTGACACCCGTCAGCAAAATTTCCGAGCCAGTTCAGGAAAGATAAGGACTCATGATCAAATGGATATAAAAATTGATGGTGATAAGTGGTTAATAGGTTGTTGGAGGTAATATTTAATGAAGATGAATGGTTATTTAAGAACCAAATAAATGATGATACAAATTATCAGAAAAAGGGGCAGCATGTCAACATACTGAACAGTTCATCCCAAATTCTCTTCTCTTCTTTCATCTACATCGGTATTTTCAGTTATATTTCAATGGGATATGGTTTTAATGTCCTATGACACCTATGTAATGTTAATATTAGTGTTTCCTTATTTTTAAAAGAGATGGAGTTGGTGCCTCTCTTTCTATATATACCATTTGTAAATACCATTCCAGGTTGGATGTTGGTCTACCTAAAGACTTAATATAATAAAGAAACTCCCTTTTGCACTTCATGCTGGAAGATTTTTTGATTCAAGGACTATCTAATGTATGGTGTGTTTCTCTCTTTGTTAATTTCTTCTAATTTATGAGTTACAGTAGCTAGTAAGGTGTGAGTAAGACACTGTTAAAGGATTTAATAGTAAATTATTTGTTTTCTAGCTTCTTGCAAATCATATATATGTTGTAGAGCATGTTAGTGAATATTTCACAAAGGATTTTTGAAATAATCTATGCATGTACTCTACTTTTTGAATGTTTTTTACTTTACATAAAACAAAGTTTGTGTAAATAGCCATCATTGTAGGTGTGTGACTGATTTAGGATATGAATATTTCTTAGAATAAGTACCAACTATCCATCTCCTTTCATTTGTTATACTCTGCTCCCTATACTTCCAATTTACCCATACAATTTATACTTTCCATAATTTTCCAAATGCATGAAAGTCCTAAATAATAAAAAATCATTTCAAACACTTTGAGAAGCCATCCCACCACTCAAAACCTTTAAATTTGGAATGAATTATGATGTGAAATGCTTACTCCTTTGTAGTCAAGGAGTGACTCCTTGCGCTAACATAATGGATAGCTCTCTCTATCTCTTTTCTTTAAGCACGTACCCCTTTATAAACCTCTAAGATCATCCTCCAGGTTGATGTATCTCATGGGGACTGCTCACCTACGCTTTGATTGGTTTCCACCTGCCATCATTTCTGTCCTCTATGTTTCGGCGCTTTCCTCTCCTGGCGCATTCCCTTTTCCCTCTTATGTACTGTTGGGGTCATCCCTATGAGATTACATGTTTTGTAGTGTCCTCCTGACCTCATTCTCATTTTTCGGTTGACCGTCAGCTGTCAGTGTTACCGACGATCTCCTCCTGACCATTTATTTATGTGACTTTAAAATTCCTATAGGATCTGTCATACGGGCTGATTTGTATCATGGGTGTTAGTGTTGGTGACTTCTTGCGGGTTTTTCCCCCATCACCCAAAGCTTTCAAAAAAGGAGTGGGTTCATGTTGAGGTGGTTGAGGCACAAAGGTGACTGGTTGGACCAGGGTTAAATCAATATAAGGTTTGGGTTGACCAGGTAGGACAGAGGCTGGGGTATCAATGTACCAAACTGGGATCCCCAGGGTCATGTTAGGAAGAGACAAGGTAGCCATAACAGGTACCTAAAATAATCTAGGAGGGGGAGCAGGGAACGATATCTGACCGGAGGGGTAATGGCTAGGTGGGACGACTCTGAGGTGGTTAAGGAAAGGGGTAACCGTTCCAGGAGGGTAGATAGACTCATGGACACCAGCTGTAGAAGAGGGGCCTGGAGGTGGGGTGCTGAAGGCTGAGTCGAAGTACTAGGAGCAGGTTTCAGGGGGGGGGGGATGCTAACTAGTCGAAGCGATCCGCTTGAGGTCGACCCGAGACGCTTGCATCATGCAAACATTTGACGAGCTGGGTCAGAGATAGGAGGAGGGAGACCAGGGAATGAACCAATCAAAGAGGAATATTTATAGATTTTGGGTGAGACACTATTTGGAGGTTCGAATATTTGTTTATTGGCCACCGAAGAGATTATGGACTCAGGGGAGATCTGAGACTTCAGTTCATAATATGTCAGCTGGTTGATGGTGACAATATTTTCGTTATGAGGAAATCACATCTTACGGTGAACCACATATGGGACAACATACATTTCATAAGTGTAGCTACGACCTAATAGAATGTTGTAGTCTAAGGGGGCATCAATGAATTCTACATCAACACAAACAATATTTCCCACAAGAGTAATTGGATAATTGCGGAACATGCCAAGGGGCTAGGAATAGTGGCCATCCCACGCTCGGAGGGTGATAGTGGAAGTGGATAACTCCGGATATCTGAGTTGCTTCCAAAACAAGGTGGAAATCACATAGGTGGATGCCCCCTTGTCAATGATACAACGGGAGATGTTGGCATTCTAGATCTTGATAGGGATTTGGAATGCAACGGAAGTAGGAAGGGGGGGATGTTCTGACTGGTCAACATCGAAGATAATAAAATGATAATTTGAAGGATCCATATTTCCCATGGAAGTTAGGAGAACTTTTCGTTGTGAAGGGCATGAATAGAGGACTTCCAACGTTGACATGGTGGTAGGGGATTGCGCCAAGTCATCTACTATACTATAGGAATGGGCAACTTTACAAGAAGCAGCGTTTCAACATAATTTTCCCTTGGGGATCTTGGTATGAACCTTTGCCTTAGGATGAGGGATCAGTAAAGGACCATTGGGCGATGAAAAAGGCTATGTGGGGCCTGAAGAAGGGGGTTCGGTAGCAGACGTAGCAGGAGGATTGTTGTACTGACGGGACCGAGTCCAAAGGTTGAGGTCAATGGTAATGGGTTGGATAGATTTCATCATGAGGATCTAGTAATTAGAGGTACCATAGATTGAGTGTCCACCTAGATTTCAGGGGGTTGGGTAGCCACGAATCCTTTTTGGGGGAAAATATTGCTAAACACAGCCGGTTGGGTATGGGCAACATTAGGAGGAACCGAAGGGGAGGCTTGTTGTCCTTGGGAAGATTCTTGAGCTTCACACATTTGACGCATATGAGGTAAAAGAGGACAATCGTGGGTGTAGTGACCATAGACACTGAAATAAGAACAAGGTTTTTTTTGTGCGAATAGGCTTGTCCTTCTTGGGATGAGTGCCCTGTTGCTGGGTTTCAGTGTTAGGTGCACTCCCTTAGGGATTGTTTCCTAGATTACATGGGGAAGATTGGTTATGGTTGCCTTTCCTCTTCTTTTTGGAAGTAGGAGGATTAGTCGCACCCTGTTGTGCATACACCTGACCCTGAGCAGGTGGTAGCTGCTGGTGCGGGGGTTGAGAAGGTAAGGGAGGATGGGGTGCTAATTCTGGAGGAGCCAGAGCACCAGGATATGGATATGGTTAAGAAGGAGGTTGGGCAACATTGGGGTAAACAGGTTAGGAAAAAGGAGGAGGCATGCAATATCCTGGATACATGCTACCGGGAGGGGGAAAGGTGTTGGAGGATTTGGCCCTTCCTCGAGGGAAACCATAACCCATGGGAGTATGAGTGTATGGAAGAGAAAGGGCTCCAATGATACCATCGGTGGCATGGGATGACCCTGGTGCATTGGAACCACCGGGTCTAGGGAGATCAGGTAAGACAATATAAACATAACCAGACTGTGCATAGATTAGGTCATATTTCAACGCAATCTTGAGGGAAGCTTCCTCGGTTTGAGGGAAGTGAGAGGCAACATATTTTCCAATGTCAGGCAATAGGGATCTAAGAAACCTGTCCATGTAGACATAATATTCAAAGGTAGGGGCCTGAAATATGCTCTTTCTTCTCTGCGATTCTTGGACATGATCAGATAGGTGGGTCGAAAATTATTGATAGAAAGAGGTCAAGAGTTCGGTACTAGTTTCATAGCGAAGGGGAAGGTGGAAGTAAGACATAAAATCTTGGGCAAGATTCTCAAAAGTAGTATGAGAGGTAGAGGCCTGGTCAACATACCACTTGGAAGCTTCTCCAGTAAGCATACGCTGAAACAACCAAAGATGGACAGAGTCATCGGTGATGGAGTTAGACGAACACCACATGTGGAAAGAACGAACATGGTTGGTAGGATCCTATCCGACAATTCCTTCAAACTTGGGGATGTCTGAAGGGAGCTTGGTTGGCATAGCAGGCCAACTAGGATCATGGCATATGGGCTCATTAATCAACTGGCTAAAATTGAGGAGTCTGAGGCCTACCATATAAGGGAGCAAGGGAGCAGCTGGAATAGTTCCTGTTGCGGCCCCACTAGTAGCATTCCCCGCATTAAGGTCAGGGCTACCACCAGCATTAGGTCCTGAACCAAACATGTTCAAGGTGATAGGAGGAGATCTGTGGATAGAACTAGAAGGGGAACCCGATGAACTAGAAGCAAAGTCAGAATGGGGACTCGATGGAGGACAAAATCAAACCCTATGTGGAGGAGTAAGTCTTTCTATTGGAAACTGAGGATGAAGGCCTAGGAGTCTCCAGGATAAATGCCTTGGGGGCATAATGATGGAAAACAGACATGGATCATAGAAGGAAGAGAGAACAACAAGGGAAAGGAGGTGCAAGATAAAATGATTACAATGTCGAAACAAGGGCAGAGAGGTGTAGGATCAATTGATTACAATGTTATAGTCTTGGCCTGGCAGTGTAAACTAGGTGCTCTACACTTAGGGTGTGCATGTATGTGATAACTGTATTAATTTTAATTAAGCCCAAATGTGTGTAGAGAAAAAATAAAAAATATGTTGTATAACTATAAATAAATTTGAAAATGAGAGTAAAGGAAACTAAATATGACAAAAAATAAACAACTAAAGATGCATCAATTTAAACCCAAGGAGGAGGTCTTCCTAACAACTAGTCTATGGGTGGGCAAAATCTAGTCAAGAAACACAAAATGGAAAATGGATATAAAATCGGGAGGGACAAGGATCTAAAGGCCAAATATGTTGGAAATAGGTGCGGAAAACAGCAAAAAACCAGAGGGAAAAGTGCTGCAAAAAAGGTGGCGAAAGGCTACAAATTGAATGGAAATAGAGGGGACCCTAAAGGAGGACCAAAAAAACTAAAAATAGGTGTTTTGGATGGATAAGTAACCGATCTAAAATGGATCTGAAAGTATAGGTTCAAATCTGAAAAATGGTTGAACACACTGAAATCTCAGAAGAACTGCTTCAGCTAAAGTCCTCCTAAAAAGGTGGAAGCATATTGAAGCCTTAAGGGGCTTGGTTCCTACTTCAAAAAGTAAAAAAAATCAAGTATAGGTCCAATACATGTGGAGATGGAGGTCATACAACCCTGAACAGTAGCCCAGACAAACCCAGAAAAATCATAGAAAAACTCCCGCAAAAAGTACAGGTGTTATAGCATCATTTCTCACCTTGATATGATTCATGATTGCTTTGATGGTTTTGGGCACCCATTCCTACAGACTTGGACAAATTCACTTAAAAACAGTGTAAAAATCCCCATACGCGACTATGCCCGTACTTTTCCGCGTGTGTACGCGAGTCCAGCTAGACTTTTCCGCGTATGCCATTAAAAATGATTAAAAAATATATAATTATTCCCTATTTTTGGGCTGGGTTGATGGTTACTCAAGTAGTTCAACCACCCCAGCACGTGGCCAACTATTTCCAACTGTTGAAACTACTTGGAGGGAGTATAAAAACCCCTCATGTGTATGGCCTAAGGGAGAGAGATAATTATTGATATTATACTCTATTGGTATTCCCTATCCAAGTCTGATTCCCCGTGCCTCCCGCACTTTCCCAGTTCATTATAGGAAACCCTTGTTTCCTTGAGATGCTCATCTCCCTATATGTCATCTCGTATGCACCAGTTTGGAAGGAGTCTTAGCGAGGCAAGGGCTGGACGGATCCAGACGACGGTCTGCTCGAAGGCCATGGAAGGATCAGGTGATCTCTCCACTCGTTACTTTTGTACATGCTATTTATAATATAGAAGTATCATGCTGTTCCCAAAATAAACGTGTTAGTGTATGCTTATATGTATGAGAATATTTATTATACAAGCATTCATTATGATTTATTTAATGTTTTATATGAATCTCACTGACATTTAGAGTAGATATATGCTGTACAACCAGTCCTTTGTGCTTGTTTCTTCCTGTCTTTCAGGTTAAGAAAGAAGGACGGTTGCTGGGGGTTTGAACCCTGTGGGATCTTCTTCAACCGTAGGAACTACGGGTAACTTTATCATTCTACTCTATTTAGTTTTTCTGAACGTGCATGATTGTGTGAGTCTCTGTTAAGTAGCATGCCCCTGCTCTATGGAGGTTGTAACCCAACGAACCTCTAGGGTGATATTCCCCGAAACAGAATTGGCGACTCCGCTGGGGATCACATTCTTGTGATTCTCCTGTTGGGTGGTTTCAGCTTTTTGGTAGGATTCCAGCAGTTTTAACTTTCATTTGTAGTCCAGTTTACTTTCTTGCAGTCAGTCTGAAGTCCTGGTGTCTTTTCCAGGCTTGTTCTTTTTGTTTTTTCATTATTTACCTTTGCATACGCGCTTTTTTCTGCACACAGTCACGTATACATGCAAGTTTGTCTAAAGGAACCCGTGTATACGCGAGTTTCCCTTAGCACAGACGCGTATGTACGCTGGTTGCATAGCTGTGAAGTAGCGTATACCTAGGCAGATTTTGAATTTTTGAGTTTCTTGACTTTTTGGTCCTTTCTGGCTGTGGAGACCTGTTCCTATAGAGTCTCTATGCTCTCTGGAGTGTGAAGGAAGTGGTTTCATGTCTTTTCTCTCTTTCGTTTGATCGAAAACTAGTCTTTTTGGCAAAGTGTTGTTTCTGGTGCTGGCACTTCTGGAATGAGTTCCAAGATCGCTTTCTGAGCATTCTTGGCTGTTCTGCTTTATCAGAACAGAGAGCTTCTGCTCACTGACTCACTCCTATCTTTGTGTTGTGCTTCGCATTGCGATTTTTGCTTCGTTTTTGATTGGTTTTCTTGAGTTCCATAGGCTAGGTTTTGTTGCAACTTTTGAAGAGCTTTTCTTGCTTCTTTGGAGTTTTTGTTTGCGAAAAGTTTGCACTATTTGTCTAGGCTGAGTGGCTGAGTTTTCTAGTCTTCTTTTGCTCTTACTGATCTTGCTACGAGTTAGCTTTATAAGGTTTGGGAGAATTATTGAAGTTTGTGCTTGGAATTCAGTCTTATTTGGTTTGGATTTTGATAGTTGTGCTTGGTCTTTTCAAGCTCTTTCTCTATAAAACTAAAAAGCTCAAAAAAACATTTGCTTTGCTTTTTGTTTTTGCATTTCAAAGGCTTAAAAAACATTTTCACTTGTTATTTTCTTTTGTTGTTGCATTTTCATTTTCGTTTGCCATAACTTTTGAAGCTTTTGTGAGGTTTCTTGCTTTTAGTTTTTGGCTTGATCGTGAGGAGGAGTTGTCATTTGATTTCTTCTTCTTGTTTTTAAGTGTTCTTGGTGTCCTCATTTTAAGAGTTCTTGATTTCGAGAACTAGCTTTTTGGGCAACCAAAGAAGAGTTAAAACTGAAGGACTTTTTGGGAATTTCACTCTGCTTTAAGAGATTTGCATCTTAGGATTTACATGCTTGTAGTGATTTGCATTAGGTGCATTTAATCATTTAGTCAATTTCTTAGTTTTTGTGAGTGTGAGTTTGCTATTCGAAAAGAAAAATACAATTTTTAGTCTCGTAGAAACTGTATAGAGATTGCTCTTCATCGAAAGACAAAGAACTGCATTTGCATGTAGTTAAGTTTTTATTAATTTATTTTGCGTCAAAAACACCATACGTTTCATCTCCATATCCTTGTGACTTAATATAACAGCCCTTAAAATAAGCGATTTAATCTAAAATCAACTAGCAAGTTTTTCTAAGTGTCAATCACCAACTAGCTAGGTTGTAGGGCCTTGGAATAGGTGAGTGGAGAGTTAACTCTCCAAGGCCGCTCAAAAAAACATAGAAGTTGATTAATTGAGCGAAATCCAACTCCGTGAGGTGGACCGGGAAAGCTCTCATCCGAGAGTCAAGCGCGAGGGGAAGTGAAGGTTGAGAAGAGGGATACCCCCCCTCCGATTAGCTGAATCTGACCTCAAGACCGTTCCGCCCGGCTTCTAATATGGATTGGTGTCCATAGTTGCCACTCCTAGGTTCCACACAGGTGACTGCGGGGGGGGAATACCCGTGGTACCTGAGGCAGACGTCGCATCACTTTCAGCAGTACTTCTGGGGGGTGCCCTTGCGAAGCTTGGGTGCTTGAGCTGGCAAAGGCTGTAGTTTGGAGGTCGGCGTAACTGTTTCAGATACCTTCGCTAGTTGTTCTGGGCCCTAATCATCCTAGACTGCTTTCAGGAGGTCCTATACTTCGCTTTCCTGTATTTTGGTGTCCGGTCCTCATCACCTGGAGCGGAAATACTTGGAGGCTGTTTGCTTGACTGTATCCAAGGGATTTTTATTTTAGTGAGTGCTCTTTGCTCCTAGCTTGCCTAGCTTTTCAATTTTTTGAGTCTAATTTAAAAAATCTATAAAAGTGGCTGATCAAGCGCCTCGACGTTCGAGGAGAATCCGGGGGTTATCTCCCGAGAGTCTAGAGCCTTCTTCGAGAAGGCATAGGAGCAATTTAGTAGGTGGTTACCACCCTGTGGCGTCTGACGCAGTGGAGAGAGATCCTGCACAAAGGTCTGAAGGTTTCGTAGCTGATTCTGGTGTCGGTCCCGAGAGGAGCGTTCCGCTCACCTCGCGAGTTTTATTTCCTCAGGAAGAAGATTTTCAGATTGAGGACATACCTGAGCCTCCCGCTACAGGTCCATCTCCTCTTCCTCCTGATTATCCGTTCGTTGTTTAGTACATCGGACCCGAGTCGGAGAGACTGCCGGATCTTCCGTATTATTCTTATCTTTCGATGGCCACGACTAGGAACGCGACTTCTACCGTGAGTGCTGCAGGCATTCAGACTCCTGCTTCTGTTGAAGCAGGAGGCACTATTGCTTCATCCTCGATTGCTTCTAGTGCTGCTGTGTTTGGCTCTGGGTTCACCCAAGCACATGCTTCTCATTCTGGTCCCTTCTGTTCAGGGATGCCCTTTAGTGGGAATCCCTCTTTTTCCTTTTCCGCTGGTGCAGCTGGATCTACGCCCATGTCTAACATGGCTAGTGGATCAGCTTCGTTTCAGGGTTTCCCCTTTGGGACTGGGCATATTCCTAGTTACAATCCTTCTTTAGGGTCATTTCCGTTTACGTCCCAGACCCAGAGTTTCAACCCTTGGTCTGGGGGGAAAAGTTCGACTACTTTTACGGGATGGAATCCTGTCTTTACTACAGCGGGGGCGGGGAATCAGTTTTACGCAGGCCATCAAGGGAATGCTTCTTTCCCTTCATCGAGTGCTTATCAGTCTTTTTCTCCTCTGTCTAATGCTTGGAACCCCTACCAGGGGCTTTCCTCTTCAATCAATACTTCAGCAGGGGGAACTGGTCTGGGCTTTGGTAACTCGGCGTGGGGAGGAGGTTCTTCTCCGTTTTCTACGAGTCCTTTCTGGCAACCTGGTGCCTCATCAAATCCAGGCTATTCTTTTTAGAATGTTGGGAATCCATCCCATCAAGGATGGAATCCTCAGGCTCCGCCTCGCTTACCTTTTCTGGCAACATTAAACTTGCCAGATTTGTCGAAGTTGACTAATGACCCGATTCGTTATAGTCCGGGGTGGCCTCCGGTCCCGACCAAACTTCCTTCAGAAATTCCAAAGTTTGAAGGTAAGAATGGAGAGGATCCGGCGGACCACATCACCACTTTCCACTTATGGTGCTCTTCGAACTCCCTGATCGATGACTCGATTAGGTTGAGATTATTTCAACGCACCCTAATTGGAAATGCTGCCAAATGGTATATCGAGCTCACTGGGGGCAGTTTTGCCACATTTGGAGAACTGGCTGTCACATTTCTAAACCATTTTCAGTTGCCTGTCAGATATGAGGCTGGGACCGAACTCCTAGCTAATTTTAAGCAGGATGAGGCAACTCACATTTCTGATCACATTCAGGAATGGAGGAGAAGGAAGAGGCTTATCAAAGCTCATATTCCAGGTGAATTCCTTCTCGAGTGGTTTTTGAAATCTCTGCAGTTAGATATTTCAAAAGATGTATCCCTATCTGGGGTATTTTCTGAGGAGTAGGCCATTTTTATGGCCCAGCAGCTAGAACTGATCTATTCTCAGTCTGGGGTACTTTATAAGTATTTTCCCAATGCTCCTCGCTCCAAATTGGATTTATCGAAAACTAAACATGGTCCGCATGGTGACGGGCTTGTCGGATCGGTCAATAGTGGTGCAGCCAGCCTGCTTTCTCAACTGCAGCAGTTGTCTTTACAATCTGCTCCATCTGGTCAGGCTGTGCCTACTGATTCATCACCTTCCCAGTCTTTGTCCATAAATGCTGTCCAAACTTCTGATCCCAAAGGAAATCAACAATCTGATGGGAAGAAGAAGGGACGAAATAACAAGAAGAAGGGCAAGAACGGGAAGGGCAATGCAAATAAAACCAACGAGCGTGTTGGTGAGGGTCAAAAGGAGAAAAAGAAAGTGAAGTTTCCATGCAAGCTCTGTGCTGGAGACCATCTCACACACCTTTGCCCTAAAATTCAGGATGCTCAGCGCTTGTTAGCTCAGCAAGGTTCTTCTAGTTCCCAGGCTATGTTAACAAACCCTTTTCCCCAAGGGCAGCAATTAGTTGTTGGCGCAAACCAAAATCCTGGGGCTTCCTCTGGGGGCACCCAGGAAGGGGAAATTCCATCGAACATTTTTATGATGAGTGCTCACGCGGATATCGCTACGAGATCCCGTGATTATGGTGGAGAGGAATCTTCGAAAGCTAAGGAAGTTCCTGATGCTACCGAGCCGCTTCACATCACGAAGCCCACTGTTGAGTCTATGCCTCGGATGCCAAAAGCATCTTCTAAGCGGTCAACGATTAATCCGAATGCGAGGGCTGCCCAGAACTACTCGATTGTAGAAGATCTGGCGCAAAGTCCTTGTGCTATGTCAGCTTTAGAGGTACTCCAGTCTTGTCCAGCTCAGCGCAGTGCTTTGCTCACTGCCATTGGGGCTATTGATCCGAAAAATTCTCTTCTGATTACTTTTGATATGAATAATTTTAAGAAGAGACTTCCTCATCACATGGCTTTCCATATTAAATCGTCGTATCGAAAGACTAATATCTTTCGAACGGTTGTTGATGAGGGTGCTTCTACTTGCATGATGTCTCTCGCATGTTGGAAGACACTTGGATCTCCCAAAGCTGTTCCATCTAGCACTGTTCTTACTGCGTTCGATGGTCATTCTCATAGACCCCATGGTATTGTCCCGGCTTTGCCCATCTGTGTTGGGGGAAAAACCGTTAACATAGAGGTTGAGGTAGTGGATGCAGCCTTGGACTACAACCTTCTGTTGGGGAGGAACTGGATATATGAGATGGATGCCATTGCATCCTCATTATTTCGAATTATATGTTTCCCCCACGAAGGGAGGATCGTTACAATGGATCAACTGGACTGTCCTCAGGTAGTCCTGAATGTGCCTTCTGACTCATCCGTTCCTAAGTTGGATAATACTAAGGCGCCTGTTGAGAATCTAGGAGTTGGAATGTATTCTTCCCTGATGGGTACTTTCGATCTTCCTCCTCCTACGGTGCATATTAATGCTATTTCATCCTCCAGGGCTCCCCTTCGAAGAGAGTTCTTTCGAACTCATTATTTTTAGGACCCTTGGACCTTACCTTCCCCTACTGCCACATTAGCAGAAGGTCAAGTGGGTGGAATGGCATTTCCGATTTCTGCAGCTGAGATTGCATATCAGTCTGTTGTTGACACTGCAGAATCGGTTCCAGCTCCTCTTTCACCGGAAGAGTTGGATGGTCATGTGGCTCCGGCTTGGACGCTTAGTTCTTCTTCGGCCCAGGATTGCCTTGATACCACTCTTCCATCTGAAGAGGCAATCCTGGAAGCCATGACTGGTATAGATAGACCGTGGGATGACTTGCATCATCGGTCTTACTTCCTACCTGACTTGAACGAAGTTGAAACAAGTTTTCCAAGTCCTTAGTCTCCTGGACCTGTTCACCCAGTCTTGAACCCTTTGGCACCAGCACAGGTTTATGATGAAGGGAACATGGCTGTGATCTCTTCTACTATCCCGGTGAACATTTCCAGGGATCCCAATACTATCGAGAATGTCTTCATTGGAGCTGAATGTTCCCGTGAAGAGGTTCAAATCTATACCAAGCTCTTCAAAGAGTATAGGGATGTATTTGCTTGGTCTTATGAGGAAATGCCTGGCATAGACCCATCTATCGTCCAACATGAGATCAAGATGTATGAAAACGCTACGCCGGTCAGGCAAAAACTTCGTCCGGTCAATCCTAGGAAGGCAGCAGCTATCAAAGCTGAAGTTGAAAAGATGCTTAAGGCAGGATTCATTTTCCCAGTTCCTCTGACTGAATGGGTTTCAAACCACGTTCTGGTAGATAAAAAGCAAGGAACGATTCGAGTGTGCATCGATTTCAGAGACCTAAATAAAGCATGTCCTAAAGACAATTACCCTACACCATTCATCGATCAAATTATTGACGAGTGTGCCGGTAACGAGATTTTCTCCTTCATGGACGGTTTCTCCGGATATAATCAAATTACTATCCGTCCTGAAGATCAACATAAGACTGCATTTATTTTTCCCTCTGGTACGTTTGCATACAAGAAAATGCCTTTTGGTCTTAAAAATGCTGGGGCTACCTTTCAGCGGGCCATGTCTTACACCTTCCACGACATCAAGAATATTATCGAGGCATACTTAGATGATCTAGCTGCTCATTCTCGAAAGAGGATGGATCATCCTGGTCACCTCCAGCAAATATTTGAAAGATGTCGTTTTTATAAAATTCGATTGAATCCGAACAAGTGCGTTTTCGCAGTTACATCCGGTCGGCTGTTGGGATTTATTATGTCTAGGGAAGGAATAAGGGTGGATCCCTTCAAGGTTGAGGCAATACTTCGGTTGCCTCCCCGGTCTTCAATCCGTCAGCTTCAAAGTCTCCAAGGGAAGTCTAATTTTCTCCGGAGGTTTATCGTCAATTATGCTGAGATTACAAAAGGATATATGAGACTGTTGAAGAAAGGAGTTCCTTTTCTTTGGGACAACTACGCTCAACGCTCATTCGATGCCTTGAAGAAGGCATTGACCTCTGCTCCTTTACTGAGTCCACCCAATTATAGCAGAGATTTTCTTTTGTATCTGGCTACAGCAGAATCTACCATTGGTATGGTTCTGGTTCAGGAGGAGGATGCTCTTGCAGAGCATGTTATTTACTACCTTAGTCGAGGACTGGTAGGACCTGAACTTCGATACACTCCGATAGAAAAATTAGCCTTAGCAGTAGTTCATGCTATGCAGCAACTCCAGCATTACATTATTCTTCGCAAAAATTATGTCTTGGCAGCTGCCAATCCATTTCAGTTTGTCCTCAGCAGGCGAGTAATTGGGGGAAAATATAATAGATGGATTGTGATTCTACAGGAATTCGATTTAGAGTTCATGTCTGCCAAATCCAAGAAGTCATTAGTTTTTGCGGAATTGATCTCCGAGCTGCCCTGTGAAGAGGAGATGATCTATGATGAGTCCTTTCCGGACGAACACTTGTTTCTGATCTCTCCACAGGATCCTTGGTATGGGGATATCATTGTGTATCTCCAGACTGCGAATTTTCCCTCTACTTTTTCGAAAGATGAGCGTCGTAAACTGCGTCACTTGGCCAAGAATTATCTGATTATTGGTGATGCTTTGTACCGTCGAGGGGTTGATTCAATCCTAAGACGTTGCTTAACTTTCGAAGAAGCTAAGGCTGTGCTCAATGATTCTCACAGTGGAGCTTGTGGGGGTCATTTATCTGGGCTTGCTACAGCCCAAAATATTTTGCGTGCTGGATACTTTTGGCCCTCGATTTTCAAAGATTGCAATGAATCGGTCAAGAAGTGTCATCCGTGTCAGGTGTATACTCGAAAAATGCGCGCTCATCCAGCTCTGCTTTTTCCAGTCGTTACTGTCGGACCCTTTACAAAGTGGGGTATGGATTATACTACTTGTAACCCGCCTTCGGCAAAAGGTCACAAGTACATTATCGTAGCATACTTTACGAAGTGGGTCGAGGCTATGCCTACTTTTGGGAACGATGGTGAGACTGCAGCTTTGTTCCTTTTCAACCAAGTTATCACTCATTTTGGTATACCTAGAGAGATTGTCACTGACCATGGCAGTCATTTTCAGAATAGTATGATGGCTGAGTTGGCTCTCAAATTGGGTTTCCGGCAGGAGCATTCATCTCCATATTATCCTCAGGCCAATGGGCAAGTGGAAGCCATGAATAAATCCTTGAAGACAATTCTTCAAAGGACAATCGATAAACATAGATACAACTGGCATATTATGCTATATCCTGCACTTTGGGCATACAGGACGTCAGTGAAAACTGCAACTGGCTTTACTCCGTTTCAGTTAGTGCACGGGGTGGAATCCGTATTTCCTATTGAATGCGAGATTCCTTCTCTTAAATTAGCTGTTGAGCTTCTTCCTGACACTTCCAGTCTGGCAGAATGACTTCTTCATCTGGAAAATCTTGATGAGCAGCGTCGAGATGCCGCCTCGATGAATGAAGCACATAAAAACCGAGTAAAAGTTCAGTACGATAAGGCGGTCAAGCCTAGGGTCTTTTCGGAAGGTGACCTTGTTTTGGTCTATGCCCAAGAAAAAGATGCCCTGGGGGCAGGAAAGTTTAAATCAATGTGGTATGGCCCCTATATCGTTAAAAAAGTCCTTAAGAAAGGAGCATATACCTTGGTTGAATTCGAAGGGAACGAGTTGTCGGAGCCCCGAAATGGGCTCTATTTGAAGAAGTATTATGCCTAGGCTTTGGCCTGGCATCTTGCTTTTGTATATAGTAGTTTTTTTCTTTGTACATGTCTGATTGATTTTCGATTTTTGATGAGGTGGTGATGTTTTTTGATCTGCTTTGGCAGGTTGTGTTGGATGTCATGAGTCATTTTGGTTTCGCCGATGGTGCTAGTAGAAACACCTGGAACTTAGCTTCCGCGGCTTGGGTGCTTCATTATCCTTCCGGTCAGCTGTTGGTATCAAGAGGGGTCTGCATTGGTCCTGCTTCCAATAATATAGCAGAATACACTGCAGTCATTCATCTACTCTCGGAGGAAATATCTTTGGGTGTTCATTCGTTGGTAGTTTTCTTGGACTCTCAGATGGTGGTGTCGCAGTTGAACAACACTTATCGGGTACGAGATCCATTTTTATTACGATTGTTCTTGAGGGTACGTTTGTTACAAAGGTCATTTCAATTTTTAACGTTCATTCATATTCCTCGAGCTGACAATTGGTTTGCTGACTCATTAGCTAATCAAGCATTAGATTGGCACATTAATCATTCCATACAATAAATTTTTAAATCATCAAAAACATCATACATTTGATACATTTATCACATCACATCAAATATCGCTGTATATATATCATCGGAGTGTTAAAAAACTTTACAAAATTTGGATCCATAATATCGTACAAAACTTGGGCTTATGCCCCATCATGTTCAGTCTCAAAAAAGAATATACAGTTATCTAATATATAATATATGTCTACTCCTGACGACCCTACCCAGAAGTCGTGTTCCTATAGAACATAATTGCACTGGACACTCGGCGGAATAATCTAACCCAGTCTCGTGGTACTCCTACCACCGGTCTTTGGATGGCTTCTGGCAAGTCCTCCACGGCAGCCATAGGAATTTGGCGGGTTAATCCCTCCAAGTTTCTCTGCACAGCCTGGAGGGTTCTATCCGAATCCACAGTATCCGCTTCGCCTCTGCGGCGCTTATGGCGCGGAAGGCCCTCAGGACGAACTGGTCCAACATCTGAAACATGATCATTTTTAATTGTCAGTCATTATGAATCCAATCAAAAACATGTTTTTCATTTTTTCATACATATTTGAAAAAATCCAAAAAAATCATATAAGTTAAATTTTTTTTGCAAAACTTACCGACTGCTCCCCATGCTGTGCCAGGTGGAAGAACTAGATCTGGATCTCCACGGAAATCCATCCCGGCATAGGGATAGTCGTCCACTGTGATGATCTGTTCTCCCCACCACAGGAAGAACTCATCGTCCCATGTGGTCCGGGGTACCTCACTACCCCCTAGTCTCTTCATCATGTCTGCCCAACGGGAAATTCTTGGGTCCCGCGGGCTACTGATAGTAGAGATGACTCTGGGTCTCAAAGCTGGAATCCTCTCAAAGAAGAATGTTGTTAAAATTGTACCATAGCCAAAGTGTTTGGTCTTTACTTGGCGAATAGAGGTCAGCTGTTGTTTCATGTTCAGTAGAAGGGCTGTGCACCAATCGTACACATGAGTCAAACACTCTACATCTATGCTCATTTGCATCCTGGACGCCTGATGTAGTGAGGCAGATCCTGCCACTCTGCTGATGGTGAAAAGGAGGATTTTCATGTGCAAATCCCTGATATCTTTAATTGCAATCTGGGTTACAACATTTTTGGAACCATCTACGCAATATACGTGGACATAGTCTTCCACGGTTAACCCTCCCAGGGGCTTCCCGTGCAAGTCTACTGGTTCTCCCCTCCGGGAGAGTCCAGTAATGAAATATATGTCTTCCACTTCAATGCGTAGTGGTATCTGATCAATAATGAAGCAATCCTGATCTGGTTCCCAGTAATTTACAAGCATTTCCAGCAATCGCACATTGCTTTTCATATTTGGCATTTTAAAGAATTTGAACAATCTGCAATTTCAGAGGATATTTTGCGCTGCGCGATCTTGCATGACCTCTTGGTCTATTGCGCTATGTTCACGTTCCCTCCATGAGATGGTCATCCTGAGAAAATTCATCAAATTATGCATTAGCCATGCTTTTTTGCATTCGGACCTGCGCATACGCGGTTTTTCCTTTCCACAGTCGCGTGTATACACGAGTTTCCTTTAACGAACCCATGTATGCGCAAGTCTGCATATTTTAGCAAGGGTTTTAAAGCTAAAAATCACTTAATTTTAATTTCCAAATGGAAAAAATGAATAAACAGGATGATTAAGGAGCCTACCTGAAGTTTCGCTGAGTTCCGACGGTCGGTTGTTCCTGATTTGACGAAAGAAGTTTTTTGCTCCAGAGCTCTTTTTCCAAATCAGCTATGCAATAATGAACCAAATGAGAGGTAATTTGTCTATTTATGGCTAAAAAATTGAAAATTTTCGCAAAATTTCCTTATGCCTATTTTTTCGATCTATCTCAAGCTGCATAACTCGATTGCTTGGAAGTGCCCAGTTTGGTATGTTTTCAGGTACATTTTGACGATTTTGAGATTTTTCCCAGTTTTTGATCCATGATTTCCGACTCTTCACGGCAGGTATATGATCTTCACTGGCATATAGGTTAGGAAATCACTTTCCATTGCATCTTGCATACTAGCCTCCATACTGATCACTTGCCTTAGGGTCGATCCCATCAGGTCATGAGTATTACACCCATTTCACTCGCCGATTATTTAATCATGACTTGATGGTAGAGCCTTCCTTTACATGGGCTTCTTAGTTAGTTCCTCGCTATCACTTGTTGCCCATGCTGCTTTTTATGTAGGCTCGGGAGTCCTCTTTAGTCCCGCCATGTCTTATGTGTTGAAGCTTCATTATTCTTCTTCATCACTTATCATTTTTCTGGCTTATACCCTAGAGGCTCCCTGGTGTCGTTAAGTTGTATTACTGCATCGCATATTGGCTACTTGTTTATCCTGGCCTTTAGCCGGCTTCATTTGGACTCGATGTTTAAGCCAACTTTTGACCTTGACTTTCTGTACAAGTTAACCATTGCATGCACTTAGCTATCACGACTTGGCACCTTTGTACCCATGGATGGAACGTTCCTCTGAGTATCACTGACCAGTTTTCGCCACCTTGCATTGAGCATAGGATTGTTCCAATCCCCGGAACTAGTGCATCTGCTTTCTTGATACTCGTTCTATCCATTGTACCATAGCATTCTTTTATTATTTTTCAGGATTATTATATGAAAAAGACAAAAAAATCAAATATAACAAAAAGAGCGGGAACGGGATGTATCTTCGTTATTTTGATGGCAGTACAGAGTCAGTTTGTCGCCCTTGAACAAAGCACATATACTTATATATATTTCATTCATTTGGGATGGTTCTAGTTTGACCTAGGTTCAGCCTTTACCATGTTTCACTTGTCAGTTCTCCCCCGGTTGGTTATCTCTTCCAATCATATGGAGAGTTTGTTTTGCCTCCTGCAAGACAGACTTATACAGTGTCACTTTTTACTGCCATGGTCATCACTGAGTCGTGCTTTTGTTCAAGGGAAGTCTAGCCTGAGTCGGCCATTCTGCGGTGTCTCTTGACTCATTATTCAGTCGGCCTTCCCGGTCTTGTCAGTATCATGTTCTATCACATCAGATGTTTTGGTCTTCTGCTCGTGCTGGTTTGAGAAGGTCCCCATTGACTTCTTGCCGGCGGGTTTGTCTCTTATTGACTACGACACATTGCTCTGAGAGCAAATCTAAAGCCGCACCTTGGGCCTATTTCCATCATTGATAGGTGACCTCGTGCTCAGCATTTGATCATCATCATGGGTCTTTGACTGAGTGGTTTCCCCTGTGTTCGACGTCAGCACACATTATCACACTTGGGATTCGTGCGGTACCTTGATTTCCATTTGACCCTATCGGTGGATTTCTCGCCTCTGTGTCAGCTTTCATTATTGGTTGGTTCAGAGGGTTTCTTCCGTGCACTAGCTTCATCTTGTGCATGTCGGAAACGTACTTCGGTTTTGGTTCCATCACTCTACTTCGTCCGATTCCTTCCAAATCTTGGCCTGCGGGTTACACTCACGCTGGACTGATGTGGGATGCCTTAATGCCTTCCTTCTAGCAGATCTTTTCCCATCGACTCCGACTCATTGCTCTGGGAATAAGGTCTAGAGTCTTTTTGTCAGTACCTTAGGGTTTGCAGTCATCAGTGGCAGACTCTTCGCTATCGACAGTGGGGATTCATCATTGCCTCCTGATTGGTAGTTTCTTTCAAGTGTTCGACTTCAACTCATTCATTCGCACTTGTTAGATTGTACTGGGGCACCTTGACACTCATTTTCATTATCGGTGGGTTGTCTCGCGTTGGTTAACGGTATACATCATTGACCGGTAATCCAACGATTTCTCACATGGTCGACTTCAACTCATTTATTCCCATTGTGTAGAATTGTGCCATAGTGATCGGTGAAGACCTCGGGTTGCATCAGCATTCTTCGGTTCACTTTTGACAGTCTATTCAGTTTCTGCCAGTGATGTCGTCCACCCTTATATGTTGCAGTTCAGCACAACAACATCTTATATGTTGGCTCCCGAGTTGCGTGATTGTACCATTTGATCCACCTCTTATGATCCGGTACTTGGAGATTCAGTTACTTATTTGATCAGACATCCAGTTGCACCATATTTGATCAGCTTTCTATATGTGATACTTGGACATTGATTCAGACTTACACTTCCGGGCCATGCTCAGATGATTCATTGTGTACTTTCAGTTCAGCTATACTTGTATACATGTTGGATCTATTCACTACTTTCTATATGATGTATTTTTGATTGAGCATGGGTATGCCCGCCTCAGCATGAGTTGACTCTCTGTTTCTTTCATTGGTTTTTGGTAGGATGAAATCTGGTGAAGTCCTCTCTTGTCCTTGCGAAGTTCTTTCTATGTGCATAATACATTTTGGCCATCATGTACCCCTTCTGACCTCATATATTAGGGGGCATCTGTTATAGCATCATTTCTCACCTTGATATGATTCATGATTGCTTTGATGGTTTTGGGCACCCATTCCTACAGACTTGGACAAATTCACTTAAAAACAGTGTAAAAATCCCCATACGTGACTATGCCCGTACTTTTCCGCGTGTATACGCAAGTCCAGCTAGAATTTTCCGTGTATGCCATTAAAATCATTAAAAAATATATAAAAATTCCCTATTTTCGGGCTGGGTTGATGGTTACTCCAGTAGTTCAACCACCCCAGCACGTGGCCAACTGTTTCCAACTGATTGAAACTACTTTGAGGGAGTATAAAAGCCCCTCATGTGCATGGCCTAAAGGAGAGAGAAATTTTATAGACATTATACTCTGTTGGAATCCCAGTTCAAGTCTGATTCCCCGTGCCTCCTGCACTTTCCCAGATTCATTATAGGCTGCCTTGTTTCCTTGAGATACTCATATCCTATGTCATCTAAGTATGCAGTTGAGAGAGTCTTAGCGAAGGCAAGGGCTGGGCCGGATCGAAACGGCGGTCACTGAAGGTGATGAAGGATGCGGTGATCTCTACCGTTGCACCTTTGCCTGTTTATGTCTACAGTATCATCTTGTTCTCGAAATAAAATGTTAGCGTAATAGCATATGTATGAGAGAATGTTGTTATAAAAGCATTCGTATAATTGTTAATATTTATATGAATCGCATTTAGAAGATATATCTTTACAACTTGATCCTTTGTGCTTGTTTCTTCTGTCTTCCGAAAGGTTAAGAAGGAAGAGGCGATTCTTTGAGAATTCCCAGGAACCCTGCGGGATCTTCTTCAACCGTAGGACCTACGGGTAACTTTATCATTCTACTCTATTTATTTTTTCTGAATGTGCATGATTGTGTGAGTCTCTGTTAAGTAGCATGCCCCTGCTCTGTGGAGGTTGTAACCCAACGAACCTCTAGGGTGATATTCCCCGAAACAACAGGTCGCAAGTTCTGACTTGTTTTTAGTAGAGGTCGCAGGTTTGAGGTTGCTTTTTGTGTCTTGAAGGTTTAAGTCACATGTTTTGGCCCAAAAATTGTGACTTGCACTTCCGGCTGTCTCGGGAGTAGGTTTCAGAAAAAAGTGTCGTCTCAGCTGCAATTGATACCTGTCCCCTGCACAATAGGCCCAGAAACACACGAAAGTTATAATTTTTATTGTTTTAGGGTTTTAAAGGTTAAAAACCACATCAAGAAATGGAAAATAAGAAGCTGAAGAAAAACCCTAGGGATTGAAGCAGCTGGTCATGCAGGGATTTGAAAAATGACAGCGGTCGTAATTATAAACCCTTGTGGAGTCGCAAGTTGTTAGTGTGAATTCTAATCGCAAGCATACGAAAAAATCTAACTTTAGTTGTGCATAACTAAAAACCCTAAAATCAAAGATGGCTGTCAAATTCATTAGATCTGAAATTAGTGATTATGATAAATGCTACAAAAATCCAGACTGTGTATTTAAAGATATTAAACAACAAATTAAAGCAAGAGTTGCTCCATGCATCCAATGAACAAGAGAAGAATGGTTTTAAAGAATTTTTATATTATGACACCTAGGAAGGGAACATAGAAAGATGTTACTAGTCCCCCTCAATGGGATGGGTTCTTGTATTTCCTCAGCGCTTCAGATCTAAGATCTCCCTCTCTTGATGGTGTAGAAAACCCAGACAAAAATGGAACTCAAGGGGAGCTCACAAGCAAAAAGGTAGAAAAATATGACAATGATGGAGGATCAAAGTCAAACCAAAAGTGTAGATCTAGAGTGATATTAGGCAACAAATGGTAGTGAATGAATGGAAAAACCCTTATATTTATAACAAAATATTGAGTTATTCTAGATATTGGTGCATAATTAAATATTATTAACCAAATCTAGATCCAACTTTTCTGGAATATTTTATTATTTTTGTTGGAGGGAAAATGAATTGAAATTTGGTCAAGTCCCTTTATTTGTAAATAATAAATAAATAAATGATTTATTTATTATTTTAAGAATGTGGTTGAGTAATAATTAAATTAATAATGATTTATTCAATTAGTTACAAATGATTTAGTCAAATTTAACAAGGAATATTATTTAAAAAATGTTTTAAATAATTATTCCTAGAAAATAATAAGATAAATAATGATTTATCTAATTAATTTTCTTGTTTTGGGTTAAATATGACCAGGAATATTAATTAAATTGTGGTTTAATTAATTATCCCTTGAGGAAAATCAAACAAATAGGGATTTATTCAATATTTCCTCATGGGGTTTCTTTTTTAGACCATAAACAACTTAATAAATTATGGATTACTAAGTTCTTTTTCATAGTGAAAGAAATTTTTCTAGGGTAAAATTGGTCTTACATGGTGTACTTTGGTCCATCTAATAGTAATTGGTTAGATGACCAAAAATTGGTGCAACAATGGGGTCCACCCGCTATAGCAAGAAGCAAGAGGAATGCTCTCTGGGCTGAGTTATTTCTGACATGCCCACGTCATCTTGACACCCAATTGTTGGCTTAAGGGGTCCTAGCCCAAGTTCAGAGTTTATGGATAAAGCAAAAAACCATCCAACTACTGACCCTTTCGGCAATGATCTGCTTGTGCAGACCAAAGTCTCACATGAAGCAGTATCGGGGGGTGCTGGAACCACGTTTCCGCACCTTGAGAGAGAATTTAATGAAGTGGTCCTCGGAAAACCATAAGTGATCTTCTATAGATGTACACATTTAGTTTATAGCAGAATTACAGATCTTCTGCAATCATTAATAGAATAACACAAAACTACTTGTCTTGCTTAGTGTATATAATAAATCAGAACTAGATCTAGATATTAATCAAATTAAAACATTTAACAACTTATCAATAACCATCCATAATCATATCAGATAACTTCGTGAAAATAGTAATCAATAAACAGACAATGTGATCTAAATCAAAGTATAAACAGTAAGCATAAACACATAACACAGAGAGTTCGCAAAAATTGTTCATTCTATTAATTCCTCAGATCTGTCCATACATCAACTTTCAATCAAAAACACATATAAAACCCTTACAATCCCTTCTGCGCACACAACCAATGGAGTCTGCAATAGCCAAGACTAGGTCTCCGTGCACATAGCCAACAAGAGCCTTTTACCCAGCCCAAAAGCCTCAAAGACACAAAATGTTATCAATATCTCATAACATTCATCAACTTATATTTTACTTAAGACTACTTAACTTAGACATACTCTATCTATTTATAGTATGCCTAACGCACAGATACTATGGTCTCAAACCATGGTTTGAGGCCCATAGTTTACATTTAAGCTTAATTATATCCAAAATTCGGGCAAAAATCCCTTTAACTACATCTGCGCATCGCACACATACAAACATACAAAAAACATATATTGTTGGAACTTGTGCCTCAAGGGACCCTGCTCCAACAGGTCCCCAACACAAACATGTGACTCGTCTCGAGTCACTGAGGTGATGTCTCATTGGTTTATCCTTGATAATGTTGACAAAAGTCTGGAGAGGAGGCACAAATTTGAGGCTCTTCGCAGTTGCATCCTAATATAACATTGCATACTTCTTTAACAACTTTTCCATGGGCGCAGTTATCAACGCATATCAGTGAATAAAATTTCTATAGTACCCAGTATGCCCCAATATTGAGCACAACTACTTGATGTTCTCCGATACCTCCAAATTGACTATGACACGATCTTGACAGGATCCACCATCAAGCCCTGCTGGCATATAGTACACCACATAGGATTCTTCAGTGGACTAGGACCTCCAGCATTTAGATAGTTGTTGAAGACAAGACACTGGTCTTTATGATGCCCAGAAGCTTTGCATTTGATACACCATACCTCTATGAAGACCTCCTTGCCTTTTTCCTTGCACAGATTTTGTATTTCTAGATGCATAGCTTCCAGTTGACTCTTAATCTGTTGAGTTCCTAGCGCAATAGGTGTTGGGGTAGCTTCTAGTTTCATTGCAACTTCTATAGCCTCATCTTGTGTAGTAATATTTTTTTGACGTAATGGCTGGCGCAGATGCGGGAGCAACATAGCAATGAACCATTTGTTTATGCTAAGTATCATCAATAAAAAATCCACCATCTTTGATGTTGCGCTTCAACCTTTGATTAGCCTTCCATACAAATTCATTAGGTTCTTGAAAATATCCTTCATCTGTGTCACCAGCTGTCTGTATGACTTAGTTTTCCTAAACTTCTCTTTTAGAGCTGCTTTAATTGCTTCTACAGTATCATTAGGGTTTTCTTGTGCATACCTGATGTACCAGTCTAAAGCGTGATATTGAAATGCAATAGCTAGCTGCACTTTTTTAATTTCAATATTGTTCACTTGTTGAGCCTGCCATACAACCTCGTTACAAACCATAAGTGATCAGTTTCCTCATTGCCAATGCCTATGAAATTAGGTAACTTCATGGATGCAGTCATATCTACTTCAGGAGGGGGTGGAGGTGGAGGTGGAGTGGATATGGACTTGGCAGTGGGGTAGGTGATTTGTGATGTGAGATCATAAGTGGAGTGGATGGAGCGGGAAACAGATTCAAGGGCTTCTAATATGAAGAGCTTTCTTCTCCAAAGTCAGTTTCTGGTTTAGGTTCACTATCAAATCTAGGCTTCAAAGGGCTATAAAGGACTTGTTTAGAGTCTCCGCGGTAAGTTCTTCCACTGTGCGTAACTGAACCTCTTTGATGCATTCAAGCAGTATGTTCGCACAAACAACCTCGTTCACAGAATAGAATTTTTATTAATAATTTTAATGAGCACAGAAAATTACCTCTAGGGCCTTTGAAAAACCTTCTTTCTACTTCAAAATATGACACAAATTGATCTATAGCAAATGCAGTCGCAAATCCTCCAAAGAGACAATCGATTGAATGATCTACTGCGCGAGTGATCTTATTGTCAAACTTCTCTACTTGCTGGATCGATTCAGGAGTACATTCAACAACTACACCATCTTTTATGCAGTGATGGAACTCAGCTAAGTATGACAACCATTCTTTTATTTTGTGCACAAAGGAATAAAAGAAAAATTCATGAACTTCTGTATATATATACTTCTGTACCTAATTTTCATCAGACAATTTAGTGATTTTATTCTCTTGCAACGCAAATTCAAGGATATTTCTATCCAACCAGTCTTGTAATTCGTTGTGCGATGGATGCCACAACATCAAATCTCCCTCAAAATGACTATCCCGGTCCTGAAAACGGAACCATTTTTTGGCTTGAGGGGTCCTGAACTAGGTTTGGAGTTTATAGATAATCCAACAAACCCTCCAACTACTGACCCTTTCGACAATGATTTGCTTGTGCAAAACAAAGTCTCACCCAAAGTAGTATGGGGGGGGGGGGGTGTTGGAACCAGGTTTCCACATCCTGGGAGAGAATTTAATGATGTGGTCCTTAGAAAACCATAAGTGATCTTCTATAGATTTGCGCAGTTAGTTTATAGCAGAATTACAGATCTTGCGCAATCATTAACAAAATAACACATAACTACTTGTCTGTCTTAGAAAAGATAATAAATAAGAACCAGATCTAGATCTTAATCAAAGTAAAACATTTAACAACTTATCAATAACCATCCATAGTCATATCAGATAACGTCATGCAAATAGTAATCAGTAAACAGAAATTGCGATCTAAATCAGAGTACAAGTAGTAAGCATAAACACATGACACAGATATTTCACCAAAACTGTTCCTTCTATTAATTCCTCAGATCTATCAATACATCAGCTTTCCTTCAAAAACCCTTAAAAAACCCTTACAATCTCTTTTGCACACACAACAAGTGGAGTCTGCACATAGCCAGGACTAGGTCTCCGTGCACACATCCAGCAGGAGCCTTTTACCCAACCCAAAACCCTTACAGGCACAAAATGCTATCAATATGTCATAACATTCATCAGCTTATCTTTTACTTAAGAATACTTAGCTTAGACATACTCTCTATTTATAGTATGCCTAGCGCACAGATACTATGGTCTCAAACCATGGTTTTAGGCCTACAGTTTACATTTAAGATTAATTATATCCAAATTTGGGGCAAAAATCCCTTTGACTACATCTGCACAGCGCACACATACAAACATACAAAAAACATATATTTTTGGAACTTGTGCCTCAAGGGACCCTGCTCCAACACTAATCAACCCACTGCTTCCCTCTATGTACAACTTCAAATCCTTCGGGGTCTTGCTAGAGGTATGAAAACATGTTGATGACACTCAAGCCAGATGGTGCCTTCCAAGTGGTGACATGTGTCACCGAGAAATGGGCCATTTGGATGCCTGAAAATGCCAAATATGGCTGCCACATGTTCACTACTAATTGTTTTATGATGACATCATCACTTGTGTCATATTTTCCAATTGTACACTACCATCTATCCTATCAGAGGAGAGAGAAAGGGTCCTTGGATTATTTGTTTTGTGAGTGGTCTCCTTTATAAAAACTTTGTTAAAAATTGTCAAGTTCAAGCCATTTTATTTGTTTTTCACTGGTTCGGTGCTCCGCTTCACTGCCTCTATATTATGCCTCCAAGGGCTTTGCTGTATTTATGGGGCATTTGCTTTCCTCTCATTGGACGGTGATCTGTTGTCATGTCCCAGTGCTAGTCTCCCAACACTTGACCTTTTGTGAGCTAAAAGGTTGAGTTGGGGTTATACCGTTGGGCTCCCTCCACTGGGAAGGTGTCATATGTTGGAGTCATCCTACTCCATACATCCCGATGCTAAGAATTGTGCCCCATAACCATACCTTCGGGGTACTACCTTCAGGGTAAATTCATCAAGTGGGATCCACCAACACCTAATAGAAATTCCCCTCATTGTTTTGTAGTCCATCCATGTCAGCATGATCCTATGTTTTCTAGCCCCGCTATGCTTTTCTGCCAAATTTGGCACTTGTTTCATCTTTAGCTACCTGCAAAAAGCTGATCCAACTACCTTCTGTTTCTACTATCTTTGACTTACAACCATCAAACTTTGACTGGATATATATTTTGATCCAAGAGGCCAATTTCAGACTTTCGCATACCACTAGAAATATATTTATGGGATATTTCCATCTACGTGGTTTTTACCTACATTTGAGATGATCTATTGTATAAATATTGGTTCCAAAGTCTCTACACCTTCTAATTTCCTCACTAATCTTATGATCCTCTTACAATCACCTTAACTCATTTTTTTCCAACTGTTGCCATATGATGCCATCAATGACAACATATTTACCAATGCATTTGAAATTTCCATTGATTTGACTTTTCCATGCTTTTCCTTTGTCATCAAGATTTTTCTTTGGAATCAAGATTTTCCTTAGCCAATATTTTCCGTTGCATCCACTTTTTCCTTTTCGATCAATGACAACATATGTCTAACAATATCCCCCTCTGGCATTGATGGAAACACCATGATAAAACAAAAAAATAATCACCAATGATTCACTAATGATCAAGCAAAGAAAAGTGTAATTCTCTTCTTTGATGCTTCTTTATGTGTTTTTCTTGAGGTCCTTCTCCCTCTTTTTATGATTTTATTTACCATATTTTGTTTTATCAACAATACTTCTCGCCCTTTGACATCAATGGAAAAGATACTAACATGCCCCCCATGTCAACATTCTCCCTTTGTCTTATTATCCTATGGACCTGCCAACTGCTTCTTCTTATGTTGAAAACCTTAGGAACCTTTGGTATGATCCAAGTAGCTTCTTCTCTATCATGTGAAGAAGAATAGTTGAAGGGAAAGGAGTAGTTAATCTCAATGTATGCCTCAAACAAGCAAGAGGGACCTCTTGCTAAAACAACACATCCTTGTGCAACTGATCCTTAAGAAATAATTAATGTTGGTTTGAGTCTCAACTAGGATTACATTCATAATAGTGCCTACCTAGAGACATACACGTGAAATCTAGAAAAAAGAACATAATTTTCTATGCACGACACCATCAATTTTCAACTAATGAACAACAATTTACAACGCTTAGAAGTTTTTACATGGCAAACATAGAGGGACTCTCACTAATGCATGTCTAGATCAACAAATTAGCTTGCATTTCTCCTAGCATATTTCTAATGACAGTAGACTCACCATGATACATTTGACTCATTATGAAAAATAGTGATATAAATAAATACTTGCTTACAAAAATTTTGACTCACAATTTCGTATTGACAACATGAACGCTATACTCTGATAAGAGTTCGACGACTATAAATACCAATTGATAGTACATTTGATACCAATTGTTGAATTGATGTGACTAATAGAAATTATGGATCACTTGATAAATGAGTGTCCTCATCCTCTGATCATGATCCTTTCACAAAAAATATGATGTTTGATACCAATTACTAATTACAATGGCATTATAATATAAATACCAGTAGCCTCTGTCTTATAGAAAACAACTGATACCAAATATCAATGAATAATTTGATACTGAAATCTTGACTTGATTGTACTCCCCCTATGTCTATGTCCCCTCTTTTCATTAGGAACATGTAAACAATACTTATGAAAGTAACTTCAACATTAAATTGATCATCACCAATCTGATTTGACAAAAACATTCAATACTTCTCGTGTCCCTCAGATGCATTCATTAGCATGATCCTTTCTTCTCCTTGCATATGACCATTTTTTCTTCCATTGAATCCAATATCTTCTTTTCAATGAAGGGGAACAAAGGATCTACTCCCCCTGAGTATATTATCTCCATTTTTCTTCCACACCTAGGTATGTTGAATTTGGTCAACACCATGAGCTAATTTCCTACATTGATCTGCCTAAATAGGTGGCTTTCTTCCATTTCCTAAACATACATACCGCTTATCATTCCTTTTGTTAGCACCAATTAAGTCCAATATGAAATTTACCTCTTGATCCTCTTTCTCTTTTTTGTTCTTTCTCTCAACAATGAAGAACTAGTAGAGTTACTTCTCCTTTTGTCTGATTGGAGTCTTTTCTGATTGCCGGTTATAGAATAGAGATCAACCACTGGAATTGAAAAATCTAATATGTCAATATTTCTTTGATTATCTTTAAAGCCAAACATTATTTTGTGCTTCCTCCATGCACCATTCAATATGCCTCTGAAATAAATCCTATGCAGTTATATTTGTTGGCTCTCATCATAATCTATGCCTCTTATTTAGTCAATTTAATGTCTTAAATTGTTATCATAAATTATCGACCAGAGTTAGTAATCTTGTGAAGTGCAGGTGCACTATATATGATATAATCCTATCTTTCTTACTTCATTGTGTAGATTTTATATGTTGTTCTGGGGGGTTTTGTGTCTTTATCTTTAATGTTTAAAAATAGGACAACTAAGAACTGATCTTAGGAATTAAATCTAAACCTAATTAAGAGTCTATGATGAAAATTAAGAAAGAAGAACAATTGATTTCTAAAGAACTAGAAAATAAACTTCTATCTTTTTGTATTTTTAGAGATTTTATATGAATGAAATCTAAAAGCAAGAAATTAATTGAATCTAGAATAATTTTAATGCTTAAAAGATAAACTTAAGAAGGAATAAAAGGAAATGTAAAATTAAGAGAGAAAACTAATCTAAAATAAGTCTAAATTGCATAAAAAGAAACCATGTTTAACTCTATGTTAGGTTATCCCATGCCGGAAATTATCTTAATTAAAGAAGGATATTATCTACTTAAATTTCTTCTAAATATAAAGAAAGCATCAATACAAACTATGATCAAATCCTATTATGTATTTGAAATGAAAACTTATCACATTAATCCTATGGAAAACAAAGTATTAAACTAATCTCTAATTCTATTCATTACTGAAACGAAAAATTCTGTGAAATGAAAAATATTAAACCTCTAAAGATCCTATCTAAATGACTGTGCTATGGAAATTGAAAAGGCTAATTAAACTAAGAATGAAAACATAGTGTTCTTCCTACTGCGCTAAGGTAAAAATGCTTGATTGTTCTAAGATTTATGCTGACTGTGTAAACAAATGTAAAACATATATTCGTTCCATATGTTAACATGATTATGGCATCAATAAAATTTAGGAAATTGAAACATTAAAGCATTAAACTTATGCGAAAAACACAACATTCATTTTATGAATACTTAACATTTAATTAAGGAAAAACTCAGAAATTAATCAATGCGGTAATGAAAATTGAGCTAGAAATAAAAAAAAATTATAATATGAAACCTTTCTCTATGCAGGGGCCCATTGAAATAGAACAGCTTGAAGAATTATGTAAAACTAATCATGCATTAATGGTCTTGAACTTTGCCTTCTACTTGCATTAATAAAATAGTTTCACTGTGTAGAAATATTACATAAATTGGACTTGTTTCCGGTTCAAAACAACCCGGTATTTATAATAAATTAAATTCAACTATTTTGAGATGATCTCACCTAAAGATATTAACAAAAATGAGAAGTAGAATTCTAAACAAGACTGTGGTCTTTATGGCTTTCACAATTTTCTACGTGGAGAGAAAATTGTGAAGCTTCCAACATCTTGTCTGTTGTTTCGGCCTTCCATTTGACTAATCCTTTGACCATTATCTTAGGCATGATTTCTCTCAATTTTGGATAGGTAAGTAGGACAAAATCTATGTATGGATCATTTCAAAACTACCCATATGCTTCACTCCTCTCCTTCATGTTTAGAACCTGTCAAACAATGTCAGTAGCTGCAGAAACAAAGATTAGCTACAAAATTGCAAGAATTCTATAGCTAAATAAAAAATTCATTCAGATAATAAGAAACATTAGAATATAAAAGAGAGATCATTTAAATAACTTTTCAGAGTGAAAATATATCAATTAACACTGATTGGGTTTGTGAATTATGTCAAAAGCGAAGAAAAAGTGGTGAAATAGATGTCAAAATAAAGATAGTCTTGAGGCTCAACATAACCCCACTAAGAGAACACTGCATGTCCTCATGCAATTTTAAAAATTGTGAGTCTTCAACTCATTCCTGCATATGTTCTGACACCTCTGCTAGGACATCCAACTTCAGCGTCTTTCCCCTTTTTGAAGTTATTGCTACTCTTGGTTTCTTCATCAGAAGTTTGTACTTCAAATTTATAATCTGTTTTTCAAGTATCTGTTCCTCTTTTTTTCAATTTCTTATTATTTTTTAACCATAAATCCAGATGCATAAGAGTGTTGTCATTAATGGTTTTTTCAATTTGGTTCTGAATCTCCAGAGCTTCATTTTCCTATTTTATATGCCTATTTAGTGTCTCTAGCTCAAAAAATTCTTTCTTTAGAGTATTCACTAGAGGTTCTTTTGGACTAGAAGGTTGATCATCATGAAATAATGTATTCTATGTATTTATTCTTTCCAAAGATTCAATATAATCATAGATATATTACTAGATAGGGTCAATATCTGGAGTTATTCTAATTGCATATTGTATGGGAGAGGAAATGATAGGAGATGGTACCTCAAGACTTGTTTCTAGATCAATAGGTTATATAACTTCAGGGACTGGCTTTTTGGCTACTTTGCAAAGTCTTGAGCTTATTCTTGCTAGTTTTGGAATGCTTTGAGTTTCTATTTTTTCTATATGTATGACTTTTCATTTTTCTTTTATGCTAACCCTTCTCTTTTTACTGATTTTTCCCTAGCCTTTCCAAATAAATATGCAATAGAATTTTCATCTTCTGATTGTGGTTGAGGTGGTTGTTCCTTCTACGAGATTTTTAGTTTTTCTCTTTCTGCCTCTTTTCCCTTGTTATCACTGGGGTGATTTTCTTCTTTTTCTTGAAAATGATTTCTAGTTAGGAAATCATCCTAAGTATCTCCTATGCTTCTTAAATGAAATCCAATGAGGATTTTTATTAATGCATGATGGTGCATTGTGTTATCTATAAACTGAACCCTCTTTTGAACCATCCCTGCCATCTTCCTTAGAATATTCAACATAAAATAAGGAATTTTTATTTCTTTATCCTCTATAAAATTCATTGGTAACCTAGATTTATAGAAAAACATGCAGCCAAATCTTCCTTCACATGTAATAAATTTTTGGAATATGAAAAGCATGTTCCTCCATGTACTCTTAAGAGCTTTGATGGGAATTCCTTTCTTAAAAATACTTGTGTCCATACCTAGGTTTTTCAAGAAGACTTTCCATTCCTCTCCATTGATTCCTCTATTTTTGAACCACCTTTCACCTGTTTTTGGAAGCCTGGTTGCCTCTACCACCAAATATTTTGTGACTGAAAATTTAATGTCACCAATTTCGACCTAAACTCCATTGAAGGCTCTAGCAAAAGATTTTGTAACTTCCTTGTGGAACCGTCAAATTTCTCTATGAAATTAATCCTTTGTACCTTCTTGAGTATCTCCTTTAGCTGTGGATATCCCTCCATGAACTTCTTGCCTACGGGCTTTATTCTTACGATCAAACCCATCTCTTCATCGAGAGCTTGTGCCTTCAAGACTGTCTCTACCCGACTGGATAGATTGAGGGTTTTAATCTGAGCTTGGAAATGTGGAGGACATATTTCATGAAATGGAGGAGACATGCAAGTAACAAGTGAAATGAATGAGTGAGAGTTTAGGAATGTGAGCTAGGTTTCGATATAAGTGATGTTTCGGCGTGAGACATGACTGTTGGATCATTAATGAATAAGATCAAATTGATCGTTGAGGAGATTATGATGTGGGCTAGGTGGCGAACCATGAAATTTATATTTTGATTTGGCTCAATCACTTTAAATGATGATATTTTTGAGTTGGAAAATACACGATCATCTAATTTATACATATTAATGTTTTGAACGGTATTATTTATACAAATTTGTATCATACCTTGGATATAGCTAATCCTATTGTTTTCTTATTTGCTCTTGATTCCTCAGGTGTCCTTGAGTAATTTCTTCAGTGTGATCTTCAATCTTGTCTTCAGCTACTTCTGTCAATCAATTATGTTCATTCATGTTGCAGAGATGTGTAAGAGATGCATAACGTTATAATAGCTGTAGAAATGCAACAATTATGTAGCTAATCTTTATTATTTTGAAAATAAAGGGAAATGCAAAGAAATTGGAAATTTTAGAATGGGATAAAAGAGAATATAATATGTCAAAAATAAACTTTGATTTTCACCTTGTGTTTTCTGCACAAGGATGCCAATCATTGATTGGTTTTCATACTTATACAATTTTTTTTTGAATAATATATATATATATATATATATATATATATATTATTTATTTCTTTTTTTTATATATATGAAAAGTAAAAATAAGACTAAGTTGGAGAAGAAGAAGGATTCTTCTTCACCAACTTCATATTAGCATTGTTTTGAAATGTTTTGACAAATTCCTCCTTTGTTAGTGGCTTATGATAAACCTTTAGTCGATGCCCATTCACAAGAAGAGGAACCTTTTCTTCATCAATTTTCCTTATTCTAACTACTCCATTATCAAAGACCCATTGAAAGTATGCAACATGGGTACTCCTTGGATGAGGAATTAAATTTTGCATCCAACGAGTACTCCCGCTTGAAATTTGAGTAAAAACTTTGGGAGATAAGTTGAAAAAGTAGTTTTTCCTTTTTTCCCTCTAAATTTTGATGATGTAATTAAATATTATTTTATTATTTCCACTATTATTTTATAATTTCCTTAGGAGGCCCATTTTAGACCTCAAAATTCCCTTAATGCAGACAATCTCGGCATAGTTGGGAATGAACCTTATGAGGAAATTTATTCTTCCAAGGAACACCTGTACTTCCTTTTTTTTTCTTAGTAGGGGAATGCCATTTATCACCTCTACCTACTTCAGGTCGATCTTCACTCCCTCCTTAGTTACCCACGACATTTATCAAGGGTTCGTCGAAGGTGATTTATGTGTTCAGCGTCACTCTTTGAAAAGACAGTGACGTCGTCTACGTAGATCAACACAAACTTATCTTTCTCTCATATGAAAGCAATTTCCATCGTACGTTGGAGTGTGGCACAGGAGTTTATCAGGCCAAAGGTCATTCGGGCGTGCATGAAGGTTCCCCAAGGCGTAGTGAACATCATCTTCTTTTGGTCTTCTGAGAGCACTTCCACCTGATTGTATCCTGAGAATCCATCCATCATGGACATGCGAGAGGATCCCACCACCTTTTGAAAGATGTGGTCGATCTTCGGGAGGGAATAGTTATCTTTGAGTGAGGCTCTATTCAGATTGCGGAAATCCATGCAAAGCTTGATTTCCCCATTATTATTTCTTACAGGCACCAGTTTTTCCACCCATTCGGAGTATCTTGAAGGGACAATGATCTTGGCCTGTAACAACTTCTGTATTTCCTTCTCAATAACTGGGAGAAGAAGAGGGTTGATCTATCTCAGCTTTTGCTTATGAGGCTTAGCATCTTCTTTCAGAGGAATTTTGTGCTGTATAATTTCCATGTAAAAAGTATTCAGATCCTAATATGACCAGGCGAAGATGTCTTTATAAGATTGAAACAACCTAAGGTATTGATCTTGGTATTCTCTAGGGACCCCTTTTAACAGCTTCACCATCTTTCGATCTTCTTCTGTCCCAATATTCACATCCCTAATGGGCTCATCGAGGGTCATTTTGATGGGGTTCACTGGGATATCATTCTTGTCAAACAATCTCTCTAATTGCACGAGCCCCCTGGGAATGACATTTCCGTTTAATTGCAGAACATGGTGTCCAGCAAGTGTCTCTTCACATCTGGTTTTTGGCTCTTCACTGTCATCCTTGGTGATTGAGTTGATCACCATTTTTTAGAACTCACCCACCGTTTCCATAAAATGTTGGACCTGATCTTCCTCTTTGAAGACTTGCCAATGCTTTATGTTGTTTGGAATCGAGGGGTGGTATCACACCTCAATCTCATATCTGAGCAAAGGATTCTGCGGAGGGCAGATATTACTAGCAACCAAAGCTAGTGAGTCTGCCATTCTGTTCTTATCCCTTGGCATGAATTAAATATTAAAAGAAGAAAATAAGTTCTCAACCAAATCCCATACATAATTCTTATAAGCTCTGAGCCACCGGTGTTTATTTTGGCATTGGCTCCTGACTTGTCTCACTACAAGCTCTAAATCTCCAAACACATTGAGGTTCTGTATGTTCATGTTCCATGTTGTCTTCAACACCAACAACAGGGCTTCATATTCAGCCACATTATTTGTGGCTTTGAATTCCATCTTAAAGGAGAGGGGAACCAAGCATCCTTCTAATGATATCAAGAGTACCCCAGCCCTGTTTCCTTCTCGTGAGTAAGATCCATCAAAATGCAAGGTCCATATCTTGTTTTCCGCTCTACTCATCGGATTATTTTGTATTAGAGGACAGATCTATGTTTATTGTAGGAAATTTCATCCTCCTCGAGCATAAGACAAGAGAATTCGCCCTCCGTACCATATACCGGAGAATTTTTGGAAAAATCGGCTTTGGTGACCATCTTCACGAATCTGGATCCATGATATAATATTCTTTCCTCCCCACCGAATACTAGAATAGTGGCATAGGTGAGGTCTAGTTTTATGGATCCTCCAATCTTGGATCCCTAGGATTTGGACAAAAACATTCCAACCCAAGCTGGGATATCAGCTACAACAATGTCCATTACCACATTTTTGGCGAGAATTTGGGCTAAGTTTACTACCAGATATTTTATCATGCCCAAGCACTTTACCCTCTTGGAATCAAAAGAATACATATTTTTATAAGGCCTGGTGATCTGCAACACCAACTGATCCATGACAGACAATGGCAATAGATTATGTGAAGCCCCAGAATTTAGCATGCAGTTGTGCAATAACAGGTCATGTATAACTAGAGTCACATAGAATGGGGGAGTGGCTGAGTCCAGCTCTTCTAGATGAGGTCCAAAAACTACCATGGGTATTTCTTCTTGGAGATTGAGGCTTTCAGGGAGAGGGGCTACGCCATGGGGCAGCATGAATTGGAACACTTGGGCCTTGTATGAAGGCTACTTTAGGAGCTCGATTAGGGAACCAGGATCTTGACCTTCTCTAGTTCTTTCTGGAGGTTAAAGACCGTGGGAGCTTTTTCTGCAATGAATTATTTGGACTGCTCTTTAGGGTGGTCAGCCAGGTTCAAAGCTACATACGATGACTTCCCGTTTGCAGGAGGATCAGAGCCTTGCTTTGTGAAAGTGGATGCCACGGCTTCATGATGGGAAGACTCTTCTAAAGGCTCTTTCCCCTTACTGGCAGAACTAGAAGGGGTCTGTTCTCTTGGTATTGACTCTTTGTTTTTTTCTTGCACTCGAGTTCTCTTCCTGGAGGACCTGAGGTCATAATTCTTGTGGAGCTAAGCTTGCATGAAATCCATAAACTTCTTGCAGTAATTGTCAATATCTCGATCCTATGGGGGGGATTCCTTCTCTTCTTTCTCTTCTTGCAGGGTGAGTTCACCTTCTTCATCCTCTAAGTAAGCGAGTAATTGATCTTCTTGGTTGTCTATGACTTCCTCGGTCTGTCCCTCCCTTTCCCCCTCCAGGTATAGAGGAGTTTGGTTGTGATCTCGCCGCTCCTTCCTTTCCCACTGCAATAAATCTAGACGGGGCTTCCTATACTGGGGATTAAACTCACAATTTGGAATCATTTGGTTAGGATGAGGAGGGGAATTCTTAGCCTCCAATTCAAGCTTCACTAGCTTATTTGATAGGTTCTTGATCATCTTATTCATTTCTTCAATTATGTAATCTTATGATTACCTCTCCTGATTAGAAGTATAATTCTCCTCCCTGCTCTTTCTTCTGGATTCATGCTCTGTCTTCCCTTTTATGAGGATGATTTGGCTATGGTACAACAGGTATATGTTGAGTAGATGTTTCTATATTTATATGTAATGAGCTTTGGAGTGTTGTAACTTATTTGACTTCTTCAGCCTCTGGAGTAGGGTGCACGGGAGGCAAAGAAGTATCATCGGATTCGACTTTGTATTTTATGGCTGAATTGGCTAAATCAGAGGTTTCTGGAGGATACTCAAGTACACGGGCTGTGGAGCCAGGACCATAGATATCAACATTCTGATATGAGGAAGGAAAATCTTCTCGAGAAAATGAGGGTAGGTCAGCCTGGCTGGGTTTATTTTCCTTCTAGATTCTCCTAAATATGATCTTTTCAGGATCAAATACAGAAGGGGTTCTCTGCTAGGAAGTATTTGATCAAGTATGAGGCCTTGTGTAAGCCAAGATTACAACTAATTTAAACTTTGATAATAGTGGAGTCACCAAGGTGAGGGTTATGCAACTCTCAGCCCTTCGTGCTCACCTGATTGAAGGGTGAAGATAATGTCATATCCTAGGGAAAATATTTCCCCATTAATATCCCCGGAAATGACACCAAAAATATGTTGTAGCTTCTGGAGACATCCTTGAGATGCAAAATACCAGTGCCTAGGACATCTTAAAATTAGGGGTTAAATGTGGACAATTGCATAAATGCCTCTGATAGAATATAGGTCAAGAGAATAATCGTTTTAGTGGTTCAAGAATAGAGAAGACCATTTGATCCTTATTCATGTGAATTCCCTATACTGCGAGAGGGCTTAGGAGGCTGTGAAGCTTGATGGCTTTCAAGTGGGCCAAGTATAAAACAATGAGCAGAAGCTTTAAAAGTATGTAGAGGCGTTGAGAAAGAACGGAGAAGGAACCCACAAGAGACAGGTTTAAGAGGATTAAGAATATTTCCCCCGTGAACTCAGAGGAAGCGGATATGAATGTGACATGGAAAACAACAGAGGTTCATGGAGCATGAATTAAGGGAGAAAAACAAGCTTAATACATGAGCATTAACACTTGAGCGTTATACAAACACGAATTCATGAATAAAATTGTAGACTGCCGGTAGCTACATTAGACGAACCATCAAAACAACAAAGAATGAAATATGATTATACAAAAAAAGAATATTACTGATAACAAAAGGAAACAGATACATACTACTCATTTCTCCATCTAAAATCAAAATAAAATCTCTGTATCATATTAAGTTTAAACAAATATCCCAAATATGTATCTCAGAGCACATGGAGCACAATCATACAAAACTACAACAAAATTCTTCAAAATTCCAGAACCTTTCTTTCATCTTAGAATTCCCTACACACAGAGTTCTCTCCGAGGGTCTATGATCCTATATTTTTTCACAATCCACCGACACAAGTGAAAACCAAAATATCATAACAAACTGGCAGGGGTGCATCAAGCAATCACTCTTGCAACAGAAAATCAAAACAGAATTGGGTAAAATCAGGATTTTACCATAAAAACATCACTATTTAACAACAAACAGAAACAAAACAGTTG
Organism: Pinus albicaulis; assembly: GCA_034641835.2. Lineage (NCBI taxonomy): Eukaryota > Viridiplantae > Streptophyta > Pinopsida > Pinales > Pinaceae > Pinus > Pinus albicaulis. Next base: position 1,057,183,043 of record CM076575.1, on the reverse strand, counting down.
GCCATGGAGGCCAAATTCTATAATCTTGAAAAGGAGTGGAGAGAAGTGGATGATAACAGGTGGGTGGTCTGGTCTTCATCATATGATTCCATCTGCTGTTTGAAAACCTCCACTCTCTAATTCTCATAATTTCCACTTCCCGTTGTGGAATGGGGGGGGGGGGGGGGGGGGTGAAAAATCACTACAAGCTACCATGTAGCACTGGAGGCGGTATTAGAAACTGGCCATTTCAGACCCCCCCCCGCCCTGCATTAACCTTTGGAAGGTGGAGGGAGTGCAAAATATATTATGAGTTATCGGATGCATTGACGTGGAGCGGAGCTGAAGGCAGGATGGCGGAAGAGGAAGTGGATTTAGAGGGACTCATTAACATTGAAATGGGAGAAAAAAGGACACATGAGGGCTATTGATGATGTGGAAAGGGGGTGGGGTCCAAACTCCACCCGCACATCGCAAATTGAAAGATTTATGTGTAATCAACGAAGGGTGAATGTTATGTTTTTCTAAGTGTGAAATGCGGGGGCGGGGAAGGTGACATGGAAAGGATAGAGGTGGAATGCGCCCACAGATCGCATATCACAAAGTTTATATCGAAACAGAGGGTGGTAAATGTTAAAAGGAGTGATGTGAGAAGTGCGATGTATGAGAGGTGTGACGTGGAAGGACAAATTTGGGGCCGCCTGCACATCGCAAATCACAAGATTTATGTGATAATAGCAAAGGGTAAGTGATGAAAGGTGTGATGTGCAAAGTGCAGGGAAGTTGACGTGGTAGACGAAGGTGGGGCCGCTTGCATATCACAAGTCGCAATATTTATGTGTTAGCGGTGGTGGGAAAACAGTAATATTTGCGATGCGCGAAGTGCAGGGAAGGTCATGTAGAAATTTATTAATACTGATTTATTACTGGATCCTCCTGATCTCACAATATTTATCTTCTTGAAAAATACAGAATCCTTCCACTAATTAAACTTGTGGAAATTTAAAACTCAATTGCAAACACATTTGAATAAATTCAGTCGCATATAACACAGTTTTTTAACGAGAAATCTTAAAGCTAAAAACCCCAACTATCATATATTATGTATATCAATGGAATCATGTAATAATCTCATACAAAGCTTAGTACATCAAGCTCTCAGTACAATGTAGATTCATTTACACACTATCATGCAAAAATTTGCATCTCCATGCACCAATTTCTTGCTCCTAACAGCCTGCCTCCACTGCGCAATCCTTGCTGAAGAAGATCCCCGAATGAATTCGAATTGGCCTTGCCTTGACTACGCAATCCTCATTGGCAACTCCAATGTGTGTTAGATGCATTGAATGCATCACTATAGTCACAACATATAGTCCATCTCACCCTTTCACCTATCTCTCCACTGGGTCTCCACTGGAATTGACATGCATTGTAGTTAACTGTTGTTTCTGCTCAGTTGTTAGTGAGTTATTAGTTGTGAATTAATTAACTAATTATTTCACTTAACTCTCACTTGTGTATATTTCAGTTAGACTAGATACAACTAGCTCAACTGAGTTTAACTCACTTGATTGAGTTAAACTAAATAACAAATCCATAAACTACTCTTCTAACTCTGTCATAACTTTGCCACTTCAGTTTTAACTAAGTCCTCATGCATGAGCCACCAATAAACCCTAGGAATTGTGTAATTCCTTCAATCCACTAATTTTCCAAATCTGTTCGTTAAAATAAAGTGCTCCAAGAGAATAAGTTGATGTTTATTGTCAGATTATTATTAAGGGTTAATAATAATTGACATGCATCTATTTTTAGATCGACGATCTATAAATAGACTTCGCCCAATATTCTAAAAATAGAATTTCATCTATTTTCCACATTTGACCAACCATATACAAATATCATCTTGCAACTTATAGAATATGCTCACCATTTCTAAAAATAGACATACACCTAAAAATAGCCTGCGGGCCCCACTTAGTGAAGGTGCTTACTTTTCACTAAGCTCATCATCTTGTTGAATCTCAACAAGTGACGTGGGAGATGGAGGTGGGGCCCTGCCCGCATATCACAAATCACAATATTTATGTCTGAGCGGCGAGGGGTAAACGATACAAAGTGCGATGTGCGAAGTGCGATGGTGGGGAGGGTGACGTGGCATATGGAGGTGGGGCCCCGCTCGTAGATCGCATATCGCACGATTTAGATCTGGGTGGCATAAGGTAAGATTTAAGACTTGTAGGGGGTGATGTGCGATGAACAGGGGGATGAGTGACGTGGAAGAAGGATGATGTGCTGCTTACCTCACTGTGGGGATGCTCTGGGGTACGATGCACATATCAAGGGTCTTCCCTCGTAGTAATCGTGAGCCGTAGATCTGTGGTCAGCAAACTTCTAGCGGAGTCAACTGCGGAGGCACCAATAGTGATAACCTGTGGGTTATTTGTGCCCTCAGGTTTCCACTGATATGAGAGTATTGCTCATTTATTTAAATCTTGCCCGATGATTAGCATGGGTGTTAATACACGATGAGCGATGAATGATGTGTTGTGGAAAATGTGCAGACTAGTTGGCCCGTGCTTGAAGTGTTGGGCCTTCATCTTACCTGCTCCAGCTTTTCATTTGCTAGAGTTTGAAATTTCCTTATACCTTTGAAATTATCACAAGCCAACAGGTATAAAAACCAAAGGATCCATGCTGAACAAGAAAGGGATCTGCAAATTTGAATGGATCATCTAAATGAGACATGCATTTTATGAACGTTGCAAGTGGTTGGAGCCGAACCCATCAAATCTGTGGAACTGCATCTAAGGTTGTAGCATAATCTGAGGTCATCCGGTCATGTGGGGGGCTACCTGAAGGGCCACCCCCACATGAGGTCTGAAACATCTCACACACACTCGGGAATCACTGGTACAATATGCTGGATCACCAAACCATCAAGTATATGATTCTCAATCATGCGATAATGAGCTGACGTCGAGCACGTGAGAAATGACCAAGTCAAAGGGAAATAATGATTCCATTTTCTTTATCCGAGGTACCAAACAAAAATAAAAGCTGGAACCAAGGCACACCACCCTCTAGATCATTCTTCTAGAATGAATGTGCTTAAGTCGACATAATAGGGCCTTCCATACTTGAGGTAATGAGGAATCCCCAACTAAGGTGGGAGGGATCATAGAAGAGTGACTGATGGACTGATACGAGGGAAAATGATGGAAGGAGGGGAAAACTGAGAGGCGGAAAGACGACTTCCCTTATTAGAGCATAAAATGCATGATGGACCTGGTAGCGACTAACTCAATTTAGGAGGAGATGATGAGGGACAATATGGTTGGAGGCCAAAAATGTGCAATATGTGAGGAATGTGATGCAAAGATGGATGGAATATTTTAACAAGAGATAAAGGGACTCAGGAAAGACTCCATGAATGTGATGATGAGTCAACTCAGATGCTCTAAATAAGGGTGACTCGATGATACTGCCACACAGGATAGGCCCAGGGGGGCCGTAAAAACATGAACAAATAATGGTTTCCCATGAATAAAATTGGCACATGAGGTGACAAGTGAAAGGAAAATTTTTTCCAAAGTAAAAGTGGCTCATATGAAGAAATTCAGTTTAAATTGGCGGCACAGTGACACTTTATGGAAAAAATGGTTTCCAGGTGAAGTGTCAAATCACCAAAAACAAAAGAAGACCCATTATAGTAATCGGCGAGAGGTTTATAATGGTGTTGACGGTTCATCAAACCAAGCTACATTTTGGTTGCAATGGGCGATGTAAAAATTGGGAATTTTCCTATAAAAGGGTGTTTTCCCTCCAATTTCAATTCATTTGCTAAGTGATATGTGGTGAATTTGGAGAGGAGGAGAAGGCCCTAAATCTTGCTAAGGTCCTAGCGAAAAAACCTACCATGGGAAATAGGATTTGCGACTCTTAGGAAGGTGGCCTTAATGCTTCATGGAAGGATGGTTCCTGGTGAAGAATCAAGGTAGGAGAGAAAAACAAGAATGAACTACTAGAGAAGGTCTAGAATCATCCCCACACACCAAGTCAAACATGGGGACAAAGTGGTAAGCGTGGTATCACATAGAGTATAATGTTTGAAAATATGGTATCAATCATCTACGATATGTGATGTATGTATATGGCTCGCCAGAGAGGCCAATTGGACAAACTATCAAGGAATGGAAGGATAATTGACCATACCTAGATCTTTGGGGTTTAGGCCAAGACTTATATTAATCATGTGAGAATGTGGATAGGGGTTCCATAATTCCCCTAAGCATGGGATAATTCCCCCATGCATATGTGATGGAGGGGAGTGACCTGGTATGCAAAGGTGGGAATGATGCCCCTAGCTAGAGGAGTTTGTGGAGCACTATTGTGTTCCAAATTCTGAAATAGTGGATTGAAGAATTTAGCCTAGCTAGCACAATTTCCTCCAAAGGATGGTGAGAATATGTAGGGACATAGGTTCCCCCAAGAAAGATATGGACATGCCAAATTTATTTAGAATAGTGGAATCTAAACACATTTTGATGATGTGGTTTTCCATTTTTTTATGTTATGGCTATCTTCCTATGGGAAGAATGGATAGATATAGTTAGAGAAAGGAAATAGAGGATTACCAATCTCATTTGGAACTACATATATGAATCAAATGGATTGAATTTCTAGGTTCGCATACATGGTGTCACTATCCCAAAGAGTGGCTTTGGATATAATGAACTGGTGCTCACCGAGAAAACACTGTGGTTGGTCAACAACAATGTCTAAGGGACTGGGTTTTTGATGTAAGATGAAGGAATGATTAAGTGGATCATCCCTAGAGTGATATGAAGTGATATGAGACTCTAGAGGTCCTTCTAAATGGGGAAGAATAATAGCACTAGAGCCAAGACTACCATATGCACTAGGAGGGTTGGGGAGAATTGATTCGTCTGAACTCTCAAATATGGGTGCCCGCTTACCCAAACATTGGATGTCAATGTAATGGCCACAAGGTGTATGTGTTCTGAATGCATGGGTTTGAAGTAAGGGGTTATTAAGCCAATCAAATTCACAATGGATGAAGTCAGTTGACTCCACAGTAGATTGGTCATGGGTCTGATGCAGAAGGAAATAGGCACGATGGTGCATATCATCCCAACGATAATGAGGCGTGGTCACAACTTCCATGATGTCTTCATATGAATGGAATATGGGCATGTTGGCTTGAGGGGTCCTGACCCAGGTTCGGTTTTAAGGTTTGCCAACAAACCCCTATACTACTAGCCCTTTCGACAATGGCTTTATTGCGTAGGTCAAGGTCTCACCCGAAGTAGTATGGAAGGGTGATAGAACTAGGTTTCTGCACCCTGAGAGAGATAAATTTAATTGAAGTGGGTCCTTTTAGGTCTAACAGACCTACGCTGGAGAATCCCTAAAACAGAAACCCTTAACATTTTATCGGCAGAATATCTTCAACGAAGCTTATAAATCACTAGATAGCATGTTAACAGAAGAAAAGCGATTAAATCTAACCAAATCTATGCATTCATCCCATTTTACAATATCACATCCATGTGCACATCAATAAATCATCAGTACTCAACAAATAGATATAACTTTAGAAATAACATAGAGCGCAACCAATAACCACAACATAGAAGTACTCAACTTATCACAAAACAGTCTTCTCATTCATTAATATCCAGATCCAAATTACAAACTCTAGTTACTAGCTTGCTCACAGAGCCAGCAAGGTCCACACATAGCAGGACTCAGGGTCTCCGTGCACACAGCCAGTAGGAGCCCTTACCCAAATAATCGACACAGAAGATCCACAAATTCGTATCCAAGCTTAATAAAAAACTTAGTCTACTTCTAGACTTGATTCATTTATCTATTTATAACATATTTTCCTGCGCTACTCTATGGTTTGCAAACCGTGGTTTGCGGACGTTTGGTCTACCCTTTGACCCATTACAATTCATTGGGGGCTTTGACCCGCACCAAAGCCCCTACGCTAGACTAAACTATTACAAAAATGTTCCAAAAATATTGCCACTAGGGGACCTTGCTCCAATAGGCCTCCAACACAATCTTGTGACTCATCCCGAGTCACAGCGGTAGTGGGGTATTCATCTTCTTTTGGAGTTGTTCAACAGTGGCAAAAAAAGGGGGCATGACACCTTCACTCTGTGCAGCTGCATTTTGCACGATGTCAACCAAATTTTGTGAAGTTAGTCCTTTTGTATCTGCAATGATGCTCTCTAGGGTCTGGTTCAACTACTTCATGACCACATCTAAATCCTGCAAAAGTTTGAGAGATTCATCGGCCCAAGGCTTCAAGTGGTCACTGAGGATGTTCTTCTAGTGGCGGAGCCCCTCAATTTCATCTCTGAGCACGCGGTTGGTCTGAAGGTGTGCTAGTCGTTGTGCTGCGATGAGGGTGGGCATGGTAGCTTCCATTTGTTCAAACTCTTTCTCTTTCTGGAGCAACTCCTCATTGAACTGCCGAAGGGGGGGAGTGCATTGTATCGTGGACCATAACCCCATAGCAGTTTTTGAAAATTCTGTGCCCTTTGTGACCTGTGTTGTAATATTACTTGTAGCTTCTTTGACTACCGTAGCTTGCTGGGCGCGCACCTTAGGAGGGGTCTCAGGTTGCAATTTTTCATGTAGTGTAGCTATTTGTTGCTCCAATTCAACTTTAACAACCTACACTTTGATTTGGGATGCCTTGAAGGCAGTGACCAAGCCTTCAAACTTGGCCTGCGGTGTAGCGGAGGCAGGGATTACTTTCGGCATATCTTTGCAGAGCTGGTCTATCAAATTCTCTAATTAAGCCTGCTGCGATGTGTGCTACCTAGGCTTGGGCGGTTTCAATAGCTTTCATCACAATAGTTTGGGTGGACTCATTTAGCTGCTGCTGCGCCCGCATTTCTCGATGTTGAAGCTTGACGGATTAGAATACATAGAGAGTATGAAACTACTCACCTGTCAGTCTTGCCACGTCGAGGTCGACTGCAGAACACAAGCGGACTTGCTCGCATAGGATTGGGGGTACCACAATGAAAGACGTGCCCAGGAGGAGGAAATCCGACTCTCTGTCATGGTAGCCAAAGCTGTAACTATGGCGGGCTAGCTCACTTGATTCTGCCTCACCTGAAGTGTATTTTCCTTTAACTAAAGGGCATGCAGTCCAGACTAAAATTCTTCTACTACGTCCTTTTGTTTTTCTTCTAGGGTAGCCCATCGGTCTTCCAAAGCAACAGTGACATCATCCGCTATCTTCTCCAAGTCATCCTCTATCAAGGTGACCTCTGCCTTCGCATCTGGATTAGTAACCTTGCACTTCTTCCTCTTCTGTTTGGGAGGCTCTCTTGTGCACTTGGTTCCATGTGGGGACTCCGTGCCCTCCCCACCAAGCCCTTCAACTCCCTCGTCCAGCTGGGACTCCTGCTCTACCCCCTTGGTGGCATCCTTGGGGGTATCTTTGGTCGTGGTTTTTTCCATGGTGCGCACCTCGGTTTCCTTCGCTGTACTAGGCAGGACAATATCCTTCGGGGTTGTGTCCTTTCCATAGGTGTCTGCTATAACTGAGGCGGATGATCTGAAGCTAAGCTTCCATGTCGGTGGCCAAGTTGTGACCAATTGATCAATTTCTGCCTCCATGGCCATATATGGAAGGTTATATCATGCTTGATATTTGTGGGCCTGGATATGGACATTGTGCATGGTGACATGGAATTCAGCAATGTCCTTGTATTTTTTGTAGACTGCAGATGACAAGCATGGCCTCAAGTGAATTTCTACTGCCAGTGCACGGTCGAACAACACCCAGAACACCTTATTTTCATCCGTGCACTTTGGATCTGTAATATTCTAAATTTTTCACATGTTTATTTGGAATATTATAGTTCTTAATAAACGTAATTAATTAATTAAATAAAGGGTGGAGGGACCCATAATCAGTAATATTCCCAGTTATGTTTTAGCTAGTTGGAATATTAATTTTTTTTTTTTCTTCTTAGTTAGAAGAATAAGAGGGTAGGGAGACCCATAAATATCCTTAGTAGGAATAAAATCACTCCAAATGTGAATGGAGGTCATCAAATTAGTTGGATAAAGCACCCTTATGTGTGAATATGGGATGTAGCATGTGGAATGGGTCAACTTTGACCAAATCAACAACATTGGTATGGAGGGAGTGGACATTCATTGAGGGACAACGTAGTTTGGAGGGAGATTCCTTGCATGGAAGTAGTGCCTTTAATGAGTGGGGCCCAAGGTGAGGAATCTCACCAAGAATATAAGGAAGGGGATGGCAGCCATGGAAGGCATGATTGAGTATTATTTTTTTTATGTTCTGTTATGCCTTGTTTCTCTCTTTAGTTGTTTAGCAGAGACTACAGTGCTATTTAGCACAAGGGTGTTCCCGAGCGGGAATCCCATCTTCATCCTCGAGGGACTTAGAGTGCCCAATTAGGAGAAGTTATTGGGCTATATTTCCACATTCTGACATTAGGCTAAGCTACAAACTTCTTCTACAGTGCAGTTTCTGCTTAGGGTTGTGCTGTCTTGCAGGGTGCAACAATGGAGGATTGGATTGAGCCATTTCTGAGCTTGTCTTCAGTGGGGGAGCATCCTTTCCATTACGAGGCCAGTAAAGAAGGTCCTTGGGCATTATTACTACATTTGGCACCAGGACAAGTTATTATTATCCCCCACAACATAGTTTTAGACTTGGACTACGTTATTTTAGGGTCGAGTTACACGGGTGGTTTCAGTACATGATTTGGGGAGTTAGGTCTTCAGTGGAGGGATTAGCCTTTCACCTGGAGAGTCTATTGGAGGAGAGCCACATATTTATACATTAGCTTTAGCCTTATCTTCCGGCTATTTTTCTACAGTGAATCTTCAGCCTTAGGGCTTTGGTTCACCATTTGTATTTTTGGGGTATTTTTGGAAACCCTCTTGGGTTGTCTTGGAAAGATGATATAGAGCCTTGATCTTTATGTATAGCATATTTTGAGGCATATATCAATTATTTTATATCATTTTATGCTCCCATGTTGTAGCTATGTTCACTATGACTGCGTTGTAGCAGCTCTCCAACATTTTGTATATTAGCAGCATCTCACTTTTGATAGGGTTTGATCATTGGAGGCTTGTTTGCTTATGTTGTATGATTTGTGCCTCAATATATTGCACTTATTTGCTGCTGATATGATTAATAAAATGGCTCCATATTGGTCTCATATATTTGTGCATGGATCTTCACATCTAATTTCCATTTTTATGTCCTATATTGCTGCTCTCCCAATTTTGGGATATTACATAATCCTCAAAGATGAATAAAATCCACTTTTGATGTGTGTATGTGGATATTATAGATCTAGATCTAAATCATGGAGTAATGGAGCAACTCCATTAATGATAAAGGAGTGGAGATCATGTCTCATTTATGAGATAGATCATGGAGGATGAAATAGTCAAATAAGATCATGAACCTTAAATGTAAAATCATGAGGATCTTTGAAGAGGTCAACTAAGATCATAATTCATTCAAAGTAAGATCATAATGAAATTATGATAAGTTAGTGGAGAATTGGTGCATCTAATGAGCACATGATGGAGGAAGTAATGCATTTAATGCACAAATTATGGAGAGGTCGATCATCACATGTAGACATGATGGAGGACATGGAAAAACAATGCAGTCAACCATGGAGACTTATGTCCACATGTACAACGTAGTTTAGAGGTGGGCCTAGAATATGGAAGGGTCACAATCTATATAATGAAGGTGAAGGCACAATAGAAGGCAAATTTTAGATTTGATTATTGTCTCTAATCTGTTTAGATCTCGATTTTTCTTAGGAAATTTCTATGCACTCTTATGTTGTTTAGATGAGTCTGCAGTGCTATTTAGCACAAGGTGTTTCCTAGCGGAAATCCCACCCTTATCCACGAGGGAATTTGAGGGCCTACTTTGGGAAGGTTTTCTAATGGTATTTTTCCTTATCAGGCATTGGTGCCATCTTCAAGAGGTTATTTCTAGCATTCAGCTAGGAATTTGGTGGAGGATTCATCCTTCCACTTTGTTCTTCATTTGCAGTCTTCTAGGAGCAGCAGATCTTTATCCAGAATTTAGGCCATTGTATTTTACCTCCATGTAGTAGCAGTCCCCTCAAGGATTGCATAGTTCAGTCCCGTAGATATTTTGGAGGAAGGAAGTTTTCAGCATTTCAGCTGGAAATCCTGTGAGGGATCATCTCATCACATTGTATTCATTGTTTCCATCATTCTGGAGCTGATTTGACATATCTAGCAGCAGGCTATTGAGCCTCCCTCTCTTACAACACAGTTTTTTGAAGCTGTTAATCATTCAACAACTATTTTCAGTGGAGGAGATTGGAAGAGCTATATCTTGATATTTTAGCACAAGGATCTAGTGAAGGAATCAACCCTTCATTGCAGCCATCATATCTTCAGTTCATGCAACAAATCTGCATACCCAACAGCTACATAGTGCAAGCCCTAAGAGGGTGATTTTATAAGATTGATAGATCTAGAAAATCCTTTCTGGGTTATCTTGGGTATCCATCATAGAGCACAGATCTAAAGTTTCAACATCATCAGAGCTCCCAAACTGCCTAGATCTAACTTTCTATCATTTTGGAAGTTGCAGTCCCAACAGTTGCAGCAAGGACGACATAGTTTTCCTTCCAATATTTCAACAGTTATGCAATCCCTCTTGTGGGATCATTTCAGGGTCATTCTAGGCCATCTCTTTGGCTTGAGTGTCTCATATTTTGAGCACTGTTGTACTAGTTTATCCACCTCCACATAATAAAATGGCTCAACTATGTCTGTTCATTTTTATGTGTATTTAGATTTATTTTTTACTTTGCTGCAATTCTTATATTGTGTTTCATTATTATTGCATTCTCCCTTTTAGGATATTGAAGTGGTATGAGAGCATGATCTTTGGCTTTGCTTTGGACATTATTGACAACATATGAAAATTAGATAGTAGAGATCTACTATAATGGAGGGATTAAGTTTTGTTACATCTATTATCACTCAAAAAAAAGTGAAACATCATTTGACATAGTCTTAGAGGTTCATGTGTCAAAGGTATGGTCATAGAATTTATTTTTCATTACTTGGTAAAGGAAAATTTTAAATTTTTTTATTAGCCTATCCTAAGTTACAAACCCACCCCCATTCAATTCTTTTCATGTCACATCAATCATTATTTCTTGAAATATTTTATTTCCCAAGCTTGCAACTCCGAAAAGGTCATTTTAGCCAAGATTTCCTTCTTTCATAGCGAATTACATAGAAAAAACACACTTTTTGCTATGAAACTGCTAATAATTTTTGTAGCAAAACTGCCCAGAAATACACTAAGTACGCTACGAAAGGAGGTATTCCTATCTGTCTTTTCAAAACAGGTGCTAGGTATCATTCAATGATTGAAATGATTAGGGTAGATGCCATTCGAGTCAGTTAGGGTTAAATCAAGGTACAATGGTCATGGATGAAGTCATTATTACCATTTTAAGCATGTATGAGTCATGATTATGCCATAAGTTATCATCAAAAATTTAAAATCTTTCCCAATTGATTCATTTGTCATTCTCCTCTCCCTCTTTGCATGTTATTGAGCTCTGGAGAGCTATTTCACTAAGCCCAAGCTATGGATAGCATTTTCAAAAGTTTGTAGGTATCACTGATCAAGAGAGGCATAGAAGACATAAAAGTACCATGGATGCAAAGAGGGAGACCAAAAAAGGTGGCCACTGTCTCAGATATGAGCCATCAAACATGAACTTGATAAATGAAGACCCAATAGCTTCAAAAGTTTTCAGAAGAACATGGTGTTTGCAGTTTTGCCAAATATTACAAGGATGACATGTGCAGGTTTCTAAAGATTTTTCCATCAATTTTAATGGGAAAATTGCAAAATTTGGAATGTTGAACCTCAATATAACACTAGAGACTATTGTGGCAGCAACATGAATTCCAAGAGGAGAAGAAAAATGGTTCAAAGGTTTCAAATTCAACATGCAAGAATGTAAGGAATTTATCAAGCCAGAACATAGTGGGATTGACCTTACAAATGCCATTCCAAGGAGATAAATTAAAGACAACTTCTCAAAGCTACTGCTTATCATTCAGAAGTACTTCACCTATGAAGGGAGGTATCATATGGTTTATTCTTACCACTTCAGGCTTCTGCTACATTTTTTGGGTAAGAAATATCTTGATCTACCTTTTTACCTATATAGAAGCTTATAAAAAATGGCAGATAAAGTTCAATCTAAATCTGAAGGAAATGAAACCTCACTCTTTCATCATGGTTTAATAAAGTTGTTGGTTTTAGAGGAGTTAAAAAGACTAGGCAGATACTGGTCTTCTTTTCTGTTTGTCAATGGTTTTGAAGTAGATGCCATTACCCCTAAAAGAACTCCTAAACCTAGAGGTATGCCATCACCATCAGTGGAAGAACAAAGTGAGGCTATAGGGGTAGAGAAAAGTGAACCAGTAATCATGGAAACAGAGCAATTGTAGAAACTTGATATACCTACTATTTACCTACAAAGAAAAAGCCAACTGTGAGCAAACTTGCAAAACAAGAGTCAATTGTGAGTAAACATGGCAGAAAAAGGATTACAAGAAGCCAAACAATGGCTAAGGGAAATTTAGAAGACATTTTGCATGTTATTGATATTGAGGAAACCCCCATAGTCCAAGCTGAAGATATAGATGAGGGAGGAAAGAAACTCAAGAAAGCCAAATCAGCTAAGAATTTTGAATTTGAAGGTGAGGATGCCGGCTTCATGTTTCAGGCTAGGAAACCAATGAAAAGGCATGCCAAAAAGGTCTTAGAAAGTAGTAAGGAAGCTCAGAAGATCACTGAAACTGTCTAGCCACCACCAAGTATCATTGACCTATCATCACCTGCAAAAGAAGATCCAGTCATCAAGCAAAAGAAAGGAAAGGATAAAATCATCGAAAAACAGAGATTGAGGTCCTTGAGGAGAATTTGAGGTTAGATAATCATGAAATAGCAGTATTGAAGAAAGAAGCAAGGAAACATAATGTTCAGAAGATACAATTTAAGAAAATGAAAGAAGTTTGGGAAGAGCAGGTTAATAGTGTGTCAAAAACTTTAGATAACACACAACAATTGATCAAGTGGACTCAGCCATTGAGAGGAGAGGTGAATCATATCATAAGAATAAACCTGCACTTGAAATCTAGGAACAGAAAATTGAAGGAACAAGTCAAAGACCTCCAAGAGTAGTTAGAATTGATCCATGAGGAGCTAGAGAAGAAGGGCTTAAAAATGACTGTAGTGGAGGAACCCATAGCTTAACTTATCATTAATGAAGAAGAAGCAACTCAAGGCTCCTAAGTTGAGTTTTATTATGTTTTAAGAGGTTAATGGAATGTTTAATACCAAGTTTCTATAGTTGGAGGTTATCGTTTTGAGACAGGGTCAAAATCTGGAAATCGCACAACTTTTCACAGTTTCGTAGTGTTTCCTAGGCTTGAAGTCAGGAAAACACTATGAAAAATTCTATAGCTGTCTTTTTGCTTCTAAAACCACTTTTTGCAGCTTTGAAGGAGGGGAAATGGTAGTGATGATGTGTTAGGTCATGATGGACACCATGCAAGAGAAAAGAAGAAGAAATTTTGAGTGCAAAAGCATTTTTTTGGACGCTACAAAAGCATGCTACGAAACTGCCCTGTTTTCGTAGCGAGCTGTTTTTGAAGGTTTTTGAGTAGTTTAAAAGCATTTTTGGACAAATGGACACATCCAACAGGTCAAGGGACCTTACCAACAAACATCTATGACTTGAAGACATGCAATGGAGACAGATCATCAACTGAAGCTTTCGTTGAAGATAGGGTCCTATTTTCCTGAAAAATAGGGTTTGGTTCCATATGTTTAGGAGGACTTTTAATATGTCAAGTAGTGATGAGATATGTCATAGCTTATTCAATCAAGTGATGCTATGTTTCAACTGATATGTAATTTTTTTAAAGATAAGGTATTTCGATGTAATAAATAGGATTTTGATGTAATATTCCCAATCATCCCAAGCTAATGGGAATATTCAATTTTGATTGGTCTTATTTTTATTTTCACGTTGATGAATAAAATGTGAAGGAGGACATGTAAAACTCCTAAAAACATCAAAATAAATAAATTACTATGTAAACAGAGACATATCTGGGCCATATAAATAAACTCTTGCAGGTGTGAATGGGTTTGAATCATGAGATTGGGTCAACTTTGACCAAGTCAACAATGTAGTCTAGATGCAATGAACCTCATGGATAGATAGTGCAGTTTTAGATGGAGACTCCACATGTGAAAGGAGCTAACTCATTGAGGTGTTTTAGGGTTTGGCAATGCTTTCATCTTATAAAAGAAGGAGGAGGACAAGATGAGGGGGTTGCTGATGTTATTATTTTCTAAAGGTATTGTTTGCTTAGACATCCCTTGTTGGGCTTTCCTGTTTAGGAATTCCACCTCCTTCCTTGAGCAGCTCTTGGAGGAGTCTTGTTTGCCTTGTCCACTATCTGGCATTTTTCCAAGCCACATCTTGCATCCAAAACGCAATCCTGTTTAGGCTTAAGCTGTCCATGTAATCTACAGCAAGTGGAACTCTAGATCTGTTCAGATCTAGCTTGTATTGGAACCTCTTCTCAGTGAGTGTGTCTTTTAACCTCCTATAAGAGTGCATCCACTGTTTGAGATTTAGATCCACATATTGGTAGTAGGCCAAAGCATTCTCAGGAGCTGGTGGTCCCTCTTGTAGCTGCATTGTGCAAGAAGCCAAGTTGTGCTGGGTATGGCACTCATTCTGAAAGTCTCAGTGATTTGGATCTGCCTGTGGTGATGATGTATTGGCCACCAATCATGTTGTTTCAGATCCTGATCTTGCTTCCTTTATGTCATGCTAATCATCCTGACCTTTACAGATGGTCTACAGTCTTAGATCTACTCACCCAGGTGCTCACGTTACAACGAGATCTAAGAGTGCTGCATAGAGCCTATCACGCCTCATTTGACCAGTCTATTTTTATATAGGAATATTGCTCTCAGTCTGATCATAATCTGCATGCTTCAGCAATGAAAATAATGCTATCAAGCTTATTTTCCATTTCTATATTATTGTGACTCCCTTGAAGACTTTGTCTTGCATTCTTCTCTATTCATACTATATAAGGCACATTGTGAATGTTGATGATATATATGAAAGAAAACATAATATTGTCCCCTTAATGGATATTATTATTTAAATAATCCATTATATAGTACATTACTACTTTGGTGTTTTAAATGTTGTTCGTTGTGGAAGATAATTTAACCCTATTTTGATTTGTTTTTTCTCTCCTTTTGGATTTAGATATTAGATGAGCTAATATAAGGGATCCAAGATCTGCAAACTCATTTCTATGCATAGATTTCTTAGGAGTGCGTTATTTTAGTAGGCTTGCTGTGTTATTCCAGATTTGGAATATTACAGTGGTATCAGAGCAAATTTCTTGGCACAACCTGTGAATTTTCTTAGCCAATATTTCTTCAGGGGGAGGATAACTTCTCACTGATAGAGAGTTGAGGTATCATAAAAGAAGGCAGAAGAAAAATTATTACACCATTGAAACCCCTTTGTATGGAAGAATAAAAGAAGTAGAGTTCTCTAACATTCTTTCTCAAGCTTTGCATGAGCTGAAAGGAGATATCAGGGGAGTGAGGAATAAAATTCAAGAATACCTTCTAAAAGGGTTTGCACATGGAGGAAGCCCCACTACTTCATATTATGCATGTGAGCATTCAACCACACAATCTATTCCACAACATGGTAGCATGCCTACTTTCTTGTCAAAGGAAGGAGGAAGAGGAGAAACACCAGAGGAGGGATCTCTTGATGAATATCTCGAAGAATATGAATCTCAATCAGAGAGATTCAAAGAGCATCTTAGTTTCCCAGAGTTCTGTCAACTCAAGGAAGAAAGGTCCTGCAGCTACAGTAGGAGGAAAGGGTGCATGCATCACACCTTGGGTAGATTCTCTCTACCTACATTTGATGGATCACCTAGAGACTCAACTAAGTCTTGGGTAAATAAGCTTGACACATACTCCCAGCTGCATCAAGTATCAGAAGAAGAAGCCTTGAGAGTAGCAATGCTGCACCTTCAATGGAAGGCTCATGCTTGGTGGCTGTTTGAGTCCTCTTCCTTGAAAAGGAGGAACATCTCTTCTTATGCAAGATTCACTAGGAGACTAGTGACAAGATTTGATGAAAGAGATTTTGAGATTTCTTAGGGGGAGAAGTTCAAGCCCGAGAAATTTGAATCTCTGCATAAGTTGGAAGATTCCATGGAGCCAACTCCAGTCCTAAACATTGTTGAAGGCGTTGAAGGTTTACTGCACTTTTTACCAGAGGCAAAGGCCCCAATTCAGCAAAATCTCTTCTCTTAAAGAGGAGATTTGATGATTCCTTCCTCACCAATAAATCAAGACAAAGGATCTCTTGATGATGAAGCATTATCCACCGATGAGGAGAAGGGAGAGAGAGAGCAAAGAATATCCTCCAGCACTGTGCAAGCAAGAGGAGAACTATTTTCATTTGGAGATGGAGATGAAACAATGGCTTCCATTAGAGGGATTCTTGCACCTTTGCAAATAATTCCAGAGATTCTTCCATATGGAGGACATGAGCAGCATGTGTGTTTGATAAAAGACAATGAGACAAAACAAAGGAGGGATCACACAGCTAATCCACTATCAGAAGATGGGGCAAGGGCTCCAATCAGAGGCACTCTTACATCATTAAGAGAGGTCTGCAAGTTTCATGGTACTTCCACACAACAATCAGAGATGGATTCGCATAGTGGATGCAGTCATGATATGTTCCCATATATTATTCAAATGGGAATGAGCCATGAGACATCATTATCCTGTGGTATACCACCTGATTCAGATTTGATGGGAGATGTTTCATGCAATGATGCTCCTTTCATAGATCCAAGGACGGAAGGAGCACTAGAAGACCATGCTTCAACGCTGAAAGTGTGGGGAAAACACAAGGAGAGGGAAAGAAAATTTCCCTTAACTTCACTATCCATTCTCTCATCCCATACTGCGCTGAGAGGAGATGCTGCAAGAATGAAGAATGACACCACCATGAAGCAAGGAAATCCTTGGATCTGGGGACAAGCCTATTTGGAGGATCCTCTTCCATACATGATGAAAGATGGTGGATACACATGCACACCTTGGCAAAACCAAGAAGGTTTTGGATAGATGGTAGCCTTCCAAGGGAGGCTAACTTCCAAGGACTTCCATCCTCTTTTGAGCATGTGCATGAGCTAGGAAAGCAGCAAGGAAGGACTGGAAACCTTCCACCTTGTAACTTTGACATGGGAGATATCAAGGAGAAGAACCACAACATGATAGACACTACAGATGACACACTACCAGTGCTGTCATTGTTGGGCACACTAGATCGCTATTGGAAATCCCAATTATTGGTGGAGTATTCCAAGGATCTTCATACTTGCATGATTCTTGATGACGGGAGCTACTAAATCCTTGATGGAGTCATCTATAATCATGGTAGAATATTTTTGTATAGAGCCTCCAAGCTCAAGGGGAAGCTTCTACAGAGGGCTTATGAAGAGTTCCATCTTAGCCACACTTATTCTATGAAGCTCAACAATATCATATTGAGGAGCTATTACTGGGAGGGCTTTGAGAGGGAACTATATCAGCATTGTCATAGATGCATGGGTTCTGTGGAGTTGGAGCAGCAATATGGCACTAAGGGAGAATTAAATCAGCCCTCTCTTGAAGGAGAGAGTAGATCTATGCACCACTATATTGATAGGAGGAGAATTGTTGGTGAAGAGCATGCTCTTAATACATGTATTTTATATTCTAACTTCATGCATTCTTACACCATTTTTTTGCAGGCCATGACTCCAAGAAGGAGTGTTATATCTTTTCAATCTCATGGAAAATATGGGGCCACAAAAATTGCTGTACTTGGCCACTCCCTTGGTGGACAAAGGGATATCTTCTTTCATGATGGGTGCTTTCCTAAGGCACCAAACATATCTCACACATTCAGCTACAGTGAGATGGCATGGGCTGCAAGTAAGTGATGGGAGAACCACTTACCACATATTGATCTGATGCAAGCAGGAGATGCCCTGCGTTGGTACCATATATGGGATTATGATCCACCTCCTCATGTTCCAATTTCTGTTTATGTATTTGCAGTTTTATTTCCATACATGGATGATGTACTTGTCCTATTTTTGGAATTGTATGGAGGGAGGATAGGAGGCATGTGTGTACCACATGGGATGGAGACTCTCTTTGTATGCTTTGCTACATATTTCAAGAAGAGTAGGGGTTCAGCCATGTTTGTTTCAGTGGCATTCTTGACACTTTGTGGGATGGATTATGTACATCTCATAATGATTTTGGAGAGACAACTCATGGGAGGATGGATTGGTGAACACTCATCTTATGCAGAGGACTGGATCCTTGATGGTGTCATCAATGGGGAAGGAGAAGTGTGTAGCACTCACCCTATCAGTTGCTTGATGACAAGCAACATTTTGGAGGGGAGGACTGTAATATTCCCAATTAGCCCAAGCTAATGGAAATATTCAATTTTGCTTGGTCTTATTTTGATTTTCATGTTGATGAATAAAATGTGAAGGAGGACATGTAAAACTCCTAAAAACATCAAAATAAATCAATTCCTATGTAAACAGAGACATATCTGGGCCATGTAAATAAACTCTTGCAGGTGTGAATGGGTTTGAATCATGAGATTGGGTCAACTTTGACCAAGTCAACAACACAGTCTAGATGCAATGAACCTCATGGATAGATATCACAGTTTTATATGGAGGCTCCACATGTGAAAGGAGCTAACTAATTGAGGTGGTTTAGGGTTTGGCAAGGCTTTCATCTTATAAAATAAGGAGGAGGACAAGAGGAAGGGGTTTTTGATGTTATTATTTTCTAAAGGTATTGTCTGCTTAGACATCCCTTGTTGGGATTTCATGTTTAGGAATCCCACCTCCTTCCTTGAGCAACTCTTGGAGGAGTCTTGTTTGCCTAGTCCACTATCTGGCATTTGGCCAAGTCACATCTTGCATCTACAGCGCAGTCTTGTTTAGGCTTGATCTGTCCATGTAAGCTGCAGCAAGTGGAGCTCTAGATCTGTTCAGATCTAGCTTGTATTGGAACCTCTTCTCAATGAGTGTGTATTTTAACCTACCGGAAGAGTGCATCCACTATTTGAGCTTTAGATCCACATATTGGTAGTAGGCCAAAGCATTCTCAGGGCCTACAGCATAGTCCCTCTTCCATTACTGTGTTATTTGCAAGAGCAGAGTTGCTAGGGTACTTGGCAACATTATAGAGGAGAGATCTCTGGTGATTGGATCTTTCCTTTCACTGTGGTGATCTGTGGATTGGCCAACCAATCCATGTTGTTTTAGATCTGATCTGCTACATATGTCACGCTTCATAATTTTCTGAATACTTCTGCAGATCTGTGACTTAGATCTCAGATCTACTCATTGTTGCTCATGTTTTGCTGAGATCCCCAAGGGGAGTGTATAGAGGAGCCTATCTTGTACATAGATCTGAAATAGATCTATCATTTTATGTACATATCTGCTCTAGATCTGAGTTGTAATCTACTACATGCTTCAGAAATGAATATAATTCTGTCAAGCTTATTCTTCCATTTCATGTTGTTGTAGCAGTTCATTTTGAGGCTTTTGTCTTGTACATTCTTTTTATATCTGTTATACACTGTATAAGTTGCATTGTAGATCTAATTTGCTGATGTATATCTGAAAGATGAACCTCCATGTTGGCATCACACTTGTAAATGGATAAACTGCGTTATTTCTAAAGCAGTCCATTTCATATAGCTACAACCCCTCTCTTTGGGTGTTTTTCAGCTAGACTAGGTTGTGGGAGATTTGTTTAACCCACCTAGTTTGATTTGTTTTTGCTCTCCTTTTGGATTTAGATATTAGATGAGCTGATCAAAGGGATCCAGGAGCTTTAAACTCATTTCTATGCATATATTTCTTAGGAGTGCGTTATTTCATTAGGCTTGTTGTGTTGTTCCAGATTCAGAATATACATTTGACTCCTATTAGGAAAAGTCATCTTTAGGGTGTAGTTGTCATTTTCTTGTTAAAATACATGTTTTTATGTTATATGAGGTGTCATAGGAATAGTTCGATGAATCTATCTAAGAGGCAGATCATCTCTGATGTAAGAAGGTCTATTTAAGGTCAAAATATTAGTAATACAGAGGGGTTGGAGATTTTTTGCACCATATGTTGCTTTATGCAATTTGACTAATATCAATAATGCAGAGGAATTATTTTTGACAGACCTGAGATTCTCATGGATTTTTTAATTTATTTCTGATCTTATATCTTTATGTGTACCACTTGCAGTAGATTTCATCTTTATCACTCATAATTCATATGTTTATGCTCTGAATTCCTTTATTGATGAAATGAATGTGTGGCCCTATGTTCTATATATAATTTTCCTTTGTTAAAGACTCCCATCCACCTCAGCTTCCATGTCAAGGAGCCTTTCCACTGAATCTATTGATTTATTGACTCCATAAGCCCAATGGTTGCAATCCTACATTATTTTCAACCTACATACACAAAAACAAAGTTATTTTTCAAATAGAGTTAACCATCTAATATCATAAACCCCTTTGAGAGAGCCCTCTCAGACTGAAGAGGCTAAGCTTCAGTCAAAAGCTGGTTTGAAATAGTTATGTAGAGTTTTCTTATCAGCAGCCAATCAAGTGAAATTTTGTGATAAAAACATATTTATTGAGAACTCCTAAGGATCTCTCCAAGGATATTAATGAAATGAAGAAATAAAGGCAAAGAGAAACCTCAAGAAGGTTTCAGGATGAAGAAGGTCCCAGTACTTCTTATCAGCAACAAAGAAGACCGGAGAATCATAGATCTCCTCATAGATATACTATGCCCACTTTCTTTGAAGAATGGGAATGGTATAGAGATGAAGGAAGAAGAGAACCTGCGACTCATGAGACTCTCAGTCTATATCTAGAAGAGTACAAGGTACAATCTAGAGCATTCAAGGAGAATCTAGCTCTCCAACAATTCTTCAAAATCAAAGAAGAAATAAGATCCTATAGTAGCAATAGAAGGAAGAGGCACAATATATTCTATTTGCCTACATTTGATGGATCTTCCTCAAGCATTGTTAATGCTTAGAGGAAAGAGTTAGATGCATTTTTCAAGCTACATCCTATAGCTAAAAAAGAGGCTATAGAGATTGCAGAACTTCATCTTCTAGGTGAAGCCAATGATTGGTGGTTTGGTCACGTGGAGCATGCAAAGGTGACTAAATATTTAGATTTCTTTCACAAGTTGAGAAAGAAGTTTGATATGAGAAAACCATAGATATGTCACAAAGAGACATTTTATAAGGAAACAAAGGAGGATGTCATTCTTGTCACTCTGGACAAAGAGTCACTACATTCACCACCATCTGCAGAAATACTTGTATCCGGAGGAGAGACAGTTGCATCTTTGCAAGATAGTCTTGAGCTATTGACACATAGAGTCCCATGCATGATTCAGGATATGCATGAGGAAGAGGAGGTAGATTCCAGTGCTGGTTCATTGATAGAAGATCAACCATCACTCTTACCAGCAATTGGAGACACCATTGTCCCGGTTGGAGGAACTCTTGTGGTTTTGCAAGACGTTCCCACACATCAGTTGATCCAAGGTATGAAACCACTTTCATATCATATTGGTTCAGTACATCATATTGAAACTTATGGGAACATGCCATCAGGGCTATTGCATGACCAAGGTTTAAAACAACATGTTGATTTGGAGCATCATCATATCACTACGCAGAGGACACTTGAGTTGGTCAAGGAGGAGATGAAGAGCTATCCTAGTTCATCATTGTTGAGCTACATTCAACCCTTTGAGTTGAAATGTGGAGTTTTAGAATATGGCATGATTATGATCCTATGTACAATGTCTGGCTATGAGTTCAGCATTGTGCCTTTCTTTGAGATAGCACATATTTTACCTTGCAGATCTACAACACTGTTAATGAGCATCAGTGAGAAGAAGAGGACCCATTCCTTATGGGAGCAATCAAATGGCAGCTTCATTCATGAAGAAATGGAGAAGAATATGATATATGGTAGACATCTTGAGATGGGAAATATTTTCTCCTTTAAATATGACTCTTTCTCAATGAGCATCTCATAGCTCAAAGAGAAACTTCTACCTGCAGAAGATCCATAACCTTATTGGTTTTGGAGGGCCATTGATGAGAAGAAGGTCTCATGGAGAGATCTCATTATAGGTGCACTTAAAAATATCATGGAGTGTGAAGTTCTTCAACAGTTTGAGGGAGTTGGTGTCCTACAATGGGAGGATACCAAGTTTTTGCAGAATGAAATCCATCATCCACATTGGGATGAATGGTTGTTGATGTGGAGCAAGGGGTTGCAAAGCCACTTGCAAAACTATGAGATAGGCCAGCAAGAAGCATGGTTGCATTGGCTTCTCTTGGGTGAGTATGGTTACTACCCAAAATCACATATTTTCATGATCCATGCCTTGTACAACACTTATGTAATGAAGAAGGAGGCATGGTCGCACTGGCTGCTCTCATTAGGGGAATTTTGAGGTCTAAAATGGGCCTCCTAAGAAAAATGTACAACCAAAATGAACTTTATAAGAACCAATAGAATTCAAGATGATGATGTCAACCATGAGGGATGATTCACCATTTTTTAAGTAAAAGAGTAAAAATATTAAAAAATAATAAAATAATAAAACTACTTTTTCAACTCGTATTTTCAACTTATTTCCCAAATTTTTTACTCAAATTTCAAGTGGGAGTACTCGTTGGATGCAAAATTTAATTCCTCATCCAAGGAGTACACATGTTGCATACTTTCGATGGAACCTACTACATGAAAAATGAGAAATACATGAAAAACGTGATTTGCATCCAACTAGTACTCCCGTCCGAAATTTGAGTAAAAAATTTGGGAGATAAGTTGAAAATACGAGTTGAAAAAGTATTTTTTTTCTTTTTTCCCTCTAAAATTTAATGATGTAATCAAATATTATTTTATTGTTTCCACTATTATTTTATAATTTCCTTAGGAGGCCCATTTTATACCTCAAAATTCCCCTAATGTGGATGAGTATGGTTACCACCCAATAGCTACCACCCAATAGCTCATATTTCTTTGACTCATGCCTTGTGTATCAATGACAGAATGCAAAAAAATAATGCATGTTCACCTTGGTTGTCCTTAAGAGATTTTGGCCATCACATGACATCTCCCATCTTTATTTGTTCTGTATTATTTGTAAAATGGCATAATACTCTCATGTTGTGTAATGTTGGAGTTTGTTTGTATTGGGATTATATGACATTCCATATGTCATTCAGTATGTTGTTATTGCTCCATGATTCACATGATGATTTGAAGAGGCATCAAGAGATCTTGTTGCTTTGGCTTCTATTGGGGGACTTTGGTCCTACATACTCCCCTACTTTGCATAAAAATGATGGAGGATGGAAGCAAGAGGGATTCCTCCGATGGCTCTTACTTGGAGTGTATGGGCACCATACTTGGTTTGATGATGATGTGGTGGGGCAACAAGATACATTGTTGCTATGGCTTCTCTTGAGAGAATATGGTCAACCCACTTGGTATTTTGATGGTGTGGTGTGGCAGCATGGAGCATTGATACGGTGGTTACTATTGGGAGAATATGGTTTGACATTTTTGTCTACCCATATGTCTCTATTTCTTCTTTTGCACAATGTTGGAATGATTCTTGGATCCAACAAGGTCAACAAGGCTAAACATGGAGGCATGAAGAGCCTCTTTTTACTTCATGTAGCATGGGATGGAGGTATGCTTTGTGAGTTGGAGCTTTCCTTTTGTGGAAGGAACCATCTATCTTTATGTATCTCATGTATTGTGGAGGATGTTGGACAACTTATGGTTATCACTTGGAGCTTCATGATTGATGAGGGACATTTGGCTACACAGTTAGAGGTCACTCTAGACATTCTAGAGAGGCAAATTTGGTGCTAGGCATACATAACTCATTGCAGCAAATGGGGAGACCTTCCTTGTGTGGATGCCATTTGGAGGGGGACAGATTGCTCTAGCATCTACTTTTGCAGTTGCTTGAGGACAAGCAACATTTTGACGGGAGGACTGTAATATTCCAATTTTTTCACATGTTTATTTGGAATATTAGAGTTCTTAATAAACTTAATTAATTAAGTAAATAAAAGGGTGGAGGGACCCATAATTCTCAAAGATGAATAAAATCCAATTTTGATGTGTGTATGTGGATATTCTAGATATAGAGCCTTCATATTTATTTATAACATATTTTGAGGCATATATTAGTTATTTTATATCATTGTATGCTCCCATGCTGTAGCTATGTTCACTATCATTGCGTTGTAGCAGATTTCCGGCATTTTGTATATTAGCAGCATCTCACTTTTGAGAGGGTTTGATCATTGGAGGCTTGTTTTCTTATGTTGTATGATTTGTGCCTCAATATATTGCATTTCTTTGCTACTGATATGATTAATAAAATGGCTCCATATTGGTCTCATATATTTATGCATTGATCTACGCTGCTACTTTCCATTTTTATGTCCTATATTTCTGCTCTCCCAATTTTGGGATAAATCCTCAAAGATGAATGAAATCCACTTCTGATGTGTGTATGTGGATATTCTAGATCTAAATCTAAATCATGTAGTAGTGGAACAACTCCATTAATGATAAAGGAGTGGAGATCATGTTTCATTAATGAGATAGATCATGGAGGATGAAACAGTCAAATAAGATCATGGATCTTAAATGAAAAATCATGAGGATCTTTGAAGAGGTCAACTAAGATCATAATGGAGTCAAAGTAAGATCATAATGCAATTATGATAATTTAGTGGAGAAGTGGTGCATATAATGAGCACATTATGGAGGAAGTAGTGCATTTAATGCACACATGCTGGAGATGTTGATCATCACATGTAGACATGATGGAGGACATGGAAAAACATCACAATCAACCATGCAGACTTATGTCCACATGTACATTGTAGTTTGGAGAAACATCTTGAAGATGGAACCAATGCCTGATAAGGAATAAATCCTAATAGAAAACCTTCCCAGAGTAGGCACTCAAAGTCCCCCGTGGGTAAGGGTGGGATTTTTGCTCGGAAACACCCAGTGCTAAACAAAACTATAGACTTAACTAAACAAAATAAGAATGCATAGAAATGTCCTAAGACAAATCTAGATCTAAACATATTAGAGACAATAATCAAGTCTAAAATCTGCCTTCTAAAGTTGTTGATCATTCAACAACTATTTTCAGTGGAGGATATCGGAGGAGCTAGATCATGAGATTTTAGCGCAAGGATCTAGTGAAGGGATCAACACTTCTTGCATAGATTTGATTTCACATCATTGTAGCCATCATATCTTCAATTCATGTAGCAGATTTACATACCCAACAACTACATAATGCAAGCCCTAAGGGGGTGATTTTCTAAGATTGATAGATCTGGAAAATACTTTCTGGGTTATCCTGGGTATCCATCGTAGAGCCCAGATCTAAAGTTTCAGCATCATCGGAGCTCCCAAAATTATGAGATTTAAATTTCTATATTTCAAGTAGTTGTAATCCCAACAATTGTAGCAAGGACAACACAGTTTTCCTTCCAACAGTTCAGTAGTTACGCAGTCCCTCTTGTGGGATCATTTCAGGGTCATTCTAGGCCATCTCTTTGGCTTGAGTGTCTCATATTTTGACCATTGTTGTACTGGTTTATCCACCTCCACATAATAAAATGGGTCAGATATTTCTGTGCATTCTGATGTGTATTTAGATTTATTGTTTACTTTGCTATAGTTCTTATATTGTGTTTCAGTATTACTGCATTCTCCCTTTTGGGATATTACAATATCATTGGAATCCCAAAGGTTCGCATATCGTGCTCCTCCACACATATCGTGCTCCTTCACACATATCATTAGGTGTCTCCCACACAACCAAGGCAATAAAAATCAATAGCCAGGAATAGAAAAATTCCTTCCCCTGGTCATATGCCTCGCGCACATTCTCTAACAAATCTTTGTAGAGGTACTGCGACCAATTTTAGTAGACCCCTTTCTCACTCTGTCCAGCTAGATGAATTACATAAGCAAGGAAGACTAATGCCTGACACTTGCACAACACTTTTCATGCAAGAAATAGAGTACCCATGCGCACTCTCGGGTCATCTATGGTTTCTACCAAGAATCCCCTTTTATCACACTCAACTTTATACTTCTCCCACACTTCATCGGTGACTTTCTTCTTAGACTTCTTGTCAAAGCCTTTCATTGGATGGGGCCCTTGCATGGGTAGGCCAGTGATTCGGTGAATGATTGTAGCATTGATCGGAATGTGGCCTTGGATCCATAAGCACCCATCATGGATCAGCAGGAATAGCTGGCGTGCAACCAGGCTGGTAATGGCATATTGAACAAAGTGGGGGAGGTTCAGAAAATTCAATATCCTCGAGGCCTCTAGTCTGCATTCCCACGACATTAGCTCCACCTTCGGCATGTTATCATACAACACCCTCTCTAGATATAATTCAGGGGTCAGGTTTGGGAAGGTGTCCTCATTTTCCAGATTGTGATCATCAAATTTAATCATTGGGAGGCTTTCGAACATGTCACCAATCAAGGGGACCTCCTCCGAGACCAGCGACATTTGCAGGTATTCACACACCACATCAATGTTCTTGGCAGTGCGCATCATTGGTTTTCTTAGCTTCACATATGCTGGTAACCAGGAGAGTAGAGTCACCAAAAGATCTTCCTCCTAGGCTGTCATGGGGTGCTTTGATGGATTAGGAGAGCATGCCTTAGGCACCTGTTGAAGGGAATGCACAATCTGAGGGGACATGCGTGGCTTCACTGCGACCCACTTCATGGCTTTCTCTTTTCCTTTCTTCATTCCCTTCTCCTTCCCCTTCTCCTCCTCGTTGCCCTTTTGCTTGGCCGGCGGAGACACAACCTCTTCCACATCAGTGGTTACCTCAAATACATCTTCAGACCAAATTTCCACAGAGGCCATGACGGGCGATGACTCGGCGGGGTTAGAAGTAGTCATTCTTTCTCGGAAGGTGAATTCAAGGTTGTTGTTGTTGGAGGGGGTAGCTCGTCCATACATACAGATGGAAAATGCACATAATACACATAATTCACAGTAAGACCTGCGCCCCTCTTTTTATAGCCTTCTCTGAGTAAAAATGGTCGGATTAGTATTAAATGCAACTTACCATCAAGGAAACGGTAGAACATCCTCCCAGTTCATTACATTAATTTCCAAAGGCCCGCTCCATTCAATGGAAAAATCACTTTTTCACCTAGTTTTACTATTCCAATGGATAGTTTTTCTAGCTGCACATTACCCCTGTGCCTCCATCGCACCCTTTCGCGCCTCCTGACCTGCACACTACGCCTGCACGTCCATCAGACCCCCCTTTTCTTTTTCTTCCTTATGCACACAACATCCCTTATACAGCTACTCTGGCCATATAGTCATTTGGTATGCATCGGGTTGTCCCTATAAGGTTTCAGATGGCTTCCATTAACATACCCAAGCAGGTAATCTCCACGTAGCATAGAAAACCTGACTACACCGCCATCTGTAATCCTCTTCACCATGTATGGATCCAACCAATGTTTATGGAACTTCCTTGGGTGGTGCGCAAACTAGTTGTGATAAAGCAATACCAATTCGTCTTCCATGAATACCTTCTGTCGAATATGTCGATCATGCCAAGATTTTTTTCTCGAGCCTCGTGAACCTGCTGGTGAAAATTAGCAATGAACCGATCCTCTTCCAAGGCAACCAACTATGCCAAGTTTTCCTCCATGATGTCAAGCTTTGCCATGTTTGTAAATTTTTTAATGCGCAGGATGGGAACGTTGTATTCCATGGGCATGATGGCCTCCTTCCCGTAGACCATCCTAAAAGGCATTTTTTCCATCAGTTTCTTACAAGTGGTCCTATGGCCCAGAGCACTGAGGGGATGCACACGTCCCAATTACTTTAGTCAACATTACAGACCTTAGTTAGCACATGCTCCAATTTTTTTTGAAGGCCTCTAATGCCCCATTCGCCTGTGGGTGTTATGGGGTACTCTTCACATGGTGGATCTAAAATTCCTCTGTCAAAGCTTCAATAGTTTCATTAACAAAATTTGTACCTATATTGCTCATTAATATCTTTGGGCAACCAAACCTGGTTAGAATATGTTCAAAGATGAAGTGCACAACGGTATTTGCAGTGCAGTCCTTAACAGATTTCGCTTCTACTTATATAGAAACATAATCAGTTGTAGTAATGATGTAACTTGTGTCTGTCTTCTTTCCAGGGGGATTGATGGGTCCTACAAAGTCTACTACCCATTTTTCAAATGCCTACACAGCCATCTGTGGTTGGAGGGGCATCTCATCTCTACAGGAAGTTTTCCCTGTCTGTTGGCATTGGTCGCAGGCATGACAGTATGCATGGGCATCACTATGTAATGTGGGCCATCACAACCCTGCCCTTAACACCTTCTGCGCAGTTTCTTTCCCTGCATATTGACTTCCTACTACTCCTCCATGGGCTTTAGTGAAGATAGCTTGTATTTCATGTTCTAATACATACCTCCGCAACACCTCATCTTCCCCTAGCGTGTATAATTGACCAACAATTATGGTGAAATTAGTTGTGTGGGCTACCAACTCATTTTTTCTATTGTACTGAATAGTCTGCAGGTACCATTCTCGTAGTTAAGAAGTGAATAATTTCTGCGAAGTTCTCGTCAACCACCTTGATAGTAAAAAGTTGTGCATCAGGTAACCCTTCTTCTAGATTAGTTGGCTCTTCCCCACTCTCGACCCAAGACAAGTGATCAAGTTTGACATTCAATCTCTTGGGCTTCACAATTATTTCGAAATCATACTCTTGGAATAGCAGCAACCACCTACAAATCTTCCCTCCCAACATAGGATTATTGACCAGGTATTTTAAAGTTGAATGATCTGTGAACATTTTGAAGTGTCCACCCAATAGATAGTACATGTATTTCTGTAGGGCCTACACCATTGCCAATCCTTCTCGCTTAGTATTAGAATAGTTACGCTTAGTGCTAGATATTTTCCTGCTAGAAAATGCAATCAGGTGATGAATGTGTCATTCTATAGGCTGCACTAAGACAACTCCCACGACTATCCCTGATGTATCCACGTGTACATGAAAGACCTTTGCCCAATCTAGAAATATGAGAATCGACGTAGTGACCATATATTCCTTTAGTAGCTCTAATCTCTTCTGACACTCCTCATCCCAGAAAAAGGATACATCCTTCTTCAAAAACTTCTCCATTGGTGCAGTGATCAAGGCGTACCCTTGAATGAAATTCTTGTAGTAACCGATGTGCCCTAAGATGGAGCGCAACTGTTTCTTAGTTGTGGGGACCACTAAATTGATGATCACTACAATCTTGGCTAGGTCCACCATCAATCCTTGCTGACATACAACATGTCCCAATAAAATCCCAAATGGCATGCAAAATATGTATTTTTTTTATGTTTAGAGAAATATGGTGTTTCTTGCAAGCATCCAACATCATGCGCAGGTTCAACACATGCTTCTTTACTAATCCAAAAACTTTCCAATAATCGAAATAGACCTACAGAAACTTGTGAATGAATTCTTTGAATAATGCTACCATGATGCGCGAGAAAATGGCAGGGGCATTCTTGAGCCCAAAAGGCATAACAATATACTAAAAAGATCCCCACTCAGTCGCGAAGGTTTTCTTGTGGCGGTATTCATGTGATATTTTGATCCAATGGTACCCTGAAAAGCCATCAATGAATGAGTATGCTTCCTGACCTCCCATATTATTCAAAATTTCATCAGAGAATGATGTAGGAAAAGGATCATGTATGCAGGCATCATTCAAATTGCACAAGTCTATGCAGATTCTTATCTCTCCTTTAGTCTTATTCTCCTGGACCACCATAGGGCTTACCCAATCCAACTGTTCTACTGGCTCACTGATGCCTGCAACCAGCATCTTATCTATTTCCTCCTTCACTTTCTATTTTTATTTAGGGTTCAGCTGATAGGGCCACTGTTTGACAGGGCACACATCCTGCTTCAAAGTGATCATCATAATTCCCATATCCCCAACAACCCCTTCTATCTTAGAGAATTTTGTAGGGAACAGGTCCTGCTATTCAATCAGTAGCTCCGCGATCTTTCCAACCATATCGTCATCCCAATAATCCCCAATTTTGGCCATCTTGGGCCGCCAATGTTTAATTCCTTCAACTTTAACAGCTTGGTCAGATCTACTATCTGTAATAGTGGTCCTACAACTACACTCTCTCCTTCTGATTCTTGGATAGAGATATTTCTAGGGTCCTCATCGTAGTCTTCTATTGACAAATTGCGGCAGTTGACAATATCCTACATCTACGCATCCCAAAATGGTGCAGTACATTCTTTCCTAGATAAGGATTCATCAAAGACCAGACCATCTATATCTTGCAGGGCTTCATCCAATTTCTCCATCCTGTTTACTAACCAAAACTTCACCATGAAATCCTCCGTCATTGTACCCTAGTGGTGAGTGCACTAGTGTAGCTCCGCATCTAAATACCAGGTAGTGGGGATTGGTCCCAAAGCATGAATAAACATATGGTCCCATTCATTCCAAGTTTTTCCGTTCCAAACCTCCATCCACATAGCTAGGTGCTTGCGCAAGTCCCCACGACCAAAGAAGAGTTCCATGGGTGGGTTAAACAAAGGTTCAAATCATAGAATCATCATTTTTCGGCATTCCTCCCAGTCCTGGAAAGCTTCCTTATGAGTGTCCTGCCACCACATAGGGGTCACACACATAGCCAAGTCAAGTGCTCAAAACCTCCGCTCTTTAGGTACGTCATCTTCGAATGCTTTAAGAAAGTCCTAACACTACTAGAACCATCAAAGTAGGGAAATTCTCTTACCTTTGAGGAGATGCATTGGAAGCTCTTCATGATATGAAGGCACCGCATTGCAGATACATTATGCAACCAATTCTACCAATTTTCTATCTCACCATTCAAGTCCAAAAGGAATTCACTGTCTTTCTCCCAACGCAACATGGCATCAGTCGCGGGGTTGATCCAATCATCATCCCAACTAGTTAGTTTGTAAATGTGATCAATATCCTCCTCCTTGCACACTAGTTCCATATATCGTTCACCTTCTGCTGGATGTAGGGGGACTATTAACCGTGTAGCCTCATTCACGAAGATCATACTTCTTTTCAGATTGATGATACCACCGATGTCAATGGCCCAGTCCAAACCTAAAAGCGCAGTATAAGGGTCTGCATCATCCACAATTTGGATTACTTCAAAATCTGCATAGACTTTAACTCCTGTAATTTCTACCACCACCTTCGACAACCTACCTTGTGGAATGATCTTCTATTGGTTAGCCATTCGTAACTGAATAATGGACCACTCCAGCTTGGGTTATTCCATCCTTTTCTAGGTTTGCTTGGGTAGCATGTTGGCATCCAATCCTAAATCGAGGATGAATTGATCCATTTCATAGTCTCCATTCTGCGCAGTCATACACATCTCTTGACCAGTCCTTCTTTTGTTCCTATAAATCTTGTTCACAACTTTGACCTCTTTTTGGGGGGAAACTTTTTCTGTGCAGCCATCTATTAGTGCGTGGAGATTCTCCATCGCCTTTTAGTTTTGCAACAGCTTCATACATGCCTGAAGGAATGGCTTGACCACTTCATCTACTTTTGGATCCATCGAAGCCCTTGAGGTATATTCTTCCTTGGATATCTCCTGTCGAGCTTCAATGAAATCTTCTTTATCTTTTTTTAGATCTAGGATTTCCTTTTTATCAACAACTTTCCTGATCAGTGGTTCAACCACAACTTTTTCCTCATCTCCTCCGGTGGTAATGCAATTGCGCATAATTACATTGATACTTGGTCCATCATCTCGAGGCTTCACCTTAACCCATTTTACATTCTGCGTTGGTGTCTGCTGCTTCTCCTGCATCTTCGCTATCAACACAAGATAGTCTTCGATTACGTGATCGAACTTTCTGCAGTATCTGCAGGATTGGCACACAGGGTTTGGGCAGTCTCTTACATAGTTCCCCACATCCCCACAGTTGTAGCAGACCAGTTTCCCTCATCCTCGACTTGCGCCTTCGCCTCTCCCCCCTCTCCATCCTCTTGCAGGGGATCCTCCTCGCCCAAAGGGAGATAGTGGTGATGAAGGGTCAACTTGTACTCTATATAGATTTCCCCTATCTAGCATCAAGTAGAATTTTTTTCAGTTGTGCTCGTCATGACCTACGGATGAGTAGAACCTGCACCACTATTGCTTCAATTATGAGGCATAGGTGCCTAATCGTGGGAAATGATATGTATCATGTCTTCCTGCTACCCGACAGTCAGCGCACCACAGCTTGGGGGTACTTGGTCCAACCATATCTCTAGGGCGCAACGAGCTTGGTCCCTCGGTATGCATATAATTTGACAAAAAAGGACATTGATCCTTAGTGTGGCCTAACACCCTACAACGTATACACCAGACATCAGTTCTAGCTTATTTTCCCCGATCTCTTCACAAATTCCAAATTTCTAAATGCATTTCCTCTAGCTGGTTCTGGATCTGTAGCACCACAAATTGAGTATCATCTCTTGGTGCAACTTCAAGCTTCATGGCAATCTCCAGGGCTTCTTCCTGGGAGCCAATCTTCTGTTGACCCATAGGTCCACATAGATGTGGTAATAGCATGGAAATGAACCATTCTTTATATTTTTTGTCCTTATAGACAAATCCTCCATCACCAATGACTTTCTTCAGACATTGGTCAGCTTCCTAAACATATTACGTAGGTCCCTGCTTAATATATTTCAACTCTATGACACATTGAGTATAGGACTTAGGCTTCTGGAACTGCTAGTTCAAGGCATCCTTAATCTCCTGTATTGAAGGATTCACATGCTGACTAATGTATCCATGAACCAATCCAGAGCCCTCCCTTTAAAGGCTATTGATTGCTGCGCTTGCTTGACATCATCATTATTAATATTCTACATAGTTCATACCGACTCTGCTATAAACTAGAATCGATCCATATCTTCATCCCCTGCACCCTTAAAGGTGGGTAACTTCATGTGCACAACCATATCGTCTGCAGGTGGTGGCGGAGGTGGGGTAGGATAATTCTTACCCTTGCGTGGGCTCGAAAATGGCGTAGCCGAGGGATTGGTATCTATGTGGGCAGCCCCGCCCTGGTTGAGGTCCGGCAAATCCCTTAGAGGGTTGTATACCAATCTATGCCCTTCTTGATTAACCTAGTAGTATTTAACACTTCGTGTCTTGCTTCCACTTTGGTTGGAGGTCATTCACTTGATGTCACTACAGAGGACACCCTTTTCGCACAATAGCATCTTAATCAGTAGCGATAGTTTTTGCAAGAGCTTATCTCTAAATCCTTTGAAAAATCCTTGCTCGGCTTCAGAATATGACACAAAATTATTGACTACAAACTCGACTACAAGTCCTCCCAAAACACTATCCACCCAGTGATCTACATTCCCAGTGATCTTGTTATCATCCTTATCCAACCGTTGAATCAATTCAAGGGTCCACTGTGTGACCTGATCATATTTCCAACCGGTCTGGAACTCCACCAACCCTTCCAACCACTTCTGTAGTTTATGAGAGAAGGTTACAAAGAAAATTTAATGCACTTCCGTAAAAATGTGCCTGTTCTTCCACTCTTCAACAGTCAACTTCTTACTTCCATTTTCTTTTAGGGAAAACTCCTAAATCTTCTTTTCAAATCAATCCTCAAGTTTAGGCTTCAATGGCTGCTAATGACCTCATGGCATTACCCGATCTCTCTCTCAAAATGCTCCTGGTCCTAGCAACAAAACCATTTGTTGGCTTGAGGGGTCTTGACCCAAATTTGGTTTTAAGGTTTTCTGATAAACCCCTATACTACTGGCCCTTTCAACAATGGCTTGCTTGCGCAGTTCAAGGTCTCACCCAAAGTAGTATGGGAGGGTGCTGAAACCAGGTTTCCACACCTTGAGAGAGATAAATTTAATTGAAGTGGGTCATTTCAGGTCTAACGGACCTGTGTTGGAGAAGCCCTAACACCAAAACCCTTAGTAGTATATCGGTAGAATATATTCAACGAAGCTTAGAAATCATTAGATAGCATGGTAATAGAAGAAAAGTGATTAAATCTAACCAAATCTATGCATTCATCCCCTTTTACAATATCGCATCCATATGCACATCAATAAATCATCAATACTCAGCAAATAGATATAACTTTATAAATAACACAGAGCGCAGCCAATAAACACAACAAAAAAGTACTCAAATGATAACAAAACAATTTTCTCATTCATTAATATCGAGATTACAAAATATATTTACTAGCCCACGCACACAGCCAGCGGGGTCCACACACAGCAGGACTCAGGGTCTCTGCACACAGCCAACAGGAGCCCTTACCTAGAAAATCGATAGAAAAGATCCAAAAATCTGTATCCAAGCTTAATCCAAAACTTAGACTACTTCTAGACTTGATTCATCCATCTATTTATAACATATTAGCTTGCGCTACTCTATGGTCCAAAAAAAGTGGTTTTCAGATGCTTTGTCTACCCTTTGACCCATTACAATTCATTGGGGGCTTTGACTTGCTCCAAAGCCCTTGTGCTAGACTAAACTATTACAAAATATTATAAAAATGTTCCAAATTTTCTACTAGGGGACCCTGCTCTGACAGGGCATACTGGAGGAAGAGAGACCACTTGATGTGGAGGTACTACCTGAAGCATCGTCATGAGAGACATGGTACAAATGCACATCGACAACAGGATGGGATGAATGACTAGTGGATCGAAAATCTACCGATGTTGGGACCTAGGTATCCACTGAAGGAGGTTCGATCAAATCAGTATGGAGAACTATAAGAGAGTCTCCCAGTGAGGATCCCATGGATGACGACAGGTAGCGAATGGTAGCATTAGAATCTGTCATCTCAATATCAAGAGGAGGAATCACAATGGGCGGTTCTTGTTTTGGTTCGACAATCGTGCCAGAACTCATGAGTAAAGAAGTCGTGGGTTTATTATGAGCAACCTCTATTTCACGAAGTTCCTGACAGGTATCATGAAAATCATCGAGACAAGGACAATGATAAGAGTAGTGGCCAAAGTTGTCACAAAAATCACAAGGGTGATTCGTGTGTAATGATTTTTTTTTATTGGTTGAATCAGGTAAGGTAACACGGACCTCTGTTATGTGAGAGTTAGGAAACATATCGTCGAACACCTCTTTGAGATGAGGGAGTTTAGGACAATTATTGGTGGCATGCCCAAAACATCACACAAAGTGCGCGGGGGTGTCGGCTTTGGAGGCTTAGTTGGTGCTGGAGTTGTTTGGGGAGCCTTTCCTTAGGTTCCTTCTTTTTGGCTTTGCCACCCTCATCGAATGCTTTCACAATAGGAGTTGGTTCCTATTGAGTTTTTTGTGTAACTAAAGCAAACAGAGGGGTCATTGTGATTGGTTGAACTGGGTTCAAAGAGGTATATGGCTTGAGTTGATATGGTGGAGTGTTTGCGGGGGGATCAATGTACCTGACTGGGATCCCTAGAGTCAAATTTAGTAAACTCAACGTAGCCATAACTAACACAGAAAAGGCTTCAGATGGGGGAGCTAAAACTGGTATCTAACCTAAAGGGTAATGGCCTCACAGAATTGCTCCCAAATGGTTAAGACTTGTGGGAACTATTCCTGGTTGAAAAAATATGAGGAGAGACACCAGCATAAGGAGAAAGTCCTTGAGGAGATGGTACTAATGGTTATGTAGAGTGAAAAAAAGAAGGTTGCGAAGGCGATGGTTGTTGGCTAGTCGTACTGATCCTCTTTTGGCTAGCTTGGAATGCTTTCAACATGCAAACACTCGATGAGTTGGGCTCAGAAATGGGAGGAGGTTGACCAAGGAAAGCACCAAGTAATGAGGAATATTTATAGACTCCTAGTGAGACACTGGGGAGAGGTGCAACTGATTTTTTATTAACCAATGATGAGATAATAGACTAGGGTGATTTCTGAGACTTGGGCTCGTAATATGTCAACTAATCGATGGTGACAATCTTTCTATTATGGGGGGAGCATATCTTATGGTGGAGCTCAGATATGATAGATGACATCACGTATGTGTAGCTATGACCTAAGAGTATATTATAATCCAAAGGGGCATCGATAACTTCTATGTTAATACAGACAGTCTTGCTCACAAGTGTGACAGGACAATTAAGAAACATGCTAAGGGATTGTGAAGGGTGACCATCTTGTTAGGGTCCTATATTTTATAGGATCTCAAGGTGATTGAGTATTTGATATTTGTAAAGTTACACTGTAAATAAATTTCAATATGCAAATGATTTCCAAAAAAAAGTATATATAAAATAAAATCAAAAGACTATGTCAAAAAATTGAATATGAAGAAAAATAAAAAAAGAAAGAAAGTTGAAAAAAAGAATAAAAAGAGAATAAGGACCCCACAAAATAAAAATAGAAATAATATTGAAAGTGCTGCAAATTTAAATGCCACTACTATTAAATTAGTTTTCTTTATGTCAAAATCTAATAAGATTGTGTGCAGCTTGTCTTAAAATGGCACAATGACTAGATTTTTGTTCAAATCATACAACTTAATCATGATTGGAAAATTCTGAATTTTATGTTAATTAGGTTAGTGAATAAAGATTTTCCAAACAGTTTAATCTTGGCAAATCAGTAGTTAGGTAGAAAATGAAATTGATTCAATTGTTTAATCTTAATCCAAATAAGCGATAGAGTAGGTTAGATGTTTATAAAAATAAGGTTATGTGGGTTTGCTAGCTTCAATGCACCCTATGAAAAGATGAAAAAATGTTAGTTTAGAAAAAAAATTGAGTTGAAAGGGTAAGTAGAGGTTGTATTGGAGCTTTTAAAAGCATTAAAATTCTTATCCTAAATTCGAGTCTCCAAAGTTATTTTATGCATATAAAGAGAAAAAGGGTAAAATAACTTTATCCTAAGTATAAAATGGTCAGGCACATGAATATAAAGTGTGGCATATAATCCTATATCCTAAAGTCTCTACGTACATTAAACCCTCCCACTACCCGAAAAAATGTCGCATCGCATCACTTTAACATGCATCCATATGTCCACCCATCAGATTCTTTCGCCCTCAATCTGACGACCCTCATCTCTTTTTGGCCCCCCCTCTCCATACGATCTTTACCATCAGGGGGGGGGGTGGATGGTCCAAAAAAAGCAGTTTTGCTTTTCGATCCCACACTAATGTGGTGCCTCCTTGTCATTTTGCACCCCCCTCCACTCAAACAAATTATCGCTTCATACCCCCCCTGAAAATTTGTTTTCTCAGCTAATACCGAAATCACCATTCTTCCCATTGACAACATATCGTATCATGGAAGCTCGATCATTATCGTTTCCAATTAACTCCCTTCCCATGAAAAAGCACCCATTGATACATTTAATTAATAATTGACCGTTAATCCAACAGATCCGCACCACAGTCAACAGAAAACTGCTCAATTTTCATATAAAACCATGCATAATCAACCTGTAATCCTTTACCTTTTATTTTTATCTGCAATGTGTATACTTATTGTAGGTTCACAGAGTTCTGGAGCAAATTTGATCATTATCAAACTCAACCTTTCTTTCGTTGTGTCTTCTTCGCCAGTCCCAGATCCTGATACGGTCTCGGTGACCTTTTCCTCTAAGAAACCTTTCATTTATCCTAAAAACCAATTGCATTATGCCTCCTAAGAAGAAAGGTCAGGAGGAGCTTGTAAATCCATAACTCCATCCTCCTATTGACCTTGATCACATACCTTTAGTCAATAAAGACTATAAAATTCACAAAACTCTCTGTTAATTTGAGCTTTTTTAGATGTACTGCTGGTTAGAAGACAAGTACATTTATAAGTCCAATGATAATGGATTGTGGGAGTTAAATTACCCCATTATATTTTTCCCCATACCCACAGTGCCCCTGAATTTATATGCAAGTGTCAGGCTCGTTGTGTACCTAGCCAGAGAGCCATAATTGCTTCCACAGGAGATATTTTTTCACTATAACTACCTGATCTATAGAAAAATTGATTCAGGCCCCTGTTACAGAAAATGAAACCCCTTTCTCACAAGAAGCCCTCAATGAACTGTATCAGAAGCTGCATTTCACAAAAAGGGTTAAAACCCTTGAGTTTTTTTATAGCTGAAGATACCCAATTGCCCAAGAATAATCCTCCCTACTCTTCCTCAATTTTCCCTGACAGAGCCAAGAAAATTATCACTGTCATTTCTTACCTCCTTGGATATTACTCTGACCAATGGGTAGATGAGCCAATTATAGGATTCCTTTCTATTTTCTCTCCAAATTCTAAGCCTTCTATCCTGTTCAATTTTGGCCAATTCCTAGCAGATGTTATCCATGAACAATTTTTTAGATTCCAAATAAAAGTGGTGTTTAAATATTCCTATGTCTTAGTGTATATGTTTTTGTATTTTCAGGGATACAATTTCATGTTTGCAATGCAGAAATTGGATGATGATGGCAATCAACATTCAATCATATTTTGGACTACCATGGTGTTGAAGGAACATAAATAATCACTACAAGAAAAAAGACATTGGTGAGGAGCGAAAATGGTCACCATAAGCTCATTGGTGAGAGTCAAAAGAGTCTTTGTCACCAAAAATTGAACGTCACCAAAGGTGGCGTCGCCGAAAGTATATGTGTTGTGGTGACATTCAAGGACCATCACCAATAATGATTTATAGTGACGGATAGTGACCGTCACTATTTCATGTGAGCAATGGTGACGGACAATAACCTCCATCACCAAAAAATTGAACGTCACCAAAGTTGGCATCACCAAAAGTATGTGTTTTTGTGGCATTCAAGGTCCGTCACGAATATTGATTATAATGACGGATAGTGACTCTCACCATTTCATATGAACAACAACGATTTTTTGTGATGGACTTTTCATCGCTGTCACTATTGGTGCATATATATGGCGACGTTCATTGACCGTCACCATAAACTCATTGGTGACATCAAGGCCCGTCACGAATAATGACTATAATGACAAACATTGACCCTCACCATTTCATATCAACAACAAAGATTTATGGTGACGGACCTTTAATGGTCGTCACTATTGATGCGTATATATGGTGGCGTTCGTTGACTATCACCATTTCATATTTTGGTGAGGGTTGAAAAATGTCACCATAAGCTCATTGGTGATGGTCAAAATATCATTCGTCACCAAAAACTGATCGTCCACATTCCCTGTGAATATCAGGGCATGATGGAATCGAACCACCAACCTCCTGCTTGTAAAGCAGGTGCTCTTCCATTGAGCTAGCACCCTTTAAAGAATTAGACTCTAAACTAGCAATTGCCCCTAAAGGTGCAAAAGATACATGAAAGGAATAGAAAATCTAGGAAGATCAAAAGTTGCTAGAAATAATATGTTCAATATACATAATAAAAATATAATAAGAATAACTTTTGATATAATCTAACAAAGCATGTACTACGTAGGAGAATAATTGG
Organism: Pinus albicaulis; assembly: GCA_034641835.2. NCBI lineage: Eukaryota > Viridiplantae > Streptophyta > Pinopsida > Pinales > Pinaceae > Pinus > Pinus albicaulis. The sequence continues at coordinate 1,057,143,170 of CM076575.1, read as the reverse complement.
AAAGCACAACTAGAAATTGGAATCACAACATAACAATATAAAAGAACATGCAACAGGAAAGGAACAACTCCATAGTTTGAGAAATATGAACAATCCATGGATCTGTTCTTATATATTTATATAGATAATGAAATAGAAATCTAGATTTATGAAATTCAAGTATCACACAAGAATGTCTTGAACAAATATCAATATGTAAAACAATATTTTTTGCATTTGGATTTAGCTTGCAGAACCTCAGGAAAAAATTTCCACAGAAACAACCAATAAACATAAAAACATGGACCTCAGGAGAAATTGTGCAGGGGATAAAATATGAAGGTAAAGCACTAGAGAAGTATTCAAATCAAATGATGAAAAGAATATCTATAAAGAACTGAGAACCCTCTGAAGTAAACCACACATTTATCATCGTGACAATACACTTGCAAAAATAGATCAGAATAAATTATGAACTATTCCACCAAAAAACAGTGATTTTTTCCACTAAAATACAGTTTCAAATTAATCACTAGCATGATGCTAACTTTTCTGCAAAAATAAGGAAGTTTCAAGACAATGTATAATAGCTCGCATGGAAATCGTGTTGATAAAACCTTCCAAGGAATAAGACCACCGTAGCCAACAAGAGTGCCATGAAAGAAGTGGCTCCTAGGAACCTCACAAAAAACAATATTTACGTAAGGCGGTCATCTAGATCAAGGGTCATTATTCAATAATCAATATGGAAACAGGTGTTGACATTTTCTAATGGAATCCTCTTTGGATTCACTAGTTAGGAATAAAGAAAAATGTTTCATCAAGAATTATAACTTACATAATTTTGGGATTAGAATATGATGACATATTGATGAAGCAGATCAAGAAAATGAAACTCTTTCATTCTAAGGAAATATGCCGCGGGATGACTCAAAAGGAAAATAATGAGGTACATGTATATATATGTTGACACTAGATGCTATGAAGTCATGCCATGTGGTTGCAGGTAGTATACTTCCATCTTTAGAAGTATAATCAAAATAGAAATCATAAACTCTTCTGATGCAGAGGTTGTCAAAAGGGCATGATCTACACTAGATGAAATCGACATAATATTTCCTCATATGGAATATGAGGTGGTTGTACATTATCAAGGAACTGTGCAATGGAAGTTCCTGGGAATGAAATAAAACCGTGGAGAAAGAAAAAGGAATATCATGGGAAGTAAAACCATGGAAAGAAGCAATCAACATCCAAGAAATCCAAGAAGACTTGACTAGGAGATCTCCAGGGAAGATATGTGGACTCTAATAGAAGTATGGAGAATATAGAGACCCTTGAAAATACATATCTTTAGGAGATAAAAAAGGATGTTGATGCCTACAAGAAGGATTTCATGGTGAAAAATCATCACTAAGGTAAATTTTGATTTAAGTATTCATATTTATAATTGAATAATTTCTTATGAGCTTATTTAGAGCAGCCAAAGGGAAGTATATTTCTTCCACAAGTTGATAACCATATTGCAGGATGTAAGATCCTTGGAAGAAGTATGGTTCGAAGGAAAGTAGCATGATATGAAGGTAGACCAGATGAAAAATTGATGGATCACTTTCAGACAAAAATCAAAAGTGATGGGTGATTTGATCCCTAATGAAGATATCCCAAAGATGAAGACTCCTCAACAACGAAGAAATTCATGGCATCAAAGAAAGTAGTTCTTCATGAGCATCTCGGTGTTTTCATCATTGCTGCTATAGGTCCCTGATTAAGAGGGGGGTTGGTAATAATTTTATTACCTGGTAGAAACTTGGAAGCAAGTCCCTAGGAGCCTAGACAAGTCCTTGGCTAAGAGAGAGCCTTGACAAGTCCTTGGATAAGAGGGAGCTTGAGAAAAATCCTTGATAGGAATGGGTATGTCCTCCCTAATTAAGAGGGAGAGATAGATTTATCATTCTTGTCTTCACCTGGAAGACATAATGTGGGATTGGATAATCCTCTGGCATCTGATACTCTTTTGGAGATGTACAAGGGTATCCAAGGTAAGAGTAGTCGTGAATGGACGAGTATTCTTTGAGGATTAGATATCCCCAAAAGAATAGTCTTATGAGGTCATACTCAGTGAACACGCAGGTGGAGTATGTACCTTGGAGACAATGATGAAGATGTCTATAATCATTGGTCTCGCCAGCATTGTAGTTCATGATCTCGTGAAGAGATGGAGTTGTTAATCAAGGCCTTGCACTATGACAATGTTGGTTAATAAGATGCTATAACAGATGGATTACCAATCGAATTTTTCTTATGAGATTCTTCAGATTGAGAGTGACTATGTACCATTATGAATACCTCCCTAGTTAAGAGGGAATGTTGGAATGTGTAACTAAGTTCGGTCTTCATAATGACTTGTAATTATGAATTTATGTAATGAAGAAGACAAAGATAGTGTCTGGCTTTAGTTAAAGATGGTGAATATTCTCCTTGATGAAGTCGGTTTACACACAAACCTCATGTCAGCCTACAAGCTAAAGCAAGAAACTATATAAAGGATGACGCAGCCTCATTATGGTGTAAGAAATTATGGATCATGTCTGTGACAGAAGAGCGAAGTTTGGGTCTACATTGATGCGAGAATAGGAGGCTAGTCTGGGAAGAAAAGAAGAGGTATACTTACCTTTGTTCTGGGTCTATACCACCTCGCACATTTCAGAAAGATGGCTATCAAAGAAAAAGATAAGTCTCTCTTCTAGTGCGTAGAACAATGCATTAAGAAGGTAATACAATGATGAAAGGATATGTGATTAGGTCAAGAAAGGAGGTGTGCTATCGAAGGAAGAAAGTCTTATCATATCTCTATTTTGGTCTGCAATTTTTCCTCGCATATCTCAGGGAGGCTGAAGGTAATCACAATAAAGAGGAAGGCTACAACATCGTGAAGAAAGGTTCGGTCTTGAGTTTCAAAGAAGTCCAAAGGATGTTGGAAGTAGGTGGAGAAGAAGACTTTAGGAAGCTAACGATAAGATCAAAGGAAGCAAAGAAGAAGCACACAGTTTGGGGCTGCTAGACTAGGGACCGAGCTTCCCTAGTAAAGGTGCAATGCAGTGTAGAAAGAAGAGATCATCTAGAAAGTCAAGAAGAGTGGTGACAAGGGTATTGGAGGCATACTAGTGTGAAGGGTATATTTCATGGTTATGGTACTCGTCAATGGAAAATCTAAAAGAAGAATTTGTTTTGGGTTTTCCTCTCCAAGAGGGAGAGGTTTTGGCTCTAGCTTGAAGAGCCTAAACTTTGTGTCTCTTGTGTTTTGATAATTGACTTGATGAAAGACATAATAAGCTAACAAAGATGAGATCTAAGTAAAAGAAGCATAACAATTTCACAATTAATTATCATGAAAGAGAAATTGAATTAAATGCCCTAATTTCTCAACAAGGTTGATATGCTCTTTACTATCGTTACCTACCCCTTAGAGTAACTATGAGGGCTCGATTGAAAATACAGATAATCATTCCAGTAGTTTTGTCCAAGAATGCTTGAAGCAGAAGAAGATTCAAAAGCTCTTGTTACTTGGATATGAAGGCTCTGGTGCTAGTACAATTTTCAAGCAGGAAAAATTTCTCTACAAGGGTGAGAATTTTTCACAGGAGGAGCTGCAAAACATTGAACTGATGATACAGAGCAACCTATATAAATACCTTTTCATATTTCTTGAGGGGCGTGAGCATTTTGAGGAGAAAATCTTAGCATATATGGATGGTTCCAGTGTACATGAACAAGTTTCTGCCTCAGATGAAAGTGATGATAAAGAAGTTGCTCAATGTACTTACTCTCTCAATCCAAAATTGAAACATTTTTCCAATTGGCTCCTGGAAATTATGGAAATGTGGGATTTAGATGGTTTTTTCTCAGCTGCAACACGTGAGTATGCCCCAATAGTTGATGAAATGTGGAGGGACCCTGCAATTCAGGCTACGTATGCAAGAATAAATGAGCTGCATGTCCTCCATGATGTTGCTGGTTAGTTCTAGGAACGGGCTGTTGAGGTATCAAGTAATGCATAAAATTCGTTAGAATCTCACATTTTATATGCTGGAGTGACTCAAAGTAATGGGTTAGCATTTATAGAATTTTCAACTGATGATCACAATCCAATGTCAGAACCTTATAATGAAAACTTTAATTTTCCAACTCCAACTTTGAAGTATCAGCTTATTAGAGTAAATAATAAAGGATTAAATGAAGGCTGTAAGTGGCTGGAAATATTTTAGAATGTACGAGCTATAATCTTCTGTGTTGCTATAAGTGAATATGACCAAAAGTGGGTTGAGAAATAAGATGACCTTCAGTAAATAGCTTTTTGAGAATGTTGTGGAGCATTCATGTTTCATAGATACACCATTCATTCTATTACTAAATAAATATGAAATTTTTGAGGAGAAAATTAACAGAGTGCCACTTACTGTATGTGAGTAGTTTAAGGATTTCAGTCTAGTGGAGGCACACCACAACAATCAGTCACTAGACCATCAAGCTTACTATTATGTTGCAATGAAATTCAAGGATCTCTATGCATCTATTAGCAGCCATAAGTTTTTTATATGGCAAATGAAGGCACAAAATCGTAGCACAGTGAATGAAGCCTTCAAATATATTCATGAAATTTTAAAGTGGGCTGCATATGTGCAAGAAAAGATCTTGCAATACACGAACGTGCAATTGCCTGATATTTTCAAATTCAAGTTTTGACAAAGCCTCCAAAAATCTTCCATCCTTCTACCTAACTGCAATTTCATTCAATCTCAAAGCCTCAGCTAATTGTATTGCAACCCTTCCATTTTCTTTCCAAGTTTCTTCATTTTGATTAAGTGCATCATTCCTTTCCCTAGATACTTCATCCAATTGCTTGGAAATGTTTTCTTTTTCTCTGCAAGCTTCTTCCAGTTGACAAATAACCTCATCTCTCTGCCTCTTGAATTCGTCACTTTTCTTTATTTCTCTATTTAAAATCACCTTCAAGCGATTTAGCATTGTCTCCAAACATGCTTTTTCTATTTGAGTTGCCTTTCTTGCTTTCCTTTCACTTTCAAGCTCCAGGATAGCCTCCTTTAGTCATTTATGTTTTCTCTTAATTCCTTCATTTGATTGTTTCAATCTTAAAGCTTCATCTAATTGTTTTGCAATATTTGTTTCTACCCTCCAAGTCTCTGAGATTTGATGGAGGGTCTCTTCCTATTCCCTTACAATTTCAACACTTCGATTGATTTATTTATCTGCAACCATCTTCAAGTACTTAAATTAAATATCTGGGTACGCCTTTCCCATTTCACCTACCATCCTCACTTGTCTTACAGCTTGAAGTTCCAATATATGTCCCTTAATAATTTTTACAGATGTTTCAAAAGAAATGTTTGGCAATATGACTTGAATGGCCATTAATTCCTATTTGTAAAAGAAGTCTGGACTCCTTGTAAAAAATATCTCTATATCCGACTTTGCCATTTCCCTTACAATAATTTCTTGCATTTCACATTTAGATTCCACAATATCTGTCTTAATTTTTTCTGCATAGGCTTAAAAAAAAAACATTCGGTGATACAACTTGAATGGCCATTAAAACCTTCCTATAGTGAATGTCTGGAATAGATCTTATGTGATTTAATGTCCTCTTGGAACCATATTTTTATGTTTCTGCAGCATTCTTTGCTTGTATTTCAGACTCAAGATCCAAAATGGGGTTCTTAAGTACTGTTTCCCATTTTATAATTGAAAGTTCCTTCGAGTTTAATGTTTCATATAATTGGTTAGCAACTTTTGTTTCTACTCTCCATGTTTGTCTATTTAGAGGGAATATGTCATTCATTTCCCTTGGAAATTCAACTAATTTCTTCATATGCAATCACCTTCAAGCATTTAAATGAAGTCCCTAAATACAACTTTTCCATTTCACCTCCCATCCTTGCTTGACATCCTGATTCAGGTTCCAAAATATCCACCTTAAAGTTTTCTGCAGAGGCTACAGTGGAAATGTTTGGCAATGTGACTGTTAACTCCCCCACATTAAGAATGTCTGGACTGCTTCTAAAGATTGTCCTTGAATATGTCTTTGCCATTTTACCTGCCATCATGGCTTGGCTTCCAAATTCAGGTTCAAAATTTTCCACCTCAAAATTTTCTGGAGAGGCTTCCATTAATTCCTGCTTGAAAATAATGTCTGGAATGGCCATTAAGTGATTCGATGTCATCTCCAAACCTATGTTTTCTGCTTCGGCAGACTTCCTTGCTTGTATTTGAGATTCAAGCTTAGAAGTAGCCCTCTTAGGACATGCCCTTTTTCTCTTTATTGCATCACCTTTCATGTTTATAGCTTCATCTGATTGTTCAGGAATCATCCTTGGTTGTATTTGAGATTTAAAATTAGAAATAGCCCTCTTAGAGTGTGCCCTTTTCCTCTTGATTGCATCACCTTTCATGTTTATAGCTTCATCTGATTGTTCAGGAATCAATGTTTCTACTCTCCAAGGACGTGCGTTGTAATGGAGGGTGTCATTCCTTTCCCTTGGAAATCAATCACTTCAGATGATTTCATCACTTGCAGGCATCTTAATGTAGTTAAATGAAGGTCCTAAATTTATCTTTATGATTTCACCAGGAGTCCTTGATTTCCTTTCAGATTCAGGTTCCAAAATATCCTCATTAAAGCTTTCTGCCGAGGCTTCAGAAGAAACATTTTGCAATACAGCTAGAATGGCCATTAATTCATACATAGCAAGAATGTCTGGACTGCAAAATGTTATTTTTAGAACATAAGAAAACCCTGCAATAAAGCAAACCTCCTTAGGAAATTAACAAACACACAACTTTATTACAGGTAATTTTTACCCCAAGAAATGATAGTTTGAGAGTATAAGCAACCTACTTAAAAATGAAAACCTACAAAGGAAACAGTCAAACAAAGAACTTATTCCAGGTATATTTTTACCCCAGGACAAACTTATAAGTTTGACACTTTCCCAAGAAGAATGTTTCACCGGCTTTGTTCCTAGCTCCTTTTCTATTAGTATAGCCAGGATAATCTGTTATTCATGCATGGGAATTTTCTGAGTTAATTTTTATGGTATTGCAGGCCTGAAATTTTAGGATATGACCAGATTTTTGAGATTTGACCAACATTGACTTATGTTGACCATGATTTGTTGGAAATGGATGGGAGGAGGGTTGACTTTGGTCTTTGTGGCAATCTCAGTCTTGGTCTTGGGTCTTGGATATCTCACTTTGATCTGATTCTGTAAGAAGAGGATTTTCTTGGGTTTTCCCCCTTGTGGGGTTTTGCCCTAGCTTGGAGCCTAATTTCTTGTGTTCTTTATCTCTTTGTGATCTTCATTTTTTGTACTTTTGGTAATTGCTTGATAAAGAAGATAACATAGGTAACAAGAAGCCAACAAAATTCACAATTAATTATCGAGTTAAGATAAATCTACCCTAATCTACAAGCATCTTGATTTCTCAACATGGTATGAGAGCTAGGTTGAAGGAAAGGAAAATTGAAGACGACAATTTGTTGGCTTATTTGTTTATCCCTGTGGCACCTTAAGAAAAGTATCATACAAATTCTGTGACATCCTTTCCTTAAAATACGAATTGAAAGAGGCACAGTACCTCTGTGATTCAAGTTGAAGAAAGATATCAATATTCCTGTGAACTGAGCTCATAAATAAAGGAAGGACTGAAATACTTAAGGGCTCGAAAAAGAGACCTATAATACATGCAAAGACTCTATGGAATTATCTCTGTAAATCAAGGATGAAATTCATATCTCTATTGTCGAGAAAACATTTGGCATAGGTACACATATTTGAGTCTCTATGTTGATTTATGAAGTAAGTTTACTGTACTAATGTGAATTTCAGAGGCACCTTCTCCTATGATAAGCATACAAGTCATTATCTTTATAATCTACAAAGTACTCAAAGAAAAATCAAATGGCTTATATGAAATTTGTTAAAAGAAAACAACTTACCGTGACAATACTTTCAGTGGCAATCTGAGCATGACTGTGAGCTCCTTTCTGAATCAAATAGACCAAGTGCATTCATGATATTTGTATAGTTCGAGTAACCAAAATCCTGTAGCTGAAATCTATCACTGTTGAGTTCAAAGGCTAGTCTGAGAGTATGAACAAGTCCAAAATTGCCATAATGATTGAAGCAAGTTTGTTTGGGAAAAATATTAAAAACGGATATCTAAGATACTGTTCTTTGATCAATACAAAAAGGTTCTGTGACACTTCTATGAGGTATCTGAAGCCTACTATAGCAACAAATATTTGAAGATTCAAGGCATCAATGATCACACCAACATGAAACGATAGAAGGTCTATCTAACACTATATAAGGCAGCTCGACTCATTTGGGAGACTATCCATCTTTAACATCTAAAAATACCATCATCTTCGTAATCAATGGAAATTTGTGGCACTGTGAGACGAAGGATAGAAGTGTATTGTGATCTGAAGTTAAAAGAAACCAAAACCATGTGGATCGTCTCCGAGGCATTTAAATGTACAAATGATGAAATTGAAGACATGCAAAACAAGTCTTATCTGTGACATAAAGGACTGAGCATCTCTATAACTTTGTGAAAAATGAATCAAAAGTATGTGATCTACTCTATGCTATAGGACCAAAATACTAAGGTACATAGTCTATGGAAGGGACCAAAATCATTACTGTGAATAAAAGCCAAGATTCTAATCAATTCCAAGTCTGAAGCTACACTTAATGACGGATTTTACATTTGTGAAAAGTCTGAGCATCTCTATGATAAGTGGAACATGTATATTTGTGATCTGAACTATACAAAGACATACAAAACTTTTTGAATCATCAAGAATAAGAGTTTAGTGGCATCATGTGCGAAAACCTGAGGGATGTTACTTCGTGACAGAATTTATTATGATGATATAAGGCCCATAGCTGTGACACTAGACTATGTAGCAGCATTATATCTCTTCATAAGGATTGTGAGGGTATAGGGAATCCGTGACACAAGTTTGTGAAAATAACACCCTTCTCATACATAAAATAAAGACGAAATCAATTCTTGAAGCCGACCTATTTGATATTGAAAGATAAAGGACACTAAAAGTAGCTCAAAGATATCTTTGTGGCTTATAGCCGAGCTTGAAGGACCAATTAGTGAGCTCAATGTGAAGACCAAGTTGCAGAACTGTATGGATAGAGAAGTTCAAATTTAGCGTAAGCATATATTTTGAAGCAGCCCCAAGACGTTACAACTTAAAATATAGTAGTATCATACTCGAAGGAAATAATGGAGAACGGGGGAAGTTAAAAGAGGTACACATAAACTATGCTCAATGTCAATAGTAGTAATGCGAAGATAATGATCTCTTGAAAGATAGTAATAAGGGTTTGTGTAGATATATTTTAGAAATCATTGTTATGATAGCCTTTGAAGTCTTTCTTTGCTAATCTATTTATGATCAAGGAATGAAAATCTCATGTATAGAAGGATTCTCAATAAAGACTCTAGGGCTTTGCAGCTAACTCACTAGTTTGGACTAAGATGAACCCTAGGAACAAAACCCTATCTAATCATTTCCGTTGTAAAAAGTAGATCTAACTCTCGTTAATAATGACACCATGCTAATGCAAGAACTAGGTTGGTGAACAAGTCCAAGATTAAGAGGGAGCTAACCCTTCTTCAAAAGATAAGCATTTTACATCTCCTTGATTACAGCTATTAATATTATCTTTACCACCAGCACATCCATTTACCTCCCAGTTCCACAAGAGCAACCATATATTTATTCAAAGTTTATTTCTTTCAACCTTGGATGCTAGGAGTATCCCTCACTTCTACATCCCCCTCCCTCAAGATAAACAACTAATCCCACCACTATTTCCAAGGGGCTTCAATAGAAATCTAATGCCCAATTCACCTCCATCACCATCGATCATCAAACTCAGAAGCCCTTGACATCTTTAGCTCCATTGCCAAATCTTCCTATCTCACTCAGTCTTCTTGGCAAGCTATTGATTATTTTTTATCGTGACACAATGTTTTATTATATGCATGTCATGGCATCACTACCACTTGTTTCTTTCCTTATTTATGTTATTTTCAGCATTGTCAACATTTTCCTTTGCATTCACAAGCATCACAAGAAATTGTGGATGCCCAAGGACAACCCCATTTGGCACCAAGGATGAACCCATTTTCCCACTGTGTCAATTAAAGTCTTAGTAAGATCAAAGGATGTCTTTCCCATGCCAAGCTCATCTAGGCATCCCCAGTGTCACATTTTTTTCTCCCTTCTCCCTTCTTTGCCTAGGACCAAGAAAAGAACCTAACTAAAGTTCCAAACTTCATTTGACTAACCTAACCCACTAAATACGAAAGAAGATTTTCTTGCCCTTCCAATTAACTGTTAAGGAAAATCATACAAAAATTGAAAACAAACAACTTCAAAGAACTAATCTTTGACGAGAGAATACTGATTTATTACCATTAGTAGCCTAGGAGGGCTCAATTTTATGTAATTAAGTTAATTTGTATAAGTTTTTGTTTTTAACACGAATTGCACTAAGTTTATCCATAAAATTTTATAGTCTTCACTTTTAAGTTTATTCATCAATAGTCTAATATTTTCCTTTTTGTTTTGCAGCTTTAGAGAGGAGTGAAACAAGTTGGTAAAATTTCTGGAAGATTATTATGAAGCGCTCCCCTAATATTTTTGGACTTGTCTTCATATTGCTAGATGGCTTCAAGAGTATCATGTGTGTGCATATATAAATAGCATATTCCATTACCATTTTGGACTATGCTCAATGATGATAGGTCATTGTTCTTGTGATGGAGACAAATTAGTCATAAGTTAATGGTTATTGTGCAAACGTTTTCCTAATATTTGAAATTATTATCATATCTATGGATGGTTTGTGAATATTATACATGTGAATATATAAATAACATATCCCAGTACCGTGTTGGACTATGCTGTAATATTTGAAATTATTGTCATATCTATGGATGGTTTGTGAATATTATACATGTGAATATATAAATAGCATATTCCAGTACCATGTTGGACTGTGCTATATGATGATAGGCCATTGTTCAACTGACAGAGAACAAGGTTGTGCTTTTACATGAATGAAAGGTTTGTAAATATGTTGATCTAGTTATTCAAAGTCGTTAATTTTAGCATGTTAAATGCACACCGTTTGATATTTTACTAAGGTAATGGAATTGAGGGGTTTTTTAGCAATCATGATTTTTCTACAGCCTTGAATTCAGTTAATTTTAGCTCTGTCCACAAAACTTTGGAATGCTTTTCTTTTGAAAATTGATAATCACCGTTTCTACAATTTTGTTGGAATTAATACCCCATGAGAATTTTAATAAATAGTCAGTAAGAGTCTTGTTCACCATTTCATGATTTTAAGTAATCTATGTTTGCATTGGGTGGCATGAATCTTATGGCTACATCATTGGCTACCCTATTGCAGTCTAAAGCCCTATTGGCAAATATCTGTTTTTCATTACAATTCGCTTATTTCTTCATTGCCTTCTTAATCTATTTCTTAGGGACGCTCTTGATGCATTGGGGTTGGTGAGATACTGCTGTAGGCGTATGCTTATGACTCATGTTGATCTCATCGAGAAGCTTTTAAATTACAACAGTAAGTCTGATAATTTGAATATTTACAGCACTAGCGCTATTGTTTTTTTGTTTCATTTCTAGTTGTTCACTTAATACTAATTTGCTTTCTCCATCCACTCGTTTGTTAAAAGTTTGAAGGGATTTGTCTGTTATCTAAGAATCTCATCCCTTTATGCTAAAAACTTGTTGTAATGCAGATTTTGTTTGATCTAAATTCACCCAAAATATGAACCAATTCTATATTTCCCTTTTTCCCTGCTACTCTTTGAGAAGTTTCCATAATGCATAAACAGTTACCAAGACTGAATAAATATTTTGAGTGATACAAATATCTCTCAAGAATCATTTCAATCAATCCAACCAGAGAGATTTATTTTACCGTTGATCCATCTCAACCCTAGATCTATTGCACACCAGGTTAGATAAAAAATCCACCTACAAATCTCTCAACATTCAATAAATACTGTGCTAAGATGGATCTATGCTTGTGTGACTGTGTGATGTCAGCATTTTTTTATGTCACACCTTTTTCAGCATTACTCTTGGTGCAATCCTACAACAGAAGATTGAAACTGTTATGTAACATCATGATATCCGGAAACTCTAAAGCAAAATTACACAGATGATGAAAGACAATCATACTCATGGATAAGAAATAAAGTTTTAAACGAACACTATTAGAAGGCTTGATCCCATTTTACATTGCCCTGTTTTTGTGCTAATCGTAGAAGAGTTTCTAGAGTGCACAATGCAAACTATTACCAGGACCCTAATCATAGTGGTAAAACTCACCAAGTATCACTTGGAATCAGTTATCATACCCTACTCACTATCAGGCATGGGGGGCCAAGTCAAAAACTTGGAAAAAATAACTTGAGAAACAGTCAGCAACAACACCTGAGTCTGGACAATATTTACTAGATTCGCGCATGTGGGGTCTGACTACATCCTGATATGTGTAGCTAGGCTGCGTTCCTCAGCAGTGGCTTGCCCTAGGGTTTCTCCCTCATAGAGGTGCAAGGCTCGCCCAAGGAGCCTCCTCCGCCCCCTCCTCCTCCTTCTGTCGTTGACTCCTTCAACCGGCGTCTGGCTAGTCTACCCCAGAAGAAAAAAGCGAAGCAGCCAAATTTGTGAAGAAACTTGAAGATATTCCAAAAATTTCTCTTCCTCCAGAAACCCCCATTCAAGTAGCTTTTTCCTTGTCTGATCGTGCCCTCGTTGGCCAATTCACTGGGCTCTGGCCTTCTCCAAAATCTACCGAGAACTGGGTTAACAAGAACTGGGCTCCTCTGATCAAGCACAACGTTACCTCTTATTTCCTTGGGTGATGGTTCTTCCTCTTTTAGTTTTCATCAAAATATGATAAGGATCTGATCTTCCAGAATGGCCCCTACTTCATGGTCCCTTAGGGCCTATATCTTAAAAAATGGACAGTGGACTTCGATCTTGCTGTCAATGTTCCCATAGCGGTCCCGGTGTGGGTTCGGCTCCCAAACCTCCCAGTTCACTGTTGGAACTGGGACTCCTTGAAGCACATCGGCAACGCCCTTAGGAAATTTATAGATCGGGAAAACAAAAAAGACCAATATGACTGTGCCAGAATCTGCGTATAATTAGATCTAGAGGTGGGCCTCCCGGAGGCCATTAAAATCAATGTTGGCAGCTGGTATCATGTGTAGAAACTTGATTATGAACATATTCCCTTCAAATGCTGAAAATTACATGTCTACAGGCATTTTTCTAGAGGATGCCCATCCAATATTGAGGCAGAGAAAGGTAAGGAGGAGGGTTGGAACCAAGTCAAGCGTTCAAAGAATTCTCACAAAGCTCAAAAGCTCGGAGGCCCCAATGGCAAAGGCCCTATTTAGCTCCCCGCTCAAAAGCCCCCTCCCAAAAAGGGGCAAGAAAACAAGTTTGACCCTCTAAGCCAGAAAATAGAGGCCTCTCAGGAGGTCGAGATCCAAAAATCAGTCTCTCCAAACAAAGGCACTCCCTCCTCTTCTCTCAAGGGAACAAGTGCTGCAGAAAGCTCCAAAGGTATCCCATTAGAAGTCAAGGAGGAAGAAAAATAATCAGAAGACTCAGAGGAGGAAGGAGAAATAGGAGAGTCTCAAGCCTCGTAAGGAGATCCACAAGAGGCCACAAGACCGGTAGGGAAAAAAGAGAGCAGGAAATGTATAAAGAAAAGCTTCAGGGTAGCCAGCCAACTCTTAAGAAGTTGTTAGCTTCAAAACCAAAGATGGCGAGAAATCAGTCCTAAGGCTCCAAGGGAGCCCACCAGAAACACAAATAATGAAGATCATCTCCTGGAACTGTAGAGGTATGGGGAGAAAAGCCAAAGAAGAAGCCATTAGAGGCTTAATAAGGATAGAAGTCCCTGACATATTTCTCGTCCAGGAGACCAAATTGGAAGACATGGTCTTCCTGCAAGAATGTAAGAAACTCTGGAACAAAAGTGAAGCAAAAGCAATCTCTAGCCGTGGGGCCTCAGGAGGGTTGGGCACCCTCTGGAACACTAGCAAGTTCTCAATTATTTCTGAGACTCAGAATACTCACTGGATGCTCTTACAAATGCAACACCTAGTTACAAAAGATATTTTCTAACTCTTCAATGTGTATGTCGCAGCCAATGCTAGGGAAAAAAAGGCCTGCTAGGATTCTATAAGAAGCCAAGAAGATCTAGTCAACTTGGAAAATATCAACATTGTCGGCAATCTCAATCTCACTCTTCTCTTGTCAAATAAGAGAGGAGGTAGCGTTGTTCAAGATCTGGCAAGGGAATGGGCGGAGGATCTAATGCAGGACTGGACATGCTGGACATCAACCCAACTTCTGGTAAGTACACTTGGTCTAACAAAAGAATAGGTCTAGGCCATATTGCCTCCAAACTGGACAGATTCTTCATTCAAAGCTCCTTCCTTTTGCTAGGATTAGAACCTAGAATGCATATTCTCTCCAGCAGCATCTTGGATCACAAAATCATCAAGCTTAAATTTCAAGCTCAACTTGATCTGGGCCCTATTCAGTCCCCTCTGGGCCAAGGAGCTTGACTTCATGCAATTAGTCAAGGATTGTTGGAGGCTGCCTGTCAAAGGCTCCCCCTTTTTTTTCTGGGAGGAAAAACTTAGAAAAGTGAAAGTGGTCCTGAAATGCTAGGCCAAAATGCTGCCCAATCTAGCAACAGAAAGAAAAAAAATTCAAAACATTCTAGAAACCCATCAACGCCAAGTGGAGGATGTTGTTATAACCAAAGAGATTTTAGACAAAGAGGCCCACCTCCAGCAAAATTTCCATAAGTCTTGCTTGGCTGAAGAAGAATAATGGAGGCTAAAGTCCCGAAGCCTTTGGCTTAAAGCAGGGGATAGGAATTATTCCTTTTTCCACAAGCAAGCTCAGGCCAAGAAATGTTTCAACTTCATCTCCGAGATCAAGGAAGAGAATGTCACTCACAAGGATTTTGAAAACATCAAGAAAGTAGCCTTTTTTCATTTCAAAAGCCTGTATAGTGAGGAAATTGATCCGGACCATCATCCAAATATGCTTGATGTAGTTCCTCATTCGATTTCAGCCAACACAAATCTTTTCCTAGAAGCCTAAGTCACCAAGAATGAAGTCAAAGATGCCCTCTTCACTATGGATCCCGATGTAATGTTCCAAAATGGAAATCATCAGCTTTTACACCACTGAAGAAATCCATTTTTCGGAAATATGAACAAGGCTATTTCAGAGATGGACTGAGAGGGCTTTTACCAGTTATGTCACCTCTAAAGAGAGGATGAGAACTGGAGGCTTCCTGGCCCTTTCTCAGACTCAGCCTATAGCTATGCAAATATTTCTTCCTTCAGGAAGATTCTGCTCAAAGGATGAGCTACATCAATACATAAGCATGAGCTGGAAAATAGCAGTGAATGCATAAACTTCAGAAAATGCAATAAAACCTCATAGTCTTCTCATTAATAATATGGTAGCAGAAATGTGTACTAGATCTTGAGGAAATGATCACTCAAGCTGAAGCAAATATTTCTCTAAAGACACCAGTACAAGGAACATGAAAAACACTGCTACATATATTATGCCCAACTATGACTGCGCAGTCAATGAAGGAAGACTGCTGCAAAATAGTGATACAATGAAGATATGGCAATAATAATCTCAAATAAGAAGGGGGAGATGAATCTCAACCCCTGGAAACTATAATAAACAATCCCTAAAGGGATTGGCTACAATACATAAAAAATGGCAAATCTACAGAAATGTCGGAGTTTGCTGGAGCAGCTGCAACTCTAAAATGAGAACATGAAGGAGATGGCTGAATAATGTTGCATCACGTGTATACCTCCTCCAATGGAAATCTAGAGTGAAAGGTTGATCCTTTCACCAAATATTTCACCCTCAAAAATGCCGGTGCAACCCCTCACTGCAATTGCACTCAATAATTGTGCAATCAAGGAGAGGAACTGCGCTGTAGGTGATGGGAAGAGATTGGCCTCCTGCCAAGATATGAGAAATGGAGCTGATATCTCCCCTATTGATCTCCTGGATGCATAAGAGCTTCCTCCTTTGAAATCTAAGCTCCAGAATGATGATGTGAGAACCTCCACCGCAACCCCAGCAACACAATGGCTCTTGCTGCAAGAATCACTGCACTGAAAGGAATAGCTTTGGCCTTGAGCCAAGATGTGGAGAAGATGAAGATCAAACCTTCAAGAGCTTCTCAAGAAGGGAGGGCATTCTTGAAAAATAAATCCCTTGTGCTGAACAACATAGCTATCAAAGTTGTGCAACTGTGGAAAGCAATTCGAAATATCCAAGCTAGCTCAAAATGGTTGCTTTCCCCTCCTTTTATGCAAATGAAGGCTCCTTAGCCATGGACCCCGCACATTAGGGTTTCCTCCTCCTCATGCAATTTCGTAGGCTTCCCAAGTAAGCCACACCTCCATCTATTGCGCAGTTTGACTTGGTCAACATGACCCAGCCCTCTTTGCAAATAACCCTTTTCACACATGGGGTGTGCAAACAAGCTCCAATGATGCTCCTCTTTCATAATGTGAGGGATTTTATTGATTTTTTTCATAACCATCGGCCTCCTCACCCATTTATTTAGTTACAATATGATAAAAGAAAAATTCTAATGTTCCATTTAGCCATGTGCTAAAATGGGAACATTACAGTCCTCCCCTCACACATGTTACTTGTCCTCAAGCAACTGCAAGGATAGAACTGAAGAATATCCACCCAAGGCACGGAGTCTGAAATATGTTGAGGAATATCTTCCTCATGTAGATCCTCCATCCCCCAAGCAATGATCCATAAGAAGTGAGTTACCTCCCAACATGGAAACTCCTGACAATCATCTTCCACCTTTGGCTCCTGCAATATAGGTGGGCTGAAAATCTGATCTTGGTAGACAAAGTAGCCTACCCCACGCTGTCCTCCTTTCCACTTAGGATAAGTGTAGAGTATATGCTGATCCTGGGATACAATAAAGTTGCCTTCTAGTGGCAAGATGAAGACTAGACCTCCAAAGATCTCTTCTCCAGCGTTATGAAACATGCTGTCCAAAATCATCTCATATGTGATGAGTTGGTAGTCATCACCATATGGCATCTAGTCAATCATATGGCTCACCTAAAATGGAAACAAATGTGTTGCTGTAGTGGCCACATGTCCTCTCATGCTCCCATTAGAACATGCAATGCAAATAATGTGGGAGATTTCTTCCCCAAGGGACACATCCAACCAATGTGCCATTCCCCCAATCATGCTCTGATCAAATACAAAGACACCAGCAAAATAATGAACCAAAATGAAAATTGTGCTTGTTGTCATGTTTGGCAAGGGAGAAGGACAATGGTCCCTCAACTGTAACCAATGCAATTTGACCCTCAATTGCAAAAGAGTATGACAAAGAGTGTGGCCTTTCAACCACTTGCTTGCTATCCTACTCTCCTCAAATGTATGGAGAAAGTGCATGATGTATGGTGCAAGCTGAGCATGTCCTC
Organism: Pinus albicaulis; assembly: GCA_034641835.2. Taxonomy (NCBI): domain Eukaryota; kingdom Viridiplantae; phylum Streptophyta; class Pinopsida; order Pinales; family Pinaceae; genus Pinus; species Pinus albicaulis. Next base: position 1,057,125,506 of record CM076575.1, on the reverse strand, counting down.
CAAAATACCTTTCCTCCCCAAGTCCTTCTAGGGAGTGGTCACCAATAGTGCTCATGGCCTCAAGTAGACCATGGGGTCCAAAAAGAAGAATGCCCCTCCTTGGAGAAACATCCTGTACATGTATGGTTAAGGGATGAATATATGAATCATCATGCAAATAAAAAACACCCTTACCATAAGTTCTGCTCATGCAAATGTAGTGGCTCAAAAATGATTCTCCCCTCATCCTCAAAGAGAAAAAAGGTGGTTGTTTCTGACTCCTCCTAAGAGTTATGTATCTCCTCCATCCGCACATGATCTATGCATCTCCTCATATGCTGATTTGTCAATATCATGCAAGAAAAATGATCCTGGGAATACTCCACCAACAATCCAGAGCTCCCACATGAATCCATCCTCCATAGTGACAGCGCTGATGATTCCTCATGAAGGGCATCTGTCACATGGTCATCTCCTCCTTTGACATTTCTCATGCCAAATATGCAAATTGGAAGGTTGCTAACCTTCCCTTGCTGCTTCTGCCACAACGCAGAATCTGAAATGAGAGTGGGTGGAAATGATATTGAGGGAATGGCCCCCTCCTCCTTGAGTCTACCCAAGACTCTCAACGTTGTGAAGTTGTCTCCCAAGGTCTCCACTCCTCTGAAAACAATGATTGGTGCCCCAACATGTGAAGCATCTACCATCAACTGGTGATCTAGTGGTCTCCCTGGTAGAATCTCTCCATGTAGTGAGACATCATCCTCAAGAGGTGACTACATAGATGAATGAACAAATCTATCCATGCTTGTACTGCACAATCCAATCAACCTCCTAGGTGCATCATCCTTCAAAAATGAATATGGGTGTGTAATCCTCATATCAAGATGCTAGGTCTTCTCCCTACTTCTTCCTTGTGTCTCAATGGTGATACACCTCCTCAACAATGGCACATGTGTACCTTGATCTGCATGCATGAGATCCTGGGGAATTCCTTGCAAGGATGCAAGAGTCCTTCTCCTTGGAGCAAGAGCTCCTCCTTCCTCTACATGAGGCACTAGATAGTCTCTGGATAGCACTGCGCTGTTGCCCTCAGCTCCCTTAACATAAATGGGCAACCCTCCAACAATGCTGCTGCAAATATGGAATCTCTCCCAAGGTGGAAGTAGTTCCTGATCATCAAAAGCCAAGGAGTATCCACTTTACACCATGATAGTGCCATCTCCTACTCCTGCAACATTGTACATCATTTGAGATCACATATTCCTTTGCTCTCTCCAACACCATCCAAGCAACAAACCCCCTTGCTGCCTCCTCCTACTCCTAGAAAGATAGTATGCCAAGTGATGGCCAAACTCCTTCAAGAGTAACCAGCGCAGCCAAGCCTCTTACTGCCCAGTATCATAAATCTGCAAGTGGCTCACTAGCCCTTTGCTCTTCCTCCATGACACCCACTCAGCCATGTGTGGATGTCTCCTTCCTTCCTTCATCTTGGTACTCCTCCTTTGAGGACTACCCTCGTCCCAAATCAAACCTCTGCATTTCATGGGATTTTGAAATACATATTTCTTGAGGATCAATTTGACCCTATGAGGATCCAAATAGTTGGTAGGAAAAAACCTCCCATCATGATATGTGTGGCTCAAGGGATGTCCACCATAGTCATGAGAGAATATATCCATCCGAATATGTCCCCCATCTCCTATTTGCTCCTGTGAGAAGGAAAAAGCCTCCTCCAACTGTTGAAGAACCTTGCACTCCAAAAAGTGTGGTAGTGCACCTCCATTGAAATCTCTCTGTGAGATCCACTTTGTATCATTGCTCTTGTACAATGCAATATTATTCTATTGCTCTAAGTCACCTGCATGCAATGATGTAGACCCATCCAAGGTGTTTGCTGAAATGATAAGAAATGGATCTCCAATCATACCTTGGTGAAACTTGGAAGCTCCTTACAAGGCTGCAGGTGTTGCTTCCTAATGAGTATTGGCCTCCCAAACTGCTGAAGATGAGGGCTGCCCCTCCATGGTCTTAACAGCACTGGTACATGCCCCATAAAATTGTGGTGAGGGCTCCTCCCTCTTTTTGCCAAATATGCTGATCATTCTTTGAGAAAACTCATCAAGAGTTGAAACCCTTGTATGCCTCAGATGGCTGATCCACCAACTCCTTGCTTCACCTTCAAAGTGCAGTGCTGCAACTTCTACTGCCTCTTTGTCTACTATAGGATGCTGCAGGAAAAAGGCCTCTAGCTTCTTTGCCCAAACCTTTGCTGCACATGTGAGTGATCCATCAAATGTGGACAATAGAAATCTATTGCCTCTCATCATCCCGTGGCTGTGGGGTCTTCCTTCTTCTTTCTGCTGAATAAACTTTGGAAAAGATAAAGTCTCTTGGAATACTTTAGGGTTTACTCAGTATTTAGCTAGATACTCACTTAGAATCTCGAATTCCAAGTTTCTTCCATGCTTCTGCTCTGCTTCTTTGTGAGAATAGGATGTGCATGGTCCTTCCTCTTCTCCTCCTTCATTTTTCTTGACCTCTTTAGAGAGGTCTCTTCTAGATCTGAAAACAGATGAGAGTAAACTCATCTACTTCATCCTTGGGATCTTTGCTTCTGAAATTTGAGCTTCACAGGCTATGCCAAGTTCGATGCTCTGATACCACTGTAATGTTCCGAAATGGAAATCAACAGCTTTCACACCACTGAAGAAATCCCTTTGTCGGAAATATGAACAAGGATATTTCAGAGATGGACTGAGAGGGCTTTTACCAGTTATGTCACCTCTAAAGAGAGGATGAGAACCGGAGGCTTCCTGGCCCTTTCTCAGACTCTGCCTATTGCTGTGCAAATATTTCTTCCTTCAGGAAGATTCTACTCAAAGGATGAGCTACAACAATACATAAGCATGAGCTGGAAAATAACAGTGAATGCATAAACTTCAGAAAATGCAATAAACCTTCATAGTCTTCTCATTAATAATATGGTAGCAGAAATGTGTGCTGGAGGAAATGATCACTCAAGCTGAAGCAAATCCTTCTCTAAAGACACAAGTACAAGGAACATGAAAAACACTGCTACATATATTATGCCCAACTATGACTGCGCAGTCAATGAAGGAAGATTGCTGCAAAATAGTGATACAATGAAGATATGGAAATAATAATCTCAAATAAGAAGGGGGAGATGAATCTCAACCCCTGGGAACTATAATAAACAATCCCTAAAGGGATTGGCTACAATACATACAAAATGGAAAATATGCAAAAATATCGGAGTTGCTGGAGCAGCTGCAAATCTAAAATGAGAACATGAAGGAGATGGCTGAATAATGCTACATCACATGTGTATACCTCCTCCAATGGAAATATAGAGTGAAAGGTTGATCCTTTCACCAAATATTTCACCCTCCAAAATGCCAGTGCAACCCCTCACTATAATTGCACTCAAGAACTGCGCAATCAAGGAGAGGAACTACGCTATAGGTGATGGGAAGAGATTGGCCTCCTACCAAGATATGAGAAATGGAGCTGATATCTCCCCTATTGATCTCCCGGATGCATAAGAACTTCCTCCTCTGAAATCTGAGCTCCAGAATGATGATGTGAGAACCTCCATTGCAACCCCAGCAACACAATGGCTCTTGCTACAAGAATCATTGCACTGAAAGGAATAGCTTTGGCCTTAAGCCAAGATGTGGAGAAGATGAAGATCAAACCTTCAAGAGCCTCTTAAGAAGGGAGGAAATTCTTGAACAAGAAATCCCTTGTGCTGAATAGCACAGCTATCATAGTTGTGCAACTGTGGAAAGCAATTCGAAATATCCAAGCTAGCTTAAAATGGTTGCTTTCCCCTCCTTTTATGCAAATGAAGGCTCCTTAGCCATGGACCCCACACATTAGGGTTTCCTCCTCCTCATGCAATTTCGTAGGCTTTCCAAGCAATCCACACCTCCATATATTGTGCAGTTTGACTTGGTCAACATGACCTAGCCCTCTTTGCAAATAAACCTTTTCACACATGGGGTGTGCAAAAAATCTCCAATGATGCTCCTCTTTCATAATATGAGGGATTTTATTGATGTTTTTCATAACCATGGGCCTCCTCACGCATTTATTTAGCTGCAATATGATAAAAGAAAAATTTTAATGTTCCATTTAGCCATGTGCTAAAATGGGAACATTACACTCGACAAGGCTCCAGGACCGGACGGATTTTCAGCCAGATTTCTTCAAGTTTGTTGGCCAGTAGTAGAAAAAGACCTCTTCAAAATGGTCCAAAAATCCCAAGAATGCCAGAAAATTGGAGGCAGCGCTAACTCGGCATTTCTTGCCCTCATCCCTAAGGATAAAGGAGCCAATACCTTCAACATATTCTGACACGATCTCCCTTTGCAATATTGGTTATAAGCTAATTACCAAAGTAATTGCGAATCGACTGAAGCTCATCCTCCCCAAAATTTTTCCGTAGAATCAAGGAGGATTCATTCATGGCAGGTGTTTGGTCAATTTAGTGTGTCCTAAATTGCTACATTAATTTATCAATCCGGGATTCGTAAGCTGATGAAGTGTGGTGCACTATATGTGCAAGATAACCTATCTCTTACTTTTTGTCATTTTTGGATTTTTATGAAATTCTAAAAGACAAGTATGGAGACAAATATTCAAGACAATGATGTCCTTCTAATGATTTTCCAAAATTCAAAAGAATTTTAAAACACACAATGAAAAAATTAATTCTTCAAAGAAAATGAAATTGCATCACTATTCTAGTCAAACAAACAGTGAACTACTGATCATGAAACTCATTATCCTTGCTGTTGTCCAAATACAAAAGAAACTATGCTTAAAGAAATCCAAGAATTGCAACAAAGTAAATCTAAATCAAATTACATCAACTTATATTCTGATCCCTCGCCATTAGTCCAACTATGGATTTTGGAGGTAACCATAAACAACTTGAGCAACCTGATATCTAATTTGCAGAAAAAGAAACTAATATTAAACTACACACTCATACTTCAATCCCTCACCATTAGTCCAAATATGGCTTTCAGAGGTAACTGAAAATGACATGAGCAATTTAATATTTCTAACTTGCAGAAAGTAAACTAATATCAAACTACACACTCATAATTCAATCCCTCACCATTATTCCAGCTATGGCTTTCGGAGGTAACTGAAAATGACATGAGAAATTTAATATATCTAAATCTAACTACTGAAGCAAATGTGCAAGACTGAAATAAACAAAGCAGTACTGGAATTAAACAAAAACTAAGAAAAATAAATTAGCAACAGAACAATATTGATTCCATGTCATTAGTCAAAAGATATGCAAATGCCCGGGCTGCCTATTTGTAATCTGAAACAAGAACACTGATCAGTTAACAACAACATAAAACATGAAAGATTATGGACATAAGTAAAATGTAAAGCATGAAAGATTATGAATAGAGATGAAGCATAAATACCATGAAAGATGCAATGTATAAACACGTGAATGACTTATGGCACAATGAACTTAAAGAAATAAAACAAGAAACTATACAGTAATGCACAAAACCTCAGCGTGTGTAGGGGCCCTCTGCACCAGCCTCGGGCAACAACCTTCAAATACGAATTACGCTTGGAAACAGAGTCTTCTTATATATTAAAATGCAGTCATAACAGAGAGATGATATTACGGCACAGTGGCAACGTAATTACATTACAGAGCTATCTGGAGGCTAATCTAATATGCGTATGCAAATGCGTTATTTATAACAAAGGTAATATAACTAATTCCCTAAAGTTTGTGCTGATAGAGACACGTAAACCATCACGTCCAAAGATCCAGCATCATGGCCGCAGTGAGGAGTAAATCTATGAAGAGTGGATGTTGGATTCGGCTTATGGAGCCGTGCACAGGTGTTGATGTGTCTCCCGTAAATTAGAAACGGTCATACAAATCTTCACGTGATGAGAAACAGAGTCCTGTCACCGTGGGACTCTACGGTTGACTTCCACTTGGCCACCTTTGACCACAGCCTCCTTAGGTGAATTTGCCTGAGCCAATAGGACACGATCCATGTCCACATCATTTCTGACTTGCCCATGTGGCTCGATTTTCCTGAAGACACCTGCAACATAGACTTTCACAAAATGGCTGCAGAAAGTTGCAGCAGCTGCGGAAAGTGGCAAGATTCCGCAGCTAAATGAGCAAAAATCTAAATCAAACAGCAAACACAAAACAAAGTTAAAACCCATTTTAGATGCTCTTTTACAATTAATATGCAATGATATTGACAACTTAGAAGGTTCAGGTGAATGAAAAAGGTCTAGAAAGGTGTATAGGAAAGATGCAGATTTGAGACTCAACATACCCCCATTGTGAAGGTGTTGCATGTCCTCATGCAACCAAAATTTTGATAATCATTCTTCAGTTAATATGCCTTGACACTTCAGCCAATACATCAAGTCCTCTCCTCCTCTTCCTTGGTGCTGCTAACATCCTGGGCTTCTTCATTAAGCATATGAATTTGATATTAATCAGTGCTCTGCTTAACTTCTGGCATTTCTTCTTCAATTTCCTGTTCTTCTTCTGCCATAGTCCCAGATGTAGCATGGTATTATCATGAATGATTTTGTCCAATTTGCTTTGTTCCTTTAATGTCTCATTTTCATTTTTAATGTGTCTATTTAAAAGCTCTAGCTCAAAGACTTCTTGTTTTAGTGATTGGACTAGATCATATTGTGCTGTGTGAGGCTGAGTGGACGAAGTACTGGGACCCATAGCTACTTTTTCTAAAGATTCTATATAATCATATACTTCTTGCTGCTTTGGATCTATATCAGGTGTCGTTTTTATTGGGCTATCCCCAAAATGTCGTGGAGGAGAGTTGTCTTCAAAATCTGGCTGAGAAGGGCTCACATCAACGTCTGGCTGAGAATGGGATGGGATATGTTCAATGTCTGACTGAGAATGAAATGAACTAGGTTCACTGTCTGACTGAGAGTGGGATGGACTATGGCCAACTGGGGCTTTTTCAGATGTTTCTTCTCCCAAATCAATAAAATGGGGTCCTTTCGTTTGCGTTTTCCTCAACTTCCCCTTAAGCCTGGAACTTCTTCTCACACGCTGTGGACCACTGTCTTTTTGCTTTTGTTTTCCTTTCCCTTTCTTCTTGGCCATAGATGACTGTTCTTGAAGGTGAACTAGTCTCTTAGATAACACTTGATGATCTTCTTCGGAAGAAGGGGTTTGATGCATAGCCTCAATACTTTTTCTCTCTTTTGATGTTATTGGCTTTTTACCCTTGGTTTCTTTCTTCTTCCTTTTTGACAGTCTCTCTTCCCTACTAGTTCTTTCAATTATAGTAGTAGGAGTACTTTGAGTTTCATCATTTGTTCTTTTTCTCCTACTCCTTCTTGATGTGCTACCTTCAGGAATTTCTTGGGGTTCTTCAAAGAAATTTCTGATCAAAAATTGTTCCCATGTGTCCTTGTTCTCTTTTAACTGTTTTTCAATCAAAATTTTCACAAGACCATGGTGATATATATGTGGTTCTACATCCCCTAAATGCTTCTGAACAGTCACAGACATCTTCTTCAAACTATTTAATAAAAAGTATGGCAGATTGAGGGTCTGGTTATCTAGAAAATTCATCAGCAATCTGGTATGGTACATATACATTGACCCAAAACGGCCCTCACAGGTGATAAATTTTTGAACAACTAGCAGCAAAGTAGCCCATTCCTCTTTTAAAGCATGAACAAGAATTCCTCTTTTAAAAATAGTTATGTCCATACCTGGGTTATGTAGAATTATTCTCCAGGCTTCATCACTAATGCTTTTGTTCTTAAACCAACGTTCACCCTCTTAAGGAAGTTCAGTGACAGATGCTATAGATGCCTCATTCACTGTAAACTTAAGGTCTCCAATCTCTACCTCCAGGCCATTGAAAGACCTTGCAAAAGCTTTTGTCACCTCTTTTTGGTAGCCTCTAAACTTTTGGATAAACCGCAACCACTTTGCCTTCTTCAATATATCCCTGACTTGTGGGTATCCTTCCATGAATTTAGGTCCCTCTGGTTCTGCTCTCAACAATTTACCCATCCTTCTTTCTGCTCTTTAAAAACTTGCCTGCGTGAGGAGGGTTCAATGGAAGTAGGACGGATGAATGAACGGAAACGAGCATGATGACTGTAGGTAGATATCAGAAAATGGGTATACAGACTGTAGCGTAATAGATAACGAAATGGGGTGAAGCGGAACAGAGAAGGGTTACGTGAGCACGACGGAAATGCGGCTGTGAGATTAATAGAACAATAGGAGGAGTATAACACATCCGGCAGTGTTTAAAATTTGGTGGCTGCAGAGTAAATGTAAGCACATTTATACAACGGCTACGGATTTCATGCGGCTGAAAGAAGCCGTAGTCAAATCAACCACGTTTCATCATCACAGGTGGAGTATCGGAGTTTGAGTGAAGATCGGAGGTTTAATTATGGGACCGTTTGAGAATGAATGCAAGGATTGTGGGAGGATTGTATAGATATCATGGAGTGGTTACGGATTTTGTCAATACAATCATTGCACATAATGGAGCTGATGGTTTATAACTATATAAAAATGTGTTTAAATGCTATTTGAAATAAATTTTTACTCATACCTTGGAATTCTTGCCATTTTTCCTTGGTCTTTAATTAGTTGCTCCTCATTGATATCTTGAATGCCCCATGTCTTCATAATTGGTCCTCATACCTGTATTTGATTTCATGATTGTGGAAATAACATCTGGCTGTACATTCTTTTGAAAAACAGAGTGGTAGCTGCGGAATCTGCTTCTGGCTGCGGAAACTGGTGTCAGCTGCGGAAACAGATGTCAGCTGCGGAAACTGACACAACTATTATTTGGGTGAATGGAAATGAACGGATGACAATTGAATAAATGGAAATGGTCATGAAAGAGAATTTTATTGGTAAAATGGAATGAAATAGATAAAATGAAGTGAAATGGAATGAAGTGGAGTGAAATGAAGTGGAATGGAATGGAATGGGTGGTCACAAAACTTGTGAAATGAAAGAGAGATTTTTTTTTTTGGAAAATATAGTGTCAGGTGTTCCTGATTTTCACCCTATATTTTCTATATAAGACTGCCAATCAGTGATTGGTTTTCAGGCTTATCCAATTTTTTTTATTTTTTAAGAACAAAAGCTAGGCTGGTGGAGAAGAAGAATTCTTCTGTACCAGCATGATTGCAGAATTTTCTTGAAACATTTTGACAAATTCCTCTTTTGAGAGTGGCTTGTGATAAACTTTCAATCTGTGGCCATTCACAATAAGAGGAGTTTGAAACTCATCAATGGTCTTGATTCTTACCGCTCGATTGCTAAAGATCTTGTCAATCTCATACCCAAGCCAATGAGTCTGAAATTTTCCTTGAAAATCTTTAAACTTGGAATCAAATAACAATGCCCAATCTCCTTCTTGAAACTTATTCTTTTTGATGTACTTGTCATGCCATTTAGCTCTTTGATATTGAACTAGATCAGTTCTTAAAATTGCCTCTTGTCTGATCTCATCGAGTTCGTTCAACTGCTCCATTATATGCTTTTGGGCTTCTGATAGATCCATCCCCAACTGAAATACTATCTTGAAGGTCTTGACTTGGAACTCAATGGGGAGCAGGACTTCCTTCCCATAAACAAGTTCATAGGGAGAATGTCCTGTTGTATTTCTCCATGTAGTTCTGTAGGCCCACAAGGCTTCAGGAAGCCTTTCTACCCAATCTCTTCTATGTAGATGAACAGTTTTGGTGATGATACTTTCGATAACTTTGTTGGTAGACTCCACTTGACCATTTGCTTGCGGATGGTAAGGATTAGATCTTCTATGCTTGATTTTGTATTCTTCCATCAGCTTCTCCATCAGGTTGGATGTGAATTGGCTTCCTTGATCTGTTACAATTTCTCTTGGAACACCAAAGCGAGTAAAAATATCTTCATAAAGAAAATGAACAACTGAATTTTCAGTAGCAGATACTAATGCTTTGGCTTCTACCTATTTAGTAACATAATCAGTACAAACCAATATATACTTCTTTTGCTTAGATGGTGGATTAATAGGTCCTATGAAATCTAAAGCCCATTTTTCAAAGGGTTCGATGAGTACTTGTGGTTTCAATGGCATTTCATTTGAAAGGGTAGGTTTCCCTACTCTTTGGCAGCTGTCACACCTTTTGACATATTGTTTTGCATCTTTGAAGAGGGAAGGCCAATAATATCCTAAAGAGAGGATTTTATAGGCCGTCCTTTTGTCTGCAAAGTGTCCGCCGCATGGTTCATCATGACATGCCCTAAGAATATCAGGCATTTCATCTTCCCTGACACATCTTCTGATCACAAGATCTGGCCCTGTTTTAAACAATTCGTTAGAAATCCATGAATATTTTGAACTCTCCTGAATAATTTTTCGTTTTTCATTTGGAAATAAATGTGAAGGCAGTTTCCCTGTAACCAAATAGTTAGCAATATCTGCATACCAAGGAGTCTTAATAGTTACCGCAAACAAGTATTCATCAGGAAACTTATCCTCTACAGGAGAATCTTCTTTAGTATTCTGAATCCTAGACAAGAAATCAGCTACTGTATTTTGTTTCCCTGGTCTATCCAACACAGTAATATTGAATTCTTGCAAAATTAAGAGCCATCTTGTCACTCTGCCATTAGTAACAGGTTTGTTCATTAAATATCTAATTGCAGAATGGTCAGTATGAATAAAAATTTCATAGCCTGTTATGTAATGTCTAAACTTATTAATTGCATGAACAACAGCTAAGAATTCTTTTTCAGTCACAGTATAATTCAACTCTGTGGGAGTCAAATTTTTACTGGTGTAATAAATGGCATAAGGAATTAAATCTTTTTGACCCAACACAGCCCCAAGAGCTGTATCTGAAGCATCTGTAGAAATATGGAAAGGAAGTTTCCAATTTGGTCCTCTCAAGATAGGTGCTTCAGATATTCTTGTTTTCAAAGTTTCAAAAGCTGATTGACAATCAGGATCCCATTTAAATTCACAGTCTTTTGTAAGCAATTTTAAGAGTGGAGATGTTATTTTAGTGAAGTTTTCTATAAATCTTCTATAGTAACCAGTAAATCCTAGAAAACTTCTAACATCTCTTTGACAATTTGGAATAGGCAACTTGGAGATGACTTCAACTTTCGATCTATCAACCTTAATCCCATCTCCCGAAATATGATGTTTTAAAACAATCCCTTCAGTAAACATCATAAAGCATTTTTCATGGCTTAATGAAAGGTTTGTTTCTTTACATCTTATAAGAACTTTTTCCAAATTTTCTAATGCCTCTTCAAATGAATTACCATAAACTGTAAAATCATCCATATAAACCTCTACACAATCATGGATTAGATCAGAAAAATTCCTAGTACTGCTCTTTGGAATGTTGCTGGTGCATTACACAACCCAAAAGGAAGCACTCGGTAGGAAAAAGTTCCCCATGGACAAGTAAATGTGGTCTTATCTTGATCTTCAGGTGCTACCTGAATTTGATTATAGCCACTAAAACCATCCAAAAATGAAAAGTACTTTTTACCTGCTAATGTATCTAATACCCGATCGATAAAAGGCAAAGGAAAGTGATCCTTCAAAGTTGCTTTGTTCAATTCCCTGTAATCAATGCATACCCTCCATTTACCATTCTTTTTAGGTACTATAACCAAAGGAGTAACCCATCGGCTATCTGAAATTGGATAAATGAAGTTTACATTGAGAAGTTTTTGGAGCTCTTCTTTCACTATCTCCCTAAGATTTGGATTCATCCTTCTTTGAGGTTGTCTGATTGGTCTAATGTTTTCCTCAATATAGATATGATGGATGCAAGTCTTAGGATCAATACCTTTCATGTCAGTATACTCCCATGCAAATGCAGTAGAATGTTTTTGCAAGATTTTGATTAGTTCTTCTTGTTGTGACTTTTCCAAATGTTTGTTGATATTCAATGTTTTCCCTGGAAAAATCTCAATGGTAGAACTACCAAACTCTTCCATAGAGTAAAGAGACATTTGTCTTGATGATAAATATTCTATGTCAGATTCCATATGAAATTGTGTGGGGTCATATTCTGAAGATGTCTCAAAATTTTCTAATGTGTTCAGAATTTGACTATCCTCACTGATTTCAGAAATGGTAAAGACAGGTTGTATAATGTCCTCATCATCGACCCATTCATTGTCTCCTACTTCTGTGATTTCTCTTGCTGGAGGATACAAATTGAATTTCTTTGTCGAATTACCATTAGAAATGTACATGTCCCCAGATCTACAACTAATAAAAGCATCAGCTGTGGCTAGCCAAGGTCTTCCTAAAATAAGTGGGTGCCCTCCTAGATTACTCTTGGGAGTCAAAATCATAAAATCTACCGGATATTCCCAAGAATCTAAGGAGACTGAAATATATTCTAATACACCATCTGGTTTAATAATTGATCGATCTGCAAGTTGCAGTAAAGTAGGAGTAAAAAGAAGGTTAGGAAGTTTTAGCTGGTCCATAGTCTGTCTACTCATAATGTTAATAGCAGCCCCTAAGTCAATCAATGTGTTTGGAATTTCTATCCCATTTATATGTGTCTTGAAAATTGGACTTCCTGGATCTACATACTTTTGCATGGTAATTTTTCCCATCATAATATCTGCAATTTTTCCTACCAGGTGGATTCTTCTTGTGTCTTTTAGTTTCCTTCCTGGTCTTTTGAAACTCAACTCCTTTATTTTTTTTGCTAGAATATGAATCTCTCGAATAGCTTGTAGCAAGGGAATCTTGATACAAACATTCTTCAATTCATCTAGAAAATCATAGTTAGGAAACAAGATTTGTTTTTCCACCCCCTTGTCAATTTGTAGTCTTTCAGGAAAAGGAGGTGTAGTTGAAGATGCAGGTTGCTCAACTATAGGAGTTGTGGGTGTTAACTTTTCTTTCTCTTTTTGAATGTTTGAGTTTTGAGTAGATACTTCCTCAGAACCCTTATTGGCTTCAAGAGAGTCCTCCTCAGAGGTATCTTGCTCTTGGTCATCTATAGAAGGTTTTTCTAAAACTCTACCAGATCTGAGTTGTACATCATTGAGAGGAACAATCATATAGGTAGGAAATTGTTGTCCTTCTATCATGTAAGTATTCTGAGGATTTTTATTGTTAGGATTTGGCAATGGTTGAGCTGGAAGTTGATTTGTCTTTTGTTGGTATGGGAGCATGAGTTGAGGATTTGTATTTTGTTGAGAAGGTTTTTGTTGTGGAAATGGCAATGAAAGTTGTGGATTTGGGTTTGGAAGTTGTGGAGCTTGTTGATTTTGAAAAGATGGAGGATATTGATAAAATTGAGCAAATCTCCCATAAGGATTTTTCATCCCATGTACCCATGGCTGATATGGATTTTGATGTTGGGGCCACGGTTGTTGCCAAGGATTCCAATTTGGTGGGGTTTGAAGATTCATAGGGTTGTTAAACCCTTGAGTTTGTTGTCCCTGCCAAGGTCTTCTTGCAACAAAACAGAGAGATTCTACTGAATTTGGGTCTTCTTGAAATATAGCTTTGAGTCCAGGAATTGAAGGAAAATCCTTGGTCTCATGATTCTCTGAGAAAATTATACATGTTTCTACAAATTTTGCATCCAAGGGACCTTCCCTTAAAGCATGTTTCTTCCTACATTTCGGACAAAAGATGGCTAGAGCATTTGTTTCTGATTTCTACTTGTTTTGGATTTTAAGGGTGTCTAGTTGTTCACTAAGGCTCCCTAAGATATCAGTTTTGAATTCATCAAGCATATTACCAATCTCTGCCCTACTTACTGATCCAGTTGCAGATTTGTTAGCCCTAATAATAGAAGGATCCCTAGGCCCTTTTCCTTTTTTAGATTTTCCTCTTGACAGATGGACACATAGTTCTGTTATGTCACGAAGTGGAAGTTGAGAAATGTCTCCTTTCCCCATCATGTTTAAAATATCTATCCATTCATCTCTAATGGCTTTTAATATGAGGGCTTTCAAGGTTTCATCATCTAAGTTGCTCATATTTTCTCTTTTTAAGTTGTATTGAAATATTTCAAGTAAATCTTCCAAATTTTCATCTTCTTTTTGCATCATTTTGAATACCTCATCCTTGTGATTGGTGGGCATACAATAGTCCAAATATCTATCCAAAAATGTTTGTTTCATATCATTCCAAGTCCTAATAGATTGGGTGGCTAATACCATGAACCATTTCAAAGCAGCTCCCTTCAATGTTGAAGGAAACAGTTTGAGTTTTTGAGAGTCTTCCATATAGTCATAGGTTCGGCACACGACTTCAAACTCAAATAGAAATGTTTCAGGATCCTCACTTCGCAATCCATAAAAGTTGGGGAGGACAGATGGTGAGATGTTTTTCATCGTTGTATGATTTTCCTCATCAATTATAGGGAATCCAAACAAGTTGTCTCCTTCCCTATTTCTTCCATTATTACCTTCACCATTGTTGTCTCCATTGTTTCCTCCTCCTCTACCTCTACCTCTACCTCCAAATCCATCTATTATTTCCTCTACCATGATAGTTTCTTTAGAGTCCTTAAATTCCTCTGGTTCTTCTATCAAGGGAGGATGAGAGGGAGTCTCTTCCTTTTCTAAATGAGATTTAGTAGGTGGTATAGGAGAATCCTATAATTCAGCTGCTCCTTGAATTCCAAAAATCTTAAGGCTAGGGGTAGATGGTGGTTATTCTTGTCTATGCCTTGAAGAAGATGGAGTTGTGAAAATCGAACTCTTGGATTTAGCTATAAACCTTCCCCTAGAATCTCTTGCTCTATGCATGTCATTTTTTATTTATTTATTTATTTATTTTTTATTTTTTAAAAGTTGGGCTAATAATTCTCTTTCTGATCTTCCAGGTCACACTAGGTGCAAGAAGAGAGCATACTTAAGAAATTACCGAACCAATAAATCTATTTTCTGATCCTCCAGATCACACTAGGTGCAAGAGGATAGCATACTTCAAGAATTTATCAAGTTTTCCCTTCTTTTATTATTTTGTTTTTGTTTTTTTTTTAAGAAATTGACTACCTAGTTACACTTCCCCGGCAACGGCGCCAAAATGTTTGGTCAATTTAGTGTGTCCTAAATTGCTACATTAATTTATCAATCCAGGATTCGTAAGCTGATGAAGTGTGGCGCACTATATGTGCAAGATAACCTATCTCTTACTTTTTGTCGTTTTTGGATTTTTATGAAATTCTAAAAGACAAGTATGGAGACAAATATTCAAGACAATGATGTCCTTATAATGATTTTCCAAACTTCAAAAGAATTTTAAAACACACAATGACAAAATTAATTCTTCAAAGAAAATGAAATTGCATCACTATTCTAGTCAAACAAACAGTGAACTACTGATCATGAAACACATTATCCTTGCTGCTGTCCAAATACAAAAGAAACTATGCTTAAAGAAATCCAAGAATTGCAACAAAGTAAATCTAAATCAAATTACATCAACTTATATTCTGATCCCTCACCATTAGTCTAGCTATGGCTTTCGGAGGTAACCATAAACAACTTGGGCAACCTGATATCTAATTTGCAGAAAAAGAAACTAATATCAAACTACACACTCATACTTCAATCCCTCACCATTAGTCCAGCTATGGCTTTCGGAGGTAACTGAAAATGACATGAGAAATTTAATATTTCTAACTTGCATAAAGTAAACTAATATCAAACTACACACTCATAATTCAATCCCTCACCATTAGTCCAGCTATGGCTTTCGGAGGTAACTGAAAATGACATGAGCAATTTAATATATCTAAATCTAACTACTGAAGCAAATGTGCAAGACTGAAATAAACAAAGCAGTACTGAAATTAAAAAAAAACTAAGAAAAGTAAATTAGCAGCAGAACAATATTGATTCCATGTCATTAGTCAAAATATATGCAAATGCCCGGGCTGCCTATTTGTAATCTGAAACAAGAACACTGATCAGTTAACAACAACATAAAACATGAAAGATTATGGACAGAAGTAAAATGTAAAGCATGAAATATTATGAACAGAGATGAAGCATAAATACCATGAAAGATGCAATGTATAAACATGTGAATGACTTATGGCACAATGAACTTAAAGAAATAAAACAAGAAACTATACAGTAATGCACAAAACCTCAACGTGTGCAGGGGCCCTCTGCACAGACCTCGGGCAACAGCCTTCAAATACGAATTACGCTTGGAAACAGAGTCTTCTTATATATTAAAATGCAGTCATAATAGAGAAATGATATTACAGCACAGTGGCAACGCAATTACATTACAGAGCTATATGGAGGCTAACTATTATGCGTATGAAAACACGTTATTTATAACAAAGGTGATATAAATAATTCCCTAAAGTTTGTGTTGATAGAGACACGTGAACCATCACGTCCAGAGATCCAGCATCATGGCCGCGGTGAGGAGTAAATCTATGAAGAGTGGATGTTGGATTCGACTTATGGAGCCGTGTACAGGTGTTGATGTGTCTCCCGTAAATTAGAAACGGTCATACAAATCTTCACGTGATGAGAAACAGAGTCCTGTCACCGTGGGACTCTACGGTTGACTTCCACTTGGCCACCTTTGACCACAACCTCCTTAGGTGAATTTTCCCGAGCCAATAGGACACGATCCATGTCCACATCATTTCTGACTTTCCCATGTGGCTCGATTTGCCTGAAGACACCTGCAACATAGACTTTCACAAAATGGCTGTGGAAAGTTGCAGCAGCTGCGGAAAGTGGCAAGATTCCGCAGCTAAATGAGCAAAAATCTAAATCAAACAGCAGACACAAAACATAGTTAAAAACAATTTTAGATGCTCTTTTACAATTAATATGCAATGATATTGACAACTTAGAAGGTTCAGGTGAATGAAAAAGGTCTAGAAAGGTGTATAGGAAAGATGCAGATTTGAGACTCAACAGCAGGGAGACTGTGGAAAAATTCACATTAGTCCAAGAGGAAATCCACTCTAGCTTGCATCGCAACGAAAGAGGTATGGTTGTCAAACTTGATTTAGCAAATGCATTTGATCGAGTAAGGCACAATTTTCTGTTTAATGTCTTGAGCAAGTTTGGATTTGGTGTGAGCTTCATAAATTGGATCTGGGCTTGCATCTAGGAGCCCTGGATCGCTCCTTTAGTGAATGGTAGAGCCGCTGACTTCTTTAAATCCACAAGGGGCCTTAGGCAGGGGTGCCCCCTCTCTCCTCTGCTCTTTGTGCTCCAAGCCTTGGTTCTCAGTTTTCACTTAGACAAGAAGCTATAAGATCGGGAAATAAATGGGCTTTGCATAGCAAGAGGGATTAAAAATATTAACCATGCCATTTTTGCGGATGACACCTTGTTACTGGGGGTTGCTACTGTGCTTTCAGCCTTCAGGTTCAAAGTAGTTTTGGATGAATTTTGTGAGGCCTCTGGCAGCGTTTTTAACAAGGGAAAATGTCACATATTCAGTTGGAACACTCCGCCCAGCTTGATTTCCTCTATAGCTAGATGTTTGGGCTTTGCTACCTCACCTTCCTGGTCTTCCTTCAAGTACCTGGGCCTTCCAATTTTCCTTAAAAGAGCCTACAATAAATATTGGATTCCACAATTAGATAAATTCAAGAGCAAGCTCCAAGCTTGAGGTTATTCCCGACTCAACATTACGGGGAAGTATGTTATTATCAAATCTGTGCTAAGCAGACTCCCTTTATTTATTTTCTATGTTCTTCTCACTCCTGTTGGCATACTTAGAAATATGGAGGAGTACATTCGTTGCTTCTTTTGGAAGGGAGGAAAACAGAGGGAAAAAAAGTTGCCTTTAGTCAACTGGGAGACAATATCCAAACCTCTTTTGGAAGGGGGTTTGAATTTCAAGAACCTATGTGATCAGAATATTTCTATGGGGGAAAAAATTCTCTGGAAAATCATTGCACCCAAGCTAGGCTGGGCCCAATTAGCACTATGGAGAAAATACTTTAGTGGAAAACGTACTCGCTGTTTGGACAAACCACTCCAACAACCCAACTCGCCCTTTCTAAAAATTTATGCCAAAGTTGAATCTCTTATCACAGCATATGCATTTTGGATCCCTGGAAACGGTAAAATAATAAATTTATGGACCGATAGAATCATGAATAATGACCCCTTGGCGGATAACAGCTCTCTATATGCGCTGCGTAGTTGGATGGAGGAGGCGGGGTATAAATCCCTATGGGACATTTTTGTTTGGCACGGTCCACACTGGGCAGGCTGGAATCAAATTAATGTGCCACTTGAGTTGTAGCATGAATGGCGAACGCTGCTTGGCAAGCTACATGGTATGGAACCCACCCTGGCAGGTAAAAAAGACACGAGAGGATGGGGCTCGAAGGCTGGGGGGTACTCTGTTGCGTTGGGATACGACAAGCTAAGGGAGAGGCCTCACGTTCCACCAAACCCGAAGCCATGGAAAGGGATATGGAGCTGTCCCTCGTGGCCCAAAATTGACCACTTCTGTTGGCTATTATGCCACAACAAAATTCTGATAGATGAAAATTTGCAGAAGAGAGGGTATCACGGATCTTCAAGGTGCACCCTGTGCAAAGAAAAAAATGGAAAGCATGATTCATCTTATGCTGGAATGCAGATTATCGTTGCAAATCTAGATTGAATTATTGTGAAACTTGAATCCCAATTTTGTTCTCCCAAGCTCCACTCCTGAGCTCTTCACAAAATGGTTGAATAGGTACCCTGGCCCCCCTCCAAAAAATAAGGTAATCAAATTTGCATGGTCCTCTCTTCCCAAAATAATTTGCTGGCAGATTTGGCTCGAACGAAAAAAAAGAATCTTCAGAAATATGGAGCAGAACCCCAAAGAAGTAGAAGTCAAGATAAAATGCCAATTAAAAGAATTCCTGAGAGATCTAATAGATGATTCTAGTCTTAGTCAGCAAGATATAGACTGGGGCTCTTTCCTAGATCTACATTTTCAGAAAGCTATAAGTAATGTCTCCCTTCCCAAAGCTTGGAAAATAAGGGAAACAAAAACATATTTTCATGACTGGATCACAAATCAATCGAGACATTCCCTTTTCTTTGATGGGGTAGCAAAGGGAAATCCAGGAAAGGCTGGTGCAGGTGGTGTCATTTTGAAATCAGATGGAAAAAAGGCTCACTCCTTCGACTGGGGTTTGGGCCATTCATCCAACAATCAAGTTGAGGCATTGGCTCTTTTTCAAGGCCTCAAGCTACTCAAAGACTTAAACATCAGGGAAGCAAATGTTTTAGGTGACTCTTAGATCATAATAAATGCTATTGTGTCAAATTCTTCACCACTGGATTTAAGACTGGCAAGGCTGATTACTAGAATCAAAGACTTGGGAAACTCTTTCCAGAAGTTGAATTTCTTCCATGTGTTGAGAATCAATAACAAGGACGTGAATCTACAAGCCAATAAAGTAACCCTTCTTTCTGCTAGGGACATGATGAGGGATGGAGAAGAAACATGGGAACCTATTCCTTAAATTAACTAGCTATCATGTTTTATTGTCTTCTTCTAAGTCAATTCGTTTGTATCCATAAAATTGGAAAAATTTCTGAAATTGATTTCATAGCAGCATCTTTTAAGAGATGGAGGTTAAGCATAAGCCCCATAATCATCCTGAGTGGTGAGGTACTTTGGGCTATGGCTCTACACTTTGTAAACTGAATTTTTGCATTTAGGCCAAGTCATCAATAATATTCCATAACCCTTTCTGTAAAAAAAAAACAATACATGAGTCTGACTTCGAGTCCGGACTCAGAGAAAGTTTGACTCAGAAAAAACTTGACAAGCAGTTTTGGTTTTGAGAACTCAACACTAACTTGCAAACTTTGTGTTCAGACTCAGAAAAATTGACTCCACAGAAACTTGGTAAAAAAATTTGGGTGAAATCCTGTGTACATTTAAAACAAAAATGTGCAAGGTTTTGACAAGTTTCTTGCAAAGTAGGAGAGTATGATATTCTTTTGGGTGAAATTTGTGTATGCTATAAATGTTTTATTGACCAAGTTTTTGACAAGCTTTTTGCAAATCCGACAATAATCTGACCTAGTTACCCCAGCCAAGTTTTCAACAGTGGTCCCGATCAATATTTTCAAATATATAAAACTATTTATAGGGTTTCGATAAATCTAAAAGAAGGCTTTAATTGGTGAAATGTTTGATGAAAAGCTTAAAGCAATTTTGACAATATTACACTCACCACAATTTTAAGGTCAAATCAAAATATTTAGCATGCAAGGGTTTCAATCAATGCTGCGGAACTACAAATTTTTCCTTCTAGGATTATAACCATGATATAATACCATCAATTCTGCTTAGGGTTTCAGACAGATTTATGTCTTTGCTGTGATTTACGGTTCGAATTCGCTCAAGTCCTCCACTTCCACGTTAAGCTACAGAAAATTTTTGGTTACATGATATACATAACTCTTTCACTAGTGCGGCAAGGCTTCGAATCTTACAGAGAAGAGTAAGAAGCATACTAAGTCTGCCATTAACCTAAATTTTGAAAGCTTTGGAACTTACATGGAAAGCTTCAAACAATTGACTTGAAAAACAATTTTACATGCGATGTTCATATAAAATAAAACGGTTTCACTGAAATGGGTTGAATACAAAATCTCACCTGATTCATGGAGGTAACAAAAAACCAGGTAGTTCATCTCGCTGGAAGTAATCGTGATCGTGGACATCCATGCCTATTCTGATAAGGTCACTTGAACCCCTCGGTGTAATGGAGCTAATGGAGATTTCCGTGGTAGTCTCAGTATAGAAATCACCGTGATTGGAGGCATGGGGAATCCAACTTCATGAATTCAACCAAGTGTATCAAATCAGAGTTGGGATAGCATGGACGCGCCCTTCCTTCTCCTTCATCTAAAAAACCCTGCAACACGAGGGAAATAGACGAGGGAAACGAAAACATTTTATATTCGAAAAACAAAAATCCCATGAACTAGTTTTAATCAAAAGCTAAGGAAAAGGGGTTTTGAGAGACATTATTGAACACATTAAACAAGCATTAGGAAAAGTTGTTTCCTACTAACTTTTTTATTATGGTATGGTGGTGTAAAAATTTGGATTAAGTAATGGGTTACAATGGAGTTGGAAAATATGAGAGTTCAAAGGAATAAATGGCTATGAAGGATGCAAAAGCTAAAAATCAAGTTGAATAATTTTTGAGGAAGTAGAGATAACTAATGAGTGGTGGTTTAAATTGATGTGAGCAAATGAAGAAGGCAATGAGGATTTGCAAAAGTAGATTAACTAGGAAGAAAGTAGTGAAGTGAAGATGAGAGAGTTGGAGAATTTTAATGGGAAAGGTGAGTTGGTGAGCGGATGGTTGTGAAACAAAGGGTTGATGATAAAATATAGCTCAATAAAGAGTGTTAGTCAACGCACCTCAATGAGGTCTAATGAACACACTGGAGTGAGGTTACGAGAGATATGTGATTTCAAAGTAGCAGGTTGGATGCAATGCCAGATGAGATTGCGAATGAGAAAGAATCAAATGAACTAATGGGAAACCATATCCTAAGGCCAACAGAGTATGAGAACCTAGTAGTGGGCATGGCACAATACAATAGCAAAGTTGGCCTTATACCAACCCCTCCCCTTATGCTTCTTAAATTCAAATAGGTAACACTACACTAGCGTGTTAATAATGGTTCAAGTCCACCTCGTAGTCAACTTACTTATGGAGGAAAATTAACAATTAGAGGAAGTAGTCTTAACAATAGTGCAAGTTTGAATATTAAGAGTAGCGCACTTGGGAGTTTTAGTTATTTAGAGAAAAAAAACAAGAGTTTCATGAATTTTAGTACCTATGATGCTTTGAATTATAACCTAGGAGCATGTAAGAGAAATAATGTTAGAGTGTGTCCACATACCTTGATATAAAAAAACCTTTAAAATGTCACTTTTAAATTCTCTTATGTAGTTACCTCATGTCATTCGGGTAGATATCACAATTACTTATGTAAGTAATCGTGCGATCATATTTTTCAAGCATAAGAATATGATCCTATGACTAAATCATGCTAACATATACATTTGAAGTAACATATACATGCACCCCATCAAGCATAAATCATCCTAACATATACATTTGAAGTAATATAAATCATCCTATGACTATCCTCAAAAGAATTCTCACCCATAGCCTTGGTGATGGTGCAAGGCTTGTATCAAAATGGCATGAGCTTCTTCTAGGAGTTTGTCAATTTCCATTTATGCAAGTCCAACCATAACTCATCACCAACTTGAAACTTATGTGGATCTGAATGGATTGTGTATCTACTTATACTTGGATTTCACAACTTTCTATAAAATATCATGAACTCGTTATTGAATTTGTTAGATATATTCCTCAAAATTGGTTTCGTTGCTTACCTCGTTCCAAGTTTGGGAGGCATATTCATGTGTTATTCCATGAATATAGCTACATCAATTTGTGTCAATTTTTTGGGACCCCAAGCACACTTGAAAAGGCTTGTGGGAAATAGAAAAATGAAGAGTTATGTCAAATTTCTGTTGAAAATATGGAAGGCTTTCAACATGCGTATGTGGATCCTCACAATTGTATACTCTATGGACATCTACAATAATCATATCAGGTAATTTTTATTTATCAATCTAGGGATGGAAGACAGTCACAGATTTGGTCAAGATTGATGTTTGTCATGGACCAGAGGTTAAACCAGAAAATACCGAGGAACCTACTATCCCTATCAAGAAATATGGCCTTTGGCAACCCAAAATGAACCAAAATATGCTCGAAGAATAGCTTATGAGTGGATTTTGTTTCAACAGTCTTCTTATAGGGTACCGAAATTCCTGTCCAAAGGAAGTGATCAACAACAACAAAAAACACATTTGTTACCATACTTGGTTGAGGGAAAACATTATATAGAGTAGGGAAATTCCTACTATTGAAAAATGCAACAAGAAAATCTCAATTTGACTTTGCCTTGGTCAAATTAAGAAAAATCGAATTTCCATATCAACAGACAACTTGGAGGCAGTTAACTGAGGTGACATGGATCTTGTCACTAATTTAGCTTAGTAAATTCGAGTTAGAGGATTTGGGGTTCAGTTAAGCATGTGTAATTGCTAATTTGTAGCAATCAAGGTCAGTTATTTCAAGTTGCTTTCAGTTAAACTAGTTCTAAATTTTGGAGGAACTAGTGGAAGATCAATTGTGTAGTGGGACTTCAGTCTAACTCAGTGATCATCTAGTTAATTGATCAATCAACCAAAAATAGATAGTGCATGCAAAGAATTCATTTTATGTTAAGCAAGGTATGGATTGTGTTGGTTACATCTTGGTGCTAAAAAAATGGTCTTATGGGTGTATTTATTATATGGTGAGCAACATATTATATGTGTTGTGTATGGAAATAATTTTGTTTCTTACACTTCTTAGTATGTTGAACTATGTTTGGTTGTTCTTAGGTGTTGTAACAATGTATTTAGACACCACCTCTATTTTAGAATACAAGTTTTCTAATATACAAAATCCCTCAGTTCTCCAACATGGTATTATAGATAATGGTTTGAGATGTAGCATGTTGCCTACAAGTCTTATGCAAGTTGTAGATTCTCTTAAAAATTCATATTTGTTTAGTGGATTGGTTCTAGGTTTCTAATTGCAAACTAAATCTAGGATCAAATCAATGGGTCAACATTATGAGTTTCAGGATAGCTCTTATAAATTTTAATGGGCACAATTATGGAATTTTGGCACAAATACATGGGAACATTGTTGAAGAGTCAAGCGTCATAGGAATTTACAAAAATGGTTGTTCTTATCCAAGGGATAACTAATAAAAAAATTTCATCAACAGGAAGAAGGATGAGGCTTCAAGAGTCATAACAACCTCCATCTCAAGGTGGATTCAATTTCATATAATCCATATCAACCACTCATATAATCCATACTCTTTAGTATATCAAAGAGCTATAAATTGATGCTTCTTTTCCCTTAAGACCCTACAAACCCTATATTATCCTTGAAAACTTTAGCCTCTATAATAAAAGCAATAAAGCTCCTACATAATTTACAATGTCATGAATTTGAGAATTCCACCAATTCAGTGACACCCCAAAAAAGAAATTAGAAAAAGAAATGCCTAGCTCAAAAGACTCCATGTGTGGAATTGATCACCATAGGCACACATCAATGATTTTGGAATTGCACAGTTAATCGATCCACAGCTTCGTGGCAACACGCTTTCAACCATGCTGAGAGGCTCCATAGGTTACACGACACTTAGTAATGCAAGCATCTTTATTATTTGATAGTACATTTTTCAGAGAATTTATTGGAAGGAAAAATCCCTCCTGAGATTGGGTTAATGAAAAACATTTTGGTATTGTCTCTCTTAGCTAACTACCTCACAAGAACTGTTCCAACTTCATTTGAAAATATGAGTAACTTATTGTATCTTAACTTGGGCCACACTAGTTTAATTGGTACAATACATGCAAGTTGGAAGGGCATCATCAGATTTTGCACTTTTTATCATTGGAATATAACTTATAAAAGACAATGTTAAGGCTCCAAATTAAGGATTGCATAATTGAGTGCCAATGCATGTTGAGGAGTGTTAAGGAATACTAGGACAACACAAGGGAGCACTAGGTAAAAATACATGGAAGTGAATGAATATGAGGGTGTTTCATGGAGTGGCAATGAGTGATAATTGCCATGCCATGGAGGGAGTGAGAAGGTATTCTAAGAATTCACACACCTTATTGACCACTCAATTCTTACCATTCTCACACCATAACAAAAAACCATAAAAATGACATTCTTAAAATCTATTATGTAGTTTCCTAATGTAATTCAAGTAGAATCTCTCAATTACTTATGTCAGTAATGGTGAGATCATTTTTTTATTCTCTTAAAGGAACTCTTTCTAGACATGCACCCCATCAAACATAAATCATCGAGTCAAAAATAATGGAAATGAATGAATAAGAGGGTGTGTTGGGGGTGTCAACGAGTGTTAGGCGTGGCAATGGGGGAGTGAAGGAATGCTAGGGAATGTTATGGAATTTCAAGAAGTGTCAGAGTGTACTAATATGTGCCAGATATTGCCAAGCCATGCCAGGCATGCCAAGACATGCCATGTGTTAAGGAAGGAGTGTTAGCAAGTTCTATGTGTGCTAAGGAGGAAGTGACGAGGTATGTTAGGAAATTCCAAGGCATGATAGAATGCTAGGAAAGCATGCCAAGTTGTGCCAAGTTCTAGGGTGTGCCAATGTGTGCCAAGGAGTGTTATTGAGTGCTAGAGAAGCACAAGGTAGCACTATTTCATAATGCATGGAAATGAATGAATAATAGTGTGTGACAAGGAGTTTCAACGAGTTTCGTATGTGATAAGGAGGAGTGACAAGGCATGCTTGGCAGTAATAAGGAATGATATAGTGCTAGGGTGGGATGCAGCCAAGATGTGCCAACGCGTGCAAGGAATTGTTAACTAGGAGTGCCAGGGAAACACAAGGGAACAGTACGTCAAAATGCATGGAAATGAACAAATAAGAGTTTGTGATTGGAAGTGTTAGTGACTTCCAGGTGTGCTAAGGAGGGATTGACAACATATGTTAGGCATTGTTAAGGCATGCTAGAGGCCAGGGCGACATGCCAAGATGTCCTAGGTGTTAGGGTGTACCAACACGTGAAAAGGAGTGTTAAAGAATGATATGGAAACACAAGGGAGCACTTGGTAAAAATTCATGAAAATGAATGAATACGAGTTTGTGACTGGGATTTTCAATGAGCTCTAAGTGTGCTAAGGAGAGAGTGAAAAGGTATGCTAGGTAGTGCCAATGAATGCTAGAGTGCTAGGGTGGCATGCCAAGATGTGCCAAGTGTTAGAGTGTGCCAATGCATGCTAGGGAGTGTTAGGGAGTGTCAGGTAAACACAAGGAAGAACTAGATCAAAATGCATGGAAATATGCTAGGCAATGCCAAGGTATGTTAAACTACCAAGTTGTGTCAATAAGTGCTACAATGTGTTAGGGAGTGTAAAATCATGTCAAGGAATGTAGGGGATGCTAACACATGCCACATAATTCCAAGGCATTTAAGACATGTCAGGTGTTATGGCATGTCGAGATGTAAACTATGTTTCTTAGTTGTTTTACGACCACAGTTGTATGTGACGAGCCTTGTCTTGGTAACTTGTTAAGTGGGATCAATTGAGATTGGACATGAGTAGTCTAATATGAGTTACATGTAGTTCTTAGGTGAACAAGGCATATGTTGAATTTCCATGATGCATGATAATTTGGGTTTGGTCTTAGAATATTTGATGCAAACACATTCAAGTGCCACAACACATCAAATTTCACAATGAAATCTACACACATCAGGAAATCAATTAGTGCACATGAAAAATTTTAACTTTTTCAAACCTTTCTTCATTAAATTACAAAATGTAATAGAATAGGCTAGAGCTCTCGTACTAGGGATGATGGCCCTTTACAATCACACTGATACAAGGAATACAACTAGGGCTTGGTGTTAGTCCTTTTACAACCAATATACCTTGAACAAGACAACACTTGACTCAATTTTTTATGGTGGACACACATAGCCCTTTCAATCCACATGTCTTGAACACATCTGGCAGGTCCTCTTTCCTCCCATTATGAAACTCCTCAATATGCCTCTATCAATGAGCTAAACTCCTTTATGTTACTGAACTCGGCTCAAAAATTTTTTCCCTCTATCTACCTCTTTTTTCCTTTAAGGTCTGCAACACTTAAAGTTTTCTATTAGTTGTTCACAACTCTATTGTGAACAACCCTTTGGTCTACCCACTTTTTCCATATTGCTGCTCCAAGATGACAAGTCTAGGGATATGGAGGTTTCCCTTCTTCTCAATGACGCAATACTCTACAATACAGTGAACTAGGGCTAGTTGGCTAGCCCAATTGACTGCTACTTTAGTCCTTCAAATTCCACATGTCCTTAGGCCCAATACACCTACCCTTCTACCAGTCTGGTTTTCCTTCACAAGTACATGACTTATAGCTCTTCTTTGACAATCACCTAGCAACCCTCCAATTTTACTTAGAATGCCATCAATTTTCCCAACCACAGTAAATATTTTTTACTAATCTAGTGCCCACAACACTGCCCTCATCTAGGGCTCTCCGACTATGCCACCTAATAGTGATTTGAGTCCTCTCAAAATCACTATTGTTCTGTACCAATTTTTTTTTGTCCAATCTATGAACAAATCTGAACTACTCATCTTATCATCCTTCTAACAATTTGTAGATGACTGAACTAGGGTCATAAATCATCCATTTACAGTACATTGACTAACTATTTATAGGCTTCTTCAGATCTCCGTCCAAAACACTATGGACAGTCCAACAAAATCAACTCCTCTTCATGTCAATCCATTCCTCATATGACACATTTATTCTGCTCCATCTTCTACTCAGGTTCCACCTTCCTTTGGATTTTCTATCTCCACACATACTTCTGTAAACCATCTTCCAAATTTGTGGTATATATTCCAGAGATAACCTCTCTCTCTAAGGGTCACAACCCCTCTTCTTCTATGCAAATTTGTCACAGTATTAATGACATACCTTATGGATTGAACATGCTAAGAAACCTCCCTAAATAGGGAATTATACTTCTATTCTCATAGCTTTAGAACAAACCATATCCACCCATAGAAAAAAATAAAACTCTTTCCTCCATAAGAGACTCGACCTAGCTCATATGGATCCATAGATTCTCGTCATTTCTTTGACTGAATCTTGACCTAAACTTTAGATCTCTACGACCCTCAAACTACTATTACTTCAGTCAATATTACACTTGTGACTACTTATTTTATGGCCCTAAATTCTAGAGCAAACCCTCCTCCATTTGTGTTAGTATTTATCACAGACCTCACAACCTAGTAACCAGCACAAGGTAGGGTCTCAACCCTCTCTACTATTTTAAAATTTGATGCGGACTTCACACAAAAACACCACTGAAATCACATGCCCAAATTCTCATGAGCCACCTCTCTTGATATTTATATACCCTAAGAGAACCAACAATATGCCATCCTACTTCCTATATCTAACCCATTAAGGTATGTGACATTCTTGTGAATCCTCACATGATGATCTTACTCTTGGTGGATGATCATGGCCTCCCTTTAGCAACGCTTACTCAGACCTCTAACTAGACCTATTTTAGGACTACATCTCTCCTAACCTCCTTGATAAAATTAGCTCCTTCTCAATTGATGTTCTTGCCTTCATACTAAGGCCTCCTTAAGTAGCTTTTCCTAGCTAGGCCTCTTAAGAACGCTCTAGAACTTATGAATTTTATCTACTTAGACCATAGGAAATATTATTTTTCCGTTTAATTTTATTTTATATTTTAAACCTCATCTCAGGTCCAAAACCCCTTTGCTTGGGTTATTTTCCCGCAAAAAATTTTGTGGTCAAAATCACACAAACACATCTCACTGGCCTTGTGGAGTACCTCCCAAGCTACACAATTTAACAACATAGTCTAGTTGTAGTAATCATAACTTGGTCAAGCTCCTATAGTCAAGCGAGGACTTGGTTGGGTTACCAAGTTGAAAATTAAGAAAGGGTAGTTGTGAGGGCATGCTAAATAGGAAGTGTTAGGGAATATCAAGGAATTAAAAGGCGTGATAACACATGCTAGACAATGTCAATGCATGTTTAGGAGTGTTAAGGAGTGTCGAGTTATCACAAGGGAGAACTAGGTCAAAATGCATGGAAATGAACAAGTAAGAGTGTGTTCCAGGGAGTCTCAGTGAATTCAAGTGTGCCAAGGATGAAGTGTGTTAGAAAAAGTTTATAATAGGATTTGTAAGAGGCTAGCCTATGATTGTGATAAGGGGCTCGACAAAGAAATTTTAAACAAAGGGAGACTTTGTGTTGGGCACAAAACTATTTTTCCTTTATCTATTATTTTTATATGACATGTGGCACACTTTGGCCGAATTCTCATGTTTTAAACTATTTTAGACAATTCCATATTGTACATTGTTACGTATAAGTTTTGGTAGCTCGACTTGTGCCAACCTATATATTGTGTGTCTTGTGTATCCTGTGGTTATTGCAAACTCTCAGTTAATTCTCTACTGTTTATATGAACTAGACATACATGTGAAATATTTCCTATGTAAGCTATGTTTCTTATTTGTTTTATGGCCATGGCTAGATGTGATCCTTGTCTTGGTAAGTTCTTAAGTGGGAAAAGTTCAGCTTGGACATGATTGGCCTAAGATGAGGTATATGAAGTTCTTAGGTGAACAAGGCACAATCTACTTGTATTAGGTGCAATTGATCAATTTTTTATAGCTGAAGCTGACCAATGTCACATGAACTGTAGTAGCTAAGGACTTGATTGGGTTCCCAAGTCATGAAAAAATGTAAGGATATTTGTGAAGGCATGAGTGCCAAGGCATGCTAGGGAATGCTAACATGTGCCAGATAGTTCTAAGGCATGTAAAATATGCTAAGATGTGTCAAGTGCTAAGGCATGTCAATATCTGCAATGGTGTGACAATACATGCCAGCGACTATCAAGGAAAAAAAAAGGAGAAACAAGCTAAAATACAAGGAAATGAACACGTCATAGGGTTAAGAAGTCATCAATTTACATTTTCCAAGAGGGGCATGCTATGCACACCAACACTAGGTGGAAATGAGTGTCAAGTGACAAGTGTTAGTGCATTCTAAGTGCCAAATCATCCTCTGTTACTTCTCTTCTACTTTCCAATAACTGATCTCAAATAACTTTAATATTGAACCATGCCAAAATATATTGGGGCATCTTAATGAATGCTATACATGATAATGATCATGGCCTCTTTAGGACCACATGTCTCTTCGCCCCCTTGATCAAATGAGCTCCTTTCCGTCATCTAATGACTCCTTAAATAGTTTTTCCTAGAACTCTTAGGAACCCTCTAGAACTTACGGGTTTTATCCACTTAAACCTTAGGAAATATTAATTTTCCTTTTTAATTTTCTTTTAGATTTTAAACCCCGTCTTGGGTCCAAAATCCATTTGCTTTGCTTCTATTCCCACAAAGCCTTTTGTGACCAAACTCACACAAAGCCATCTCACTAGGCTTGTGGATTACCTCCCAAGCTACATAATTGAGCAATATAGTCTAGTTGTAATAACTATAACTTGGTCAAGATCTTGTAGTCAAGCAAGGGCTTGGTTGGGTTCCCATGTTGAAAATTAAGTAAGGGTAGTTGTGAGGGCATGATAGCTAGGGAGGGTCAGGGCATGAAAAGGAATGAAAGGCATGCTAACACATGTTAGGCAATGTAAATGCATGCTGAACTAGAGTGTTAGGGAGTGTTGGGGCATATCAAGGGATAACTAGGTCAAAATGCATGGAAAGGAACAAATAAGAGTGTGTGCAAGGGAGTGTTAGCGAATTCAAATGTACTAAGGATGAAGTGTGTTAGGAGAAGTTTAGAATAGGATTTATAGGAGGCAAGCTTACGGTTGTTATAAGGGGCTCGCCATAGCATTTTTAGACAAAGGGAGATCACAGGCACAATATTGTTTTTCCTTTAGTTATTTTTTTTTAATATGAGATGTGGCATACTTTGGCTACATGCTCATGTTTTAAAATATTCTAGATAATTACATATTGTAAATTGTTGTGTATAAGTTTTGGGGCACTCAGCTTGTGTCAGCTTATATCTTGTGTGCCTTGTGAATCTTGTGGTTCTTGCAAAATCTCAGTTAATGGTCTATTGTTTATATGAATTGAACATACATGTGAAATATTGCTTGTGTAAGCTATGTTGCTTAGTTTTTTTATGGCCATGGCTAGATCATGTGATCCTTGCCTTGGTAGATAGTTAAATGGGACAAGTCGAGATGGGACATGAGTGGCATAAGATGAGTTATAGGTAGTTCTTAGGTGAACAAGGCACAATCTACTTGTATTAGGTGCAATTGGTCAAGTTATTGCGGTTGAAGCAGGACAATGTTTTCACATGAACTACAATAGCCAAGGACTTGATTGGGTTCCCAAGTCATGAAAAAATGTAAAGGCTAGATGTGAGGACATGAGTGCCAAGGCATGCTAGGGAATGCTAAGATGTGTCAGATAGCGCGAAGGCATGTCAAACATGATAAGATGTGCCAAGTGATAAGGCATGCCAAGATGTGCAAGGTTGTGTCAATGCGTGCCAGCGAGTATTGTCAAGGCAACAAAAGCAAGAAATAGGTTAAACTACAAGGAAATGAACACATAATAGGGTTAATTAGTCATCTATTTACTTTTCTAAGAGGGGAATGCTAGGCACACCAACACTAGGCGCTAATAGGTGCCAAGTGCAAAGTCTTAGTGCATTCTAAGTGCCAAGTCTTTCTTTGTTGCTTTTCATCTACTTTCCAAAAATTGATCTCAAATAAATTTAATATTAAACCATGCCAAATCATACCAAGGCATCTCAATGTGTTCCATACATGCTAAGACTTTCCAAGCGCCAAAAGGTGGCAAGGAATGTTATGCATGCTATGAAGTGGAATGGCATGTTGAAGAGTGTTAATCATGTTGAAGAGTGTTAATGCATGTTTAGGAGTGTTAAGGAGTAATAGGACAAAATATTAAGGGAGCACTAGGTCAAAATTCATGGAAGTTAATGAATCTGAGGAACGTGTGCCATGGACTAGTGTTAATGAGTGCTTGTTGTCATGCCAAGGAGGGAGTGACAAGGTATGCTAAGCATTGGTAAGGCATGCTAGGGAATATCAAGGCGTGTAAATAAGTGCCAAAGTGTGCTAGGGAGTTCCAGGGTGTGGTAATTATATGTTCCAAATAGTGCCAAGATATGCCAATACATGCCAAGTGCTACAGATATGGAGGGTGCCAGGGTATGTCAATATGTGTCAAGAAGTGTCAAGGAAACAAAAGGAAGAACCAAGCTAAAATGTAAGGAAATGAACACATAAGAAGGTTAATAAGTCAGGACTTTATCTTTTTCAAAAGGGGCATGCTAGTCACACTAATAATAGGTCCCAATACATGCCAAGTGGCATTGTGTGCCAAGTGCTAATGTATGTCAATGCATTCAACCAAGGTGTTCCAGGGCATGCTAGGGACTACGTGCATGCCAACACATGCTAGGAGAGTTCCATGTTGTGCTAGCGCATGCCACCATGTGCTTGGGCGTCAGTTTCATGACAAGATGTTAAAGGTACAGAGATGTTCCAAGACATGTGAGGTGCTAAGAAATGTTAGTGTGTGACAAATCATTAATTTAAGGTGTGCCCAAATTGTGAGGAGTGTTAGGTCTTTCTCATTAATAGAATTGTCAGAGCTTGATTATGTATTAAGTAATATATTTCCTACACACACTAGTGGAAATTTATCTAAAGGGAATTTGATAGATAATAAACTTAATAGATATGAATCATGTGTTTACTCATAGGAAAACTCTATTCGACTAGTGATTACTTAAGGGAAATGATACACACTAATTACTTCTTAAAATATTGGTTGATTCTAACCACTATGGCCTTGGAAATATCATAAAAAATACTCCACAATAATGGCCTTAAATAGTTATATTTTGAAAAACAATATATTAACAGACATTTAGCGTCATCAAAAACTCATTGGAATGATCAATGGTGATGAACATTATTTTACCATCACCAAAAGTAACAAAAAGAGAATTAGTGAGGGTCATTAAAATTTCGTCACTAGAAGTGTCACCAAAGAGAGAATTGGTGATGGGCCTTTAACGACCCTCACCAAAAGTGTCATTGAAAATGGCTTTAGTGACAAACCTTAAAATACCATCACTATATACACTTACAGTGACGCTTTTTTAAGGGACGTCACCATATGTGACATTGGTGATGGACCTTAAAGGTCCATCACAAGCATAACCCTCACCAATGTCCTTGTTTCTTGTAGTGAATATTCGTAAAAACAGTTCATTGAATTTTTTTTACATCCATAAATGAGTCTTCTTAGTTGTACAACTGATCCAAGAATTAGTGAGAATATCAGAAATATTTTATAGCTATCGGATCAAACAAAGACAGGTGACTGGTATTTATACCAGAACTACACATAATTGAGGATATATGGCTGTGATATTGCTCCTTACAAGCTCCCAAAATTCCTCCCAGTGATGATTTTTTTCTTTAGAATACATGGAAAATGCTTAATGCTGATGAACTCCACTTTGTCTCAGCAAAGAAGAAATCACAATTCAGAATTAAAAAAATAAAATAGGACTGTTTATTTGCAACAGTAGGACCACAGGGGAAGAAGCAGACAAAATGTTAAAGGAAATGAAGTTCAACCTCAGTTTCACATGGTCCTATGATCCATTAGGAACTATTTCCAATCTAAGGGTAGAAAACAAGTCTACACCTTACATCCATACACACAGGCCAAAATTGAGAAGTATTTGAACCAAATATAGTGAACTAAAAACACTTTGCAAGAGGCTGAGAAGAAATTAGTCTCCAATTCTACATCACAAAATCCTGTCCCAGAGGAGAAAGAAGGAAAAAGGATGAGGGAAGAAGGATCACCTTCAGTGATTGAAACTTGCAGCAAATAATTCAAGATTATGGAGAGGCAGAGGACCAAGATCAATCCCAAAGTTAACCCAAGTAAATATTCAGAGAAGGAGGTCATCATAGTCACTAAAGAGACACCTACTTCTTCATAAGTTGGTTTCCAAACTACACTCTCTCCTACCACTTCAACAACTTCACAGGATTAGCAACAGGCCATTCAGACAAGTAGAATTGTCACATGAGAGAAAGTGAAAACCCTATTTGACAACTTCAGAGAAATCAAGTTGAAGAATGAAATCCTGAAGACCAACACCTACAATCAATTCTGGAAGCAGACTTCCAGTTCTCAGAGTAGGCTGTTGTCATCATTTGACTTTGAGAAAGGAAAAATGCAAACGGCCTTTCTAGAGGCATAGATTTCACTGCCCAAGATAGCAGTAGAATACAAGAAGAATTCATTTGAATTTTACATCAAAGACATCCATCCCATTAGTTAAATGGAGATGCACAAGAAAACAAGTGAAATTATTTCATCTACATTAACTAACGCTGCTATGAGTTTGTCTAAATTGCAGGTTTCCTTAGCAAACATCTAATCACAACTCAAGATGGAGAAAATATCCTCTATGGCCAAGGATTCAAGAATTAAGTCTTTGGAATACTTAGTGGTCAGAGTTGGATATGATCCTTCCAACATAAAAGTTGCAGAGGAGATAATAAAGAAGAAAAATGCTGACATAAGAGCATTAAGGAAGTAGTTGAAACTGTGAGCCAAAAAAGACCCTTTAACTAAACATATAGAAAAGAGTCTCAGAAGTCAAACATGATGAAGCTCATCATGGAGCAGAATGCCCAATTGAGACAAATGGAATCAGAAATGGAGAAAATGATAAAGGAGAAAGAGAAGGTCCCTAAGCTTTCTATGGTCCCCTTGGAGATTGTACCTCTTATAGCCATTCCTAAAGCTACACCTTCTACATCTAGTACAATAGATGGCGCAGAAAAATTAACAAAAGCAGTGCAGAATCTATCAATCTAGATAGAAGAAATCAAGAAACTTTAAGATCAAGTTAAACTGTTGTAGGATCAGAAGTCCATAAGTGAAAGTTCACATGCAGCTGAAGCACAAAGAGCACATAATCTGATAGAAATGGTGTAGAAGTCGGAGAGAGAGTCATCCATTGGAAATACATTGGGCCAAGTTACAGAGATAATCTAGATATATGTCATTGAATCCATAAATGAGATCTGGCCCTGGATCCATATAATATTTGAACAAAAGGAGTTTATAGAGAAAGCCAATGATGCCATCAAAACCATCAAGGAGGAGCTTGGAGATATACCTACTACAGCCAAAAACATCATCGAGTTCTTAAACTCCAAGAACAGATATGAGATGGATGGCTTGGGAGTGGATGATAGAACAGAGACAATTCTAGAAGCGAAGAAGGTTCTTACTAAGAAAAACCTGATTTTATAGCTGGAAGAGAAATGCCACATCTTAGAGATAGATGTGAATTTATTCTTCAGTCGGATTAAACCTTTAACACAAAAAGGTATGCCGTCTCTGTTTTTAATAAATTACAAGCTGATGAACAGACAGGATTATGTGAAGAAGCTGAATGAGATTTCCATAGACACCCAAATTCTCCAATATCAAAGGCACCATGACAAGGAAAGCATTATTGGAGGCATTAAGTCATGATATTTTCATCCAGCATGAGGTAAACCACATATTTGTGGTAAAACCTACTTTTTCTAAATATACTGAAGTGGATGAAATCTATAGAAAGGTCATTAAGTTAACTATCCCAAATGAATATTGATGGGATAAGTTAAGTGAGCTTCAGTAGAAAAGAGTAAAAAATAATAGTCAGATGCAGCCAACACATCAGACACCTCATTAGCGAGCAATATAGCCAGTCCATCCCATAAATAGGTCTACTCAAGAATTGTTTCCTAAAAAATAGTGCCAGCCTACTAGATCACCTCCATCGAGCCTATTTTTTCTCACAGTTAGAGTTTATTGTTTGATTTAGGCTAATAATACAGTGTATGTTTAGACAACATTGATTGTAATCAGTTTTGTAATATTTTAGTATAAATACTTCATTGTTTGAAGTATTCTAGATTGATTTCTGAACATATTTTGCCTACTGCGCAATTTTAAATTCCAAGTTTTGCTGGAGCATCAATAATACAATTACTTCTTTCAGGATTCATGTGGTGTATTTATTGGTGAAGTCCTTCTACTGTTAGTGTGTTTTCCATTATTTTTTCCTTTTCTTTTTGTATAAGAATTCTTAATTGTAAAATATAAAGTGTGATGAATAGGACATGTTAATTAAAACACCTTATTATGGTTGCTTTTACAATTTATATGTTTTCCATTGAAATCAGATTGAAAAATACTTAATTTCTTTTGAGTCACAGCTAAAGTTCACTTTTCTACTAGATCCATCATTCATTTAAAAATCTAAAAGAATCCAGTTAATGCAACCTAGCTTTCCCTGTTATAACTCTTTTAAAATAATTGGTGCAACATCCATTTTTATGTTTTGACTCCATTGCCCAATGGGAATATAAATATTTAATCAACCAAATCAATCAAAATCAAACAAACAAGCAAGTATAGTCATAACCAGCCTAATATCTATTTAAAACAAAGTTAAATCATAAAGTGATATCCCTCTCTAAAGCTAGCGGGGCTAGATCCTAGCTTCCAAAGTGGTTTTATTGTTGTCCTCTATGTTTATTCTACCAATATTTTAAGTTACAAAATGATAACATAGTGGTGACCATACTGGAGAACAATTGAAAAAATGGTAATTTCTTTCGAATTCATAACCCTGGTTAAAACAATGTATGATAGGAATACTTAAAGAAGATTGGTTTTCTCCTAAATTGTGTAAATTAGAAGTGCGTGTGTGTGTGCATTTAGATCATAAATTTGGCTCCTAAAAAATCCTTCACTAGATCTCATCCTGATCCAAGGCCTGCAGTAATTTTAGATGACCCTGAGAAGATACTGAGAAGAAAGAGCATAAAAAATAGCCAAGGAAGTAGTAGTCCTCCTCATAGAGTAGATTCACTCCCAAAAGACTTTGTAACTCTGCAATACATTGAATTTTATTTACCTTTTGAACAAAGCACATTTAGAACTAGGTTAGCCAATTGGGAAGATCAAATAGTAGTAGACCAAGCTACATTAAGAAGACGCTCATTTGAAGCTCAGTCTGCTCCTGCTGATATAGAGCTTAAAATTATCCAAGACATTGATAAATTGCAGGGTTTAGTCTCAGGTCTTGACCTTTATGTTCATGAGGCTTATGTCCAGCAATCTGTAGAACTCTCTGCTCTGAATTCTTATGTAGAACCATCCACCTCATCACAATCTATGCATCCTTGATCAGCAAGCCCTACTCCTTCTGTAGTTTCTACAACTACTCCAATATTGTCTCATCAAGCAACTCAAACTCCTTCTTCCCCCCAATCCTCAACTACAATTCAACCTTCATCTCCACCAAAACCCCAAGTTTCGACTCAGCCTTTACCTTTGATTCAGCCCCCACCTTTCATTAAACAACCACCCTTGATCAATACTCATATTGTGCATCCTCATATCCCTATAATGGCAACTAGATATTCTCCCCTTGTCCTTCAAGTTCCTTTGACAAACATGCCACAAGATTATCAAACAGGAATTCCTCAATTTGATGGAACTCAACCTATCACTTCCCAACATCATGTAGATAGGATGGCTGATAGTTTTGACCTTCAGGAGGTAGATGAGGAAAGTGTAAAACCTAGGTTGTTTGCACAAAGTCTCATAGAAGATGTGAGGAAATGGTTTAAAGCATTACCTGTTGCTAGCATTAATGATCTACCTAGATTCCATCAAACATTCCTTAATAGGTGGGAAATTAAAAATATCCCTCTTCAGATTTTATCTGAAAATGAAAGCATTAGGAGGGCACCAAGGGAAAGTGTTAAGGACTATTGCACTAGATTCAATAGTGTATACAATGCAATTCCTACTAACATTAAACCACCATAAGTTTTAGACTTAATCAAATTCCGAGATGGCTTTGAGGCAGACATGTATTATCAGCTTAGAGAAAGAAATTCATCAACATTATAATAAATTCAAAGGGATGTAGTGAGTCTAGAAGCAAATCTGTTAGCAAAAAGAGCTAGACTTAGGAATGAAAGGAGAGAGACCATAAAGGAAGAACCCTCTACTTCTTCTGTTGATGCTAAAATTGATTCCTTAGTTAGAAAAATGGAAATAATGATGGAAAGGATCAATTTAAATGAGAGGGTTTCTCCTAGGTAAAATCAACCCGCACCTCAAAATCAAAATCAAAATCCTAGGATAAATCCTCCCCAAATCAAACAAAGAGGTGAGATGGGACCTGATCAACAAATTAGACCTCCATTTAAGGAGAATTATGCTGTTGATGATGAAGAAATAGTAGAAGAGGTAGAATACAACCAGATAAATCTATTGGGTATCAATGATGATGAAACTATGTTTCTTACTTAGGAAGAACAAGAGTTGTTTCAATTATCCCAAATTGAACTTGATTCTGAAGAATTAGATGACTATAAGCAAGGATTTGAAAACTCTATTATGGAATTCCGTAGTCAATATAATATTAGGAGTAAGAAAACATCTGATGCTCCAAATAAAAATAATAATGAAAACCTAGTCAAGAAAACTTCTGACACCACTTCAAAGAAAACTCCAGAAAATGTTGCAAAGAAAACTATTGATAGTTCTAGCAAAAAGACAACTGACGTTCCTTCTAAAAATATTGTTGAGAGTACCTCCAAAAATACTCAAACAGATATTCCAACTGCCGGTCACCAAAAATAACATGTGTCGAAATAAATTGTTGATAAATTTGACTTTCTAAACTTAAATAAATTTCAAACATCATTCAATATTGAAAATGAACTAGCAAAGCTGAAAATCCCTATCACCTTGACATAATTAATGAACAAAAAATTGTACAGAACTTAGGTTATGAAAGATATGAACATAGGGGAAATACCGACATTGTCAATATGAATGATGATCAGCCTGAAGTGTTGTTTGGTCCAGAGGTAGATGGTAAACCACAGTGTTATCACACATAAATTTTCAAATTTATTAATAGGATCACTCACCTCACTCAACTAGGTTTCATTTGGTTTTAATAGGTTGGTTCATGAATTTTATGAAAAAAAATCCATGAAATAAAAATTATCATAAGTCTAAAACCCCCCATTATTCATGTCATGTCAATCAAATCCACCAAATTCCACTTAGTTTTCGCATGCATGGCCTCAAATCAAACATATGCCACTTATCTGTTTTTTCACCATTTCATAGTGAATTTTCCAGGTTTATAATTGTCTATGCTATGGAATCGTGTTTTTCTACAAAAAAAACAAAGCAGGTTGAGGTGTCAATTTTTTAATGGTTAGGGATCAATCTGAGGTCACATGATCAGTTATATGGAATCAAGCAACATGCATGATCATCATTTGTCGTTCATCATTTCACTTAACCTTTCATTTTCCTTTATCCTTCTCATATTTGAAACTTACCTTTTAAAACTCACCTCCAAAGCACCTCTCTATCATCCTCCCTTCGAAATTTGCATGCATCAATCCATTATCGTCTTTGAAAAGTCTAGTCCCACCACAAGCAACTTGTTGTTCATTTGTTTCCTTCTAGGTGTCACTGTTTCAAGAAGGCATCATGTTTATAAAAGAGGGTGTCCATGAAGAAGGAAACCAATAAAGGTGGCTCTTATGTGAGATATGAACCCAGGACCTCAATATACTCATGGATGACCCTAGTGTTGCAGAGGATTTCATTAAAATTTGGTTACATGCATTTCTACCAGAAGAAACAAAGGAATTTCCATGCTTTTTGACTATTTGAGTAGTCAACGTCAAGAGTGGTTTCTGGGAAAAAATATAAGCATTCTAAAAATATGATAGAGGTTATTTTCAAGAATATATCAAGGAACATTAACCTCTTTCATTTTTCTCACAGGTGCTACCAATTGGTAGATTTGAAGATGTCTTTCGGTTCAATTTTCAGAGTTTGATTTTTCCTGTGTTAGACATGTTTTAAAAATTCACATTCCAGACACCTAGAGAGGTTTTTCAAAAAACTAAGAGAGATTTTTCTTCACCACAAATTGATTTACAAAAAAATCCTCCAATTTGTCAACATCTATCAAGTATTCGGAGATATGACCTCATTTCGCAGCCCTATTTTTTAGAAAAAACAACAAAATTTTGTGTTTTCTGCTAATTAGGCAATTTCGTTGTGAAGCCCAGGCTTGAAGGCCAGGTTTTGCTAGGAAATCCCTATAGGATTATTGTTTCTATAAATATCATTTTGGTTGTGTTAACACTAGAAATTCATACAACAGAAGATGACATTAATTAATGTTAGGAAAAATGATTTACAGGGCTGGAAGACATTACAGAATCTGGAAAGTATTTAAAAATATCTAAGGCCCGAGGAAAATAATATTTGAAAAAGTCCTATATGCTCTTTGCATGCATAATCCTTCGTGAAGAGCTCCTTTTGTGTGGCTTTTTTCCCGATATGCGCGCAATCCTGGGAGTGGAAAAATGTCACTATTTGGGACCACACAAAGCAAAGGAAAAGTGATTCCTCACTTGAAGCCACCTAAGGACAACCACCAACATCTCCTTAGACACCAAGTGAGCACACAATGGAATATTTGGAGCGCACAAAGGAATCATACCCCTCTCTTGGGTCACCATCCACAATGTACCAAGATAGAGAAGGGAGGATTTGAAATCTCCTATATAAGGCCACCATGAGATGAAGAATTTGTGAACACATTTTTATGCTGGCCAGAATTTCCCAAGCAATACTAGCAGTGTGTGATCTGGAGCTGAAGATAGAGGGGACTCAATTGTTGCCATCCAACAAGTTCAGTCCATCACAATAGAGAGAGAGGGAGACTACACCGAGGCAAGCTTGGGATAAAAACATCCTTGCATCAGGACTTAGAACCCATGTTCTAGAGGCCCTTTGGCAAGAGGATACAACTTCACTCTTATTACTAGCAGTGCTCAATAAGAGGGGCCTAAAGCCACCATTCATATTATTGTTGTCGTTTGACTCTTTTAAAAGCTCATGTTTATTTGTTTTAGTTTTTAGTTTATATATGCATGCTATTTCTCTATCTATTATGCTTATGATTCTAGCTTGTTCCACTAACTTTCTTGACTCCACTTCTTTTTCTTCCTATTACCAATAACTTAAGTGGGTAGACCACACCCCTTAAGTTGGTGTGATTTTGTACATACATGCACCAAACACACTAAAAAATGTTGGAAATAAATTAGGGAGAGAGTTTTATTTAGCTTATATTAGCTAGCAAGCATATCCCAATCAGAAAAAAGAGCTAAAATTTAACTTAGATGGCTGAAGTAAAGGTGCTGCTAAACTACGCTACGAAATTGCCTAAGGGTGTTATGTTTTTGTAGTGAAGTGTTTTTAATGGATTTTCAAGGTTTGAGAAGTGTTTTGAATAATAGCCAGCCACATGGATACATCCAAGATGATAGTGGGCCATCCCAGCAGAGATTCACTACTCGACATAAGTGTCACCTATCGAGTTCAACATCAAGATAAAGATTAAATTTGTGTTTATCTTTTCGCAAGAAGTAGGACTGTTGTTTTCTAAATCTAGTGGGAACATTAATGTCTTAGTGATGGTGAATGCCACTTGAGCATATTATCCTTATCAATTTAATTGTCCCACTACTGTAGAAGTGAATGTAATAAATGTAAAGCAGAGTCCTATTAGAAGTGTAAGTCTTTAGAGACTAGGTGTCTTTTTCAATTCCAAGTATGTATTTTTTAGTTATGATAGGTGTCAAAGTTATGGTTCAATGATCTAGCCAGCTGGGCAGATATTATGTAAGCAACAAAGGTCTATTTAAAGACAGGAAATGGAATCAGAAAGGGTTGGAAAATGTTACTTTGAGACTGCTATTATTGTAAATCTTGGAATATCAATAATATAAACTGATGGTGTTTTCTGCTTAACCTGAGATTCTTTGATTATTGCAATGAGTTTATGCCTCATGTTTCCTTAATATATTTTCTCAATATCTTGATGTTAAGTTACTTAGAATTCATGCCCTCATGCTATGACTTCCTTTTGACATTAAGTTATTGAATATTTTATGTGTGTTAGTATTATTTTTTTTCATTGAAACAGTAGAAGCCTCAACTTCCACAAGCAGAATTATCTGTCATTGACTCCATACTGAGTCCATGAGCCCAATGGTAGTGAAATCTATCCCATTTTTCACCTACAATAAAATACATTAAGACACTTATCATAGAGTTATCCATCTGATTCAAAACCTAATTGATAAAATCATTATATAAGTTGAGAGAGCCCTCTCAGGCTGAAGAGGCTAATCCTCAGTCAAAATATGGTTTGAAAGAGTTACTCTAAATTTTCTGGTGGAGCAGACCATCATTACCAATTTAGATATAACACACAGGAAGGAGGAGTTCCTCCATTTTATGTCAGTATCAATTTTCATGATAAGATTCTCCATAATGCTATGTTAGATTCAGTGCTTCACACAATTTGATGCCAAAAAATGTCATGGAGAAACTTGGTCTTGATATTACTAGGCCTTACAAAGAATTGTATTCGTTTTATTCTAGGAAAGTAAGATGTTTAGGTCTCATTAAGGATCTATGTGTCACTTTAGCTCAAATCCCAGCTAAGAGTCTAGTAATCGATATAGTGGTTGTTGATATCCCCCGCTAATTATGGCATGTTGTTGTCACACTCATGGGGAGAAAAATTACAAGGAACCCTACAAATGGATATGACTTATGCAACCATCCCAGTGTTTGGCCAGAAGAGAAGACTATATAGGGAAACCTTAATGAAAGACATGATGAGTAGTCAAAATAAACCACTTAACTATCCCCTTTAATCTGTTCACTCTGATTTGGACTCCTTCATTCTTTACAATGATGGAGATATTGATGCTCAGGTCACTAGTGCTGAAAATGACATTTGTGAAACACATGAAAACCAAACACAAATTGTACAACAAAACACTAAAAATGAACCCTTTTGGAACATGAGTTTTGATGGATCTTGTAGTCGAGCAGGGTTAGGAGCAGGTGTGTGGGTCTCAAATTCAGGAAATAATCATGAATTTTCAATGTACCAATAACATAGAAAAATATGAAGCACTTCTTTTAGGCTTGAAATTACTAAATAAATTAGGTGCTAAAATAATTTATGTTCATGGAGATTCTGAATTGATTAT
The DNA here is from genome assembly GCA_034641835.2 of Pinus albicaulis. Classification (NCBI taxonomy): domain Eukaryota; kingdom Viridiplantae; phylum Streptophyta; class Pinopsida; order Pinales; family Pinaceae; genus Pinus; species Pinus albicaulis. The sequence goes on along the minus strand of CM076575.1, from coordinate 1,057,082,528 downwards.
AAAATATATTAAAGGAGAATATGTTGCAAAACATCCTAGACTGAGAGCATACATAAATGTTGTGCTTTATTTCCTTCACACTTCTGTAAAATATGGCTGATCCGGATTTATGCAGGAACGCAATAGAATAAACGTATAACCATAAATACAGAGATGCAGCGGAAATAATACTTCATTTCATTAATATCAAAGAACTGAAATTTGCTTACAGACATAATGGAAATAAAACTAGCTAGGGCGCTGGTAGCCATATTTGAGAAGAGATGTGGTGGCTACAGGCCTCTGAACTCAGTTACAATGAGGCTCGAGGGCCTATTTATCATTTAGAAACAATGGGAAATCCTAAACAGCCAAAACCATAACCCTAGGAGATGAAGCGCCAAAACTATGGGCCCTGTTTGGGTAAATTGGTGTTTCAACTTCCCAGGGGCGTAACTTTGGCATACGATCTCCGTTTGACGCGTACCATACCTCGTTAGAAAGATCTATCCGAGGACTACAAATTTGGAATGAGAAACATTGGTCTATGGACCCATGTTGCTCTCCGTTTTCCCAAAAAACGTCGTTTAGGGCCTCAAAACGACTCCAGAAGTTTAGGACCCGAAAAAATGCTAAAAATAGTAAACTGTGCCGAAACTAAAAAACTGAAATAGACAATGGTGGAGGCCCAAGTGGAATAGGCAGGTGACCACCAATATCCACTTGGATCATTCCTCCCCCCTTAGGAAGCAATGGTCCCCATTGTGTTAAGTTCCTCCATGAGATGAGGAAATTTCTGTTGAACTTGGTCCTTGGTGAACCACTTTCCTTGGTGCAAGAGTTGGCCAGCTTTGACAACCCGATATAGTTGGATCTTCTGCTGGCGAGTGTTCTTGATTTGCATGTCCATGATGCAATCCGTGGTGGCCTGTTCCATGCAGTCTGGATTTAACTCAGTTGGTGTGAGTTGTTCTGCAATGTCCGAGGTGTCCAGTAGAGGTGGGAAGTAAGGACGAAGGCGATCCACATTGAAGACTGGGTGCAGATCAAGGAATGGTGGAATACTGAGCTCGAAGGCATTGTTCCCTACAGCCTTGGTGATGGTGTACGGCCCGTATCGGAGCGGGCGAAGCTTGCGGTGGGGTCCAGTGAGGCGCTCCTTCTGCAAATGTAGCCATACTTTGTCGCCCACCTGGAAGTTGTGTGGCACCCGATGTTGATCATGGCGTTGCTTGTACTTGGCATTGGCTCTGTCCAAGATATCATGAACCTGTTGGAGGATGTGTTGAATGCACTCGATGAAGCTACTTGCTTTGTCAACTTCAGACTGGACATGAGCTGAATTGGCCTGAGCAGCTGCAAATGGCATGGCTACGTCAATGGGACATAGTGGCTGGAATCCCAAGCCCACCTGAAAGGGGCTATGGCCGATTGAACCGTGGAGAGCCCGATTATAACTATGTTGTACATAAGGGAGGCTCTCGTCCCATGTGCGTGGATGCTTTGAATTGTACATGCGCAGAATGTGTACAATCATTCTGTTGACGACCTCTGTCTGGCCATCTGTTTGGGGATGGAAATCTGTGGACTTGGTGAGCTTGGTATCCAACATCGACCAGAGGCTGGACCAAAATGTGTTGAGGAACCTGCTATCCCGATCTGATATGATATACTATGGGATCCCAAAGTGCACCCACACTCTTTCAAAGAAGAGTTTAGCAGTGGCTTCTGCTGTGATATTCTTCTTGCAGGCTGCCATAACGGCCATCTTCGAGAATCTGTCAACGACCACAAAAACACAGTCATTTCCCTGCTTAGTAGAAGGCAGGCCCGACATGTAATCCATGGAGATGGATTCCCAAGGTCGACTAGGGGTAGGTAGAGGAGTATATAGGCCTTGCTTCTTGATGGTCGGTTTGGCAATGGCATAAGTAGTGCAGGATCTGATGTGCTTCTCGACATCCTTTCGAAGGTTCGGCCAATAGAAATACTTCTGCAGGATTGCTACTGTTTTCTCAACCCCGAAATGCCCAGCGACTCGACTGTAGTGTGCTTCCAATATCATCTTGGCACGCTCGCTTGAAGGAACACAAAGGTGTCCCATGTGACATAAAAGTGCATCTTGGAGGTGAAAATTTGGAACTTGCGCACCCCCCAAGAGTGCCTTGTAAGTTTGGCCGAATTCTGGGTCACTCTCATAGAGAAGCGGCTAATCAGAAGTCTCGTGCCCACAAGAGTTGAGCACAGTGGTGAGTGCCACGATCGGTGGTTGGCTGAGGCAGTCTGCAACATGATTGGTGCTACCCTTCTTGTACTTGATGTTCAAATGAAACTGTTGCAGATATGTGGACCACTTCTGATGGCGATCATTCTGCAACTTCCCTTGTGTCTGTATGAACTACAAGGGCCTGTGGTCTGTGTGGATGATTGTTTCCTTCCCCAAAATGTAATGCTTCCATTGTCGACAAGCTTGCACAATGGAGTACATTTCTTTGTCATATGTGGGGTACTTGTGAACTGTGTCAGACAATGTCTCACTATGAAATGCCACTGGATGTCCCTGTTGAGTAAGAACTGCCCCAATAGCATAGTCAGAGGCATCTGTCTCGATCTCAAATGGCTGTTGCAAGTCTGGTAATGTGAGCACTGGGGTAGAACAGAGGCGATTTTTCAATTATGTGAACGCCTTCTGTTGAGGTTCCGACCAAAAGAATTTTGCTCTCGCTCCTCCCTTGGTGACTTGACTCAAGGGCCAAGTGATATGAGAGAATCCCAACATGAATCTACGGTAGAAATTAGCAAGACCCAGAAAGCTGCGAAGCTCTGTTATAGTAGTCAGGGTTGGCCAATCCCGAATGACTTGGATCTTGGCTGGATCCACATGCACCCCCCCTTTCATCAATAATGTATCCCAGATATTGAACCTGGGTCATGCCAAACGTGCACTTCTCCAAATTGGCACACAACTTGTGTTGCCGCAGTGTTTGGAGGACTTGTCGGATGTGATGAAGGTGCTCTTCCCAAGTCTTGCTGAAGATCAGAATGTCATCTAAGTACACCACTACGAATGAGTTGGTGAATGGCCGCAAGATGTCGTCCATCATCCTCATGAAGGTTGCGGGAGCATTCGTCAACCCGGAAGGCATGACCAGCCATTCAAAAAGGCCTTCCTTAGCTTTGAAGGCAGTCTTCCACACATCAGAGGGTTCAATTGGTACCTGGTGATACCCAGACTTCAGGTCGATCTTACTGAAATATTTTGCACCTTGGAGTTGGTCCAGAAGGTCATCAATCCGTGGGATTGGGTACCTATTCCTGACAGTGATCTTGTTCAGCGCCCGATAGTCAATACAGAGTCTCCACGTCCCATCCTTCTTCTGTACCAACACGATCGGGCTCCCACAAGGCGATGAACTTGGTCTAATGTGACCTTTCTGCAACAGCTCCTGAATCTGCCTCTTGATTTCATCATTCTCCAAAACAGAGCGCCGATAGATCGGTCCATTAGGTAGCGGCGCACCGGGGGTCAGATCAATCGGGTGCTTGACCTGACAGTGCAGAGGAACCCCTGTGGGTGAGGTGAATATGTCCCCGTACTCCTCCACAACCTTATCCATTTGCTGTTGTTGTGCAGAGGAGCCCTGTCTGGAGGTCGTGGCCACAGTCTTCTTCTTGCCCTGGGGGCGGATCATCAGGAAAACGAATTTCCTGGTTTGGGAAATGAGCTTACTACATTGTTTTGCAGTAACCAAAGAGATAGCGGCAGGAGGTGGTACCTCTGGTATCCCGTACAGCTTATTTCCCAAAGTAACAATAACAGCACGAGGTCGAGACTCATACACAGCATGACGCTTCCACAAGTATGGTTGTCCTAATAATACATCAGAAACATCAATAGGAGCAACGTCACATAATACCTCATCCGTGAAGGGTTTGATGCTATAGGGAAGGCGGCACTGCTGGCTGACGCGGAGATCTCGTCCTTGGTGAAGCCACCCGATGGTGTATGGATGTGGGTGAGCTGTGGTCGGCAAGCCCAACCGCTTCACGGCGTCTGCTGAAATGAGGTTCTTTTGGCTCCCATTGTCGACAATGAACTGTACAGGGGAGCCCTTTACCCACATCCGGGAGTGGAAGAGACGTTCCTCCTCCTCTGGATCTTCCGGTTCCTCCTTCTGGACCTTTGTAGTGGCAACAGTGGCGTTGGGCTCCGCATCAATAATCTGTTTCCCTTTTTCATTCCCCTTTTCAGGTTCTGATTCGGAGTCGGAGCATGCATCTTACTCAGAAGCCCTCATCTCGGCCACTAGCGACTGCTTGGCCCGACACTCACTTTTGTTGTGAGTGGAGCTCTTATGGAACTCACACCACTTTCCCGTGTCCTTCTTTGGCTTTGCGGTGCTGTTCTTTTCTTGTGGCTTCGATGAGTTTTCTTTAGCTTCCATGCCTTGGCTCTGTCCTTTGTTCTGCGGTTTGGAAGCACCTTTCCCTTGCTTTTGATTCGCAGATCCAAAGTCTGGCTTCTTCTGCTTGAATTTCTGCTCAATCTTGGCAGTATACCGGTATGTCGTACCAAGCGAGGAGATGTCGAGGAACTCCATTTCCTCCTGGATGTATCTGTGCAGACAGCTGCGATACTTTAGCACCAGATGTTTCTCTGAATCTTTGATACCCAACTTTGTGCGCAGGGTATGGAACAGATTCGTCAGCTCATGCACATCTTGATCCCTTTGTTGTCGCATCGTGGTCCATTGTATGTACTTGTCCTCATAGCTCCCCACGGGATAGTACTGTTCCTTGACGGCGTCTCGGAAAGAATTCCAAGTTGGTACTGCCGAGAACAGAGAGGGTTCTGTCTGGTCCTTGTTCTCACAGTAGGTTTCCCACCAGTCCTTAACATGGGGGGTAGCTTTGAGGAGTGCAAAAATAATCTTCTCCCGGTCTGAAAAGTCATGAAACGAGAAATATCCTTCTAACAGATTCAACCATCTATCTACGGAATTTGCGTCTATTTTACCCTCAAATATGGGAATGTCAAAATTTACTTGTACCTTAAAAGGAGTCACGCCTCCAGAGTGGCTGCTGGATGCAGATGCGCCGCCGGTGGGTAGCCGTTGAAGGATCTGAGCAAAGTTATCCATCATCACGTTCCTTTGTCTTTCGAGGGCCTCCTCGAGCAATATTTTGATAGGATCTTCTGCTCCCTCATCTTTCTTTTCGTCCCCCATGGGCGTCCGTCGAGGTTTGCGAGGCTGATCTTGCAAAGGTTCCACCAGATCGAGCCCTAGCTCCTTATACCCCGACCTCGTTGGGGACATGCAAATAAGGATCGAGAAAAAGCAGACCGCTCTGATACCACTGATCCGGATTTATGCAGGAACGCAACAGAATAAACACATAACCATAAATACAGAGATGCAGCGGAAATAACACTTCATTTCATTAATATCAAAGAACTGAAATTTGCTTACAGACAGAATGGAAATAAAACTAGCTAGGGCGCTAGTAGCTATCTCTGAGAAGAGATGTGGCGGCTACAGGCCTCTGAACTAAGTTACAATGAGGCTCGAGGGCCTATTTATTATTTAGAAACAATGGGAAATCCTAAACATCTAAAACCATAACCCTAGGAGATGAAGCGCCAAAACTATGGGCCCCGTTTGGGTAAATTGGTGTTTCAACTTCCCAGGGGCGTAACTTTGGCATACGATCTCCGTTTGACGCGTACCATACCTCGTTAGAAAGATCTATCCAAGGAATACAAATTTGGAACGAGCAACATTAGTCCATGGTTCCATGTTGCTCTCCGTTTTCCCAAAAAACGTCGTTTAGGGCCTCAAAACGGCTCCGGAAGTTTAGGACCCGAAAAACTGCTAAAAATAGTAAATTGTGCCGAAACTGAAAAACTGAAATAGACAATGGTGGAGCCCCAAGTGCAATAGGCGGGTGACCACCAATATCCACCTGGATCAATGGCCTTGTTTTTATACCTAGAAATCAACATGTCCTTACTAATGGTTTGGCTTTTTCAGCTAGCACATGCAAAATGCCTCATCCCAACAGACAATAAATAGTGGAGGTTAAACATCGTCTAGTTGTACCAGATATTATGAGGTATTGGCGGGTATTTGGAAATGACAAACATATAGAAATATTTTTGCAGTCCAAAGATGAGTATGAGGCAAATAGCACAAATTTAGATTGCGAAGTAGAAAATCAGATAGATGTACATGCTAATGTAGGAGAACAATTTGATGAATAAGATATAAATATCTTTGTAGATGAAGTTATACATAAATTATAATTACATGAAATTTATCTAGAAAAAGAATAATTTGAAGTACTTCAGCTTAAAGACAATATTTTGCCTAGAGGTCTAGTTCCATTAAAATATTTTTTTGATTTTAAAGATGTAGAAAAAAAGCCAAAAATAGAGCCCACAGGGGCAGATGTGGAAGAATGTAATATAGGTAGTGAATAGAATCCTACAATATAAAACTCTCAAAGTCACTGCCTACTATTTAAAAAAAATAATACATAGCCTTATTCAAGGAATTCATTGATGTGTTTTCCTAGAGCTATGAGGATCTTAAAGCATATGACACTAGTATCATACAGCACAAAATCCAAATCAAGGAAGATCAGAAACCATTCAAACAGAAACTCCGTAGAATAAATCCAGTTATGATGCCTTTGATTGAAAAATAGGTTAAAAATATGTACAATGCTAAAATCATAGTTCCTCTCAAATACTCTAAATGTGCATCCAACATAGTGCTTACTAGGAAGAAAACTGGAGAAATATGATTGTGCATTGATTTTGGAAACCTTAACAAGGTCTCCCTAAAAGACAACTACCCTTTGTGAAAAATGGATCACATATTACAGAAGGTAGTAGGGTTTAGTAGGATTTCCTTGTTAGATGGTTTCTCAGGTTATAACCAGATCCTAGTACATCCTGATGGTCAAGATAAAACATCTTTCAATACTCCTTGGGGGACCTTCATGTCTGTGAAGATGCCTTTTGGGTTAATGAAAGTTGGGGCCACATTTCAAAGACAAATGGATATTTTCTTTGCTGATGAGATTGGCCATTTTATTGTGATTTATCTTGATGACATTACTGTCTATTAAAATACTAATGAGGAACATTTGATGCATCTAAGAAGAATGTTTGAAAAGTGTAGAAGGTTTGGTATCTCATTAAATCCTAGGAAAACATTGTTTGGCCTTAAATAAGGTAATCTTCTTGGTCACATTGTTTCAAAGGATGGTATTAGGATTGATCCCAGTAGAATTGAAGCCATATTAAAAATCAGTCACCCTAGAAACATCAAAGAGCTTCAGTCTTTTATTGGAAAGATTAATTTCCTAGGGAGATTCATTCCTAACCTTGCATAGCTTCTTAGAAATATAACAAACATGCTTAAAAAGGATTCAGAAATAAGATGGAGTATTGAGGCTAGAAAATCCTTTGATTTAGTTAAACAGGCATTGGCAAAAGCACCAGCGTTAATGAGTCCATATTTTACTTAAGATTTTATTATCTTTTCTTTTGCTTCTGAACACACTGTTGCAGTTGTTTTGTTGTAGAACAATGATGAAGGGTTTGAACAACCCATTGCATTCTTAAGTAAGGATTTAAGAGATGCATCTTTGAAATATAATATTATGGAAAAATATGCCTTTTCATTAATTAAAGAAATAAAAGACTTTAGAGTATATATCTTGCATTCCCATATTATTGCATATGTACCTAATTCAGTGGTCAAGGATATTTTAACACAGAATGGACCTGATGGAAAACAAGGAAAATGGATTGTTGTCATCCTTGAGTATGACTTAGAAATCAAACCCACCAAGTTGATTAAAGGACAAGTACTTGCCAAATTGATGGCAGAGTAAAATTTCCATGCATTGGACATCAACTTTGTTGCTACACTAGATGATCAAGAGGAACACGCAACTCCACAGATCGATGAAGAATTTTTGAAATCACCCTGGTATGCAAAGCTATTGTATGTTTTATTCAATTTAAACGCTCCTCCTATTCTAACAAAATCAAAGGCAAGATTTCTAAAATTAAAAGCAGTTAAGTTTTGCATCATATAAATGTTTTATATTGGAAAGATGTTGGTGTTATTTTACTTAAGTTCTTGTTAAAAGATGATGCAAAAAGAATCATGCAAGAGTTCCACGAAGGTGATTGCAGTGGGCATCTCTACTAGAAAACCACTAGCAATAAAATCCTCAGGGCTGGTTTTTACTGGCCTACCCATTTCCTTGACATTCATAAGAAAGTAACTTCATGTCATAAATGCTAGATTTTTGAAGGAAAAAGAAATCTTTTACCCCGGCCATTAAAGCCTATTTCAATTGAAAGCCCTTTCCAGCAGTGGGGATTGGATTTCATTGGTGAAATTCATCCTCCTTCCTTTGCTCAACGTAAGTGGATTTTCACGGCTACATATTACTTTACTAAATGGATAGAGGCCACACCTTCCAGATTTGATATTGATACTATCATTATTAAATTTCTTGAAACCAATATCCTCTCTAGATTTGGTTGTCCTAGAAAACTTATTACTAATAATGCAATAGCCTTTAAATCTAAGAAAATTATTGAATTCTATAATAAATACCACATTACTTTGGGACATTCAACAACTTATTACCCTCAGGGTAATGGGTTGGCTGAAACCTCAAATAAGAGATTTGCAAATATCATTAAAAAGTTGTTAGAGGACAACAATAAATCTTGGCACAACAAGTTGGTTAATGCAATTTGGGCTAAAGATGATGACTTTAACATTGGAGACAAATTTCTAAGGTGGGATTCCAGGAGAGAAGACAAAGGTAAACATGGTAAATTTGATAACCTTTGGAAAGGGCCATACATCATTTATGCTTTTAGAGGACACAATGAATTCTTCCTCAAGGAATTGGATGGAGCAGAGTTACCTAGTGGTCATGTCAATGGCAAGATGCTAAAGCACTACTTTTCTTAGCATAAATAATTTTTCTTACATCATTGTAAATATCATAGTCTATATTGATTTGACTGGGTAACTTATTGATTGCAGTTGAAACTCGTATAGAAGGCCCTAAGCCCTGATTGATAAGCTACCATAAGTACCTTAATAGCAAAATAAATCAGATGCAGACATTACAGACATGGGATACTCAAGGCTACTGGTCATATGTTCTTGACACTTCACATGGAGAAGTGCCATCCCCAGCTAGAGCCACTGTTAGGGTCTCATATTTTATAGGATCTCAAGGTGATTGAGTATTTTATATTTTTAATTTTACACTGTAAATAATTTTCAATATGAAAATGATTTCCAAAAAAAGTATATACAAAAAAAAATAAAAAAAGGGTATGTAAAAAAATTTAATATGAAGAAAAATACAAAAAATAAAGAAAGTTGAAAAAATAATAAAAAGAGAATAAGGACCCCACAAAATAAAAATAGAAATAATATTGAAAGTGTTGCAAATTTAAATGCCACTACTGTTAAATTCATTTTCTTTATGTCAAAATCCAATAAGATTGTGTGCAACTTGTCTTAAAATTCCACAATGACTAGATTTTTGTTCAATTCATACAATTTAATCATGATTGAATAATTGTGAATTTCATGTTAATTAGGTTAGTGAAAAAATATTTGCCAAACAATTTAATCTTGGCAAATCAGTATTTAGGTAGAAAATGAAATTGATTCAACTGTTTAATCTTAATCAAAATAAGTGATAGAGTAGGTTAGATTTTTATAAAAAATAAGGTTATGTGGGTTTTCTAGCTTAAATGCACTCTATGAAAATATGAAAAAATGTCAGTTTAGAAACAAAAATGGAATTAAAAGGGTAAATAGAGGTTGTATTGGAGCTTTGAAAAGCATTAAAATGCTTGTCCTATGTTTGAGTCTTCAAATTTATTTTATGCATATAAAGAGAAAAAGGGTAAAATGTCTTTATCCTAAGTCTAAAATGGCCGGGCACATGAATATAAAGTGTGGAATATAATCCTATATCATAAAGTATCTACCTCCTTTAAACCCTCCCACTACTTGAGAAATTGTCGCATCGCATTGCATCACTTTAACGTGCATCCATCTGTCCACCCATCAGATTCTTACGCCCCCAATCCGACGACCCTCATCTCTTTTCGCACCCCCCCACCTCTCCATCCGATATTTACTGTCGGGGCCCCGGGGGGGTGGGGTTATGAAAAAATTAGTTTTTCTATTTGGGCCAACACAAACGTGCCGCCTCCTCATCATTTTGCACCAGCTCCACTTAAACATCTTATTGCTTCACACCCCCCCAAAATTTGTTTTCTCTACCACTACCGAAACCACCATTATGCCCATTGAGCACCTATCGTATCATGCCATCTCGATCATTACGATTTCCAATGAACTCCCTTCCCATTGAAAAGCACCTGTTGATACATTCAATTCATAATTGACTATTAATCCAACGGATCTGCATCACAATCAATAGAAACTACTCAATTTGTGTATAAAACCATGCATAATCAACCTGTAATCCTTTACCTTATCTTTTTCTCTGCACTGTGTATACTTATTGTAGGTTCTCAGAGTTCTGGAGCAAATATGATCATTATCAAACTCAACCTTTCTTCCACTGTGTCTTCTTCATTCGTCCCAAAGGCTAATACAATCCCGGTGACCTTTTCCTCTCAAAAACCTTTCATTTATCCTAAAAACCAAATGCACCATGCCTACTAATAAGAAAGGTCATGAGGAGCATGTAAATCCATTTCCCCATCCTCCTGTTGACCTTGATCACATACCTTTAGCCGATAAAGACTATAAAATTCATGAAACCCTCTGTGAATTTGAGATTTTTTAGATGTACTACCAGTTAGAAGAAAGTTACATTGATAAGTCCGATTATATTGGACTGTGGGAGTTAAATTTACCCCATTATATTTTTCCCCATACCCACAGTGCCCCTGAATTCATTCGCAAGTGTCAGGCTTCTTATATACCCAGCCAGAGAGCCATAATTTCTCCCACAGGATAAATTTTGTTTACTATAACTACCCGATCTATAGACAAAATGATGTAGCCCCCTGTTATAGAAAATGCAACCCCTTTCTCACAGGAAGCCCTCAATGAACTGTATCAGAAGCTGGATTTCGCAAAAATGGCTAAAACCCTTGAGATTTTTCTAGTTGAAGATACCCAATTGCCCAAGAAGAATCCTCCCTACTCTTCCTCAATTTTACCTGGCAAAGCCAAGAAAATTATCATTGTCATTTCTTACCTCCTTGGATATTACTATGACCAATGGGTAGATGAGCCAATTATAGGATTCCTTTCTATTTTCTCTGCAGATTCTAAGCCTTCTATCCTATTCAATTTTAGCCAATTCATAGCAGATGCTATCCATTATCAATTTGCTAGATTCCAAACAGAAGAGGTGTTTAAATATGCCTCTGTCTTAGTGTATATGTTTTTATATTTTTAGGGAGACAGATTCAAGTTTGCAATGCAAAAATTGGATGATGATGGAAATCAGTAGTCAGTCATCTTCTGGACTACCATGGTGATGAAGGAACATAAATAATATTTGTACAAACAGTTCATTGAACTATTTGTACATCTAGAAATGAGTCTTCTTAGCAGTACAACTAATCCAAGAATTAGTCATGATATCAGAAAGAATTTACAGCTATCAAATCAAACAAAGATAGGTGATTGGTATTTATACCAGAACTACACAGAATTGAGGATCTATGGTTGTGAGCTTGCTCCTTAAAAGCTCCCAAAATTCCTCCCAGTGAATATTTTTGCTTTAGAATACATTAGGAAAATGTTGAATGCTAATGAAATCCAATTTTTGTCAGAAAAGAAGAAATCACAATTCAGAATTAAAACAAAAATAGGATCGTTTATTTGCAACAATAGGACAGAAGGGGAAGCAACAGATAGAATGTTAAAATAAATGAATTTCAACCTCAGTTTCACATGGCCCTATGATCCTTTAGGAACCATTTCCAATATAAGGGTAGAAAACAAGTCTACACCTTACATCCATACACACAAGCCAGAAATTGAGATGTATATTAACCAAATAGAGTGTACTGAAAACACTTTGCAAGAGGTTGAGGACCAATTAGTTTCCACTTCTACATCACAGACTCTTGTCCCACATGAGAAAGTAGGAAAAAGGATGAGGGAAGAAGGATCACCTTTAGTGGCTGAAAATTCCAGCAAAGAATTCAATATTATGTACAGGAAGAGGACCAAGCTCATTCCCAAAGTTAACCCAAGTAAAGATTTAAAGCGGGAGGTCAACATAGTCACCAAAGAGACACCTACTTCTTCACAATTTGGTGGTCAAACTACACTCTCTCCTACCACTTCAACAACTTCACAGGATCATCAACAGGCCATTCAGACAAGTACAATTGTCACAAGAGAGAAAGAGAAAACCATATTTGATACCTTCAAAGAAATCAAGTTGAAGAATGAAATCTTGAAGACCAACACCTACAATCAATTTTGGAAGCGGACTTCTAGGTCTCAGAGTAGACTGTTGTTAGCATTTGATTCTGAGAAAGGAAAAATGCAAATGGCCTTTCTAGAGGCACAGATTTCACAACCCAAGAAAATAGCATACTACAAGAAGACCTCATTTGAATTTGAAATCAAAGACATCCATCCCATTGATCAAATGGAGATGCACAAGCAAACAGGTGAAATGATTTCATCTACATTGAGTAATACTACTATGAGTTTGTCTAAATTGTAGGTTTCCTTAGCAAACATCCAGTCGAAGCTCAAGATGGAGAAAATCTCCTCTATGGCCAAGGATTCAAGAATTAATTCTTTAGAAGACTTATTGGTCAGAGTTGGATATGATCCTTCCAACATCAAAGCTAAAAAGGAGATAATAAAGAAGAAAAATTCTAACATGGCAACATTAAGGAAGCATCTGAAACTGTCAGCCACAAAAGACCCTTTAACTAAAGATATAGAAGAAATAGACTCTTAGAAGTCAGACATGATGAAGCTCATAATGGATCAGAATGCCCAACTAAGATAAATGGAATTAGAAATGGAGAAAATAATAAAGGAGAAATAACAGGATTCTAAGCTTTCTATGTTCCCCTTGGAGGTCGTACCTCTTACAGCCATCCCTATAGCTACAACTTCTACAACAAGTATAGCACATGGTGCAGAACAATTAAAAAAAAGAGTGCAGAATCTGTCAATCCAGATATAAGAAATCAAGAAATTCAGGATTAAGTTAAACTATTGCAGGATCAGAAGTCTAGAAGTGAAAGTTCCCATGCAACTGAAGCACAAAGAGCACAAAAGCTGATAGAAATATTTCAGAAGTTGGAGAGAGAGTCATCCATTGAAAATACATTAGGCCAAGTCAAAGAGATAATCTGGACAGATGTCATTAAATCCATAAATGAAATTTAGCCCTGCATCCAGATTATATTTGAACAGAAGGAGTTGATAAAGAAAGCCAATGATGTGATCAAAGCCATCAAGGAAGAGCTTGGAGATATTCCTACTATAGCCAACAACATCATCAAGTTCTTAAACTCCAAGAAAATATATGAGTTGGACGACTTGGGAGTGGATGACAAAACAAAGATAATTCTAGAAGTGAAGAAGGTTATTACTAAGAAGAACTCGATGGTACAGTTGGGAGAGAAATGCCACAGCTTAGAGATAGTTCTTAATAGATTCTTCATTAGGATTGACCCTTTAAAACAAAAAGGTTTTCCTTCTTTGTTTGTAATAAATGACAAGCTGATGAACATATAGGATTATGTGAAGAAGCCGAATGAGATTGTGAGAGACATAGAAGAATTATCCAATATTAAAGGCACCATGACAAGGAAAGCATTCTTGGAGGCATTAAGTCATGATATTTTCATCCAGCATGAGGTAAACCACATCTTTGTGGTAAAACCTACTTTTGCTAAATATAACGAAGTGGATGAAATCTAAAGAAAGGTCATTAAGTTAACTATCAAAAATGAATATTGATGGGATAAGTTAAGTGAGATTCAGTAGAAAATAGTAAAAAATAATAGCCAGTTGCAGCCAACACATTGGACACCACATCAGCCAGCACTACAGCCAGTGCAACCCATAAATAGGTCTAGTCAGTGACTATTTCCTCAAAACAATACTAGCCTACCAGATAACCTCCACCGAGCCTATTACTTGTCAAGGTTAGAGTTTATTGTTTGATTTAGGTTAATAATACACTGTCTGTTGAGATAGAATTTATTGTAATCATTTTTGTAATATTTTAGTATAAATACTTCATTGTTTGAAGTATTCTAGGTTGATTTATGAACATATTTTGCCTACTGTGCAATTGTAAATTCCAAGTTTTGTTGGAGCATCAATAATAGGACTTATTTCAAGATTCATGTAGTGTATTTACTGATGAAGTTCTTCTACTGTTACTGTGTTTTCCATTGTTTTTTCCTTTTCTTTGTGTATCAAACTAATTAATTGTAAAATAGAAAGTGTGATGAATAGAACATGTTAATTAAAACATCTTATTCTGGCTGCTTTTACAATTTATATGTTTTCCACTGAAGTCAGATTGAAAAATATTTAATTTCTTTTCAGTCTCAACTGAAATTCACTTTTCTACCAGATCCATCATTCATTTAAAAATCTAAAAGAATCCAGTTAATACAAACTAGCTTGCCATGTTATAACTCTTTTAAAAAAATTGATGTAACATCAAGTTTTATGTTTTTACTCCACTTTCCAATAGGAATATAAAGATTTAATCAACCAAGTCAATCAAAATTAGACAAACAACCAAGTACAGTCATAACTAGCCTAATATCTATTTTAAAAAAAACGTTAAATCATAAAGAGAGGTCCCTCTTTGAAGCTGGCAGGGCTAGATCCCAACTTCTAAAGTGGTTTTGATGTTGTCCTCTATGTTTATTCTGCGAATATTTTAAATTATAGAAGGATAACATGTCCCAAGCACGTAATGTGGTGGTGAATGGGGACAGATAAGGGGAATCGAGTTGTTTCCAAGTAGAGACAGACATGGCACAGGTGGATGCACCCTCGTCGATGATACATCGCTAGACAGTGGTGTTGCGAATCTCGAATGGTATTTGGAAAGAAATGGATGAGGGTGAAGGGGGATTTCCTGACTTGTCAACATCAAAAATGATCAATCAATCATCTGAAGGATCCATAGCACCCAGAGTAGATAGTAGATATTTTCTTTGGGATGGACACGTTTAGAGAACTTCCAGCGTTGACATGATAGTAGGAGATTGTGCCAAGTCATCTACTATACTATATGTATGGCCGGCTTTGGCATAATTAGCATTACAATGTAATGGCCCTTTGGGAATATTTGGAATGACCTTTGTCTTAGGTTGAGGGATCTGTAAGGGACCATTTGCAGACGTAACAGGTTTTTTGTCATATTGGCATGATCAGGTCTAAAGGTTGACATCAATGGTATTGACCTCATCAGAGTTCATCATGAGAATCTAGTAATCAGTGTGACTAGATTTCTAAGGTGGAGGGGCAACCTAACCTTGTGGAGGTTATGCAGTAATATATCCTTGCTGATGGAAAGGATTAGTGAACACATTCGGTTGAGTTGGAGCAGTGTTCGGAGGAAGCGATGTCGTGGGTTGTAGTCCTCAAGACGTTGCTTGGGCTTCCCGCATTTGATGCATTTGGAGTAAAAGGGGACAATCATGTGTGTAATGGACATGGACACAACAATATGCATAAGTCTTATTCATGTGAATGGATTTTTTCTTCTTGGGATGATTGCACTGTTACTGGGTTGCAGTATTAGGCTGGTTCCCCTAGGTTGCATTTGGTTAAGTACCTTATTGACCCTGGTTACTCTACGGTTGTTGCTTCTATTTTCCTTTCCTGTTATTATTTTTCTTCGAAATCAGGGGATTAGTCGCACTCTACTAATCATACACTTGACCTTGAGGAGAAGGTGGTTGTTGTGGTATAGGTTGAGAAGGCGTGGGAGGCGGGGGCGTTGATACTAGAGGGGTTGGAGCACCAAGTTGTGCATAAGGATAAAAAGGAGATGGGGAAACATTCTGGTAAACAGATTGATAAATAGTTGGCCTTGACATTAGCTTATGTGGTTGGGAAAATATATAATATGTGCTTTTACTGGGATAGAAGTTTCCTGGATGGGAATAAGTGTTGCAGGAACTGGTCCCCCATGCGGGTGACCATATCTCATATGAGGAGGAGCATATGGTGATGGGTGTGAAATGGATACAATGATAAATTTGGTGGTGTGAGGTGCCCCTAGTGCAATGGCACCACCAGGTAGGAAGATCTGGTAAAACTTTATAAACATAACCTGACTGGGCATAGATCAAGTCATATTTTAAAGAAATCTGGAGAGATCCTTCCTTGGTCTAAGGAAAATTAGATGCGACATATTTACCTATGGGGGATAAGAGTGTGCTAAGAAACCAATCCATATAGACATGGTCATATAATGTAGGAGATCTACACATGCTCATTCTTCTACGCCATTATTGGGCATGGTGAGAAAGGCGGGTGACAGAAGTCTGGCAGAGTGTGGTCAACAACTCAGTACTGGTATCATAATGGAGGGTTAATTGGAAATATGATAGAAATGCTTTAGCAAGAGTCATAAAAGTGGTATGAGATGCAGCGGGCTAGTCAACATACCACTTTGTGACTTCTCCAATGAGTGTGTGTTGGAAAAACGAAGACGAATGGAGTCATCGATGATGGAATTAGACGAACACCACATATGAAAGGAGCAGATATGATTAGTGAGGTCCTTTCAATTGTTTCCTTCAAACTTAGGATGTCGAAAGGAAGCTTAATTGGCATAGTTGGCCAACCTGCATCATGGAGTATGCGGTCATTGATTAACTGGCTAAAATCGATAAGGCTTAAACCTTCCATGAAAGGTAGCAAAGGAGTAGTCGGGGCATTCCTATAGTGGTTCTGCTAGAAGTGACTCTAGGATTAGGGCCAAAGCCACCACTAGTTTAGCTTCCTGCACCTGCATTGGTGCCTGACATGGTAACTATATGAGGTTGAGAAGAAGTGAAATCAGAGGAAGAACCAAAGTTAGAATGGGGACTTGGGGGAGGACTAACTTAGACCCTACGAGGGGGAGTAAGACTTCCTAATGGAACTTAAGGGTGAAGATATTGGATTCTCCACGACAAACACCTTGGGAGTGCAATGATGGCAAGACAAAATAGACACATAAAGTTTGAAGAGTGATAAACAAGGATCTGTGTGGCAAATTAATTAAATTACGATGTTTATGTCTTGACTTGGCAGTGTAAACCAATCGATATTCACTTTAGGTGTTAGTGTGTGCAATAAGTGTGTTTATATTAATTTAGCCTAGATGGTTGTTTAAAAAGGAATAATGTTGGAAAATATAAATAAAATTGAAATGATAGTAATATAAACATCTAATCATGCATAAATCCAAACCCAACCAAGGCTCTCAAACAACCAGACTAAATGGACGCTAAATTGACTCAAAACACACTAAAATGGGCACAAGATCTAATGTCGATGGGACTGGGATCTAATGTCTCAATGCTGCAAGAAATGATGCAACAAAACAACAAGAAAACATGGGGGGGGAAGTGTTGCAAAATATAGGGCTAAATCTAAAAAAACCTAGGGGATACAATGGGACCCTAAGGGAAAATACCAAACAAATCTCAAGAGGGAGTTTTGGATGAAACAATAACCTATCTTAAAGATGTGAAAAAATAATGTATTGAATCGTGAAACAATGGCTGAAAACGTTGAAAATCTTAGAATAATTACTAAGATCAACTCCTCCTAAAATGGTGGAAGTGTAATGAAACCCTAGGGTACATGGTTCTACTTCATGGAGACAAACTGAGCATATCCAGGCCTAATACAGGTTGAAAACAGAGGTCAAGAAACCCAAAATAGTTCTCTCGGCAAACCTTGACAATTTTAGAAAAAAATTAAAAAAAAGACATTAGAACGTATATTCTGACTTGTAAAGAGGTGATATCGCACTTTTTGGGTAGATAAGTATGATTTCCAGGATAAATCACAGTTTTTGGGCTAAAAATTTCAATTTCTTCTCTTGAGTTCTCAGGTGGTAGGTTGTGGAATCTAGTGCAATTAATACCTGTTACCTGCAGTAAAAACCAGAAAACCTTAAGACTTTAGAATTTTGACTAAATTAGAGAAAAAAATATAGAAAACAACATCAAGAGACTAAAAACAGCTAAAGAAAAACCTTGATCACTGAAGTTCATGGTCACCCTGGAGTCTGAATTACAATAGTGGAGTCACCACTTGTTAGTATAAAATGTTTCATCAAGTGTACCAAAGACCTTACTTAAGCTATGCTAGGATGACTTATAACCCTAACAATAGAAATGGCTTCTTAAACCTTTAGATCTGCAATAGAAAGTTAAAAAAAAAACCTGCAAAAACCTAGATCTATGTAGCAAAAGCAATTAAACAGCAAAAATAAATAGTAACTAATGCAAAAATAAATCCAAATAACCAATGGACAAGACAAGTCTTAAGAATGATATTTTCTATTACATAACAGCTAATGAAGGAAACACGTGTATGTTACGAGTCCCCCTCAATGGGATGGGTTCTTGTGTGTCCTCAATGCTTCAGCTTCGTGAGTCTCTCTCTCTCAATGATGTGGAAACCCAAAATATGTGATGAACTCAAGTGGGAGCTTAGATGGAAAAAGAAAATGGTAGTGACAATGAGAATGATCAAAGTGAAGAATGAATGGAAAACGTCTCCTATTTATAAAAAAATATTGAGTTATCCTTGAAAATGGAGAATAATAAAATATTATTAACCATAATCTAGATCTAACCACTTGGAATATTTTATTATATTTTATTGGAGGGAAAGATATTTAAATTGGTTAAATACATTTATTTAGAAATAATAAATAAAAAATTATTTATTTATCATTTCAAGAATGTGGTTAAAGAACAATAAACAAATAATTATTTGTTTAATTATTCCTTGGTGATTTAGTCAAATTTAACAAGGAATAATAACTAAATAATGATTTAATTAATTATTCCTAGAGAAAAAATAAGATAAATAATTATTTATCTAATTATTTCTCATAATTGGGTCAAATGTGACAAGGAATATTAGTTAAAGAGTGGTATAATTAATTATTACTAAAGGAAAATCAAATAAATAATGATTTATTTAATTATTCCCCATGGGGTTTCTTGTCTTAACTAGAAATAACTTAATAAAATAAAGTTTATTAAATTATTTTGTATAGTGAAAACAATTTTACTATGGAAAAATTGGTCTTGCATGGTGTACTTCGATCCACCTTGTTAGAAATGGTTAGGTGATCAATTTTTGGTGATAACAGGGAGAGTAACCAGATGGAGGAGTAAAAAGACTCATGTGGATGGTATAGTTTATAAGCAAGCTAAAACCCAATCGTAAGATAATGAAGCAGATAGGTGCCATGTTCAAGGGTGATACAACTGATGCTACCAATGGACAATAAATGAAAATAGATGGTCCCTCCCTAATATGATTATGTATTTAGAAGATCTTATAGTCGATTTTTATTGCTTTTGATCTAACGATCTTCCGAGGAAGATCACCTATCATCTTTGTTCATTTGTGATTGTGTGTAGGGGTAAGAGATCGGTTGTAGATGTGATAGATCGCTCGAGTGGAGTGAAAGATCTATATCGATCTCAAAACCCTTCAACAGCCTATGAGGAGGCCAGGTGCTATCTCTTTTCTTTATAGCATAACATTGGTTGCATGTTTCGTGGTTGATTATTCAGGATTGGGATCCCTTTATTGTTTCATTGGTCTTGTTTATTTCTGTATGGTGATCTAATTAGACACTAGATCATGAAGCAACGACTCCTTCCAAATTTAGATGCAACACTATTAACTAAAATAGATCTCTACCAGGACTAACAACCATGTCATAATCAACTGATAGTCAAAATCATAATACTACAACTATCACCTACTTATACTCAAGTACAAATCATCTATCTCAACACATAGTTTGTTAGTATAACCATCTTAAAACAAGATCATTACTTCATGCAATATTATAGACACATGCTCATATCATGCAATTAATCAAACATTCAAACAACATATATATGAAATAATATACACCAAACACTCAAACACCAAATAGATGTCACAATCAAACATTCAAACATTCAAATATTCAAACACAAAATAAGAAACATAATCAAACTCATACCTTAATGTACCTCGGGGGAGGGTATCTTGTATGCACAATCAATCTAATTAGCACGATATAACTTCACAACATATCAACTCAATCATAAAAAAGGTCATGATATCCATAACAGTAACTAGCTAACATGTTCACCTCATAATTTCATAAACGATTGTCATTCAAGCATAATAATCACATCTACACATTCAGTCCAACTTAGTACGATAAAATATCACAAATATGTTGACTCATACCTAAATATCGTAACCATAACCATTTTCATAGTTCAATCTAGATTAGCATGATACATATAACATGAATATCTTAATACAATAACCTTAATCATCAAATTAACGAACATATAACAACAACAAGTTAACATATAACATACTCATTAACAACATATAACATAATCATCAAGTTAACTAACGTAAAACAACAACAACAATGCATATAACAACATTTTACTATCATTCATGACTATTCGACACACGTGCATATGACCACATTGATTCACTAACATATACCATGCATGTAACCACAACAACAATAAAATGAAAAACATGCATATAACAATCCATTAACTAACATACCTGCATGTCAAACATACAATACCTGTATGATGATCTGCTCTTACCCCAAGCCTAGTGCTACAACTTCACTTTGATGATCTACATCTCCCGCTCTATATCAACCAACACATCAACAAAATCAATATGAACTAAAATGTCTATAATGACATTATGGAAAACAACTATAACCATGCCAATGCATACATAACAACTTATAGACATTGACATGCATAAAAAATGCATAACCGACATGCACTCATGACAATCACATCCAACAACAACACCATCAACTTTCACATGGAGACACAACTGCAAAAATGACCACCACCATGCATAAACAACAAGCACATAGTCCACAAACATACAAAACACATATGCAACTGACATGTATGCATGACAAAAACATTCCGCCCATCCAGTCCAAGGGTGAACCATGCTCTGATACCACTTTTTTGTATCATATATGACCCAAGAGAATGAAAACTACTCGAATACCACTCTGTAACACCCTCATCCCATATCTACCCAAGTAACCAACTAAGCAAGTTAAATATACGAAGAGATGCCACTATAATGGGATTCAACCTCCTAGGTGACCTTAAGGAAGTGGAATCAACGTAAACACATCGAACATGCCTTCCACATCAACAAAAAAACTCCTAGGACCCATCCCAACCACTGAAGTAACCAACCCTTGCGGTCCCAATCGGTTTTAGACCATTAAACCCCCGGAAGCTCCCTTGATATGGGAAAGGGTGTGTCTCGAAGGCTCTGGACGCTGCAACAACATGGGTATGCATTGTCTGGGAAAATTTTTCCTCAGACTTGTGCCAGCGTCCCCATGATTTGAGCCACTTTTTCAGGCCCAGAGCCCAGGTCACTTCCTAGAACTCAATGATAGGTTTAGAAATGAATTATAACAACAGAACAATGATACATTTGCAAAAACTTTGACAAGTTCTAAATTAGACCCCTACTAGCCATGATAGAAATTTCGTCAAACATGTCACAAATATGTAATCTACAAGTTGAAAAAAAAAATGAGCATAGGGGTCTCATACTTATCTGAGAATCGCTAAGAATAATTTTTCCCTTATAACATTAGTTTTATTTTAATCTGTTAGGTCATAGATACGTTTTTCATTCATTTACAAATCAAAACATGAGGAGAGTCATACATCATCACTATCATAATACATGCTTATAGCTAGCATAATAACAAAAAAAATATCAGGGATATATCAACCATAGAAACCACATATAAACCAGTAAATTTACAGATAATATGTCAAGGAAAGAACCTCTTATTAATGAATTCAAAAGCCAACCTGGGATGGGACTACCACGTTCCACTTGGCCATAGATTGGTTGAGACAAATCTCTTTTCAATGAATCACCCCCATGCCATATTCCAAGCATGAATTTGGGACTCAAACCAAAAAATAAGCCAGGGCATCATGACACTAAACCACCTCACCCTCATCAATAGAAACTAGGATTTACTGCAATCCATCTCAAATCACTAGGCCATAAAACAAGCATGGATGCCACCGGATTTCTCTGCCTACACCGTGAGGAATTTCCTTGTATCCTAGTCTCTCAGGACATACTGCAATCCACACCAGATCACTAGGCCCTAAACTGAGTGTAATATTCCTAATTAGCTTTCAGCTAGTTGGAATATTAAATTTTTCTTTTGTCATTTAGATAGATGAATAAGAGGGTAGGGAGACCCATAAATCTTCTTAGTAGGATAAAGTCACTTCAAATATGAATGTGGATCATCTTAACAGCTGGATAAAGCACTCTTATGTGTGAATAGAGGTTGAAGCATGTGGATGGGGTCAATTTTTACCAAATCAACAACGCTAGTATGGAGGTAGTGGAGAGTTATTGAGGAACAACACAATTTTAGTGGGAGGAAGTATCCATGAGAGTATAATATTTAATGTGTGGGACCAAGGGTGAGGAGGCTCACAAATCATATAAGGAAGGGAATGGCAACCATAGAAGGAATTTTGATTATTGTTTATTTCTTGGTCTTTATGACTTTCTTCACACTTTATCTGTTTAGCAGAGTCTATTGTCCTGTTTAGCACAAGGGTGTTTCCGAGTTGGAATGCCACCCTCATCCTTAGGGGAATTCGAGTTTCCACTTAGGATAGGTTCAATGAGCTGCATTTCCACCATCTGGAATCAAGCCAAGCTTCATCCATTATCCACAACGTAGACTCCTTTAGAATTGTGTTGTTTTGCAGGGCAGTAGCAATGGAGGATTGATAGATCTAGTTCTAAGGTTGTTTTCTAGTGAGGGGAGCAAACCTTCACCCAGGAGGCTAGCAAGGAGGGTCCTTGAGCATTATTTTTTTATCTAGAATTAGGCCAAGTTGCTTCCATCACCTATAGCATATTCTCCTTCAGAAAATGCGTTATTTTATCAGGCAGTTGTTGTGGAGGGCTTACGACCCAAGTTTGTGAGTTGGATTTCTAGTGAGGGGAGCAAGCCTTCATCCGGTAGATCTATTGGAGGAGTATCAGCCATTTCCATATCATATCAGCCACCTCTTATCAATTATCCAATTGCAGAGTGTTATTCATCCCTAGGGCTGCATTTCATCATTTTCTCATTTTGTGTATTTCGAGAAACCCTTTATGGGTTGTCTTGGAAATGTGCTAGAAGGCCTATATATTTGATCCTGACATTTTATAAGCATTGTATTAGTAGATCCATGTACTTTCATCTACAACAAAAATTACCCCCTATAGAAACTGCATTGTCTTAGCCTCTGGCATTCTTATATAGCAGCTTCTCTTCATCTTTCATGTATTGGGTCCCTAGAGGCTTGTTTTGCCTAGCTTGAGTGTCTTTTTCCTCATTCTCTTGTATATATTTTCTGCTATATTGGATAATAAAATGGCTCTATGATCTTCTCTTATTTTTTGTGTTGATATTTCACTGCATTTTCCAGTTTTATGTGTTATATTCCTATCTTTTCCATTTTTGAATATAACAATGGTATCAGAGCATAATCTTGGCTCAGTCTGTGTAGTACAACAACTATGACATCAGAAGAAGAATAGCATCTCACAGAAAGGGGAAAGAGGTCTCTCCATGAAAACCAGGGGTATGATTATATAGACCCCAAAGGAGACAAAGGAAAAACTCCAATATCAAGAGAGGAGGATCAAAAGGAGTTTCCCAAGCTTCTTCTCCAAACCATGCTGGATATTTCTCGAGAAATAAAGGAGATGAGGATGGAGAGACACAAATAATCTGTTATGAAACCAGCTCCAAAAAAGGAAGAAACGAGAGATCAATACCTTATAAATAAGCCACTTCAAGGGGGAAACCTACTTTACATTACATAAATGAGCAATTATTGGATGATACAAATGACAAAACCTCCTTTATATATATATATATATATATATGAGTCCATGGGGTCACAATACAATCCTAGTCGGCCTAAAAATAATAATGTAAGGGAATAATAATAACAATATGGTGGTTACAGGGGTACAACAATAATAATAAGGGGGTTAGACTAACAACAATAAGGGGATACACTAGTATTATATGGACCTAACATGCCCCTCTCCTTAAAACAAGTGTTTCCCTCAATACTTGATTATTTCTAGATGCTTTTGTATAAAATTATCACCCTCCCATGTGGAGTCTTTAACGGGTAAGTTCTTCCACTTGATGAGATACTCTAAAATTGATCATTTGGTAGTTTTCGAGTTCTTGTTTTTGTGATTGCATCATAACTTCTTTCGCTGTGATGTTGAGATTCTTGTTCTTTCATTTAATTCTAAACCAAAGTTAGGTTATCCTTTGAGAGTTGGATAACTTTTTATTGATGCTCGATGTGATCTTCCACTAATTTATCATCCATATTAGCTTTAATTTGATCCTTCAAACTGTCCAACTTAGCCTCCATTTTTTCTTTTAAACTATCTATGTCATCTTTGATTTCTCTTTGTAAGATCGAAATTTGTTGCACTTGATACCATAATTTTGATATCTCATACTGCAATTGTTCCTCTTCATGTGTCATAGGATAGCTTTCTGAGGGCTTAATAGGTGTGTAATTATTTTTGGGAGGCATTATAGAATCCAATACTGATAAAAATACTTCAATATGCCCTTGGAATCACTTCAAACTAATTTTTCAAACAAACATTATGCAATTTTAAAAAACAAATACATGCCTTCTTCTTACTTTTTAGGAGGTCAATATTTAAACTGAATTGTCTATGTGATTTCT
Source organism: Pinus albicaulis (assembly GCA_034641835.2). Lineage (NCBI taxonomy): Eukaryota > Viridiplantae > Streptophyta > Pinopsida > Pinales > Pinaceae > Pinus > Pinus albicaulis. Next base: position 1,057,057,423 of record CM076575.1, on the reverse strand, counting down.
GATCTTCAATATTTGAAATCTAGTACTATAGTAGCCCTCTGAATTTTCTTTCGAATGCCACAGGTATAACATGATTTGGAGTCTTCAAGACAAGGTTATTCATAATCTCCCACAATGACCTAATTATGGAATGGTTCAGTAGAGCGAACTTGTACGGTGTACCACGTGTCACTGTTTCCTCCTTCGGCTCTAAAGTTTATATAAAGGAAACTATAGTTCGTGTACTTCTGGCCACTTTTACAGAATTCCAATCCGATGCTTGGAGAGATATTTGTGACAATTTTCCCACGGTCACTTCTTTGAGATGAAATTCAGGAGCCTGAAAAAAACCTAACTTCCACAAATCATATCTCTGAAAATATTGTGAACCGATATCTGAAAGTTTTACATGGCGTTCCTTAGGATTTCGGCTTCACTCTATAAAAATTTTAGCTTATAAAACTTAGTATAAAAACAGTTATAGCGAAAATGCCACGATGACCTGTTTAGGTGAAATTCGGGAGCCTGAACAAGCCCTAACTTCCATAGATCATATCTCGCAAGTATTGCAAACTAAGATCTGAAATTTTTACACGAAGTTCCTCAGGATTTTGGATTTGCTTTGTAAAAATTTCAGCTTCTTCACCTTCGTATAAGAATAGTTATAGCTAAAACTCCACGATGACCTGTTTTAGATCAAATTCAAGAGCCCAAAAAAACCCTAACTTCCATAGATCATATCTCCACAAATATTTCGAACCAAGATCTGAAATTTTTACATGAATTTCCTCATGATTTCGGCTTCATGCTGAAAATTTCAGCTTCAAAATCTTCGTAGAAAAAAAATTATAGCAAAAATTCCACGATGACTTGTTTGGAGCAGTGAAACCCTAGAATCCAAAGCTCTGATACCAAATGTTATGAAACCAACTCCAAAAATGGAAGAAAAGAGAGATCAACGCCTTATAAATAAGCCACTTCGAGGGGGAAGCCTCCTTTACATTACATAAATGAACAATTCTTGGATGATACAAATGAAAAAACCTCCTTTCTATATATAGGAGTCCATGGGGCCACAATATAATCCTAGCCTACCTAACAATAATAATGTAAGGGCACAATAATAACAATATGGTGGTTACAAGGGTACAACAATAACAATAAGGGGGCTACACTAACAACAATAAGGGGATACACTAGTATTATAGGGACCTAAAAGAATCCCCTAGAGGGTTTCTACATAGAGAAAGCTCTGGAATTTCACATCACTGGTATGAACAACGAGTAAGGCATCAAGTCTCCCAATGCTCCATTATTCCTACTCTCCTAGCAATTGGAAATGGAGGTGGATGACCCCAAGAACAAGAGACTCTTAAAGACTATTTTCTAGAGTATGTGTCTCAATCTCAGAGATTCAAAAATAATTTGAACTTTTAGGATTTCTTTCAGATCAAGGACAATAGGAGACCCTGACATAACAATAGAAGTTGAGGATTCATACAAAACAATGATCTACAACGAACTATGGGTAGATTCTTTTTTCCCACTTTTGATGGGTCATACAAATGCATAGCCAAGTCTTGGCTGGAGAAGCTAGACATATACTTCCAGCTGAACCAAGTACCAGAGATGGAAGCCATCAAAATTACAGCACTACACCTTGAAGGTGAGGCACATGATTGGTGGTTTCATGGTCTTTCTACATTGGGGAATGCCAATGTGACTGCATATTCAGAGTTCACCCAGAGGTTAGTAGATATGTTTGATTGAAGAGATATAGAGGCACAATTTATTGAGCTAGCCAAGCTCAAGCAGCCAGGTAATCCAGAGACCTATATCTCTGAATTTCTAAAACTTTCTATCATGGTTCCTCATTTATCTATAGCTTGGAGGTTTTATATGTTAATTGATGGGCTAGCAGAGCCTTTGCATGGGTTGGTTAAGTCCACTAAACCAACTACTCTTCAATATGCTATTTAGAGGGCTAGATATTTACAGGATGCCTTGACAAGAGAAAGAGCTCCATTTCATCAAAAACCACCCTTTCAATCAAAGGGGAAAGATGTTATGGTTCTTCCTCCAAAGGAAAACCAGAACAAAGGACCTCTTAGTGATGATGTCTAAAGAGACTTGAGGAGAAGGAATATTTTCTTCACATGCCAAGAACCATGGGCATCGGGGCATTGATGTGCTGCAGGAAAGGCACACTATATAGAGGTATTCTCTAATAGTGATGAGGAGGAAGAAGAGGAGACAGAAGGAGATAACAATTTTGTGATAGTAGGGGAGGATTCACCACCACCAGAAGGTGGGAATGGGGCATTTGATTCAGTTGGAGGGGCCCTTGCATATTTGTGTGGAGTACCCAAGTACCTGACTTTGATAGTCCGAGGTACAATTTAAGATCAGAGAGTATCAGTGTTGATTGACAACGGGGCTACCCACAACTTTATTGATGCTAAGTTCGTACAAAGGAGAGCAATACCCACTGATGATTTTGAGAAATTTTCAATTTTGGTCTCAAGAGCTAGAACCATGCAGTGTATGAAGTATGTTCTGACATTGTCAATAACCTTGGGGACATATACTTTGACTGATCACTTCTTTGTGGTTGAAATTCCTGACACCAATGTAATATTGGGGGTGCAGTGGTTGATTACAATGGGGAAAGTCACCACAGATTGGGAGACTTTTCAGATGGAATGGGTAGATAAGAAGAGTGGTAAGCATCATATGATTAGGGGAATGCACACTTATCCACCTCAGATAGCCTCTTCATATAATATGGAGCCTGATTTGTGCAGTGGGAGCAGGGACACTTCAGTCCACTAAGATACACAGTTGAATCTGAGCCATGATATAGTATTATTTGGAGGCATTCCACCAGGAAGGCACGTGGACCAGGAGTTTGTTAAAGAGTTCTCACAAGCTGTACCATTCATATATCTAGCTAAGATGGGAGCCTTGGGTGAGCTTAGCACAGTGCAAAGAGTCTTTCGTAGGCTTCAAGAAGAGATGGACATTATTTCGGTATTAGTATTACCAACTCTCACCAAGCATCTTATGCTGAGAGGAGATGTTTTAGGGGTGGATGATCGCAAAATTATGGTGCAAGGGGGCTACTCCATGGCCTTTGAGAGTCAGAAGATACTTCCACATAGGAAGGAGTCTTCCATATATGGTAGAGAGTTTTTGGCGTTCATGCATACATTGGCCAAACTCAGAAAGTTTTGGATGGGCTATAGTTTCCAAGTGAAGACTAACCTCCATAAACTTCAACCCCTACTTGAGTAGAAGCATCTATAAGGGAGGAAGCAAAGATAGGATATCATTATTCTGGCATATGGCTTTAGCATTGAGCATGTAATATATGGGAGTAGTAAGGTGACAGGTGACTTATCACAAAGGCAAACAACGTTGTCATTGTTGGGTATAGATCCTTATTGGGAGTCCCAGCTACTGGTGGAGTATTCCAAGGATCACTTCACATGAAAAGTGCTTGATGGACAGGTGATAGATGAGAGGTATACAGTGTTGGATGGATTCATCTATTACCAGGATCAGATCTTCTTGAATATAGACTCTAAGCTCAAGAAGAAGATTCTACATGCATCACATGACTCACTCCTTTCCGGTCACCAAGATTTCATTGGGGCCTATCAAGTCGTTGGGGAGATATTCTCATGGGAGGGTCTCAAGGAGGATGTTCTCTAGCATATCAGGAGATGTATGGTTTTCTTGAAGAATAAGGAGGAAAACAACCACCCTACAAGGTTGTTACAACCAATTCCCTTTCCGGTAGAGAGATGGGAAAGCTCATCTATGGATCTCTTCACCATATTGCCAATAGTACATGGTAAGGGTTGTGTCTTTGTACTTATTGATCAACTAAAAAAGTATTTGCATTCCTTTTCCATTCATTTACAATACATTTCTCCAAAAGAGGGCAAGCCTCTCCTTAGACTTCATGGTCTTCTTGGAGCCACAATCAGTGATGGGAATGGACAATTCCTAGGAGGCTTTGGGGAGATGATATCTTATTTGGGGTGTATTCAGTTGACACCAAACATCAGTTGCTACCCCCAAGCATATGAGTAGAGGGGGTCAACAAGAAAATGGATGGGGAACTACTTTCCACATTATGTTCCAGGGCAACAAGGAGAAGAACTACACTGGTTCCACTTGAGGGACTATTATCATCCTCTGGTATTTCATATGGCAGTGAGTGTATCTTTGATTTTTATTCCCTATGTTGATGATGTTTTAATCATTATTATGGGAATGGTTGGAGGAATGGAACATGGATTGGAGCTACTCATTGGAAGTAATCCCTCCAAAATTTTTTATGTCCCATGCTTCAATATGAACATTAGACAACATATAGTTGTCACCATGGAATTCCTACTTCCTTATGATGTGAGCCATTTGGCTAACTTGGACACTTGAGAGGAGAAGATAAGGGGTAGATTGATGGGAGAACATTTTATTCAGTGGAGGAGTGTATTAGATTTGGGTGCCATCAGGGAAGGAGGAGAGGTTTTGCAGCATTGATCCTTACAATTGCTTGAGGACAAGCAACATTGGGGAGGGGAGGACTGTAATATTCCTAATTAGCTTTTAGCTAGTTGGAATATTAATTTTTTCTTTTGTCATTTAGATAGATGAATAAGAGGGTAGGGAGACCCATAAATCTCCTTAGTAGGAGTAAAGTCACTTCCAATGTGAATGTGGATCATATTAACAGTTGGATAAAGTACTCTTGTGTGTGAATAGAGGTTGAAGCATGTGGATGGGGTCAAGTTTGACCAAATAAATAGTGCTGGTATGGAGGTAGTGCAGAGTTATTGAGGAACAACAAAATGTTAGTGGGAGGAAGTATCCATGAGAGTAGCATCTTTAAATTGTGGGACAAAGGGTGAGGAGACTCACAAAGCATATAAGGAAGGGGATGGAAGCTATAGAAGGCATTATTATTATTGTTTATTTCTTGGTCTTTATGACTTTCTCCACACTTCATCTGTTTAGCAGAGTTTGTTGTGCAATTTAGTGCAAGGGTGTTTCCGAGCTGGAATCCCATCCTCATCCTTGGGGGACTTTGAGTTCCCACTTAGGAGAGGTTCAATGAGCTACATTTCCACCATATAGCATCAGGCCAAGCTTCATCCATTATCCACAACATAGTCTCCTTCAGGATTGTGTTGTTTTATAAGGAAGTAGCAGTGGAGGATTGATAGATCGAGTTCTGAGCTTGTTTTCCAATGAGGGGAGAAGCCCTTCACCTAGGAGGCTAGCAAGGAGGGTCCTTGAGAATTATTTTTTCATCTGGCATCAGGCCAAGCTGCTGCCATCACCTACAGTGTAGTCTCCTTCAGAAACGTTGTTATTTTATTGGGAAATTGCAGTGGAGGGCTTAGTGCCCAAGTTTATGAGTTAGATTTCTAGTGAGGGGAGCAGCCCTTCATCCGGTAGATCTATTGGAGTATCAAAAATTTCCATATTAGATCAGCCACCTCTTATTAGTTATCAGTTGTAGAGCATTATTCAGCCCTAGTGCTACATTTCATCATTTTTTGCATTTTTTGTATTTTTGGAAACCCTTTCTAGGTTGTCTTGGAAATGTGCTAGAAGGCCTTGATCTCTAATCCTGGCATTTTCTAAGAACTGTATTATCATATTCATGTATTTTCATCTACAACACCAATTACCCCCTATATAAATTGTGTTGTCTTAGCCTCCGACATTATTATATAGCAGCTTCTCTTTATATTTCATGTATTGGGTCCCTAGAGGCTTGTTTTGCCTAGCTTGAGTGTCTTTTTCCTCAAGCTCTTCTATACATTTTCTGCTATATTGGCTAATAAAATGGCTCTATGATCTACTCTTATTTTTTGTGTTGATATGTCATTGCATTCTCCAGTTTTATGTGCTATATTACTGTGTTTTCCATTTTGGAATATTACACTAAGACTCCACCCTCTAGGATTTATTGTATATCCCTCCATTCACTGGTAAGGATTCCTAGGCCTAATCAAGGACAATCACCTCTAGGATTTATCGTCTACCTTGCCATTAACTGGTAAAGGATTCCTATGTCCATCAGGGAACAAAATACCTGGATTTACTGCAACCCACAATCTGTTTTAGGGGTGACTAGGCCAGTGGCTCTACCACAATCCACAGTTTGGTTTATGGATCACTACGCCATGTGTTCTTAATTTCAAAGATCCACGTCATTAGCATTGAATCCATCCAAAAATCCATCTCAACCAAAACAAGAGAGCCCCATCACACCATGGATATCTAAAAATTGCAAGACTACGCTGAAAACACTATCACACCTAGAAAAACCCATGCCATGAAAGCAAAGAGCCACATTCAATACCATGCATGCAAAATCTAGCAAGGAAATCACACATCCAAATCGATACCTACAAAGAATCTTGTTGTAGCTGATTGATCCTGCTCTTCCTTTCTTTCTCCTTCCTTCCTCTTTCCTTTCTTGATCCAATGTCAAATTTCTCCAAGAAAACTCAACGTGTCCAAGAGTGATAGAGGAAAATATTGAAGCTAAATACAAAACCAAATGTAGCCTCCTGTTTTATCAGTTGGGCTTTCTATTGTTCATTATTGTTTTCTCCTGCTTCTTGTTTTGGGTTGGTGTGTCTCTGTTTGTTGTTCATGAATAAATATAAAAATGGTGCCTTTCCAAATCCTTTTCCATTGCCTTTGTTTATTTCCTTAGCCATAATAAACCAATAAACACCCTCACTAGGATGTTCTACCCAAAATTCAACTTGGAATAATTGTCTCATCAACAATGGTTATTATTTTTCTGTTATTAACTTTTATTACCTATATTTTTCACCAAAGTTGTTACAAACTCAACCCACAACCTTCCATAACTCCATATTGTTTTCCCATCCCGGCTCCAAGGACTAGTAACCCAACCCACCAAGGGCTCCAAAGAGTTTGTCACAACCTAAGCGTTGGGAATAGTAACTCAACCCAAGTTGTTTTAGGGCTTCTAGAGAATTTGTTATTAAACATACCCGGATACCAAAACTGTTAGAAAGAAAAAAATTGATTGGAAAAACTAAAATACCATGACTATCTAGAAATGGAAAAGCTAAATGACGTATTCGATCACAATCATGTCGATGACCTGCTAGAAAATCACATTATTCTACATCTATGCTTCAACAAAAATACGCACATACTGTTGTTACTTGCAAAGAAATCTGGTTGTATTTGTTGATCATGACTATTTCATTACCTTTCCTACTTTCATTACCTTCTTTCTCGAATCAATTATTATTGCCAAATTTCTCCAATATTGATACGAAGATAATACAAGTATTTTGAAAATGCGGTGAAAGAAAATGGTAATGGTAATAAGGTTGTATTTGAATCCTCAAGAAACCTTTTATTATTGAGGCCTCTATTTTCCTCATTTTCATACATTTCTCTCTCATGCAAATATGTGACCTTTCATCATACTGTCATTTCCATTATTTTCATATAATATAAATTCCAATTGTTCATACCAGCATGATTTCTACCATTAGTGGCAGTGATACCCCATCACTATGTTTTTCCCAACATTCATCTTGGAATATGTGTCCCATGATTTTTGTCTTATATTTTATTTACATGGAAAATTAACCAGGGGTTTTTATAAGCCCCTACCCCTTGGGGGAACACCATCCTCAGTGTTCAATGGAACCTATGACCAACAAACCGCTAAAAACAACACATACTACCCATGGAACTTTATAACATAGATCAATGCAATATTTACAATTAACAAAAATGCAAAACATGACCAACAAAGTCAAACATCACAATCATACCTCTTATTGGAGCTTTATAACACAACTCATTATGACATATACAACAACATCCATATACATATACATATACAAAAAATTCATTTTCTTGAACCAACAAACAATTAAGGATATAAAGCATGCATCTAATCATCCATCTCCCATGTAGCTTCATCAAGCCCAAAGTGCTTCCACTACACTTAAACCTGCTTGGTTTCTTGGTTATGGAGCATGAATTGTTTTCGCTAAAATATGCATTTTGGTTCTACCTAGAATTATCTCTCTAGTCCCACCCAAAATACATACCAATAAATCACATGGTCAGCATCTTCGACATACTTTTTAAGTAATGAAATATGGAATACATCATGGACTTTCACTGTCGAAGGTAATGTAAGTCAGTAGGCCATTAGTACAATCCTCTCAAGGATCTCAAAAGGCCTGCAATATCGAGGTGTCATCTTGGCACATGAACCAATCCTCAAGGAGATCTTATTGGGCATGATGTGAAAATACACATGCTCCCCAACCCAATACTCCTTAAATACCATGTGTTGATCTGCATAACTCTTCTTCATGTACTATGTTTCCTTTATATTCTTCTTTATGGCTTGCATTTCTAGTTCCATATCTACCAACATATATGTTCCAATCAATACCCTATTCACTAGACCACTCTAGCTAATAGGAGTATTACAACTCCACCCATAAAGTGTCTTAAACATATTATTGATACCCGTTATTATAGGAAAACTGAGCCAATGGTAGATATTATTCCCACTTCCTCTGTTGTTGTATAATGTACATCCTCAATATGTACTTAAGAATCTTATTAACCCTCTTTTTCTATCCATTTATCTGCAAATGATAAGTTTTACTAAAGGTTAACTTTGTCCCCAAACCTGCAAAAAACTCTTTCCAAAACCTCTAAGTGAACTTGGCATCTTTGTTTGACACAATATTCCTAGGAATACCATGTATGCTCACTATCTCCCCAATGAAGACCTAGGCTACGTCATTGGTTGAATTCGTAGACTTCAGAAGAACGAAGTGAGATATCTTGGTTAAATTTTCAATCACAACCATAATAGAATCATATTTTATAGATGTCCTCAAAAAACCTGTAATGAATTCCATGGAAATGACCTCCAATTTATTCCACTCTAGAATGGGAATCGGATGCAATAAACCACCTGGATGCTTACACTTTGCTTTTACCTATTGACAATCGAAACACCTTGCAACAAACTCATCCACCTCTTTCTTTAAGTTCATCCAATGGTATAACTTATTAACCTCTTTCAATGTCTTCTGATATCCTGAGAAACCTGAATATGGCTGGACGTGAAGTTCCCACAAGATAAGTTTCTTGTAGTTGTCTAGAAAATAGATCCTATGCCTATATTTTACCAAACCATCTATTGTGAGATTATAATCCTCATATTGTTCACTTGTACCCTACTGTTGTAACTTGTGCTTAGGTTGTTGATACATGTCATCCTATTTTCCTACCTACAAGATCTACTCCTATAGTATGTGCCATATGAACTCACTGCTGCAATGTGATTTACCCGCACTCTCCTACTAAGAGCATCTACAACCATATTCTCGTTACCCTTAATGTATATGATCTCGAATTAAAACTCACTAATCATATCCAACCACCTAGCATTTGTGGCATTTAGATTAGGTTGGTAAAACAAGTACCTCAGCCCACTCTGATTTCTCATTAAAATAAACTTCCTTCCTAGAAGATAGTGCATCCATGTCTTCAATGCACAAATAATCATTGCCAACGCAAGATCATGACTTACATAATTCTACTCGTTCTCATTCAGTTTCCTTGACTCGGAGCATACCACTTGTCCCCCTTGCATCCAAATTCCACCAAGTCCTCTCTTGTAATCATTTTTACATACCACAAACTCTTTATCTAGATATACAATCTTTAGAATAAGATTGTTTGTAAGAAACTGCTTCAACTAGTTGCACATGCCTCTATCCATTCAAACTAATTTACTTTTCTTTGCAAATATGTAATAGGATAGGAAATCCATGACAAGTTCCTGATGAGCCTCCTATTGTAACCTGATAATTCCATAAATGATCTGACCTCATCCACATTCCTAGTTGTTTCCCACTCCATGATAGCTTTTTGGTCCACTATTATACCTTCCTTAGAAACCACAAGCCCCAAGTAATGAAATTTTTTCTGAAAGAAACTGCACTTACTAAGTTTGGCATACAACTAATTCTCTCTCAATAGTCTTAACATTGTCTCCAGATCTTTTGCATGCTCTTCCTCCTCCTTAGAATATATCAATATATCATCAATGAATACTATCACATTTTTTTCTAGATAAGGACGTAACACACTATTCATCAAAGGCGTGAAAGTAGATGGAGCATTTTTCAAACCCAAAGGAACCACAAAAAACTCATAATTCCCATACCTAATCCGAAAATAAGTCTTGTATATTTTCTCTTATTTGATGTGTACAAGATGATATCCTAATCTCAAACGAATCATTGAGAAGATTGTTTCTCGCTTCAACTGATCAAACAAGTCATCAATATGTGGCAAAGGATACATGTTCCTAATTGTCACCTTGTTTAACTATATGTAATCAATACACAATCTAAGAATACCATCCTTCTTCTTCAAAAAAAATATTGGTGCACCCCAAGGTGACACACTTGGCCTAATGTATCCCTTATCAATCATGTCCTTAAGCTGTAAATTTAATTCTACCAACTCTAGAGTGTTCACCCTGTGTGGTGCCTTTGATGCTGGTGTTGTTCCCGGCATAAACTCAATAGAAAATTCCACTTCCCTATGAGGTGGTAAATCTAAGATCTCTACTGGAAATACATCCTGAAACTGCTATAAAATCATATACCTCTTCAAGACTTATGCATCCTCAACATCCTTCCCTTTGCCACTAGAAATATGAACTGCATATAATATACATCCTTTCCTGCTACTATGCTTGTCTTGCATAGTGATAACCATTCTCACTAATGTAGGTTTATTCTTACCCTATAATATTCTCTTCTCTTTGTCATCATCTAAGAACTCAGTAGCCTTATCATAGCAATCCACCTTACTCTTTTGAATGTGAAAATAATCCATAACCAATAACATATTGTATTATCCCAATGGAAGCACATTTAGATTCTTTTATGTAGACATACTGTTCAACTTAGATGCACAATATGTTACCTAATTATGAACTCTTTTCTCACTACTTGTAGCCAGTTGCACCAAGCAAGACTTTTCATGCACTTTTTTATTCAAGCAACACTTATCCACCAAGTCAAGACTGATATAACTATAGTTAGATCTAGGGTTAATCAAAATAGAAACAACTTGATCACAAAGCCTACCTTCGATCTCAATAATAGATGACTGATGATCAACCTTCCTATTATCCAATGTTGCATAAATATGAGGGATACTCTATCCAACGTCCCCATTTTTTTTTCCTCCTGAGAACTATAAATTTGTGGTCTTCCACCTTGATGTTGTGGAAAATCTCTCCTGCAGTTATCCTTGTCACAAGTCCAAGATTTCAACGGCTTCCTTCCATCACCCTTGTTCTACTCCTCCGACCGAAATCCATGTACTCTGTTGCATTCTCCTTTTCATATGTATCCTAAGGTTTTCCTCTCTTATTAGCCCACTTTAGTTTATTCTTCCCATTACCTTTCCAATATTTCTTAGACTTGGGCTTGTGCTTTGATTTCTCATAATAGTACTTCAACTTTCTGATGGCTTCCTCCAGCAATCTAGGCTCATCAAACTCAATCCGTTCTTTGAATTATACCAGCAACCCATTGATGACTATTTGATTTATCCTCCTTAATATAAGGTACATATCTCAACAAATCCAAGAATATTCTAGTATACTCCTCATCGATCATAGATCCCATATTCGACTCATAGAACTCCTTTTCGTTGTCATCGTAGTATCTTTCAAATATTTACTTCTTCCTACAAAGTATCTCGAACTCACTCCAATTCAACTCCTCTTCTCGAATTCCTCTTACTTTTTTCACATCTTCCCATTAAATGTATGATTTTCCTTTTAAGACCCAAATTAGTTATCATAGTTTTCATATTCTTTGAGTAATCATCCAATATAAATAACTTATTCATCACAAGAAACCACACTTCTACATCATATGACTTCTTCATTTCTCCATCAAATATAGGATGATTTGGTTTCTTGAATTCCTCTAGAAAGTATTGCTCCTCACTCCTCCTATATGGATGATGATGGTGATGACAATGGTGTATGTCTTATCCAAAACTAGAATATAACCCATGGTCATTACCCCTCATGCCAAGTGTATCCAATATCGTACCATCTCTGACTATGTCATCCCTATAAAACCTATATCTCAATTGAGACCTCCTGCCATATGCCCCATTATTCCTTTCCTCATATTCATGATTGATCCTAAGTGGTCCCTAACTCTGAAAATCTGAAAAAATATGAAGGATGACTGCATTAACCTATGCTTGATTTTCTTGTGCCCTAGCAAGTATTTCCTGTCGTTGAATGATCTTTTCATTATCTGCCTTACAACTTTTGATCTTTGTTTTCAAAATTCTCAATGTATCTATTATGTTAGGGGAGTTTTCATCTAATCTATAGGGAGAATCGCATGAACTGTAGTCCACCATTTTTCTTATCATCTTTGATCCTGTACTTACTACAAACATACCATGTCATATAACCAATTATAAACATGATCAACATACCTTAGTGAAGTTCTGGGGAGGTTATCTCCTCTACAAAATCAATCCAAATTAGAACAACATATGTATATATAACGAAATTAGCATGTCAATCATCTCAACATCAACATCGTGACGACACAATACCACAACAATAACCATCCAAATGCATGTATATAAACACATATACAACTAACATGCATGTATGAAAAACACATTCTTCCCATCTAGTCTAAGTGCTTGAAACCGAGAGCTTTGATACCACCTCGTAATGCCTCCTCCCACATTTACCCAAATTCACAAGCTCGTCGACGTAAACATGAGATGAGAGTTACTATAAGAAACCCAATTTCCAAGATTCACTTATGGAAAATGGGGTCCACATGTCCAGAATTGATTGCAAACACCTAGTGATACATGATCACACTATTATCATCCTTACTTGAACCAACACTAATTTCTCTTCAATTTCATTTCCTTAAATTTAACAAAATTTTAATTTTTTGCATTTTTTTTGGTTCTAAACTTTTGAGGCCATTTCGAGGGCCTAAAGAAAATTTCCAAGGAAAAAAGAGAGACTCAGAAACTACCAAAAAAAAATTACAAATTTTTCACTTGGCCTCCTCATGGATATCTTCGAAACGAGGTATTATGGTAGTCAAACAAAGATTGTATTCCAAAGTTATGACCCCATGAAGTTGGAGGTCTTAATTACTCATTTATACAAAAACTTTGTGTGCATAGTACTTGTATATTATAAATACATATATGTTGATTAATTCAATAAGCTCACCAGAGAATCATCAAGAAGTGTTTATTCCCTCTCATCATAGTTGAATCAACACACATTAGTCCATACATTCATCAACGAATAAATAACTAGATAATTCATGACAAGAGCCACAAATGGTACACATCATATAACCAAAAAAAAAACCAACATAGGAATCATGGAAACACAACTATAATATCACCAATACAATCACTACAAGCATACCTGAATCACACTAGGATAATATCTCTTATTAATATATGAAAATAACAACCAAGTCAGGGAATTCCACGTACCACCCTACCATAGATTGGGTTGAACCAAATCTCTCTTTCAACCCATCACCCTGACACCATATTCTAATCATGGGTGTGCGATCTCATGGAATAAACCAAGACAACACCAAAACAAGGCATCGAGATGGCAAACCACTTCAACCCTCAACCAAAGTGAATCCACCTCTACAGTCGAACACCACTAACACCAACCATATAAATATCTACCCATGTTGTTCAAGGATTCAGGAACTAGTAATTTAACCCACAACTTTCCAGGGCTCTAAAGCATTTTTCCAGCCCAGTTCTAGGGACTAGTAACTCAACCTACCAAGGGCTCCATAGCATTTGTCCCAAACTAGGCTCCAGGACTAGTAACTCAACCCAATTTGTTTCAAGGATTCCATTGCATTTGTTCCAACCCACATCCATAAGGAATTATGAGTACCAACCATAAAACACTCAAGTGGAAAAAACCCACAATAGCATGGTTATCTAGGAAATGGCTAGGCAAGTTTAAACCCACTGTCAATCTAGGAAAATCTCCATGTTAATGACAACACATAACCAGAAAATCACATGCATTTACCATGCATCCATAAACTAGCAAGGAAATCATACATGCAACTTGTTACCTTCAAAGCAATCCAGTTGTAGTCATTGATCCAATTTTTCCCTTGCACTTTCCTATTTTCCTTTGCCTTCTTTCTCCAAATCCAATGTATGCTAAAGTGCTCCAAGAATGATCCAAGAATATTCTAAGTGTTCTAGAGTAGGAGAGGGTGAGAGAATATAAGAGAGATCCAAGCGAAAAATCACAAAAGGTTGTGAACTTATCATCAAAAGCCTTTTTATTATTGAGGTATCTATTTTCCTTATTTTCTTTCATTTTTCCTTCAATTTCCCTCTCATGCAAATTTGTGACCTTTCACCTCCCTTTTCTCTCATTTTCCTTTATTTTTCATAAATAAAATGTTAATTATTTCCACTTTTCCTTTGCAAATGTCATTTCCAATTTCCATAGCCATTAATTAATCACAAGTGATACCCCATCACTATGTTTTTCCCAAAATTCATCTTGGGATACGTGTCTCATGCCCTTGGTCTTGTATTATAGTTACATATAAAATTGACCAGGATTTGTTACAAACCCGCCCCCCTTAGGGGAACACTGACCTTGGTGTTTAATGGCACCTATGACCAAGAAACCACTAAAAACAACACATACTAGCCATGGAGCTCTATAACATAGTTCGATGCAATATTTACAATGAAAAACAACTGCAAACCATGACCAACATGAAAAACATGACAATCATACTTATTATTGGATCTTTATAACATATTTCATTGTGGCATCTACAACAACATCCATATACATATACATATACTAAAAAATCATTTGTTTGAACCAAAAAATAATGAAGGATGTAAAGCTTGCACCTGATCATCCATCTCCCATGTAGCTTCATCAAGCCCAAAGTGCTTCCACTACACATTAACCTGCTTGATTGCTCAGTTTCGGAGCAGGAGTTGTTTCCACTATAATATGCATTGTAATTATGGCTATAATTCTCCCTCTAGTTCCACCTACAATACATGCCAATCAATCACATGTTCAAAATGTTAGACATACTTCTTAAGTAATGAAACATGGATACATCATGGAATTTCACTATCGAAGGCAGTGCAAGTCGGTAGGCCACTATTCCATTCATCTCAAGGATCTCAAAAGGCCCACAATATTGAGGTGCTAGCTTGGCACATGGCCCAATCCTGAATGAGCTCTTCTTGTCCTTGATGCACAAATGCACATGCTCCCCAACCTAATACTCCTTAAATACCTTTTTTTGATCTGCATAAATATTTTTCATGTCCTGTGCTACCTTTATATTATTATTGATAACCCGAATTTATTGTTCCATCTATTCCAACATATCTATTCAAATCAATACCATGTTCGCTGGATTACTCCAACTGATACGAGTATTACAACTCTGCCCATAAAGGTCCTCAAACCAATTCATCTTAAATTAATATTGATACCCGTTATTATAAGAAAAATCAACCAATGGTAGATACTCTTCCCACTTAATCTACTAATGCATAATGTACATCCTCAACATGTTCTCAAGAATCATGTAAACCCTATTTTTCTGTCCATTTTTCTACATTTGATAAGTTGTACTAAAGGCTAACTTTGTCCCCAAAGCTGTAAAAAACTCTTTCCAAAACCTAGAAGTAAACTTGACATCTTTGTCTGACATAATATTCCTATGAATACCATGTAACCTCACTATCTCTCTGACGAAGACATGGGCTACCTCACTAGCTAAATTCGTAGACTTAACTGGAACGAAGTGAGATACCTTGCCCAAATTTTCAACCAAAACCATAATGGAATTATGTTTCCTGAATGTCCTCAGCAAACCTGTAATGAATTCCATGGAAATGACCTCCCATTTCCACACTGGAATCAGAATCATCTTCAATAAACCACCTATATGCTTACACTCTACTTTTACATGTTGACAATCCAAACACCTTACAACAAACTCATCCACCTCTTTCTTCAAGTTCAACCAATGGCAGAACTTCTTAACCACTATCAATGTCTTAAGATATCCTTGGTGAGCTGAATATGGCTTGAAATGAAATTTCTGCAAGATAATATTGTTGCTCTCATTGTTGTCTAACACATATATATTGTTCCTATATCTGAACAAACCATCTGTCGTAAGATGATAATCCAAATCCACTTCACATGTACCATGCTTCTATAACATGTGCTTAAGTTGTTGGTACATGTCATCCTATTGTATTTCCTGCAAGATCCGCTCTTTAATTTTGTCCCATATGAACTCATTATTTCAATGTGATTTACTTGCACTCTCCTGCTAATAGCATCTGCAACCCTATTCTCTTTACACTGAATGTACCTAATCTCAAATTCAAACTGACTAAGTGTATCCAACCACCTAGCTTGTATGGAATTCATATTATGTTATTCTAACAATTACCTCACCTCCCTGTGATTTCTAATTAGAACAAACCTCCTTCCCAAACGATAGTGCCTCCACATGTTTAATGCATGAATGATCGATGCCAACTAAAGATCATGAGTTACATAACTTTTCTTGTGCTCATTCAGTTTCCTTGAATCCTAGCATACCACTTGTCCCTATTTCATCGGTACTCCACTAAGTCCTCTATTGTAACCATTTGTACATACCACAAACTCTTTATCTAGATCTTCAATCTTTATAACAAGAGTGTTTGTAAGCAACTGCTTCAACTGCTCAAAGTTTTATGTTCCTCTGTCCATTCAAAATTCTTTCCTTTTCTCTACAAAGATATAATAGGATCTGAAATCTGTGAGAAGTTCCGGATGAACCTCCTGTAGTAACTTGCTAATCCCTTAAATGATCTGAAATCATCCACATTCCTAGGTGTTTCCCATTCTATGATGGCTATAATATTTTCTGGGTCCACTACAATACCTTTCTTAAAAACCACATGCCCCAATTAATGAGCTTATGTCTGAAAGAAAATGCACTTACTAAGTTTGGAATACAATTGATGCTCTATCAACAGTCTTAACACTATTGCTAGATGTTTTGCATTCCCTTCCTCATTCTTAGAATATATCAATATATCGTCAATGAATACTACCACAAAATTGTCCTGATAAGGACACAACGCGTTATTCATCAATGACGTGAAAGTAGCTAGAGCATTAGTCAAACCGAAAGGAACCACAAAAAACTCTTAATGCCCATACCTAGTCCAGAAATTAGTCTTTTAGACCTCCTCTTCTTTTATGTGTACCCAATTATATCTTTATATCAAATCAATATTTGAGAACATTGATGCTCCCTTTGACTGATCAAACAAGTCATCAATCCGTGGCAAAGGATACATTTTCTTAATCGTCACCTTATTCAATTATCTGTAATAAATACATAACCTAAGAGTACCATCCTTCTTCATCACAAACAATATTGGTGCACCCCATGGAGAAATTCATTAAGCTGCAACTTCAATTCTACCAACTATGGATTGCTCATCCTATACGGTACCTTTGATGTTGGTGTTGTTCTTGACATCAACTCAGTAGAATGTTCCACTTCCCTATGTTAGCCATCAGTATTTTTTACATGTTAGTGATGACTATATCTACAGCTGAGTTTTCTAGAAACTGATTTCCTTATGTCAATATGTCATCTAGAAAACCCTCATAAAACTTTTTTCGCCCCTTATACTTTTCAGTCCACCCATGTCAAAATCAAAACCTCATTATCACTATCCTATCTAGCTTCAGCCCTATTGGTCTGCCCATCAGCTCCAAAAGGAAAAGTCCAAGTCTGTTTCAAAAGCCTCCCCTATGTTAGGAAGTGGCGCTTTAAGACATTCTACCCTTGGCAATCATCCAAAAGCCAAAAAGCCTCCATCTGCTACAGACCAATCATGACTGACCTCTCACTCTGCAAATCAAGTTGATAACAGCTCTAAGTCGCGCCACTTATACCCCTAGGTCTCAGCACTGCATAAACCACAATCTCAAGCTGATTACTAGGTGTTTCACGGTGTTTTATGGATTCTGCAAAGACATGAAATATAACTTCATCTCAGGAGAACATTCTTGAATCTACAGTTAGAAGAACAGTTGCTTCTAAATGTAGCATGAGCCTGAGATGAATCTGCAAAACAAAGAGTCACTCATCAAGATCTTGCAGCCTCTTTTCAGCATGAAAATCACAATAAGAGAAAGACACCACTGTCACAGCAAACTAGTAAATTGTCATGGCCCAGAACCTCCTTCATTTACAAGCAGAGGGTTAGGGCACCTCCTTCATCTACAAGCAGAGGGCGCTGGCCAGTATTGACTTAAAGGAAATGCAGAAACCCAGGTTTGCTTTTGACTGAACAAGTGAAACAGAGACTCCAGGTTTTCTGAGTGTGAATGATGATCATAACAGGGATAGAGTCTGAAGTATGCAAGTTCAAAGGAAAACAGAGTTTGGTCTGATAAAGGAAGTCATTTGAAATTTTCAAATCATGTGAATTGTTAAACTTTAGAGAGGCACATCATGAGTGAAAAGAATTCTAATCATAAAGAGCCTGCTGTTCCACAAGACCAAATTGAAGAGGTGCTGACAAATCATGTCATCACACAGGCAGAAGAAAAGGTGTTTGTTTTTCAAAAGGCGCTGACCTCCATAGTCACAGAGACTATCTTTCAAATAATTTGTCATAAGATGACCAAAGCAAATGATGACATCTCAGTTCCCCTCAGAGCAGTACAGTGAGATAGTGACAGTTTGACTAGGGTTGTTCTGAAGCATAATGGTGATTGCAAGCAGAGGTGCCAGTATTGATGTTCTTTTTAAGTTGGTTGCTTACCATCATAATCCAAGCAAACCCTTGTCATGCAACATTATCAAATAATCTTCAGATACTTTGCTCAGTGAAAGGCCTCCTCCATTTATGAGCAGATGGCCAAAGCATTGGATGTTGTTGAAGACTGATTGGTCAAAAGGTGCAGTGGAAGGATACAAAGAAGGAAAATAGAAGTCATTACACAGGTAAAAGATGGTGTTTATGTTTCAAAATATATTGTTTTTCCTATCCATAGGAAAATGTCTGTCAAACTATACCTATAGTGGACAAGAGACAATATTGACTATGCAGGCCATTGATACAAAAAGGGCAGTTTCCATAGGAGAAGAGGCCACACAGTCACCTCACTGTCACAGGCCAAGAAGTCTAAAGGGAACTCCTCTTAAGTAAAGAGAGAAATATAGTTTGAATGGATGCAACCAAAAGATGGCACTTACAATCCAAAGAGAAGCCTATAAATCACCTGGAAGCAGAAATTATTAAACAAAATTGAAGAAGACAGACCACCTCCTTTTTGACAACATAGATTTCAAAACTCTTCAAACAGATCTTGGGTGATTTTTCTTTAAAATATCACCAAGAAGGTAAAACAGTGGACAGAGTTGAGCTTTGGAATGATTCTATTACAAAAAGGTCAATACACTGGTCAAAGCAAAATGATAATTGTTTCCAAGAGACCTGTTCTTCCTGGTTCATAAAAGTTCCCCTTTCAGAATATACATCACAAATGATGGGAGGCATTTCAGGTTTTGTTCCCTAAGGACATATAAGTGTATGAATACGCAAAGAAGTTGTTTTCATGGACAGTCAGTGTTATGGATAGTTTGAAACAAAACAAGTTTCCAGTATTCAATAAACAGAGATGTTATATAATGTGTTGTGAAGCAGAGGAATGTAGTGAAAAATGCCGCTCTTTAAAGACCATAGCAAGCTATAAGAAACTGCAGCAACTTGGCATCTACAGTAGGAAAAGGGTTGAAGGAGCAAGCAAACACCGAGGCTGTCAAAGCAAGTTGACAATGCAAAACCTACCCTTTCGGAAATAAAGCAGTTTTCAGGTATTTTCCTGACAGTTTTAAAGAAGGGTTACCTTACTTCATAAATATCACCAGCATCATTAAAAACAGTGGCAGAGATGATATAAAGGTTATTGAGTTATTTTTCAAAGTTTGAAGTTCGGTGTTTGTCACCCAAGGAAAAAAACTGGCAAGAATCCCCTTCAAACACCTGTGCATAAGTAAAGCAGAGTGTGACCTTTCAAGCCATTTTTGTTTGTTATAAAGGGGTTGATCCATGTTTAAAACGGTCTAAAAAACATAGAAATCTCCAATGCACGCATCACTCTTGATTCCAATTTGAAATTGCGCCAAGGGGTATTTATTTTAAAAGGTCAAAAGACTGTGTTTACCCTGCAAAACACGATCGAGAGTTCATGTTACATTTAAGAATATGACCGTTGGAGAGTTTTGTTTTATGTCGATGGAGTAAGGTGAATAGTGCATTTTCATTGTCAAATCGAAGCAAAGTCCTTTTGTTACCCTCGGCATCAAGCAAAGCAAAATTCGGGTCAAATTGCAGAAGTTGCACAGATCAAACGCCGCGCGACGTGACTGGAAAATTGCGCGACGTGCCTGGCAGACTTTTTCAAAGAGCAGTCAGTGTTGGCGCGACGCGCCTGTACACGGCGCCCGACCCCCGACCCGACAGGCCTCCCGGGTGGTGTTTTTGCGTGCCGCCCTTTCCCTGAAGAGTGCCGCGCAGGTTTGAGGACCTCTAGAGTTATCTCTAGCTCTCCTCCAAGGATTTTCCATCGAATTCAAGAGGTATTTTGAAATTGCATTCGAAATTTGCGAAATTTCCAAAGTGATAAAAGTCAGTTTTTTCACTGTGACTGTTTTTCTGTTCTTCAAAGGATCATTTTCGAGTGGATTTTCAGATGGCATAAAGACGTTCTTCCAAAGATGTCTGGTATTCTATATTGAAAGAAGCCTTCATTATTTTAAAAAGAGGAAATTATTATAGCTTCTGCTCAAGCTTTCGAAGCTTTTTAAAACCCTATTTCCTCTACTCTAACTGTAAATTTGAATGTATAATCACACCGGGGTTAACTTTATGGGCCTATTCTGTTTAAAGGAATGACATACATATAGAGAAACAGTGAAGTTTAGTAGGAGAAAGGGTTCTTGGTCAAGCAGAAAATTATAGGTTGAAGCTCCGGAGGAAGGTTGTTCACACTTCTCACAAAGGAACAGTATTCACTGTGTTTGTTGGTTGACTGCCTTGTGTTTTTCAAGCTTATTGACAAGTTGTTATCCATCCAAAGTAAAGGCTTTTCTAACATAACCAGAGGTGTTATATTGGTAGGAGGTCTTGCCTATTTGGCAAGGTAGAGACTCTTGCAGACCTTGTTGAAACCTTTTGAGGCATTTTCCAAACTCTGTCACCTTGTTCAAAACAGTAAAATTTGACTGTATACCTACACTGAAGTTTGACTACATATCCATAAGTCTGTTGTTTTATTTGCACTCCGAGAAGAGCAGGTTGTTAATCATTGAAATTCTACCTTGAGGCAGAGATACAGGTGTATTGATTGACATCTAAAAAATTCACAGAACAAGGTGATTTTGACACTGTATACATCCTGCCTCATACAGTCTGTCCTTTATTCCACTATACTATATCATATTGAAAAGTTGTTGACTGAGATATTTTCAAGGTGGAAGGCCACTTTCTGAAGAGCAGGGTTTTAATGATTGAATTTTACCTTGGAGACACAGATACAGGTGTGTTGATTGGCCTCTAACAAATTCACAAGAAGAGTGATTTCTTAACACTGTGCACAGGAAATTTACACAGCAGTCTGTCTCCTCTTTACTATATGGTACCCTATTGAGAAATCTCATTTGGCCGAGGTACATTCAAGATAGAAGGCTACTTTAAGAGAGCAAGTTGTGTATTAAAAGAAACTTGTGGCAAAACCATCCAAATCACACGTTTATCCGTCAAAGCAAGACATCGACACAATTTGACTCCCAATCAGGCGCTTACACACAAAGGATGCGCTTGTCTTTTTCAAAGCTTGTTCGGTGTCAAAATGCTCTCCGGATTTGTAATTCAAGAGCGGTCCACATAAAATATATGAGCCCATCTCTACAGAAGAGATTAATGCTCATCCATCTGTACTTTTCAACTTCCATGAAGTAGGTTGCCTTGATTTCTGCCAGAAGATAGAAGAAGTCAAGAGTTTTTCGCCATTAACACACTTGTGCGCCCTGAGATTCAAAGAAAAACACTTCCAAGTGGCGGGTCTTGATTTCAAAATTTCTCCAAGGTATGTGTCCAAGGCCACCAAGATCTCGTATCATGGCGAAAAATGGTTTAAACAAGCT
This sequence comes from Pinus albicaulis, assembly GCA_034641835.2. Classification (NCBI taxonomy): domain Eukaryota; kingdom Viridiplantae; phylum Streptophyta; class Pinopsida; order Pinales; family Pinaceae; genus Pinus; species Pinus albicaulis. The sequence continues at coordinate 1,057,035,038 of CM076575.1, read as the reverse complement.
CATCTTGACTTAGAGGATTACAAACCTTTCATCAAGCCTGAACATAGAGAGGCTGTCACTGCTATTTTCCCTTTTTCATATCTCCTTGACAGCTATGCTCTGCTTATGAAAGTCATAATGAAATATTTCACTTGTGAAGGGAGGTTTAATCGAATTTATGCCTACCATGTCCGATTATTGATGCATTTTACCAGAAGCAGGCAACTAAACCTCCCTTACTTCTTGTTCAAGAGCATAGAGAAGATGGCATCTATTGTCCAGAAGAAGGCCCCACCTCTGCAAATCCCTTCCCTTTTTCATCATTCTTTGATCAAGATTATCTTCCTACACCAGCTAGAGAAGAAAGAGGTTTCATGGGATTTATTCATCAGCCATCCAGATTTTGCCACTGTTCCTCCTGCCCATATTTCTCCTACTCAGCCTGTCCATCGCCCAGTGCCTTTGTCCAGTAGGCCTACTCCTAGAAGGCTTAGAATGATTGCTGGACAGCCAAGTCAACAGGAGGAAGGAGAGGGTAGTAAACAACAACAGATAGATGATGAAGGATAGCAGGTCCATGATGAGGAACAGCAGCAGATAGATGATGAAGGACAGCAGGTCCATGATGAGGAATAGCAGCAGATAGATGATGAAGGACAACAGGTCCATGATGAGGAACAACAGCAGGTGCAAGATGAAGAACAACAAGTTGTGTAGGAAATTGAGATACCTCCTGAGCCACAAATTGAACAAGGCATTGATGAAGAACAACAAGCTAATGTTGGCGAACAGGGGCAGCCAATTGAACAGCCAGGAGAAGATATTCAGCAGCCTCAAGAAGAGCAGCCAATTCAGGAAGATGTCAAAGGTAAAACAGTTGTGCCTCCTCCTCTCAAAATAACAAAGCTCAGCACAGCACGGAAAAGAGGGACTAAAGCTGCCACCCTAACAGTGACAAAGATTGTTCCTAGCAAGAGGAAATCGCCCAAAAGGACACCTTCTAGCATGCCAAGGAGGAAAAGCGCCAGATTGGCTTTCAAAGGTAAAAGAAAAGTTGGAGAAAGTACAAAGCATGGAGGTGAATTAGCTATCATCCCTATCCAAAGCGATGACAGTGATAATGAGGCCCGCCTTCTTGAAAATCTCCTAATCCATAAGGAAGGGCAAATTGAGGCATTAGAGGAGGATCTTCAAAGGGAAAGGAATTTCAACCACTTCTTGGAGATTGAAAACAAACAGATGAATGTGCACACTGTTGTTCATGAGGCACGGGCGATCAAATATAAAAATGAGGCAGCTAAGGCGCAAGCGAGAATATAAGAGCTCATTGGAGAGTTTGATGATGAGGAGGAGGAAGACCAGCCTAGGCGAAAGAGGCCTAGGACCATCGGGCTTAAAAGAGCCTTGGAAAAGCAGAGAGCAGAAGAGCAAGCTCATCTCCAAGCCTTTCCTCTCACTGCACTCCTTGAGCAGGAAATTGAAGAAAACAAAGAGGCATGGCTTGAAAGAGCTAACAAACATTTGGAAATAAAGCTTGAGAGGGCGAACAAAGATTTAGAGCTACAGAGGAAGAGGACACATCACTTCCAAAAGCTAAATCAGTTTGCCCAACGCAAACTAAAGGCAGCCCAAGAGAAATTGAAGAAGGCAAAGGGGAAGCGTCTAGCACGGAAAGAAGGAAAAAGCATATCAGCCCTTGATATTTTGGCCTCAGCTTCGGAGCATGTTGCTATGGACCCCTGAGGGTCATGCATGCCAATTTTGGGCCTATTTCAACAACTTTTTGTTTTTTGGCATTTTTTGGGTTTTTGGTCGAAAACTCATAATTTCGCCATTTCAGTTTGAGGTTTTGCCAAGGGAGAAGGATGATACCGATGGATTCCATAATTCTATGAGCAGGTCCCCAACTATTTTCAGAGCATTTGGAGATCATTCGCCCCCTCAAATTGGCGAAAAATGCTCGCTTTTTGCACATTCTGCCCGCCATATCAGCAGTCTGCTATTTCCTGTTTTTTTGCACACAGGTACAGTTTTGGGAATCTTCTAGGCATCAGATTGAGATGATTTCAGTTGCGCCGGAAAGTAGACACAGAGAGCTTTCCAACGAGCTATCATGAGCCTCGTTTTGACATTGGAAAGGCTGCCAATTGCTTCCATCAAGTCAAGGGACCCTTTTCAGATATAAATATGAAGTATTTTTGTAATTTTTGAACCTCAAAAAACTACTTTTTCCAAATGTGCGTTTAGCTATTTTTACACTTGGGAAATGATGTAAAGTCAATATAATTTCCGTTTTTAGCATTTTTTTAGATATTTTATGGGATATTTTGTGCCTTGGGCTTTGCAAAGCCTCAAGGACAAGTTTAGATATTTTGACTTGGCCAATGGGATAGCTAGTTGCTCCATGAGGTTTTCCTCACTCAAGCCTATTTATTCCACAAGGTTTCATTGTAAAACAGAGGCTGAACTTGAGAGAAGAATCAATATATTGGTCATATGAGCTTTGAAGAACATACTTGTGTTATGATTTTTGGACTGCCTCTTGGATGCTTTTGAGGAATGATGAAGGATTGGTGATGGATTCCATATGACATGGTAGAATGGTATAGTGTTTCTTGCTTTGTTGTTGTCTTCTAGTTTCCATCCATGATACATGCTTCTTGCTACTATATATCAGTAGAGATTAGTTTTGAGATATGCCCATGGAGGCACCTCAAAATTCCTGAATCTTCATAGCTTTATGTTTTCTTCTTCCTTAGTTATGCTAAAGAATTCTTAACTGCTCTTTAGTAACTTAAGGATATTGTTTGCTAGTTTTATTTACAAGTTATATGCATGTTGAGTAGGATGTATGGTGTGCCCTGCTTACCTATAAAATGTCCATAGTTTTGTCCATGAAACTATCTCTTTGACTGATTAGTTTATCATCTTGTTGAACCAAGGAGGCCTAGTCCCGATCTAGCCCTTTGCCTAAAACTATGAAAGCTTGTTTGTCCAAGTGCCCAATAACTTAAAGACTGTGTTTAGGCGTTCCGGCATAGTTTTATGAGTTGTTATTCTGTCTTATGTGTTTTCCCCAAAGTCTGATATCCATTTCCTGAAGTTAGAAGGTCTTATACTTCTATGCATGGCTAGAATGTTTGATTTCTATGTATTAATTAGCTCATAGTTACATTTAGCATGATTAATGGCTTGCTATAACATGTTTATGTCTGCTATCAACTAGTTACACTTGAAATCCCTTGTCTTTCACAAGCTTGATGTCCATTTATTCCATTTTGCCCAAAGATCCCTTCTACCGTGAATCAAATCGGCCCTACAGCAACCTTACATCATCATCTCATAGTTTCCTTGACCATTTTGACCCCATAGCCCAATTTATCTACATCTTGTTACCCAGTTTATATCTTTGATCAGTTTTATCCCTCACGAACTTAAAAAACCAAAAAAATCAAAAACTCACTTTATAACTAGCCTAATATCAGAACACCATAAGCAAACACATCGATATCTTTTACATATAATAGAGAGAGCCCTCTTTGAGTCCAGGAAGGCTAGGTCCTTGGGCTCCAAAGCTTGGTTTGATGTTACATCGTCATTTGGCTCGCCAATCGGCCAAATCACGGGACCCTAACATAATGGCGATCACGGTGGGACTTTGAGTTAGTGACAATCTAAGGACACCTTAGAACTCTAGAAGTCCCTTATTTTTAAGAATACTGTTTGATTGACTTATCCCACCGCTCACTAACATAATGGCGATCACGGTGGGACTTATTGAGTTCATGATAGTCTAGCAAACTTTTATAGACTCCTTAGTCCTTCAACTTTTAACTTAAACCATCAGCCTTTAGAATCATTTAGTGTAAACTCTCTGTTTCACCATCTTAGCAAAGTGATGAATCAGGTTTATAACACTCTTACATCCTAGGATGCACATAAAACTCAGAAAAAACCACAAAAAACTCCCTTAGATTGGTTTTTGATAGTATTGGTGGTGGACCATACAAATATACCTCAAAACAACTAAAAATCCACCTGGCGACTCCACTAGCCTCCAGTAGGCCTTACTACCTTGCTAAATTTTAGAATTCCATCCGTTTGAGCCACCCCATCGCCACCCTAACATAATGGCGATCACGGTGGGACCTTGAGTGATTAAAAGCTTAGTTTCCCTCTTCTTTAGAGACCTTTAAGAATACTATCTGATTGACTTATCCCACTGCTCACTAACATAGTGACACTCACGGTAGGACCTTCCGAGTTAGTGACAATCTAAGTACACCTTAGTAACTCCTGAAGTCTCAATCAAACTTAGTAAACTTAGATATTGTCTGAAGAGTAGAAAATAACTCTTTCACCATCTTAGCAAAATGATGAGTCAGTTATAGAAAACTCTTCCAAACCTTGTAGGCACATAAAACTCAAAAAACCCCAAAAACACTCCCTTAGATTGGCTTTTGACATTATTGGTGGTGGACCATACACATATACCTCAAAACAATAGACATTCCACCTGGCGACTCCACTAACCTCTAGTAGGCCTTACTATTTTACCGAACTCTAGGTTACTATCCAACAGACCTATCCCATCATTCACTAACATAGCGGGAGATGGTGGGACACTGAGTACATGATAGTCTAGCAAACTCTTATAGACTCTTTGGTCCTTTAGACACCTTAAACAAGCAAGCACCCCATAGACCCATTTAGAGTAAACTCTTTTGTTCTCATCACCCTAGAAAAGTGTTGAAACAAGTCTAGGATACTTTAAACCATAGGCTGCACATAAACTCAGAAAATCTAAAACATTCCCAGATTAGTTACCGGTGGTGGACCATAGCTAAATATTTTCAAAAAACAAACAAGTTCCACCTGGCGACTCCACTAGCCTCCAGTAGGCCTTTTTCCCCACTAGTCCTTATAAAGACTCCTAGGAATGCAGTAAGTAAACCCAATCATCCTGATGGAGGAAGACATGGCTCAACACCTGAGGACACAAAGGAGATATGCTCCGATGAGCAGAGAACATATCCCTGGTTTCCCACACAAAATGCCCACAGATGTAAATTGGTTCGAAGACCTACCTGTCTTTCGAAATGAAAATACTGACAACCCATTTTTGCACCTCATCAAATTTCATAAGCATGTATGGAACTTAAAGGTTGAATGGCATGAGGAATGCCTCATGAAAATGTTCATGGGTACATTAGAAGAAGAGGCAAGAGAATGGTATGAAAATCTAGAACCTCGCACTTTGTTTTCTTTAAAGGATTTCCACAAAGTATTTTGTAAACACTATATAGGGCATTGTCCATCTCTATCATTGGCTGAAAATTGTTGTGATCACTCTGAAAACCTTATACAACACCTTGTAAGCATTGAAGAAGAATACGGAAATTGGCATCCCGAGGAGTTTTTAGAGGAGGTCCATAATTTTCTTACCCAAGCTAACAATCAAGATGACCAAGAAGAGTTGATCCTAGATGAAATCCATCAAGAAATAAGAGAGGATCCACAAGAACTCTTTGAAAAGGTTGAAACACATAACAATCCATCTACCCTTTCATATAAAATACAAGAGGACATTCAGCCACAAGATCAACTTCCACAAAAGATGGAAAGAAATTGTTGTCCTATCCAAAGAAAACAGAAAATACCTTCTCCCTTAACTAAAAAGGAAATAGATCAAATAATAAACATGTAGACAGTCTCTGAAACTTCATGTAACCAAAACTTCGCTAATTTTTCTCCTTTAAACCCTGCATATCATAAATCAGAAAAAATATTTGTAAATCAAGTTGAAGAAAAGCAATCTGATTGTCCAATATACATGGCTGGTGACATTACTTATGTTAATGATTCTCCAATGTTTGATCAATATGTTGATGATTATGACTTCCAAACAAAAACTAACTTTGCTGAAGATTCAGTTTTTGATTGTCGAGAGGAAGCTCAGTTTCATGAACTTGAGAAAAGTAAGCAGCCATTACAGATCATCTATGACACTGATGAGGAGAGCCTTGAAAGTTCAGAAGTAAGTGAAGAGTCTCGGACTCTTTGCTCTACTTCACTTCAGTCCATCAGAGATAACATTCACATATTTGGAAATCAGCAGTTTTTCAGCTTTGATGATGAGGTTGAGGAAGATGGTGAAATTCTTGAGCATGTTGTAAATGAGAAGCCTTTTCCTGAAATGGTCGAAGAAATCATTTTGGACATGGGATCTTCCTTAACTCCAAATTTGCAGCCACCAAGTTCCATTGAGTTACAAGTTGCAGATGAAGAAGGAGAGGTTGACAAACACATGAGAGTTGTCACACTGTCCTTTGAAGATAATTTGCTGTCAAAGTGTATCCCTGCTCATCGACCTGATGACCTTCACACAGTTTTCAGCCTGCCCTATCAAAACACATCAACTTGGATTGAAAACTGCACTGCAATATATGATGATTCTGATAGTTCCATTGATCATGAGCAAGGGGAAGAGTTGTTTTACCGAGGGGGTCCCGAATATAGCCAAGTGGAAGAAAGAGTAGTCTTGAATGAATCCTATATCTCAAAACCTCTAGATCATGTATTATTCCAAGATCCATTTGCTATTTTCCTTGAGAAGTCTGAAAGAGTAGTGGGTTCTATCATGAACAATTTGCTGCCTAGAATGGGGAAAAACTTACACACTACTGTCCGAAAAAAAACCAAGTGGGAGTGGCCTTTTCATTATTTCTGCATCATAAAAGAACTAAACCAGAATGACCCATGTGAGCATCTACTTGACTGGTTGCATTGGAAAGAAGAGTTCACCAAGTGTATGTTATGTACAGTTTAAGATAGAATAGATAAACAGCTATAGAAAATAAGCTTAGCCTTGTGAGCACCTTTTTCATGTATAGTTTTTTTGAATAAAAAGTAGAAAAAGAGGGCAGTTTCTAAAAAGCAGTAGTAAAGCCCCATGTTCCAAAAAATAGTCTTTCGGAAAGCGAGCAAGTCTAAATGCCGCTACTAGTACTTCAATGTCTTGTTCAGCTATCTAGCCTAATCATAGTTGAGCATGTTTAAATTTATTTGCTGATAAGTTAGTGAGTGCAAAGATAGTCAACATTGTGTAATATTGACTTATCACAGAGCTTAGATTAGGGAGAGATTCTAGTTCCACATGCCTAAAACAGAACCAAAGAGAGAAGCGAGGGATGAAAAATACATTGTACATCTTAACCCCGCTTGTCTAGTTTCCATTTATTGCAAAATAACATTTGTGTGCAGCTTGTCTTTTATGCCGCAAATGCATGACAAATCAGACTGCCTAATCCTGATTTGATCATTTTAAATTTCATGTTGTAGATTAGAGAATGAAATCCTGTCAAACTACTTAATCTTGAAAGTTGATCTAGCATAGGTAGAGTAATGAAGGAGTTCATCAGTTTAATCTGAACTCCCGACAGATATAAGAGTAGAAATAGATAGGTTCATTTTGCAAAAAGAAAAAAATATGCATTGTCAAAAGGCTGCTAGTTCAAATGTGCCAAAGTGAAGAAAAAATGTTAGGAAAGATAGTGGGGTAGGTAGAAGTATCATTGATGTTAACCATGCTGTCACTTTTCAGAAATAACATCAAAGGAAGGGTAAATTTTGCACCAATGGATAAGGTGTTGGTCTTCATAAGCCAAAGATCTGAATTCTGGACACCTCCTGACGAGGAGCTGCCCTCCCCAAATGGAGCCACTGTTAGCCATCAGTGTTTTTTACATGTTAGTGATGACTATATCTACAGCTGAGTTTTCTAGAAACTGATTTCCTTATGTCAATATGTCATCTAGAAAACCCTCATAAAACTTTTTTCGCCCCTTCTACTTTTCAGTCCACCCATGTCAAAATCAAAACCTCATTATCACTATCCTATCTAGCTTCAGCCCTATTGGTCTGCCCATCAGCTCCAAAAGAAAAAGTCCAAGTCTATTTCAAAAGCCTCCCCTATGTTAGGAAGTGGCGCTTTAAGACATTTTACCCTTGGCAATCATCAAAAAGCCAAAAAGCCTCCATCTGCTACAGACCAACCATGACTGACCTCCCACTTTGCAAATCAAGTTGATAACAGCTCTAAGTCGCGCCACTTATACCCCTAGGTCTCAGCACTGCATAAACCCCAGTCTCAAGCTGATTATTAGGTGTTTTGCAGTGTTTTATGGATTCTACAAAGACATGAAATATAACTTCATCTCAGGAGGAAATGCTTGCATCTACAGTTAGAAGAAAAACTGCTTCTAAATGTAACATGAGCCTGAGATATATCTGAAAAACAGAGAATCACTCATCAAGACCTTGCATTTTTCTTCTAGCATGAAAATCACAGTAAGAGAAAAACACCACTGTCACAGCAAACTGGTAATTTATCATGGCCAAGAACCTCCTTCATTTACAAGCAGAGGGTTAGGGCGCCTCCTTCATCTACAAGCAGAGGGTGCTGGCCAGTATTGACTTAAAGGATTGCAAAAGTCCAGGTTTTCTTTTTACTGAACAGTGAAAATGAGACTCTAGGTTTTCTGAGTATAAGTGATAATCATAAGCAGCGCTACAGTCTGAAGTATGCAAGTTAAAGGGAAAACAGAGTTCAGGTTTTGTAAAGCAAGTCATTAGAAGTTTCAAATCATGTGAATTGTTAAACTTTATAGAGGCATATCATTAGTAAAAACCATTTTAATCATAAGCAACCTGCTTTTCCATAAGACTAAATTGAAGAGATGCTGACAAATCATGTCATTACACAGGCAGAAGAAAAGGTGTTTGTTTTTCAAAGAGTGCTGACCTCCATAGTCACAGAGACTATCTTTCAAATAATTTGTCATAAGTTGACCAAAGCAAATGATGACATTTCAGCTCCCCTCAGAACAGTGCATTGAGACAGTAACACCTTGACTAAGGTTTTTTCTTTCTGAAGCACAGTAGTGTTTGCAAGCAGAGGTGCCAGTATTGATGTTTTTCAAGTTGGTTGCTTACCATCATAATCCAAGCAAAACCCTTGTCATGCAGCCTTATCAAATAATCTTCAGATACTTTGCCAAGTGAAGGGCCTCCTCCATTTATGAACAGATGGCCAAGGCATTGAGTGTTGTTAAAAACTGATTGGTCAAAAGGTGCAGTAGAAGGATACAAAGAAGGAAAATAGAAGTCATTGCACAGGTAACAGATGGTGTTTATGTTTCAAAAAGTATTGGTTTTCCTATCCATAGGAAAATGTATGTCAAACTATACCTTATGGTGGACAGGAGACAATTTGAATATACAAGCCATTGATACAAAAAAGGGCAGTTTTCCTTAGGAGAGGGGGTCACCTCACTGTCACATGCCCAGAATTCTAAGGGAGCTCCTTTTTAAGTAAACAGAGAAATATAGTATGAATGGATGCAACCAAAAGATGACACTTACAATCCAAAGAGAAGCCTATAAATCACCTGGAAGAAGAAATTATCAAACAAGTTGGAAGAAGACAGACCACCTCCTTTTAAAATGAAAAAATAGCTTTCAAAGCTCTTCAACAGATCTTGAGTGATTTCTCTTTAAAATATCACTAAGAAGGTAAAACAGAGGATAGAGTTGAGCTTTGGAATGGTTCTATTACAAAAAGGTCAATGCACTGGTCAAAGCAAATGATAACTGTTTTTCAAAGGGACCTATTCTTCCTGGTTCATAAAAGTCTCCCTTTCAGATATGCATCACAAATGATGGGAGGCATTTCAGGTTTTGTTCCCAAAGGACATAGAAGTGTATGAATAGGCAAAGAGGTTATTTTCATGGACAGTCAGTGTTATGGATAGTTTGAAACAAAAACAAGTTTCCAGTATTCAATAAACAGAGATGTTATATAATGTGTTGTGAAGCAGAGGAATGTAGTGAAAAGTGCCCTTCTTAAAAGACCATAGCAAGCTATGAAAAACTGCAACAACTTGGCATCTACAGTAGGAAAAGGTTTGAAGGAGCAAGAAAACACCGAGGCTGTCAAAGCAAGTTGACAATGCAAAACCTACCCTTTTGGAAACAAAGTAGTTTTCAGGTATTTTCCTGACAGTTTTTAAAGAAGGGTTACCTTACTTCATAAATATCACCAGCATCATTAAAAACAGTGGCAGAGATGATATAAAGCTTATTGAGTTATTTTTCAAAGTTTGAAGTTCGGTGTTTGTCACCCAAGGAACAAAACTGGCAAGAATCCCCTTCGAACACCTGTGCATAAGTAAAGCAGAGTGTGACCTTTCAAGCCATTTTTGTTTGTTATAAAGGGGTTGATCCATGTTTAAAACGGTCTAAAAAACATAGAAATCTCCAATGCACGCATCGCTCGTGATTCCAATTTGAAATTGCGCCGAGGGGTATTGATTTTAAAAGGTCAAAAGACTGTGTTTACCCTGCAAAACACGACCGAGAGTTCATGTTACATTTAAGAATATGACCATTGGAGAGTTTTGTTTTATGTCGATGGAGTAAGGTGAATAGTGCATTTTCATTGTCAAATCGAAGCAAAGTCCTTTTGTTACCCTCGGCATCAAGCAAAGCAAACTTCGGGTCAAATTGCAGAAGTTGCACAGATTAAACGCCGCGCGACACGCTTGCTAAATTGCGCAACGCGCCTGGCGAACTTTTTCAACAAGCAGTCAGTGTTGGCGCGACGCGCCTGTACACGGCGCCCGACCCCCGACCCGACAGGCCTCCCGGGTGGTGTTTTTGCGCGCCGCCCTTTCCCTGAAGAGTGCCACGCAGGTTTGAGGACCTCCAGAGTTATCTCTAGCTCTCCTCCAAGGATTTTCCATCGAATTCAAGAGGTATTTTGAAATTGCATTCGAAATTTGTGAAATTGCCAAAGTGATAAAAGTCAGTTTTTTCACTGTGACTATTTTTCTGTTCTTCAAAGGATCATTTTCGAGTGGATTTTCAGATGGCATAAAGACGTTCTTCCAAATATGTCTAGTATTCTATATTGAAAGAAGCCTTCATTATTTTAAAAAGAGGAAATTCTTATAGCTTCTGCTCAAGCTTTCGAAGCTTTTTAAAACCCTATTTCCTCTACTCTAACTGTAAATTTAAATGTATAATCACACCGGGGTTAACTTTATGAGCCTGTTCTGTTTAAAGGAATGACATACATATAGAGAAACAGTGAAGTTTAGTAGGAGAAAGGGTTCTTGGTCAAGCAGAAAATTATAGGTTGAAGCTCCGGAGGAAGGTTGTTCACACTTCTCACAAAGGAATAGTATTCACTGTGTTTGTTGGTTGACTGCCTTGTGTTTTTCAAGCTTATTGACAAGTTGTTATCCATCCAAAGTAAATGCTTTTCTAACATAACCAGAGGTGTTATATTGGTAGGAGGTCTTGCCTGTTTGGCAAGGTAGAGACTCTTGCAGAACTTGTTGAAACCTTTTGAGGCATTTTCCAAACTCTGTCACCTTGTGCAAAACAGTAAAATTTGACTGTATACCTACACTGAAGTTTGAATGCATGTCCATAAGTCTGTTGTTTTATTTTACACTCCGAGAAGATCAGGTTGTTAATCATTGAAATTCTACCTTGGGGCAGAGATACAGGTGTATTGATTGACATCTAAAAAATTCACAGAACAGGGTGATTTTGACACTGTATACATCCTGCCTCATACAGTCTGTCCTTTATTCCACTATACTATATCATATTGAAAAGTTGTTGACTGAGATATTTTCAAGGTGAAAGGCCACTTTCTGAAGAGCAGGGTTTTAATGATTGAATTTTACCTTGGAGACACAGATACAGGTGTGTTTATTGGCCTCTAACAAATTCACAAGAAGAGTGATTTCTTAACACTGTGTACAGGAAATTTACACAGCAGTCTGCCTCCTTTTTACTATATGGTGTCCTATTGAGAAATCTGCCTGGCTGAGGTACATTCAAGATAGAAGGCTACTTTTTAAGAGAGCAGAAGTTGTGTATTAAAAGAAACTTGTGGCAAAACCATCCAAATCACATTGTTTATCTGTCAAAGCAGTACATTGACACAATTTGACTCCAACAGGGCAGTTTACACACAGTGAGGCAGTTTGTCTTTTTCAAAGCATATTCAGGTCAAAATGCCTCCGAGGCAAGACAACAGGAGCAGTCCACATAAAAGATATGAGCCCATCTCTACAGAAGAGATTAATGCTCATCCATCTGTACTTTTCAACTTCCATGAAGTAGGCTGCCTAGATTTCTGCCAGAAGATAGAAGAAGTCAATAGTTTTTCGCCATTAACACACTTGTGCGCCCAGAGATTCAAAGAAAAACATTTCCAAGTGGCGGGTCTTGATTTCAAAATTTCTCCAAGATATGTGTCCAAGGCCACCAAGATCCCGTATCATGGCGAAAAATGGTTCAAACAGGCTCATCTTGACTTAGAAGATTACAAGCCTTTCATCAAGCCTGAACATAGAGAGGCTTTCACTGCTATTTTCCCTTTTTCATATCTCCTTGATAGCTATGCTCCTCTTATGAAAGTCATAATGAAATATTTCACTTGTGAAGGGAGGTTTGATTGAATTTATGCCTACCATGTCCGATTATTGATGCATTTTACTAGAAGTAGGCAACTAAACCTCCCTTACTTTTTGTTCAAGAGCATAGAGAAGATGGCATCTACTGTCCAGAAGAAGGCCCCACCTCTGCAAATCCCTTCCCTTTTTCATCATTCTTTGATCAAGATTATCTTCCTACACCAGCTAGAGAAGAAAGAGGTTTCATGGGATTTATTCATCAGCCATCCAGATTTTGCTACTGTTCCTCCTGCCCATATTTTTCCCACTCAGCCTGTCCATCGCCCGGTACCTTTGTCTAGTAGGCCTACTCCTAGAAGGCTCAAGATGTCTACAGGACAGTCAAGTCAACAAGAGGAAAGAGATGAGCAGTAGCAGTTAGATGATGAGGAACAACAGCAAATAGAAAGTGAAGGACATCAGGTCCAAGATGAACAGCAGTAGGTACAAATTGATGAACAGCAGCAGGTAAAAATTGAGGAACAGCAGCAGACAACAGATAAGGAACAACAATAGGTGCAAGATGAAGAACAACAAGTTGGGCAGGAAATTGAGACACCTCTTGAGCCACAAATTGAGCAAGACATTGATGAAGAGCAGCAAGCTAATATTGGTGAACAGGGGCAGCAAAGTGAACAGCCAAAAGAAGATATCCAGCAGCCTCAAGAAGAGCAGCAAGTTCAGGAAGATGTCAAAGGTAAATCAGTTGTGCATCCTCCTCTCAAAATAACAAAGCTCAGCACAGCAAGGAAAAGAGGGGCTAAAGCTGCCACCCTAACAGTGACAAAGATTGTTCCTAGCAAGAGGAAATCGCCCAAAAGGACACCTTCTAGCATGCCAAGGAGGAAAAGCGCCAGATTGGGTTTCAAAGGTAAAAACAAAGTTGGAGAAAGTACAAAGCATGGAGGTGAATTAGCTGTCATCCTTATCCAAAGCGATGACAGTGATAATGAGGCCCGCCTTCTCGAAAACCTCCTAATTCATAAAGAGGGACAAATTGAGGCATTAGAGGAGGATCTTCAAAGGGCAAGGAACTTCAACCACTTCTTAGAGATTCAAAACAAACAAATGAATGTGCACACAGCTGTTCATGAGGCACGGGCGATCAAATATAAAAATGAGGCAGCTAGGGCGCAAGCGAGAATAGAAGAGCTCATTGGGGAGTTTGATGAGGAGGAAGAGGAAGACCAGCCTAGGTGGAAGAGGCCTAGGACCATCGGGCTTAAAAGAGCCTTGGAAAAGCAGAGAGCAGAAGAGCAAGCTCATCTCCAAGCCTTTCCTCTCACTGCACTCCTTGAGCAGGAAATTGAAGAAAACAAAGAGGCATGGCTTGAAAGAGCTAACAAACATTTGGAAATAAAGCTTGAGAGGGTGAACAAAGATTTATAGCTGCAGAGGAAGAGGACACATCACTTCCAAAAGCTAAATTAGTTTTCCCGGCACAAACTAAAGGCAGCCCAAGAGAAATTGAAGAAGGCAAAGGGGAAGCGTCTAGCACAGAAAGAAGGGAAAAGCATATCAGCCCTTGATATTTTGGCCTCAGCTTCGGAGCATGTTGCTATGGACCCCTGAGGGTCATGCATGCCAATTTTGGGCCTATTTCGGCAACTTTTTTTTTTTTGGCATTTTTTGGGTTTTTGGTCGAAAACTCATAATTTCGCCATTTCAGTTTGAGGTTTTTCCAAGGGAGAAGGATGATACCGATGGATGCCATAATTCTATGAGCAAGTCCCCAGCGATTTTCAGAGCATTTGGAGATCATTCGCCCCCTCAAATTGGTGAAAAATGCTCGCTTTTTGCACATTCTGCCCGCCATATCAGCAGTCTTCTATTTCCTGGTTTTTTTCACACAAGTACAGTTTTGGGAAACTTCCAGGCATCAGATTGAGATGATTTTAGTTGTGCCGAAAAGTAGACATAGAGATATTTCCAACGAGCTATCATGAGCCTCGTTTCGACATCGGAAAGGCTGCCAATTGCCTCCAGCAAGTCAAGGGACCTTTTTCAGATATAAATATGAAGTATTTTTGTAATTTTTGAACCTCAAAAATCTACTTTTCCCAAATGTGCGTTTAGCTATTTTTACACTTGGGAAATGATGTAAAGTCAATATAATTTCTGTTTTTAGCAGTTTTTTAGATATTTTATGGGATATTTTGTGCCTTGGGCTTTGCAAAGCCTCAAGGACAAGTTTAGATATTTTGACTTGGCCAATGGGATGGCTAGTTGCTCCATGAGGTTTTCCTTCCTCAAGCCTATTTATTCCATGGGTTTCGTTGTAAATCAGAGGCTGAACTTGAGAGAAGAATCAATACATTGGTCATATGAGCTTTGAAGAATACATTTGTGTTATGATTTTTGGACTGCCTCTTGGATGCTTTTGAGGAATGATGAAGGATTGGTGATGGATTCCATGACATGGTAGAATGGTATAGTGTTTCTTGCTTTGTTGTTGTCTTCTAGTTTTCATCCATGATACATGCTTCTTGCTGCTATAGATTAGTAGAGATTAGTTTTGAGATATGCCCATGGAGGCACCTCAAAATTCCTGAATCTTCATAGCTTTATGTTTTCTTCTTCCTTAGTTATGCTAAAGAATTCTTAACTGCTCTTTAGTAACTTAAGGATACTGTTTGCTAGTTTTATTTACAAGTTCTATGCATGTTGAGTAGGATGTATGGTGTGCCCTGCTTACCTATAAGCTGTCCAAAGTTCTGTCCATGAAACTATCTCTTTGACTGATTAGTTTATCATCTTGTTGAACCAAGGAGGCCTAGTCCCTATCTAGCCCTTTGCCTAAAACTATGAAAGCTTGTTTGTCCAAGTGCCCAATAACTTAAAGACTGTGTTTAGACGTTCCGGCATAGTTTTATGAGTTGTTAGTCCTTCTTATGTGTTTTCCCCAAAGTCTGATAGCCATTTCCCAAAGTTAGAGGGTCTTATACTTCTATGCATGGCTGGAATGTTTGATTTATATGTATTAATTAGCTCATAGTTACATTTAGCATGATTAATGGCTTGCTATAACATGTTTATGTCTGCTATAAACTAGTTACACTTGAAATCCCTTGTCTTTCACAAACTTGATGTTCATTTACTCCATTTTGCCCAAAGATCCTTTCTACCTTGAATCAAATCGGCCCTACAGCAACCTTACATCATCATCTCATAGCTTCCTTGACCCGTTTGACCCCATAGCCCAATTGATCTGACTTCTTGTTACCCAGTTTATATCTTTGATCAGTTTTATCCCTCACGAACTTAAAAAACCAAAAAAATCAAAAACTCACTTCATAACTAGCCTAATATGAGAACACCATAAGCAAACACATCGATATCTTTTACATATAATAGAGAGAGCCCTCTCTGAGTCCAGGAAGGCTAGGTCCTTGGGCTCCAAAGCTTGGTTTGATGTTACATCATCATTTGGCTCACCAATAGGCGAAATCACGAGACCCTAACACCCTATGAGGTGGTAAATTTGAAATCTATGCTAGAAATAAATTCTGAAACAACTGCAAAATAAAACACCTCTTCAATACTTCTGCATCCTCAACATCCTTTCCTTTGTCACTAGAAATATGAACTATAAACAATATACATCCTTTCTTGTTACTGCGCTTGACCTACATAGTTGTAACCATTCTCAATAATGTAGGAGTCTTATTACCCTATAATATTCTGTTGTCTTTTTCTTCATCCAATCACTCAATAGTCTTATCATAGCAATCCACCTTAGTCATGTCAATTTACAACCAATTCATACCCAACAACATATTGTATGATCCCAATGAAAGAATATTTAGATGAATTGATGTAGACATACCATTCAACACAATTCCATAAGATATTACCTAATGATGAACTCTTTTCTTAGCACTTGTATCCAACTGCACCAACCAAGACTCTACATGCACTTATTTTTTCAAGAAACACTTATCCACCATGTCAGGATTGATATAGCGATATTTAGATCTGGGTTCAATCAAAATATAAAAAAATTGATCAGAAAGCATACTTTCCATCTCAATAATAGATGTTTGATGATCAACCTGCCTATTATCAAATGTTGAATAAATCCGAGGCATACTCTATCCAACATCCCCAACTATATTTTCTTCCTGATCATTGTAAGTCTTCCACCCTAATGTTGTGGACAATCTATCCTGCAATGATCCTTTCCATAAGTACAAATTTGTAAAGGCTTCCTTCCATCACCCTTATTATTCTCCTCAGACTGAAATCCTTGTCCTCTATCAACTGCATTGAACTTCTTGTATGGTGTTGTATTCTCTTTTTCATTTGTATCCTAAGGTTTTCATTTGTTCTTGTCCCACTTTCCTTTATTCTTCTCGTTACCTTTCCAATCATGCATAGACTCATCCTTGCACTTCAATTTCTCATAACATTGCTTCAAATTTATGATGGCTTCCTCCAACAATCTAGGTTCATTAAAATAAAACATGTATTTGAATGATACCAGCAACCCACTGATGAATCTCTGAATATTATCTTTCGCCTCCTTAAGATAAGACACATATCTCAACAACTCCAAGAATTTTCTATTATACTCCTCATTGCTCATAGATCCCATCTTCAACTCATAGAACTCCTTTTCATTGTCATCGTAGTATCTTTCAGATATATACTTCTTCTTGAAAATTCTCTTGAAATTACTCTAAGTCAAATTCTCTTCTCGAATGCCTCTGACATTCTTCACATCTTCCCACCAAATGGTTACATTTCCTTTAAGATTGAAATTAGCTATCTTGGCTTTCATTTTTTCTAAGTAATCATGCAATATTAAGAACTTATTCATCCCAAACAACCAATCTTATGCATCATATGACTTCTTCATTTCTTTATCAAATGTAGGAGGCTTTTATTTCTTTAATTCCTCTAGAAAGTACTGCTTCTCGCTCCTCCTATACGAATGGTGATGTTTATGACAATGATGTCTCTTTGATCTAGAACTAGAATAGAACCCATGGTCATTACCGCTCATGTTAGGTGCATCCAAGAACCTACCATATTTGACTATGTCATCTCTGTCAAACCTATATCGCGATTGAGACCTACTTCTGTAGGATCCATTATTCCTTTCCTCCTATTCATCACTGATCCTAAGCAATCCCTATCTTTGTAAATACGACAAAATTTGAAGGATTACTGCAGTAACCTTTGTTTCTTTTCCTATGCCCTGGAAAGTCTTTCCTACGACTGAATGATCTTGTCATTATCTTCCTGCGACTTCTAATCTCTACCTTCAAACTTCTCAATGTATCTGCTATATCATGGGAGTAATCATCACCATGCTGCTCATCTGAAATGTAGGGATAATAACGTGAACTGTAGTCCACCATTTTTCTTGTCAACTTTGATCCTCTACTTCTTGCAAACATGCCATGTCAGATAACCAAATATAAACATGATTAACATACATAAAAAAAATTCAAGGGAGGCTATTTTGTCTACAAAATCAATATGGATTAGCACAACCTATGTATATATAATGAAATCAACCTATCAATCATCTCAACATCAACAGCATGATGACACAAGGCCACAACATTGACCATCCAAATGCATGCATAGGAACACATAAAAAACTGACATGCATTCATGAAAAACACATTATTCACATTCATTCCAAAGTGCTTGAACCTGAGTGCTTGTATACCACCCTGTAACACCTCCTCCCACATTTAACCAAATTTACTAACTCGCCAGGATAAACATGAGATGAGAGTTACTATGCAAAACCTAATTTCCAAGATGCACTTATGGAAAATGGGTTTCACAGGTAAAAAAATGATTACAAACACCCAAGGACACATGATCACATTGTTATCATCCTAACTTGACCAAACACTATTTCTTTTCAATTTCATTTCCTTAAATTTAACACAAATTTCTATTTTTGGAAGTTTTTCGGGTTCGAAACTTTTGAGGTCGTTTTGATGGCCTAAACAACATTTTCAGGTAAAACATAAAGACTATAAAAGTGCCAAAATTTGTATCATATATTTCTTCTCTACCTTCTTGTGGTGATCTTCGAAATGAAGTATTATGATAGTCAAATGGATATTGTATGCCAAAATTATGACCCAGAGAAGTTGGAGCTCTGAATTACTCATGTATACAAAGAATTTTTGTACATAGTACATGTAGGTTATAAATACATATATGTTCATTACTTCAATAATCTCATCAAATATTCATAAATAAGGCTCTATGCCCTCTCCTCATAGTTGCAACAACACTTATTATTCGATACATTCATCAACCAATCAAAAACTAAATAATTCATGACAAGAGCCACATATGGTACACATCATATAACTAACATATAACCAAAAAATAGCATGCATAAGAATCATGGAGACTCAGCTCTAATATCCTCAATACAATCACTACAAGTATACATGAATCACAGTAGGAGAATGGATCTTATTAATTTATATCAAAATACCAACCAATTCAAGGACTTCCACATAGCACCCGACTATAGATTGGTTTGAACCAAATCTCTCTTTCAGACAATCACCCCATGCCATATTCCAAGAATGAGTGTGGGGTATCATGGAATAAACCAAGACAACACCAAAACAAGGCTTCTAGAGGCCAAACCACCTCAACCCTCAACCATAATGATTCCACCTCTACATTCAAACATCACTAACACCAACCAGATCGACCTCCACCCAGGTTGTCTAGGGCTCAAGGAACTAGTAACTCAACCGAAAAACTTCCATGGCTCTAGGAACAAGTAAATTAACCCACATACTTCTAGGGCTCTAGAGAATTTGTTTGACCCAACTCCATGGACTAGTAACTCAACCCACCAAGGGATCCAGAGCATTTGTCCCAAACTATGCTCCGGGACTAGTAACTCAACCCAAGTTGTTCCAAGGCTTCCATAGCATTTGTTCCAACCCACATCCATAAGGAACTATGAGTACCAACCAAAAATCAATCATGTAAAAAATCCACAACACTATGGATATCTAGGAAATAGCAAGGAAAGGATAAACCCATGGTAAATGTAGAAAAAAATCCACGCCAATGATAGCACGTAACCATAAAATCACATGCATATATCATGCATCCATAAACCTACAAGGAAACCATACATGTAACCTATTACCTACAAATAAATATAGTTGTAGCTGTGATCCAATTGTTCCCTTGCAATTTCCTGCTTTCCTTTGCCTTCTTTCTCAAAATCCAATGTATGCCAAAGTCCTCCAAGAATGTTCCAAGAATAGTCTAAGTGTGCAAGAGTATGAGAAAGTGAGAGAATATAAGATAACTCTATGCGAAAATTGACAAAATGTTGTGACCTGATCCTCATAAGCCTTTTTATTATTGAGGCCTCTATTTTCCTCATTTTCCTTCATTTTTCCTTCGATTTCCCTCTCATGCATATCTATGACCTTTCACCTCCCTTTTCTCTCATTTTATTTTACTATCATAAACAAAATTCCAATTATTGCCACTTTTCCTTTGCTAATGTCTTCTCTAATTTCCATAGCCATTAATTAATCACAAGTGATACCCCATCACTATGTTTTACCCAACATTCAGCTTGGAATATGTGTCTCGTGACCTTGGTATTATATTTTATTTATATAGAAAATTGACTAGGGGATATTACATTTCTTGTTTTTGATGTGGAGAGTATGGCATTGGTTTATATGCATCATTTTTAAGCCATGTAGAGATCAATTTCTCTAGTACTTTCACTTCAGTTTCTTTGCCTTATCAGATGAAGTTGTCCCTTTTCCATTGATGTCAAAGGGGAGTGATAGAGGAGATTGGTCTGGAAATTGTGTATGGTTGCCATCAATACCAAAGGGGGAGATTATTGGCACTATGGTGTTCCTGATGGAAACTATCTCATGTTGCCATTGATGTCAACCCTATGAAACCTATTTTTTGTATTGATGTCATCCTTGTAGCATCGTTGCATTTTTTTGAGTTGGCATTGAGTTGGTTGTGTAGGCATTAATGTCAACCTTGATGGTCAAATGACAGTAAGGTGTGTTTGATTTGTTCCTCATGTTCTAGATGTGTTTATGTTCATGTTATAACCTAGTGAAATATTAACCTATTGCAAGAATAGGACGATGAGTATACATGGTTGCAAGATATGTTATGATGATTTGTTGATGCTACTATAGGTGGATGTTGTTTCTACATGTGTTGGGTTTGGTTTCCTAGGTGACCCATGTTGTTGAGTTAGCACACTTGATGAGTTGGCATACTATGTATTCATGCATATGCTCATAGAGATGACTTATTGCAATGATGGTTTAGCTTCATGATTATTATCATGGTGTTGAGATGCTACAGTGGTGTACATATGTGTTGCAACATGTGAAAGTGTTTGTGGAGAGTAGAGGACTTGTTGGAAGTCATGCCAACCCTTGTTTGTTTCCCTTTAGGTAAACTTTGCATTATCACTTGGGAGACATGTTTGATCCATTTGTAGAGGTGTTATTGAGCTTAGAAGAGGTTTGGAGGCATGTATAGGAGGTGATGAAGGTGACCAAATAGGTGGTAGAGGTTCAAATCTGAGGTTCTTATGTTTTTCTTTATGTTGTGCCCCAACCGCAGGGATGAAGGCTTGTGCATGCAGTTGAAGGGCTCCAACCATTGGGATACAAGAATGTATGTGCAGTTGCAACCAGGATCATGTAGTTCTATGTGTGTAGTTGATATTATTCATGAAAAATACTTTGGATTCCTCACACACATCATGTGTATTTCGACTTGCATATTTGTGAAAGCTTTGAAACTAATTTATAAAGGTCATAATTAGTTGATTAAATTCTTCGTTGCGTGTGAATTATTTAAGTGCACAAGTAGTGGTGATAATGGGTAGGATTTCATCAACTTTGTGCACTCTTGATCCCAATCAAAAAGTGAAATTTTCCTTGTATGTTTTATATGCTTCATTTTGAAGCTCAGTGATGGTTGGTTCAGTGATTTGGTAAGTAAGAGAAGCCTGCATAGAGGAGGAATGTTTTAGGCCAAGTTGTGAGAAGGATTGCTTCAGTGTATGAGTCTTAGTGACTGCAGAATGAGTAGATTGAATTGTTAAAGAAGAGTATTGATGCAGATCTTCAGTTTGCAATTTAGGGAGACAAAGAGTTGTAACATAATTTTTTGGTGGAGATGGAGAGCTTGGTATAGCTCCAAGTTTTTTACTCTCATATTTGTTTTTCAGGTGTTGTTGGTTCATTTGGCACATAGCCATTGTGTTTTATGTTGTTGATTGTATTATGTAGAATTTATATTTTGGAGTGATGGTTTGATGTTATGGTTGAGTGTCATTGTTGTTGGTGATTATGTTACTAATATTTGATGCATGTTTTGTGCCACTATTTTATGGTGTGGAGAGAATGTGTTTGTGGTGATTTTTGGTGATGATTTGTAGAGAGTCTTGTTGTTGAGATTTAGATTGCAGATCTGAATCTGAGTTGAGTAGAGTGTCTTGGTTCTAGACTAAAAATATATGAAACAAGGTCCACATAGAGCTTGTGGAGGAGTGGCCTCATGCATGTTGGAGTAGTGATTCCATATCATTGGCGAAATGAACAATTTTTCCATCCAATTGTAGTTATATATTCTAATCAGAGTTGGGAGAGGATCATTGATCATGGTGGATTTCAGTGGATGGTTGTCTGTAGATATATGTGAGGAGATATTCTTCCAATCTGATCATTATAATCGAGTCTCTTGGATGATGGGGGCTAGCTGATTGTATATGATGTTTATTCTCCTAGATGATGGGCATTGGAAAATATTTGTAAAATGCCATTTCTTTATTTAATATAGATTTAGATCATCACAACAACAACAAAAAGTGGTTTTTCTCCTGGAATGGTTTCCACCATATATCTTGTGTATCATTGTGGATGTGTTTTGATGTTATGTTTATTGTTTCTCTCGTGGTTGTTTAATTTAGTTGCTTACATTTTTTATGTTCATGTGATGACATAATGTGTTGTTATTTAATATGTGATTCAGTAGAGAAGTTTAAATTAGTGAATTTTTTTTATAAGACACACTATTGATTCACCCCCCCACCCCTCTCAGTAGTGCTCAACGTTTCTGACACGCCATGAGTAGTAAAAATAATATTAAATAGTTCTCGATGTCATGTGATAGAATTATGAGATGTTTTTT